>CM061752.1:2416124-3016124 GCA_030979885.1 Lolium multiflorum
CACAAAGTGAATGCTAGATCCATTTTATTCAAACAAAAACAAAAACAAAATAAAAACCGACGCTCTCCAAGTAAAGAAATACAAGCTGTGACCTAATAAAATATAGTTTCTCAGAGTGAACCTGATGATGTTGTCAAGGAAGAAGGGATGCTCAAAATCCTGTTATGAGACGCTTGAGTCTTAAATATAATGGACGAACGACGGGCATCCCCAAGCTTAGAGCTTTACTCCTCTTGATCATAGTATATCATACTCCTCTTTGACCCCTTGAAAACTTCCTTCACACCAAATCTACTAAACTCATTAGAGGGTTAGTGCACAATTAATAATTCACATATTCAGAGGTGACACAATCATTCTTTACACTTGTGGACTTGAACAAAGCTACTGGACATTAATGGATCAAAGAAATTCACTCCAATATAGCAAAAGAGTGAAGTAAATAAAAGGCAGAATCATGGAAAATAGAATAGTTCGTAAAGCAGAATTTTAAAATGGTACCAGACTTGCTCAAATGGAAAAACTCAAACTAATGAAAGTTGCGTATATATCTGAGGACCACTTCGTAAATTGGCAGATTTTTTCGAATTTCTTATTTTCACAGAGACTTGTGCCCAGATTCGTGACAGACAGAATGTTGTTTCTATGTATATCCCAAATATAACATCAACTTGACATAGAAACTTTACTTGGCATGAAAAGATGATATGCATAGTGTTGCCAGTAGTAAATAACTCCAAGGTCTAAATATAAAACAAAGTATCGTAGTAAAAACATGGGTTGTCTCCACAAGCGCTTTTTTTAACGCCAGCTAGGTTGTAAAGTGCAAATCAAGCAACATCAAGAGTAGAGGCATCAACATTATAACTTGTTCTAATAATAGAATCAAAAGGCATAACAATGCATCATGCTGTAACATGATATGATAAATATAGTGAGATTTAATCCTGGTATTACGACAAAGTACATAGACCGCCATCCAGCATGCATTCATGCCTAAAAAGTCCACTCTCTGTGTTACGGTCCGAACCTCTATCTGCATAAGCGTAAACAACAGATAATGAGCTATATAGTGGAATGCACCTAATAACTACATCCTTAGACATAGGAATCAATGTTAGACGTATCAGGCAACATCACATCACAATCTTAGAACTTTCACTGTCCCATGTATCAATGAAGGCATGAACCCACTATCGAGCGTAAATACTCCCTCTCTGGAGTTAAGAGCAAAAAACTTGGCCAGAGCCCTCTACTAATAACGAGAGCATGCAAGATCATAAACAACAGAGAATAATAGATTGATAATCACCATAAGAGTATTCTCTATCTATCGGATCCCGCAAACACAACATATAGAATTACAGAGAGATGATCTTACTCATGTTAGGCAGCTCACAAGATCCAACAATGAAGCACAATTAGGAGAAGACGACCATCTAGCTCATGCGATGGACCCATAGTCCAGGGTGAACTACTCACTCATCACTCCGAGGCGATCATGGCGATGAAGAGTCTCCGGGACGGGAGATGAATCCCTCTCCGGCAGTGGTGTCGAGAGCATCTCCTGGGACTCCCGAGATGGGATTCCGCGCGGGGCGGCGGCTCGAAGGTTTTCCTGGATTTACTCTCAGATCGGGGTTTCGCGACGTGAGGTTATAAGTAGGAAGTAAAGGGCAGGTCGAGAGGCGGCACGAGGGCCCAGGTGACAGGCCGGCGCGGCCAGGGCCTGGGCCGCACCGCCGTCGTCCTGCCACCTCGTGGCCCCACTCTCACCCCTTCTTTGGCCTTCCTGGAAGCTTCAAAACAGGGACCGGCTGGTGGATTTCGTCCAATCTCCTGGGAATATTCACATTAGGATTTCTGAAACCAAAACAGTAGAAAAACAGCAACTGGCTCTCGGCATCTTGTTAATAGGTTAGTTCCAAAATGCGGGAATACGACATATAATGTATGTGCATAAAACATGTGTAGGTATCATCAATAAAGTAGCATGGAATACAAGAAATTATCATCTCTCTCTCTCATGACTTCAATACAATGATCTCATGAGCTGCCTTACATGATTGAGATTCATCTGATGTAATCGGTGTTGTGTTTGTTGGGATCCGGCGGGTCACATTATGATTAGTCTATCTATAAAGTTTGTGAAGCTATTGTTGCTGCAACTTGTTGTGTTTAATGTTTGTCACTAGGGCCCAAGTGCATGATCTAGATTTAAGCTCTATACTTATTGCTTAGATTGTATTTATAAGTTGTACATGTCTATGTCCTGAACCCGAGGCCCCAAAGTGACAAATTGGTAACCTGAGGGGAAGGCGTAGGTATGAGGATCACCTGTTTTCACCAAGTGTTAATGCTTGCTCCTGTGCTCTATTAAAAGGAGTACTCTTAATTCCCAGTAGATTCCCTAGAGCTCAGTCGCTTACTCTATTGGTAGTGTGACAAAATATGTTGTACAAGTTTCTCATTACAGCTAGCACGTATGACTATATATGGGAAAAATCCTATATGATTAATAGACTTGATATTCGGTCTTAATGCTATTTCTTAATCCTATCAATTGCACAACCGTAATTTGTTCACCTAACACTTAATGGAGAGTTACCACTAGTGTAGATAGTTAAACCCCTGTCCATCTTTCATCATATACTCGTTCTCTACATGTCAATGGAAGTAGTATATCAACTATTTTCCTATGCCATTGCTCTACACATATCGTCGCAAATATCGTTAATATCGTTTCCTATATTAATGCTACTTTCACATCACCCCTGTTACTAGTGCTTTTCCAGGTGCAGCTGAATTGACAACTCAGTTGTTAAGGTTTACAAGTATTCTTTGCTCTCTTGTGTCGAATCAATAAATTCTGGTTTTACTTCCCTCAAGACCGCGCGATCCCCTATACTTGTGGGTCATCAACAATATATTCTCAGAGTGCCTCTCGCGATAAAACTCTAAATGCCGTAATACTTTACGGTGAAGGTAAGACCTCAGGATCCGTCCCGTGGTGGCGGATCGCACTGAATGCGCTTCGGGCCTACTTTATGTATCAATAGATATGAAGAGTGTCCCACCCGCTGCCAGTACTGATAAACGTATTTGGATTTGATTCACGATAAGTCCTTGCTGCGTACGTCGAATTACGTCGTATTCCGAGTTCAAGTCTGAAGGACTTGAGTTTGAAGTAGGTATATGTGGGCACAAGAGTAGTTAACTGGTACCTGATCCGTCAGATGAACCAGCCCCATTCGTCAGCATCCCTGTACAAAATAAAGATTAAACAGAAATATTCGACTCGTTGGTATGTAAAGATATGATTTGATTCTACATTGGAGATTTTACTCGATTCTACGATTCAAACAAAATTCGGGGGCTACTGACATAGGCATCCCCAATGGGCCTGTCGAATAAGATACCCGAGGTTATTTGGAGGCCCACGACCCGAAGTATTCAAGGCCCAGAAGCACAACAAGCATCAATATGGAAGATAGAGTTGTATTAGGAATTGAGAGTCATGTAATTATATGGGAGATGCTCAGAAAGTCTCCCGGAGTCTGTAACTTGTACGACAAGAAGATCCCTCGGCTTTCCCTCCTATATAAAGGGGAGCCAAGGGGTGAAGAACCATTGAATCTATTGTCAACATAACCCTAGTTTTTTACTTAGTCGAGCACCTTTTCGGCTGAACCTTCAAGATCTACTTGCCCTCTACTTTCTATGAAACCATAAGTCTACAATACGTAGGCATTGACAAGTTAATCCCTTGTCAGCAGTAGATTCAGCCCGGTCCAATTCGGCCTTCTAAATGGGCCGAGCCCAATTGCTCATCCTACTGAGTTGTGTTTTCCAGGTCCATATGAGCCAAAAAAAATTCAATTTTTTCCTGGGCCGCAACCTATTTCCATTTGGGTCTTGGACTTTTTATAGTCCAACTATTTTTTTAGACCTTGGCCTTTTTTATAACCAGTTTTGTTTTTTGGATTTATATAAATTGTTGTTAGGAATTTATCCATTAGGAATGGCCCTTTCACAACCCATTTACTTGACCAGTATTTGGGCTGAGGCCTATTTAACCACTTCCAGCATTTGGGCCATGGCCAAGATTCAAATAAAGATTTCAACTCAGAATTTAGAATTTTATCGAATACCACAACAATCTCAAAAATAACAGAAGATATTACTTCAGCTTCTCAGCACAGAACATATCCTTTCATCACATAATAAATATCACATTATCACTTAACATCTCACAGGTTAAAAATTCCCATAGGTTCAAAATTCACAGAAGAGAGCCAACACATTCATCGAGAACTAACACAGAAGTCTCCAGCCAATAAAGAGAGCCAACACAGAAGTTGAAGAAATAGTTCTGTGAACTAGTCCAACACATGGCAAACTTGTTCACAGAACGACTCACCACATATGGCAGCTCAAGCCTAGTTACCAATAGCCCTAGCTCCAAAAAGAGCTATGAAGTGATTAAATTTCTCCTCCTACTCTTGTGTCTTCTTCAGCAGCAGCTCATACTGCACGTCGTGGGCAGCTTGTGCGGCTTCAGATTCTTCCGACTTCTTCTTCAAACCTCTTCTCGCATAGCTTCACCTTGCATTTTAGACTTTGCCAGCTTGTCCTTGAGGTCACAAACATGGGCAGTCTTGGTGGCAGATGACCTTGACTCCAGCCCGAAATTCACCAAGAATGTGCTTGCAGGGCATTTCTCGTTCAGCACTTGGCCAACAACTTGGACATCCGACATGGGATGTTGACCTTCAGGTACCGGTTGATTCATCCTCCTCTCCATCTCAGCCTGCATGAACAGATATTAGATGCAATAGTATGAATCAAACAAGCCACAATTACATGACCAACAGTTATTAACTAAACCAAACCAAGCGCACAAGTTAAACTAGAAAGACACATGTTTCCATCTAAAACATTCAGCAATGTGAACTAGTGTTTACAAAAATAGTATATAAGGCATGAAAATGATAATGCTCAACATTTGTGCCATAGCATAATTGACTTTGACTCGACCAATTCCTTCAAGAAGCTGACACAAGAAGCAAGTATCCCTGAGCATTGCCAACAATCTTTAAGGCACAAGTACATGACCAGCAGTTGAAATGGCTTACAATAGCAATCTTGGCTTTTTCTGAAAACCCATTCTTTGTGTTGTTTTGTGTGGCCTTGAACAAGTCAAGCGCAGTCAGCTCCTCACCATTACGCTCCTCCTTCTGAAATGTTATTGAACGAGAGTCAAACGACAAGATTTCGAGAGAAAGATACTTGGGCCTAATAAAGAGAAAACATGCATTGTTCTCACAGTGGCATAGATATGTGCTGCATAGGACCTAGAACCAGTTTTCTGCTGAAATTTCACCTTCAATCCATTCTTACCTTGTTCTGATGCATGTGTGACGTGGGCATTGTTCTCTGCAACTGAAAGGTTTACCCCACGCGTCCCAATTGAGGCCCATGAAGGCACCAAAAGATGGGCCACGTGGACGGTGCGTACAGTGTTATCATTTGAAGTACAAGACTCAAATAGCTTTGTTGTTGGAAAAAGTGGAAGAGATAGATCTGGTAAACCTAGTCGCACTTTTCGATTAAGTTTCGAGACCCGTCTCCTATAAAGCGTCAGTAGAGGGGCTTGATACGCTCCAACGATTGTAACTTCTATGTTCCATGCTACTTCATTAATGATACTTACATGTTTTTTATGCATAATATATGTCATATTTATGCATTTTCTCGGAACCAACCTATTAACAAGATGCCGAAGAGCCAGCTTCTGTTTTCTGCTGTTTTTGGGCTCAGAAATCCTAGTAAGGAAATATTCTCAAAATTGGACGAAATCACCGGTCCTATTTTTGCACTGGCTTCCGTAAGACCGAAGAGATAACGTAAGTGGGGCCACGAGGCAGCGGGTGAGGTGCGGCGCTGCCTGCCCTGGCCGCGGCCCGCCATCCTGGCACCTCGGTGTGGCCTCTCGACCTACCTTTTCCGCTACTTAAAGTCCTCCGTCGCGAAACCCCAAAGACCGAGAGCCACGATACGGAAAACCTTCCGCAGACGCCGCCGCCCCGCTAATCCCATCTCGGGGATTCAGGAGATCACCTCCGCCCTGGCCGAGAGGGATTCATCTCCGTGAGGACCTTCATTTGGTCGCCTCCGGGAGTGATGAGTGAGTAGGTTCACCTTCCTGACCATGGTCCAGCAGTTAACAGAGGCTAGTGGATGGTCGCTTCCCTTGTTCAAAGCCTGCTGTTTGATCTTGTGAGCTGCCTAACATGACTGGCACCATCATCCTAATAATAGAAAGCGTGTTTGCTCTGGATCCGCGGATAGAGAATATCATGTTATGGTGATTATCAATCTATTGTTTATGTGTTGTTTATGATCTTGCATGCCTGTTATTAGTAGAGGCTCGCCAAGTTTTTGCTCTTAACTCCAAGAGGGAGTATTTATGCTCGATAGGTGTGTTCATGCCTCATTGACACCCGGGATCGCAGCAAGAGGGTTCTAGTGCTTGTGATGTGTTGTTGCAACTAGGGATAAAACATTGATGCCAGGTCCAAGGATGTAGTTGTTTATTACATTACGCACCATACTTAATGCACCCTGTTCTGTTGCTTAGCACCCTAATACTGAATGGGGTTCAGATGATAACCTGAAGGTGGGATTTTTAGGCATAGAGCAGTTGGATGGCGCTCTGTGTACTTTGTCGTAATGCCCAATTAAATCTCACCATATTTATCATACTTTACATGCATTGTTATGCCTTCTCTTATTTGTCAATTGCCCACTGTAATTTGTTCACCCAACATGCTTTTATCTTATGGAGAGACACCTCTAGTGAACTTGTGGGACCCTGCCCCATTCTTTACATAGCACAATTCATCGTAATTGTGTTTCACTGCTTTTCTTTGCAAACATCTTCCACTCGATACGCTTAATCCTTTGTTACAGCAAGCGGTGAGATTGACAACCTCACTGCTTCGTTGGGGCAAATACTAGTTGTGTTGTTGTGCAGGTTCAAGTACAGCTTAATCCCCGTGTTGCGCCTCGCATCACATTTCGCACCATCAACCTCAACGTGCTTCTGGCTCCTCCTGGGGTCGATTAAACCTGGTTTCTTTCCGAGGGAAACTTGCCACTGTGCGCATCATACCTTCCTTCCCAACGGACGTGTATTTACATTTACGCGGCATCAAGCCTGTTTTTCGGCGCCGTTGCCGGGGAGATCGGGTGATCCACTTAAGGGAGTCTCCACTTCTCAATCTCTTTACTTTGTTTTTGTCTGCTTATTTTATTTACTACTTTGTTTGCTGCACTAAATCAAAATACAAAAATTAGTTGCTAGTTTTACTTTATTTACCTGCTTGCTGTGAGGTCAAAAACAAAAAAAAAAATTGTTACTTTTGTTACTTACTTTATTTGCTCAGTTTACTTTATTGCTGTTATCATGAGTAATCCTGGAGTTGAAGTCTCTTTTAAACAACAAGGTGGAGAAAGTCTTAAAGATGCTGTATAGAATTAGTAATGCTCATCATAGGTGCATTAAGAAACACTCCACCACTATCCTTCTTAGGAATTTTTAACTCCTTCTATCTATAAATAGATATGCTCTTGATACTCTTCGGGAGGTAATTTCCCTAGGTACTCCCGCTTAGAAGCTAGTTGTATCATTGAGAGTCTAGGTTGAATACCACCTGCTAATGAAGTTAAAATTGAAATCTCTTTGAAGATGTTATGAAAAAATTGGAACCCATAGAGAAATTTTTTTCAAGTGTTGAAACTAAATTGGGAATGTTATTTGGACAAAACTTATGAACTTGATAAATCCTCAGAGGAATTGATGAAAGAATTAGTGTCTCAGGAACTGCTAGTGTTGTCCATGATAATCAAACCAATAGGATTGATGAACTTGAAAAAGCTATGGGAACCTTGGTTTCAACTTTTTCTTCTCTTAAGTATAATGAGAAAGCTTATGTGGGTAAAGAGCAAAAATTCATGTACGCTTCTAAAGTGCCTAAACAAAAGAATTACTATAGGCCTAAAATTGCTAAAACCCCTAGCACCACCATAGAAAATTTAGATAATGGAGCAACTAAAGCACCCTCTGCAACAAGTTGTGTTTGCATGAAAAATAATAATGTCAATGCTCCATCTCCCGATGTTACTTGATTTGTACTTTCTGCGCCTAGCTGAAAGGCGTTAAAGAAAAGCGTTTATGGAAGACAACCCATGTTTTCACTCATGGCATTTTTTTTTGTTTTGTTGAGTCTTGGGTTGTTTACTACTGTAGCAACCTCTCATTATGTTTTTGTGCCAAGTAAAGTTTCCCATGTCAAAGTTGATGTTATATTTAGGATTGCCGCAGAAACAGTATTGTTGTCTGTCACGAATCTGGGCACAGTTCTCTGTAGAAAAATTGAAAAATCTGACAATTTACGAGCGGTGATCCTGATATGTACGCAACTTTCATTAGTTTTGAGTTTCTGATTTGAGCAACGGACGTGCTAGCTGGAAACGTTTTACGGACTGTTCCGTTTTTTGACAGATTCTGCCTTTTATTTCGTACTGCCTCTTTTGCTATGTTGTTGGATTTATTTCTTTGATCCATTAATGTCCAGAAGCCGGCGGATGTTCTGAAGTGAAAATAATGATTGTGTCGTTCCCTGAATGAGTGAATTATTAATTGCGCACTTAACCTCTAATGAGTTTGCTGAAAGTTTGGTGTGAAGGAAGTTTCTCAAGGGTCAAGAGAGGAGAATGAGGCATTATGGATTTATGGAGTGAAAGCCCAAGCTCTGGGGAGGCCCCTGGTTCACCATATTCTATAAGACTCAAGTTGCTCTAAGCTTGGGATGCCCAAGGCATCCCTTCTACATCGACATCAGGTTCCCCTCCTGAAACTATATTTTTATTCAATCTCGTCTTGTGTTCTTTATTTGAGTGCTGTTTATTTTTGTTTTTGTTTTTGTTTTTGTTTGAATAAGATGATCCTAGCATTCACTTTGTAGGAAGATACGCTCTGCTGTTGCATATGTACATGTGTCTCTAGGCTTTACTCATACATTCATGTTCTTCTTCGTTCAACTGTTATATGGTTGGAATTGGAAAATGCTACATGTAGTAATTCTAAAAAATGTCTTGGATAATGTGATATTTAGCAATTGTTGCTCATGTTTAAGCTCTGCATCATATGCTTTGCACCCATTAATGAAGAAATACATAGAGCTTGCTAAAATCTGATTTGCATATTTGGTCTCTAAGGTCTAGATAATATCTAGTATTGAGTTTTGAACAACATAAGACGGTGTAGAGTCTTATAATGTTTACAATATGTCTTTTATGTGAGTTTTGGTCGCACCTGTTCATCCTTCTGAGTTTGTTTCTAACAACTCAGTTAGCTTCAAACCTTGTATTTAGAGGGAATACTTCTCGTGAATCCAAAATCCTTGAGCTAACTACTATGCCATTTGTGTCCACTATACCCACCGCTACATGGTATTTCTCCGCCATTCCAAAGTAAATTGCTTGAGTGCTACCTTTTTAAAATTCCATCATTCACCTTAATATATAGTTCATGACAAAATAGCCTTAAAACTATCGATTGAATATGTACTTATGCACTTTATATTTTATTGTTGCTTGTTGTGCGATAACCATGCTTCTGGGAACGCGATACGTCTCCAACGTATCGATAATTTCTTATGTTCCATGCTACTTTATTGATGATACCTACATGTTTTATGCACATTATATGTCATATTTATGCATTTTACGGAACTAACCTATTAACAAGATGCCGAAGAGCCGTTTGCTGTTTTCTTTTTTGGTTTTAAATCCTAGTAAAGAATATTCTCGAATTGGACCAAACTTTCATGGGTCCTATTTTTGCACGAAGCTCCAGAAGACCGAAGAGATAACGAGTGGGGCCACGAGGCGGCCGAGGGGAGCCGACGCGGCCCGGCCCCGGCCGCGCCGACCTAGCCCCCGGGCCCCCGTGTGGCCCCCCGCGCTGACCCTCCGCCTACTTAAAGCTTCCGCGAAACCCCAGCATCGAGAGCCACGATACGGAAACCTTACAGAGACGCCGCCGCCGCGAATCCCATCTCTGGGGATTACGGAGATCGCCTCCCGCCTGCTGAGAGGGGATCATCTCTGGGAGGACTCTACACCGCCATGGTCGCCTCCGGAGTGATGAGTGAGTAGTTCACCCACGGACCATGGGTCCACAGTAGCTAGATGGTCGTCTTCTCCTTGTTGTGCTTCATTGTTGGATCTTGTGAGCTGCCTAACATGATCAAGATCATCTATCTGTAATCATATGTTGTGTTTGTCGGATCCGATGGATAGAGAGTACTATGATTATGGTGATTATCAATCATTGTTCATGTGTTGTTTATGATCTTGCATGCTCTCCGTTACTAGTAGAGGCTCTGGCCAAGTTTTTACTCTTAACTCCAAGAGGGAGTATTTATGCTCGATAGTGGGTTCATGCCTCCATTGAATCTGGGACAGTGAGTTAAAGTTCTAAGTGTGGTGCTGTTGCCACTAGGGATAAAACATTGATGCTATGTCTAAGGATGTAGTTGTTGATTACATTACGCACCATACTTAATGCAATTGTCCTTGCTTTGCAACTTAATACCTGGAGGGGTTCGGATGATAACCCGAAGGTGGACTTTTTAGGCATAGATGCATGGATGGCGGCCTATGTGCTTTGTCGTAATGCCGGATTAAATCTCACTATATTTATCATGTCATGTATATGCATTGTTATGCCTTTCTCTATTTGTCAATTGCCCTACTGTAATTTGTTCACCCAACATGCTTTTATCTTATGGGAGAGACACCTCTAGTGACTGTGGACCCCGTCCTATTCTTTACATAGCATACAATCTACTTGTTTTCTTGTTTTCTTTGCAAACATCTTCCACTCGATACGTTTAATCCTTTGTTACAGCAAGCGGTGAGATTGACAACCCCACTGTTTTCGTTGGGACAAAGTACTTGGGTTGTGTTGCGGGTTCCGTGGCGCCGAATCCCCGGTGTTGCGCATCACATTTTGACCATCAACCTTCAACGTGCTTCTTGGCTCCTACTGGTTCGATTAAACCTTGGTTTCATACTTGAGGGAAACTTGCTTCTATACGCATCATACCTTCCACTTGGGGTTCCCAACGGACGTGTGCATCTACGCGTATCAAGCTAAATTTCTGGCGCCGTTGTCGGGAGATCAAGACACGCTGCAGGAGTCTCCACTTCCTCAATCTCTTTACTTTGTTTTTGTCTTGCTTTATTTTATTTACTACTTTGTTTGCTGCACCTAAACAAAACACAAAAATTAGTTGCTTGCATTTACTTTATGCTCTCATATCAAAAACACAAAAAAATTAGTTACTTACATTTACTTTATCTAGTTTGTTTTATTTTACTGCTGCTAAAATGAATACTCCCGAAAATACTAAGTTGTGTGACTTCACAATGCAAATAATAATGATTTCCTATGCACACCTATTGCTCCACTCACATTACAGTGCAGAATTTTTGAAATTAAACCTGCTTTACTAAATCTTGTCATGAGAGATCAATTTTCTGGTGTTAGTTCTGATGATGCTGCTGCCCATCTCAATAATTTTGTTGAACTTTGTGAAATGCAAAGTATAAAGATGTAGATGGTGATATTATTAAATTGAAACTATTTCCTTTCTCATTAAGAGGAAGAGCTAAAGATTGTTGCTATCTTTGCCAAGAATAGTATTGATTCATGGACTAAATGCAAGGATGCTTTATTGGTAGATATTATCCTCCCGCTAAAATTATATCTTTGAGAAGTAGCATAATGAATTTTAAACAATTGATACTGAACATGTTGCTCAAGCATGGGAGAGAATGAAAACTTTGGTAAAGAATTGCCCAACCCATGGACTGACTACTTGGATGATCATCCAAACCTTCTATGCGGGACTAAATTTTTTGCTGAATTTATTGGATTCAACTGCTGGAGGTACCTTTATGTCCATCACATTGGGGGCGACAAAACTTCTTGATGATATGATGATAAATTACTCTGAATGGCACACGGAAAGAGCTCCACAAGGTAAGAAGGTAAATTATGTTGAAGAAACCTCTTCCTTGAGTGATAAGATTGATGTGATTATGTCTATACTTGTGAATGGTAGATCTAATGTTGATCCAAATAATGTTCCTTTAGCTTCATTAGTTGCTCAAAATTCTAGGGCATATCCTAATGGTAATACTTATGGTAGATATGAGGGAAGGATGCTAGATATTGAAAGATCCACTAAAAACTTTATGCAATCGCAATATGAGCAAAATCAATTGTTTACTAAAACTATGAATGAACAATCTACCTTGTTGAAAAATATAGGAAATCAACTTGAAAATTTGAATAGGAAGATTTATGGTCTGCAAACTAAAATTTCAAATGCTGAAACCGAATCTCATACATGTCTGCATCACAATCTTCTTTAATTAATAAAATGGCTGCTAAACCGATGATATTGATAGTAAGATTACTACTACAGCAAATGCCATCCAAGTTAGAATTAATGAGAATATAAGATTAATGGCTGAACTACGTGCTAGGTGGGATAGAAAGAAAATGAAAAACTAGCTAAAGAGAATAATGTAGCTAAAGTTTGGACTATTACCACCACTAGTAATGCTAATTCTCCACATGTTGCTGCACCTCCTACTATCAATGGTAATATAATTGGTGTTGGCAATGTTTCTACTCCTAGTGCAAAGCGTACAAAACTGCCCTGAAAATTGCTAAAACTGAAACCTTGTGATAAAACTGCTGAAATTTTTCCAACCTTGGGACAATGATCCCATTGCTGTAGCTCATAATGATTTAGATTTTGATGATTGCCACATCTCTGAAGTTATAAAGTTCTTACAAAAACTTGCTAAAAGTCCTAATGCTAGTGCTATAAATTTAGCCTTTACAAAACATATTACAAATGCTCTCATAAAAGCTAGAGAAGAGAAACTAAAACTTGAAACTTCTATTCCTAGAAAGTTAGAGGATGGTTGGGAGCCCATCATTAAAATGAAATTCAATGACTTTGAATGTAATGCTTTATGTGATCTTGGTGCAAGTATTTGTTATGCCTAAAAAGATTTATGATATGCTTGACTTGCCACCATTGAAGAATTGTTATTTGGATGTTAATCTTGCCGATAATGTTAAAAAGAAACCTTTGGGGAGGATTGATAATGTGCATATTACGGTTAACAATAACCTTGTCCCCGTTGATTTTGTTGTTTTGGATATCGAATGCAATGCATCTTGTCCTATTGTGTTGGGAAGACCTTTTCTTCGAACTGTTGGTGCTGTTATTGATATGAGGGAAGGTAATATTAAATATCAATTTCCTCTCAAGAAAGGTATGGAACACTTCCCTAGAAAGAGAATGAAGTTGCCTTTTGATTCTATTATTAGAACAAGCTATGATGTTGATGCTTCTACTCTCGATAATACTTGATTTGCACTTTCTGCGCCTAGCAAAGGCGTTAAAGAAAGCGCTTATGGGAGACAACCCATGTTTTTACCACAGCAATTTTTTGTTTTGTTGAGTCTTGGAAGTTGTTTACTACTGTAGCAACTTCTCCTTATCATGTTTTGTGCCAAGTAAAGTTTCTATGTCAAAGTTGATGTTATATTTGGGATCGCTGCGCAGAAACAGCATTGCTGTCTGTCACGAATCTGGGCACAGTTCCCTGTAGAAAATTCGAAAAAATCTGCCAATTTACAGCGTGATCCTCAGATATGTACGCAACTTTCATTAGTTTTGAGTTTTTCCATTTGAGCAAGTCTGGTGCCATTTCTAAATTCGTCTTTACGGACTGTTCTGTTTTTGACAGATTCTGCCTTTTATTCGCATTGTTCTTTTGCTATGTTGGATTTATTTCTTTGATCCATTAATGTCCAGTAGCATTATGCAATGTCCAGAAGTGAAAATAATGATTGTGTCACCTCTGAATGAGTGAATTATTAATTGTGCACTAACCCTCTAATGAGTTTGCTTGAAGCTTGGTGTGAAGGAAGTTTTCAAGGGTCAAGAGAGAGAATGATATACTATGATCAAGAGGAGTGAAAGCTCTAAGCTTGGGGATGCCCCGTGGTTCACCCCTGCATATTTTAAGAAGACTAAGCATCTAAGCTTGGGGATGCCCAAGGCATCCCCTTCTTCATCGACAACATCATCGGTTCCTCCCTGAAACTATATTTTTATTCAATCACATCTTGTGTTCTTTACTTGGAGCGTCGGTTTGTTTTCGTTTTGTTTTTGTTTGAATAAGATGGATCCTAGCATTCACTTTGTGGGAGAGAGACACGCTCCGCTGTTGCATATGGACACATGTGTCCTTAGGCTTTACTCATAATGTTCAAGGCGAAGTTTCTTCTTCGTTAAATTGTTATATGGTTGGAAAATGCTACATGGTAATTCTAAAATGTCTTGGATAATGTGATACTTGTAATTGTTGTGCTCATGTTTAAGCTCTTGCATCATATGCTTTGCACCCATTAATGAAGAAATACATAGAGCTTGCTAAATCTGATTTGCATATTTGGTTTCTCTAAGGTCTAGATAATATCTAGTATTGAGTTTTGAACAACAAGGAAGACGGTGTAGAGTCTTATAATGTTTACAATATGTCTTTTATGTGAGTTTTGCTGCACTTGTTCATCCTTGAGTTTGCTTCAAATAACCTTGCTAGCCTAAACCTTGTAGGAGAACGGAGCATAGAAAACAAAAATTTCCTACGGCAAACACGCAATCCAAGCCAAGATGCAATCTAGAAGACGGTAGCAATGAGGGGATTGTGAGACTAACCCTTGAAGAGATTCCAAAGCCTACAGAGTAGGCTCTTGTTGCTGCGGTAGACGTTCACTTGCCGCTTGCAAGCGCGTGAAGATCTTGATCACGATCGGTTCCGCCACGAACCAAAGACACCGATTCTCGGTCACACGTTCGGTTGTTGATGAAGACGACGTCCACCTCCCGAGCGGGGAAGTAGTAGCTCTCTTGAATCCGACAGCACGACGGCGTGGTGTCGGTGGCGGTGTAGAAGTCCGAGCTTCGCTAAGCTATGCGGGCAATATGAAGTGGAGGAGCAAAGCAGGGTTTGGGAGGGTGGCCGGCCACTCTATGGGGGGCCAGCTTGGGTCTTTGGGTGCCGGCCCCCTCCCTTGGCCTCCTCATTATATAGGTGGATCCCAAGAGTTGGTCTCCAAGTCTTCGAATAAGACCCGAACTAAAACCTTCCATATGGTGGTGAAACCTAGCCCAACTAGGACTCCCACCCAAAGGTGGGATTTCCACCTTCCATAGGGGGTGGTGGCCCCCATGGTGGAGTCCACTTGGGACTCCACCCCCACTAGGTTTGGCCGGCCATGGAGGTGGAGTCCTGTGACTCCACCTTCCTTGGTGGTTTCTTCCGGACTTTTCTAGAACCTTCTAGAACCTTCCATAGAACCTCCCGACATTTTATTCACATAAAATGACATCCTATATATGAATCTTATTCTCCGGACCATTCCGGAACTCCTCGTGATGTCCGGGATCCCATCCGGGACTCCGAACAAATATTCCAACTTCATTCCATATTCAAGTACTACCATTTCAACATCCAACTTTAAGTGTGTCACCCTACGGTTCGCGAACTATGCGGACATGGTTGAGTACTCACTCCGACCAATAACCAATAGCGGGATCTGGAGATCCATAATGGCTCCACATATTCAACGATGACTTTAGTGATCGAATGAACCATACACATACGATACCAATTCCCTTTGTCACACGATATTTTACTTGTCCGAGGTTTGATCATCGGTATCACTATACCTTGTTCAACCTCGTCTCCCGACAAGTACTCTTTACTCGTACCGTGGTATGTGGTCTCTTATGAACTTATTCATATGCTTGCAAGACATTAGACGACATTCCACCGAGAGGGCCAGAGTATATCTATCCGTCATCGGGATGGACAAATCCCACTATTGATCCATATGCCTCAACTCATACTTTCCGGATACTTAATCCCATCTTTATAACCACCCATTTACGCATGGCGTTTGATGTAATCAAAGTACCTTTCCGATATAAGTGATTTATATGATCTCATGGTCATAAGGACTAGGTAACTATGTATCGAAAGCTTATAGCAAATAACTTAATGACGTGATCTAATGCTACGCTTAATTGGGTGTGTCCATTACATCATTCATACAATGATATAACCTTGTTATTAATAATATCCAATGTTCATGATTATGAAACTAATCATCTATTAATCAACAAGCTAGTTAAGGGCTTACTAGGGACTCTTTGTTGTTTACATATCACACATGTATCAATGTTTCGGTTAATACAATTATAGCATGGTATATAAACATTTATCATAAACATAAAGATATATAATAACCACTTTTATTATTGCCTCTTGGGCATATCTCCAACAGTCTCCCACTTGCACTAGAGTCAATAATCTAGATTACATTGTAATATACCTAACACCCATGGCATTCTGTGTTGGTCATGCTTTGCCCTAGGGAGAGCTTTAGTCAACGGATCTGCTACATTCAGATCAGTGTGTACTTGCAAATCTTTACTTCTCCATCTTCGATGTACTCGCGAATCGAGTGGTAACGCAGCTTGATATGCTTCAGCCTCTTGTGTGACCTTGGCTCTTGTGCATTGGCGATGGCACCCATGTTGTCACAGTAGATGACTAGTGGGTCCAATGCACTAGGAACCACACCGAGCTCTACAATGAACCTCTTCATCCATACCGCTTCCGATGAAGCCTGGACGCTATGTACTCCGATTACTTGAGGATTTCGCCACCGCACTGCTTCGAGCTTGCCCACCTTACGCAGCACCATTCAATATAAACACGTACCCATTGTGACTTAGAGTCATCGGATCAGTGTTCCAACTTGCATCGGTGTAACTTGTTACAACGAGCTCTTGTCACCTCCATAACAAAGAAACATATCCTTAGTTCTTTTCAAGTACTTCAGGATATTCTTGACCGCTGTCCAGTGTTCTATTCCCGGATCACTTTGATATCTGCTAGTCAAACTAGCATGTGCTATATCCGGTCTTGTACATAACATGGCATACATGATAGAGCCTGCCGAGGCATAGGGGATCCGACTCATCCTTTCTTTTCGTAGCTGTCCTTGAGTCTTACTCAAGACCTTGCTCGGTAACATAGGTAAGAATCCTTTCTTACTTTATCCATTCTAAACTTCTTCGAATCTTGTCCAGGTATGTACTCTGTGATAGCCCTATTAGACGTCTTGATCTATCTCTATAAATCTTGATGCCTAATATATATGATGCTTCACCAAGGTCTTTCATTGAAAAACTATTATTCAAATAACCCTTTACACTGCTTAATAGTTCTATATCATTCCCAATCAATAATATGTCATCTACATATAATATCAGGAATGCTACAGAGCTCCACTCACTTTCTTGTAAATACAGCCTCTCCATGACACTGTATAAACCCGAAGTCTTTGATCACCTTATCAAAACGGTTCCAACTTCTCGATGCTTGCTTCAGTCCATAGATTGAACGCTGAAGTTTGCATACTTTGTCGCATTTTTAGGATCGACAAAACCTTTGGGTTGTACCATATACAACTCTTCCTCAATGTCTCCATTAAGGAACGCCGTTTTGACATCCATCTGCCAAATCTCATAATCGAAAATGCAGCTATTGCTAACAAAATCCTCACAGATTTTAGCTTCGCTACTGGTGAGAAAGTCTCATCGTAGTCAACACCTTGAATTTGTTTAAAACCCTTTGCGACAAGTCGAGCTTTATAGACAGAATATTACCATCGGCATCTGTTTTTCTTGAAGATCCATTTATTCTCGACAACCTTGCTATCAAGTAATTCTACCAAAGTCCATACTTTGTTATCATACATGGATCCCATTTCGATTTCATGGCTTCTTGCCATTTGTTGGAATCTGGGCATCATCGCTTCTTCATACGTCGCAGGGTCTTCATCATTGTTATCCACAATCATGACATTTAGACAAGGATCATACCAATGGAGTGGCACGATCCCTTGTCGATCTACGAGGTTCAGTAGTTGTCTCATTTGAAGTTTCATGATCATTATCATTAGCTTCCTCGTGCTTGTGTAGGTGGTATGGGAACATTTTCCGCTCACACTGATCAACGAGTAGAGATTCTTCAATCTCATCGAGTTCTACTTTTCTTCCAGTCACTTCTTTAGTGAGAAATTCTTTCTCAAGAAAGGTTCCGTTCTTAGCAACAAAGATCTTGCCTTCTGATCTGTGATAGAAAGTGTACCCTATAGTTTCCTTAGGGTATCCTATGAAGACGATTTCTCGCTTTGGTTCTAGCTTGTCCGGTTGTAACTTTTTATAGGCTTCGCAACCCCAAACTTTTAGGAACGAGCTCTTTTTCTTATTAAACCATAATTCATACGGCGTCGTTTCAACGGATTTTGATGGTGCTCTATTTAAAGTGAATGCGGCTGTCTCTATAACTCCAAAATGATAACGGCAAATCAAGAAGAGACATCATAGAACGAACCATATAAGAGAGTTCGATTACGACGTTCGGACACACCGTCGTTGTGGTGTTCCTGAAGGTGTCAAGTGTTCCGCATTTCTTTAAATGCATGCCAAACTCATAACTCAGATATTCACCTCCGCGATCAGATCGTAGAAATTTAATCTTCTTGTTACGTTGATTTTCTACTTCACTTTGGAATTCCTTAAACTTCTCGAAAGTTTCGGATTTATGTTTCATTAAATAGATATACCCATATCTACTCAAATCATCTGTGAAGGTTAGAACATAACGATAACCACCGCGATGCTACACTCATTGGTCCACACACATGTATGTATGATTTCCAATAAGTCAGCTCGCTCCATCATACCCAGAATGGAGTCTTAGTCATTTTTCCCATCGACATCGCATCTATCAAGTGACTCAAAGTCAAGTGATTCAAGTAATCCATCGGTATGGAGTTTTCATTTCACTCCAATATGACCAAGACGACAAAGGCACATATAAGTAGAATTATCATTCAATTTAATTCGCTTAGCATCAATGTTATGTATATGTGTATCACTACTATCGAGATCTAACAGAATAAGCCATTCTTTTCAGGTGCTCGACCATAAAAGATATTATTCATAAAGATAGAACAACCATTATTCTCAGACTTGAATGAATAACCGTCTTGCATTAAACAAGATCCTGATATAATGTTCATGCTCAACGCGGGTACATAATAACAATTATTTAGGCTTAAAACTAATCCCGAAGGTAGATGTAGAGGAAGTGTCCCGACTGCGATCACATTGACCTTGGATCCGTATCCAACGCGCATCGTCACTTCATCTTTCAGCAGTTGTCGCTTATTCTTTAGTTCCTGTTTCGAGTTACAAATATGAGCAACCGAACCAGTATCAAATACCCGGTACTAGAACGAGAACCATGAAATGAACATCTATAACATGTATATCAGATATACCTTCTTTCTTCTTCTTGACAAGGCCGCTCTTCAGATCGCCAAATACTTGGAGCAATTACGCTTCCATGTCCCTTCTCCTTGCAGTAATAGCACTCAGCATCGGCTTAGGGCCGTTCTTAGGTTTCATAGGAGGCGTGGCAGCTTTCTTGCCACCCTTCTTGAATTTTCCTTAGACTTGCCTGCTTGAAACTGGTGTCTTGTTGACCATCAACACTTGGTGCTCTTTCTTGATCTCAATCTCAACAGCTTAGCATGCCAAAGAGTTCAGAAACTCCTTGTTCATGTTACATATTGTAGTTCATCACAAAGTTCTTGTAACTTGGTGGCGGTGATTGAAGGACACGATTAATCCCCTATTAGGAATCACTATTCCCAAGTCACGAGTTTCTTCGCATGGGTCATGACGAGCATGTGCTCGATGGAGCTGCCTTCTTCCATCATACATGAAAAAGTGTTTCGATGCTTCATAGCATTCCACGCATGAGTCTCAAAATAGTCTTTAACTCTTTCATCAACTCATGAGGATCGTGGTGCTCAAAACGTTTTGAAGATCGGATTCTAGACTGCATAGATGGCACACTGAACTTGAGAGTACCGAGTTTTCCGAGTCGCGTAAACATTCTTTACTTCATCGGTTCAGTTTCTGCAGGAGGGTCACCTAGCGGTGCATCAAGCACATATTGAGATTTCCGCCATTGAGGAAGATCCTCACATGACGGAACCAGTCGGTGAAGTTGCTACCGTTGCTCTTAAGCTTTTCTCTCTCTAGGAACTGGTTAAAATTGATTGGGGACGCCATATCTACAACATATTTGCAATAGTTTAGACTAAGTTTATGACAAATTGAGTTCAAATTTTAATTCTACATAATTAAAAATCTAGGTGAACTCCCACTCAAAACAATATCCCCCGCATTGTCTTAGTGATCACACGAACCAAATCCATCACACCTATGCCCGATCATCACGAGACAAGATGTAATTTCAATGGCGAACACTCAAAGTGTTCATCATATCAATCATATGATTCATGCTCTACCTTTCGGTATCACGTGTTCAGACCATGTATGTACATGCTAGGTTCGTCAAGGCCACCTTAGTATCCGCATGTGCAAAACTCCCAAGGCTGTATGTACTTATTGAATCTATCACACCCGATCATCACGAGATGCTTCGAAACGACAAGACTTGATAACGGTGCTACTAAGGATGAACACTTTATTATCTTGAGATTTTAGTGAGAGGGATCATCTTATAATGCTACCGTCATGATCTAAGCAAATAAGATGCATAAAAGGATTAACATCACATGTTCATATGTGATATGATATGGCCCTTTTGTCTTTGCGCCTTTGATCTTCATCTTCAAAGCACGGACATGATCTCCATCATCTTCGGGCATGATCTCCATCATCGTCGAAGCACCAAGGTCAATGGCGCCGTCTTCATGATCGTCCTCCATGTAGCAACTATTACAACTACTTTGAAATACTACTCAACATGAAATTTAAAGACAACCATAAGGCTCTAGTTGCCACAATACAATAATGATCATCTCATACATATTCATCATCACATTATGGCCATATCACATCACCAAACCCTGCAAAAACAAGTTAGACGTTTCTAATTTGGTTTGCATATTTTTACGTGGTTTAGGGTTTTCGAGTAAGATCCAATCTACCTACGAACATGAACCACAACGGTGATACTAGTGTTGTCAATAGAAAAGTAAATTGAATCTTCACTATAGTAGGAGAGACAGACACCAAAGCCACTTATGCAATACAAGTTGCATGTCAAGCGTGGAGCAAATCTCATGAACGCGGTAAAGTTAGCCCGAGCCGCTTCATCCCACTATGCCACAAGATGCAAAGTACTCAACTAAAGATAACAAGAGCATCAACGCCCACAAACCATTGTGTTCTATTCGTGCAACCATCTATGCATAGACCTGGTGATACCATGTAGGACAACGTAGCATAGAAAACAAAAATTTCCGGAACACGCAATCCAAGGATGCAATCTAGAAGACGGTAGCAACGAGGGATTGTCAGACTAACCCTTGAAGAGATTCCAAAGCCTACAAGAGTAGGCTCTTGTTGCCGGAGACGTTCACTTGCCGCTTGCAAAGCGAGAAGATCTTGATCACGATCGGTTCCGGCGCCACGAACGGCGGACTCTCCGTACTCGGTCCACACGTTCGGTTGTTGATGAAGACGACGTCCACCTCCCCGCCTGGCGGCAGCAAGTAGTAGCTCCTCTTGAATCCGACAAGACGACGGCGTGGTGTCGGTGGTGGTGGGAACCGGCGGAGCTTCCTAAGCTATGCGGGCAATATGAAGTGGAGGAGCAAAGCTAGGGTTTGGGAGGTGGCCGGCCACTCTATGGGCGGCGCCTTGTGTCTTTGGGCCGGCCTCCCTTGGCCCCTCATTATAGGTGGATCCCCAAGAGTTGGTCTCCAAGTCTTCGAATAAGACCAACCAAAAACCTTCCATATGGTGGTGAAAACTAGCCCAACTAGGACTCCCACCCAAAGGTGGGATTTCCACCTTCCATAGGGGGGGGCCGCCCCCCATGGTGGAGTCCACTTGGGACTCCACCCCACTAGGGTTGCCCGCCATGGAGGTGGAGTCCCTTGTGGACTCCACCTTCCTTGGTGGTTTCTTCCGGACTTTTCTAGAACTTCTAGAACCTTCCATAGAACCTTCCGCGACATTTTATTCATAAAATGACATCCTATATATGAATCTTATTCTCCCATTCCGGAACTCCTCATGATGTCCGGGATCCCATCCGGGACTCCGAACAAATATTCCAACTTCATTCCATATTCAAGTACTACCATTTCAACATCCAACTTTAAGTGTGTCACCCTACGGTTCGCGAACTATGCGGACATGGTTGAGTACTCACTCCGACCAATAACCAATAGCGATCTGGAGATCCATAATGGCTCCCACATATTCAACGATGACTTTAGTGATCGAATGAACCATACACATACGATACCAATTCCCTTTGTCACACGATATTTTACTTGTCCGAGGTTTGATCATCGGTATCACACTATACCTTGTTCAACCTGCTTCCCGACAAGTACTCTCTTTACTCACCGTGGTATGTGGTCTCTTATGAACTTATTCATATGCTTGCAAGACATTAGACGACATTCCACCGAGAGGGCCCAGTATATCTATCCGTCATCGGGATGGACAAATCCCATTGATCCATATGCCTCAACTCATACTTTCCGGATACTTAATCCCATCTTTATAACCACCCATTTACGCTGGCGTTTGATGTAATCAAAGTACCTTTCCGATATAAGTGATTTATATGATCTCATGGTCATAAGGACTAGGTAACTATGTATCGAAAGCTTATAGCAAATAACTTAATGACGTGATCTAATGCTACGCTTAATTGGGTGTGTCCATTACATCATTCATACAATGATATAACCTTGTTATTAATAACATCCAATGTTCATGATTATGAAACTAATCATCTATTAATCAACAAGCTAGTTAAGAGGCTTACTAGGGACTCTTTGTTGTTTACATATCACACATGTATCAATGTTTCGCTTAATACAATTATAGCATGGTATATAAACATTTATCATAAACATAAAGATATATAATAACCACTTTTATTATTGCCTCTTGGGCATATCTCCAACATACTTCTCATGCATCCAAAATCCTTGAGCCAACTACTATGCCATTTGTGTCCACCATACCTACCTACTACATGGTATTTCTCCGCCATTCCAAAGTAAATTGCTTGAGTGCTACCTTTAAAATTCCATCATTTACCTTTGCAATATATAGCTCATGGGACAAAATAGCCTTAAAAACTATCGTAGTATTGAATATGTACTTATGCACTTTATATTTTATTAAGTTGCTTGTTGTGCGATAACCATGCTTCGGGGACCGCCATCAACTATTGTTGAATATCATGTGAGTTGCTATGCATGTCCGTCTTGTCTTAAGGTCTATCATTTTAGTGGTTGGAGCATGCAAAATTGTTAGAGAAGAACATTGGGCCGCTAACTAAAACCATGAACCATGGTGGAAGTTTCAGTTTTGGACATATATCCTCAATCTCATATGAGAATAATAACATTGCTACATGCTTATGCATTTAAGAGGAGTCCATTATCTGTGTCCATGTTGTCCCGGTATGGATGTCTAAGTTGAGAATAATCAAAAGCGAGAAATCCAAAATGCGAGCTTTCTCCTTAGACCTTTGTACGGCATGGAGGTACCTTTGTGACACTTGGTTGAAACATGGCATGCGAAGATCTGTAGTCCAAGCTAAGTAGGACGAGGTGCGGGCACTATTAGTATACTATGCATGAGGCTTGCAACTTGTAAGATATAATTTACATAACTCATATGCTTTATTACTACCGTTGACAAAATTGTTTCATGTTTTCAAAATAAAAGCTCTAGCACAAATACAGCAATCGATGCTTTCCTCATTGAAGGACCATTCTTTTACTTTTATTGTTGAGTCAGTTTACCTATCTCCTTCCACCTTAAGAAGCAAACACTTGTGTGAACTGTGCATTGATTCCTACATACTTGCATATTGCACTTGTTATATTACTTTATGTTGACAATATCCATGAGATATACATGTTACAAGTTGAAAGCAACCGCTGAAACTTCATCTTCCTTTGTGTTGCTTCAACACCTTTACTTTGATTTATTGCTTTATGAGTTAACTCTTATGCAAGACTTATTGATGCTTGTCTTGAAGTACTATTCATGAAAAGTCTTTGTCATATGATTCACTTGTTTACTCATGTCATTACCTTTGCTTTGATCGCTGCATTCATTACATATGTTTACAAATAGTATGATCAAGATTATGATGGCATGTCACTGAAATTATCTTTGTTATCGTTTTACTCGGACGAGCAGAACTAAGCTTGGGGATGCTGATACGTCTCCAACGTATCGATAATTTCTTATGTTCCATGCTACTTTATTGATGATACCTACATGTTTTATGCACATTATATGTCATATTTATGCATTTTGGAACTAACCTATTAACAAGACGCCGAAGAGCCAGCTTTGTCGCTGTTTGTAAATCCTAGTAAAGAAATATTCTAATTGACGAAACTTCGCCCGGTCCTATTTTGCACGAAGCCAGACCGAAGAGAACGAAGGGGGCCACGGGCGGCCGAGGGGAGGCCGGCGCGCCCAGCCCTGCCGCCGACCCAGCCCCCTGGCCCCCGTGGCCCCCGCGTGACCCTCCGCCTACTTAAAGCTTCTCGCGAAACCCCGAAGACGAGAGCCACGATGGAAAACCTTACAGAGCCGCCGCGAATCCCATCTCGGGGATTAGGAGATCGCCCACCGGCCGAGAGGGATTCATCTCCCGAGGACTCTACACCGCCATGGTCGCCTCCGGAGTGATGAGTGAGTAGTTCACCCTGGACCATGGGTCCATAGCGAGCTAGATGGTCGTCTCTCCTTGTTGTGCTTCATTGTTGGATCTTGTGAGCTGCCTAACATGATCAAGATCATCTATCTGTAATACTATATGTTGTGTTTGTCGGGATCCGATGGATAGAGAGTACTATGATTATGGTGATTATCAATCTATTGTTCATGTGTTGTTTATGATCTTGCATGCTCTCCGTTACTAGTAGAGGCTCTGGCCAAGTTTTTACTCTTAACTCCAAGAGGGAGTATTTATGCTCGATAGTGGGTTCATGCCTCCATTGAATCTGGGACAGTGATGAAAGTTCTAAGGTTGTGGATGTGGTTGCCACTAGGGATAAAACATTGATGCTATGTCTAAGGATGTAGTTGTTGATTACATTACGCACCATACTTAATGCAATTGTTGTTGCTTTGCAACTTAATACCGAGGGGTTCGGATGATAACTGAAGGTGGACTTTTTAGGCATAGATGCGGTTGGATGGCGGTCTATGTACTTTGTCGTAATGCCCGGATTAAATCTCACTATATTTATCATGTCATGTATATGCATTGTTATGCCTTTCTCTATTTGTCAATTGCCCGACTGTAATTTGTTCACCCAACATGCTTTTATCTTATGGGAGAGACACCTCTAGTGAACTGTGGACCCCGGTCCTATTCTTTACATAGCATACATCTACTTGTTTTACTGTTTTCTTTGCAAACATCTTCCACTCGATACGTTTAATCCTTTGTTACAAAAAGCGGTGAGATTGACAACCCACTGCTTTCGTTGGGACAAAGTACTTGGTGTTGTGCAGGTTCCGCGCCGGAATCCCTGGTGTTGCGCCGCATCACATTTCGAACCATCAACCTTCAACGTGCTTCTTGGCTCCTACTGGTTCGATTAAACCTTGGTTTCATACTGAGGGAAACTTGCTTCTATACGCATCATACCTTCCACTTGGGGTTCCCAACGGACGTGTGCATCTACGCGCATCAAACGCCATCAACTATTGTTGAATATCATGTGAGTTGCTATGCATGTCCGTCTTGTCTGAAGGATCTATCATTTTAGTGGTTGGAGCATGCAAAATTGTTAGAGAAGAACATTGGGCCGCTAACTAAAGCCATGAATCATGGTGGAAGTTTCAGTTTTGGACATATATCCTCAATCTCATATGAGAATAATAATCATTGCTACATGCTTATGCATTTAAGAGGAGTCCATTATCTGTTGTCCATGTTGTCCCGGTATGGATGTCTAAGTTGAGAATAATCAAAAGCGAGAAATCTAAAATGCGAGCATTCTCCTTAGACCTTTGTACAAGGCGGCATGGAGGTACCCCTTTGTGACACTTGGTTGAAACATGGCATGCAAAGATCCGGTAGTCCAAGCTAAGTAGGACGAGGTGCGGGCACTATTAGTATACTATGCATGAGGCTTGCAACTTGTAAGATATAATTTACATAACTCATATGCTTTATTACTACCGTTGACAAAATTGTTTCATGTTTTCAAAATAAAAGCTCTAGCACAAATACAGCAATCGATGCTTTCCTCTTTGAAGGACCTTTCTTTTACTTTTATTGTTGAGTCAGTTTACCTATCTCCCTCCACCTTAAGAAGCAAACACTTGTGTGAACTGTGTGCATTGATTCCTACATACTTGCATATTGCACTTGTTATATTACTTTATGTTGACAATATCCATGAGATATACATGTTATAAGTTGAAAGCAACCGCTGAAACTTAATCTTCCTATGTGTTGCTTCAATACCTTTACTTTGATTTATTGCTTTATGAGTTAACTCTTATGCAAGACTTATTGATGCTTGTCTTGAAGTACTATTCATGAAAAGTCTTTGCTATATGACTCACTTGTTTACTCATGTCATTACCTTTTTTTGATCGCTGCATTCATTACATATGTTTACAAATAGTATGATCAAGATTATGATGGCATGTCACTTCGTAAATTATCTTTGTTATCGCTTTACTCGCTCGGGAAGCGTAACTGCTTGGATGCTGATACGTCTCCAACGTATCAATAATTTCTTATGTTCCATGCTACTTTATTGGTGATACCTACATGTTTTATGCACATTATATGTCATATTTATGCATTTTCTGAACTAACCTATTAACAAGATGCCGAAGAGCGCTTTTTCTTTGTTTTTGTTTCAGAAATCCTAGTAAGGAAATATTCTTGAATTGGACGAAACTTTCGCCCGGGTCCTATTTTTGCATGAAGCTTCCGAAGACCGAAGAGATAACGAAGGGGGCCACGAGGCAGCCAGGGACGGGCGGCGCGGCCTGTGCCCGCCGCCCGTCATCCGGCACCGTGTGGCCCCCGACCTACCCTTCCGCCTACTTAAAGTCTCCGTCGCGAAACCCCCGTACCGAGAGCCACGATACGGAAAACCTTCCGAGACGCCGCGCCGTAATCCCATCTCGGGGATTAGATCGCCTCCGCACCCGCCGAGAGGGATTCATCTCCAGGACTCTTCATCGCCATGATCGCCTCCGGAGTGATGAGGAGTAGTTCCCCTGGACCATGGGTCCATAGCAGTAGCTAGATGGTCGTCTTCTCCTTGTTGTGCTTCATTGTTGGATCTTGTGAGCTGCCTAACATGATCAAGATCATCTATCTGTAATACTATATGTTGTGTTTGTCGGGATCCGATGGATAGAGAATACTATGTTATGGTGATTATCAATCTATTGTTTATGTGTTGTTTATGATCTTGCATGCTCTCCGTTATTAGTAGAGGCTCTGGCCAAGTTTTTGCTCTTAACTCCAAGAGGGAGTATTTATGCTCGATAGTGGGTTCATGCCTTCATTGACACTGGATCGTGACAGGTTCTAAGGTTGTGATGTGCGTTGCACTAGGGATAAAACATTGATGCTATGTCTAAGGATGTAGTTGTCGATTACATTACGCACCATACTTAATGCAATTGTCTGTTGCTTAGCAACTTAATACTAATGGGGTTCGGATGATAACCTGAAGGTGGACTTTTTAGGCATAGATGCAGCTGCGGTCTATGTACTTTGTAATGCCCAATTAAATCTCACTATATTTATCATATCATGTATATGCATTGTTATGCCTTTCTCTATTTGTCAATTGCCCGACTGTAATTTGTTCACCCAACATGCTTTTTTATCTTATGGGAGAGACACCTCTAGTGAACTGTGGACCCCGGTCCTATTCTTTACATAGCATACAATCTACTGCAATTGTGTTTTCTGTTTTGTTTGCAAACATCTTCCACTCGATACGCTTAATCCTTTGTTACAGCAAGTCTGAGATTGACAACCTCACTGCTTGGGGCAAAGTACTTGGGTTTGTGCCAGCGTGGCGCGATCCCTGTTGCGCCGCATCACATTTCGCGACCATCAACCTTCAACGTGCTTCTTGGCTCCTCTGCCCGATTAAACCTTGGTTTCTTTAGGGAAAACTTGCTGTGCGCATCTTACCTTCCTCTTGGGGTTCCCAACGGACGTGTACATTTACGCGCATCAGGGGCGGGGGATCAATCAATCTTAGCAATACAAGCCAACAGAAGCTTAGAACTAGGTTACCCTAGCAACTAGCATCTCGACGAGATCACAGCCGAACGATTCGGCACCCCATTGTAACCTTTTCATCATAATCAAAGAACAGCAGGACGTAAGGGTTTTACCTCATCGAGGGCCCCGAACTGGGTAAATCGCTCTCCCCGCTTGTCTGTGTACCGATGTCTCGTGTCAGCTCACAGGATTCCATCAACCCTAAGCCCCTAACAGAGGGCATTGCCGAGGAGCACCCTCGACAACAGGTTTTCTACAAAAAAAAAGACTGTTACCATGGGATAGCATTAAAAAACACATGCCACAGATATACATCAAGGAAGACTAGAAGATCACTTAGATGTGAACAAAAGCTGAGAGCATGTACATGCAAACAACATCAGATACATCAAAGAATGCATGCAATGAGACCAAGGGCGTGTATAGACATACCTTGTGTCACTCTGTGGACCACAACTTCAGCAGCTCCTGCCATCGAGCATCCGGCAAGCCTTCCACAGGAGACTTGATGCTGAGTTCACCAGGTGCTGCGTTGTGGAAGAAGTCCTTTTTGATCTGGTGCCGCCTATTCTTTGATATTTTCTGCAGCTTCTCGGTGCACGCTTTTTTGATGGCCCGCAAGTTGGTGTCCATATCAAAATTTCCCTACAAACAAGGCAAACAATGAAAGGGCATGATTATCATATGAAAGTTGTAACAGGAAGAAAGAAAAACAATTTAGAAAAGAAGAAATTAACTTACTGCAACTTTGCCGATGTAGTCCTTGATTAGGTTGGGTTCCTTTTGTAGTCCTTTAAGTGGGGAAGAACTGGTGTGTGGGTTCTTGCATTGTATCCACACTCCGAAGCAAACATTGCTGCCTGCAAAGGCTTCTCAGGACCATTCATCCCTTCAGCAATTTCAATGGTCACCTTGTTACCCATTGACTTTGTCATCCTTTCTAGCACTTTGCCTTTTCTTATACGCTTTACGACCACAATCGCATCGTCTGAATATGACACAAACTTTGATTAGTACCTAACATTTCACATTCTTTCTCAAACAGAATGAATACAAGCAACCAAACATGGAAACATGTTGCTAACCGTAGCATTTAATCGAACAGACGCAAATGCAAGTGTACAAGAAAACAGTCGAAGATGAACTTACCTTCATCACCAGTAGCCTGCTCAGTTTCTTGCTCAGTTTCTTTAGGAAAGGTGTTCATGTCCACGAAAGGTGCAACATGGCTGAGCTCCATTCCGACATGGCTGGGCTCCATGCGGATAGGGCCGAGCTCCAATCACCCAAGAGTAATAAATCATGAACTTTTAGTTCACTGAATCTCCTTCGAGAACTCAACTGATGCACTAAATGAAATGACAAGAACACAAGTACTCAAGTCCTTCACTAACAAATTCAAGCAAAGCTACAAAAGCTTATGGGTTAATAAGGGAGGAAGAACAAAGGAAGAAATCTACAAATTAAAAGACTCCAAGATCTAGATCTAATACGTTCCCGTCACTAAGAAAAGATTTTGATTGATGGAAAAGTAGATCTAGATCTCCTCTGTCTTTTCCCTTAGAAAAATTCAATAATTATAGGATGAATCAATAGACAAGGCAAGATCTTCAAGGTCAGCAATGGAGGAGAGAGAGAGAGAGAGTGGGGAAGAGCTGCAACTCATGGGGAAGAAGGCGACCTTTTGTAGGTCCCCATGAATTTCTGGCCGTTGCACATGCGAAGGGATGCATATTTTAGGGTAAGTGAGGGCTGAACATTTCGGGGGGGGGGGGGGTGGGGACAAAAGGCACTCCGAAGGGCTAGACATCCCGCCCCTCGGAGACTTCAAGTTTCGGAGGTAAGTTCCTGTACCATTTTTGGGCCCCTAACTGTGTGTTGGCACTTGGTCGAAACCCACTCCAGAGACCCAAAGCAGAAACGATCCTTTCCAGTCCAAAATCCCCCTTGTTCGCGAAAACTAGTAGACACACCTAAACATAAATGATCACAACTTGAGCATCTCCGATTTCAATGATTTGGGCTTGTTTTGAAGATACCAAGAAGCTCTACAAGTTTATGCAGAGAAAAATCATGGTCCAACAAAGGAGTACAAATCCACACGACAAAATGTTTGACCTCTCTAAAAGAGATGAACCAGAGCTTGTAATGAGAATAGCCACAAGATCTAGGTAACCATATGGATAAGAACCAATAAATGTGATGAAAAATATGCAAAGGTTTGAGCTCTCTCCAAATGATACGATCAAGTATCCTATAAATAGGTCACCCAACTAACACCACGAGAACGGTAAGAAAGACACCCTACGAAGAAAAAAACCTTATCCTTGAGCATACCACTCGAGCTTGATGATACCGATATTGTACGCTTGAAGATGAGACACCTTTCTTGATTACTGTTGCGTGGTGAAGTCTCCTCCCCCCCCCATACCCCAAGACGGGACATCCTCTTCTTCGGCAGATCTTCACATATACACGATCACCATAAGGACGGAGAGCTTAGAGCATGTTATCTTTTCGAGATAGCTCAACTTGTACCCACACTCCATTTCTTCTTTGTTCATGATGTTGATGTCTTGAAGGTAGACGTGAGAGGTCACTCCATGTTCTTCTTCTTCAAGACACACTTCCAACATGCTCAACTTCCATGGCCATTCTCCGGATCACCCCTTGAACATATTGACCATCACATGATCTTCTTTACTTCTTCATATTTTAGTCTTGACACAAAAAAATGGTTCAAGACCGGAGACAAATCCTACAAATGTAACTCAAGGTAAACATTGATCTATATAGATTGTCATTAATTACCAAAGCCAAACATGTAGGCTCCATGCACTTTCAGTTACAGTAGGAGCAAACCCCGATCGTTGGGTGTCCATGGTCGAACTACCCTTAGATATTTCATCAACGTACTAGATGAAACAGATATCATCATCCAACATAAGCAAAAAACATCACTGATAAACCATGATCCGGCTCATACATGAACTGCCGCTGGAGTCGATCTGAGAAAACTGGTGCCCCTCGTGTCGACACGGTGGTGCCATCACCATCACTGCACCTGCCAAACTCATTTGGAAATCTGCCACCAACCTCACTCCCACGGCCCACCTCATCGAACACAGATCTCGTGGTTGGTGGATCTCTCACCGTTCATTTCTCCACGAACGGTCGATCCTTTCTCCCACGCAGGGTTTCGTCCGCCCATAAAACCCTGCTCACCACCACCATTTCCCATCGCCGCCTCCTCTCCCATCTCTCTTCCCCAGATCCATCCCACCAACCTTCTCCCAGCAGCCATGGCGCTCTCCGTGGAGAAGACCTCATCGGGGCGCGAGTACAAGGTCAAGGACCTCTCGCAGGCCGACTTCGGCCGCCTCGAGCTCGACCTGGCCGAGGTCGAGATGCCGGGCCTCATGGCCTGCCGCGCCGAGTTCGGCCCCGCGCAGCCCTTCAAGGGCGCCCGCATCTCCGGCTCCCTCCACATGACCATCCAGACCGCCGTCCTCATCGAGACCCTCACCGCCCTCGGCGCCGAGGTCCGCTGGTGCTCCTGCAACATCTTCTCCACGCAGGACCACGCCGCCGCCGCCATCGCGCGCGACTCCGCCGCCGTCTTCGCCTGGAAGGGCGAGACCCTCGAGGAGTACTGGTGGTGCACCGAGCGCTGCCTCGACTGGGGCGAGGGCGGCGGCCCCGACCTCATCGTCGACGACGGCGGCGACGCCACGCTGCTCATCCACGAGGGCGTGAAAGCCGAGGAGGAGTTCGAGAAGTCCGGCACCGTCCCCGACCCCAACTCCACCGACAACCCCGAGTTCAAGATCGTCCTCACCATCATCCGCGACGGCCTCAAGACCGACGTCAGGAGGTACCGCAAGATGAAGGAGAGGCTCGTCGGTGTGTCCGAGGAGACGACCACCGGTGTCAAGAGGCTCTACCAGATGCAGGAGACCGGTGCCCTCCTCTTCCCCGCCATCAACGTCAACGACTCCGTCACAAAGAGCAAGGTATACATCTACTTGCTTGCCCCCCATTTTCAGTTCAGATCTGACGTCCTGTTCTACTTGTTGTATTAGATCTGCTTAGATTAGATGTGAATGTTCTTAGCTTTAGATCTTCTAGATGCGGCATGTTGGTTGTTAGCTGGGTAAGGTGTCCTATTCATGATTGATGATGATACTTGTACATCAGACATCAAGCACATAATTACGTCACCTAACAGTTGTTGCTACTCCATTTACTACCTGTACTATCCATTTCGTTCTATTGGATCTGAATACAATACAACGTGTAGAACCATTTCCAGTGACTGATCGCAGCCTATCTTTTGTTGTACTCTAGTTTAGATTTAAGGTGTGGTTTACGCTATGTAGCAGCTCCGAATTGCCTGGAGTATTAAACCTGAACCTGGATCTTTGTCTTTGGTTTCTTGTTAGTTAGGCTGGTTATGTGTTGTTGTTAACTTAATGCTAACATTAGTCATTTGTTTTCTGTACCGGACGGCCACGGTGGGTATAGATATAGAATATCATGCCTACTTTTATTATTTGACCTCACTCATTTGAACAGGGCTATGCCATGAACTGAATTATGATTTATTCTGAGTGTTGTTTAATACCCAAGATGGTTCTGTTTTAATCAAAAGTTAGAATGCCATTACATCTACTGTAACTTGCTGGCAAATGATCAATGTTTCTTCTGAACATGTACTGTAACTTTTGTCCAAGGTGTTAGACAAAAGTTAGAATTTCATTACAATTACATGTACTGTAACTTGCTGACTAATTTTTGATGTTTGTTCTGAACAGTTCGACAACCTTTACGGTTGCCGTCACTCCCTCCCTGACGGTCTCATGAGGGCCACCGATGTCATGATTGCCGGCAAGGTCGCCGTTGTCTGCGGTTACGGTGATGTTGGCAAGGGCTGTGCTGCTGCGCTCAAGCAGGCCGGTGCCCGTGTGATCGTGACGGAGATCGACCCCATCTGCGCCCTGCAGGCCCTGATGGAGGGCATCCAGATCCTCACCCTGGAGGACGTTGTCTCGGAGGCTGACATCTTTGTGACCACCACGGGCAACAAGGACATCATCATGGTCGACCACATGAGGAAGATGAAGAACAACGCCATTGTCTGCAACATCGGCCACTTCGACAACGAGATCGACATGAATGGCCTCGAGACCTACCCTGGTGTCAAGCGTGTCACCATAAAGCCCCAGACCGACCGCTGGGTGTTCCCCGAGACCAAGACCGGCATCATTGTTCTTGCCGAGGGTCGTCTGATGAACCTGGGATGTGCCACTGGCCACCCCAGCTTCGTCATGTCCTGCTCATTCACCAACCAGGTAACATGATAGGTCCCTCGATACATGTTACTGAGTGATACAATTATGAGTTATGGTAGTTAACAGGAGCTTCCAATCTTGCAGGTCATTGCTCAGCTTGAGTTGTGGAATGAGAGGAAGTCTGGCAAGTACGAGAAGAAGGTGTACGTTCTCCCCAAGCACCTCGATGAGAAGGTCGCGGCACTCCACCTGGGCAAGCTTGGTGCCAAGCTTACCAAGCTCACCAAGTCCCAGTCTGACTACATCAGCATCCCAGTCGAGGGTCCTTACAAGCCCGCTGCCTACCGGTACTAGAGAGTGTGTCCAGTACAGACTTGTGGCTGGCCACTGTGAACCCTGCCGCATCGAATTATCAACTATCCTATTTTTTTTGCATTATCTTACATTCTGTCTTAGGCGGAGGATTTGTTATGTTTTGTGCCCTGTGAGGGTTGTAAGAGGAGGCGTTTGTCTTTGCTGAGGAATAATGGCATTATTAATGGTGGTTTAAGGGCATGTGTCTATGGTTTTTGAAGAATTGTGTTTTGCATTGCAACTCTGCCTATGCTATGCTTCAGTTTGCGTACTGTAGCCGATGCTATCCGACCCTCCTCATCAGCAACTTGTATGCTTTTTTTTTTTACCTTTAAAAAGGTCTCCAAACAGGTGCCTGCCGAAGTGATACAAATTTGCATTACCATTCTGCTGATGCAAAACAAATACTGCCCCAACTGCCACGCCAAAATAGGTCATGGTGTTCCACTATTTTATTTATCAGGAAATTCTGAGCCTACTCAGTTCCTGTTTGATTCATAGGGCAAGACAAAGGCAGAATAACAGCCTCAAAGTGGGGAGCTAGACAGAAACTGTCTCACTCGAACTGACATTTTCAAATGCTACCCGCCATTCCCCTATTTTTGCATTTCATTCTTCCATTCCTTCTGCTAGGAGCGACGCGGGGGTTTTGGCTGTTTGGTTAACCGACTGTATAAACACGAAGGGCGGCCCTATACCATGTAACACACGCCTTACGCAAAATCACATGGTGTCAAAGCCAACCTTGCTCAAACGGAATTTGATGTTGCAAATCGACAATTGCACATATGCATCACTTAGCTAGATCAATCTCAAACTCAAAACATGAACCGATAGTGAGGCGTGTAGTACCTTGACGGAGATTCGCGAGGTCCGAGATCAATCGCTCGGCGGCGTTTTGGAGATATTTTGTTTCCTATTGGAATCTGGGGGCACGAGTGTTGATCTTGGAAAAAGGGGAGTCGCACGGGCAAACTAAACGGAGGGGAAAGAGAGGTGGCATGGCTAGGCCATGGAGTTCGTCACCATCACTCTCGATCATTTATGACGAGCACTTCAATATCTCATTCTCACAGTTGCAACACACGACACGACAGGAGAAACAAAAAGAAGGCCAGTCGGCGGGATTACAGCGCAAACAACACTAAACCATGTACCAATGGGCTCGGACCACTAGTCTGCGGGCGCCAAGAGGTTGCGCAGGACGGCCTTCCCAACTGCGGCGCCGACCCGCGCAACCCAGGGGAACCGGTACGCGGCCGGCGAGAACACGAGGAGGAGGACGCCGAGGAGCAGGAGGCCGAATCCGAGGGCGACATGCGTGGCGGGTGCGGCCGGGTTGCCGAACGAGCAGGTGACGACGACCTAGCCGCCTAGCACGGAGACGCGGCCGGCGTCGAAGCAGAGGCGCTGCATGAGGTCAAGGAGCGCGGCACGGTCAGCGATCATCCTCGGGCTGCTGGTGATTTCGCTTTTGTGGTGCGTGTGTGTTTCTTGGTGCGCTCGCGTTTCAGAGAGTGTATCCTTTGGGGATTATATAGGGGCGGAAACGATGCATATTGGGCGGAGGATCGCTGGCCGTCCGATCTCTCGCATCTGCTGCCGTCCGTCCACGCCGCGTATCCCTTGCTGTTGGTCCACCCCTCACCCGTCGCGGGTTCTCTCCCTGCCTATAAAACGCCCCTTCCCTAATCCATTGCCTATAAAACGCTCCTTCCCCAACCCCTCTACACTCGCCGCGAAGAAAGTCTCCTCCCAACCCCACGCCGCTCTCCATCTGTCGACAAGGTCAAGGACCTCTCTCTCCCAGGGTATGCACTTCTTCGCTCTCCCCATTTTCAGTTCAGATCCGCTAGATTGTTGACCTAAGTTTCTTCTACTTGTTTGCGTTGTTGTACATCTGATGCACCGTGAATTTCCTGTACGTACCTGCTGGTTTGAGACCTCAGTTTCTCCTTCTACTTGTTTATGACGTTGTACATCTGATGCACCGTGAATTTCCTGCACCTGCTGTTTGCTGAGATGCGGCCTGCGCGCGTCTTTGTACAGTTTGTATTACGTCTGCTAGACTATGATCTTGCAGTACTATTAGTTTCTAGCTACATCTCGGATCGGATTCATATTCCTATTCACGATCGACGATTTCTAGCGTTCGTATGTGATCGACTCTATGTGATCGATGGTTTCTAGCGTTCGTATGTGATCGAATTCGACTGTTTCTAGCAGACGATTCATATTCATATATATCCCGATTAATGATCGATATATGATGCATCAAGCACATGATTGATTAGCTCACCTAACAGCTGTTGCCACTATTCTGAAAACAAAAACTATTGCCTAAATGGCCAACGCAATATATTGGATCTGAAAAAAATACTACAACATGCTGGCCATCATTTCGATCTCAACGTCGACCCTGGTACACGCAACTGGTGATTTTTTTTCGCCATTGAAGACGAATTAATATGAGGCTGCCTTGCAAGAAGAACTCCAGGCAGGTGTAGATTGACTTGAACATGAACGCTGGTACTCGCTGATCATCTATTATTTGTTTCCTCTTAAATCATTTGCACATGATGATGCTGTCCTTTTCGTCGTAGAAGACGAAAATGAGGCTGCCTTGCAAGAAGAACTCCAGGCTCAGATTGACTTGAACATTAACGCAGGTACTCGCTGATCATCTATTATTATTTTTCATCTTCAATCATTTGCACATGCTGATGCTGATTGTTTTTTTTTGCCACTGAAGACGAATATGAGGCTACCTTGCAAGAAGAACTCCAGGCTCAGATTGATTTGAACATGAACCCAGGTACTCGCTGATCATCAAAATGAGGCTGCCTTGCAAGAAGAACACCGGGATGGTCACCATTTTGGCTTGAACATGAACCCAGGTACTTGCTGATCCTCTATTACTTTTTTCCTCTTCAATCATGCTGATGCTGTCCTTTACGCCGTAGAAGACGAAAATGAGGCTGCCTTGAAAGAAGAACACCGGGATGGTCACCATTTTGGCTTGAACATGAACACAGGTACTCGCTGATCCTCTATTACTTTTTTCCTCTTCAATCATGCTGATGCTGTCCTTCACGCCGTAGAAGACGAACATGAGGCTGCCTTGAAAGAAGAACACCGGGATGGTCACCATTTTGGCTTGAACATGAACACAGGTACTCGCTGATCCTCTTACTTTTTTCCTCTTCAATCATGCTGATGCTGTCCTTTACGCCGTAGAAGACGAAAATGAGGCTGCCTTGAAAGAAGAACACCGGGATGGTCACCATTTTGGCTTGAACATGAACACCCAGGTACTCGCAGATCGTCCATTCATTTTTTTTCTCCTTGATCATTTGCAAATGCTGAAGGTGTCATTGTCACTGTAGAAAATGAAAATGAGGCCGATGTTGTCTAGAAATCTCATTCTAGCCAGCTTAATTAACATCACTTCTCACACCAGGAGTACGAAAATGCTTGAGGGAGAAGATGAAATCAGCCTCCATTGCATGAAGATGAAGAGCATGTTGGCCATCATTTTGATCTCAACGCCAACCCTCGTACACGTGATCTGTTCATTTGTTCTCCTTCCTCATCTACAAAATGCTGATTGTTTTTTTTTCCACCATTGAAGACGAATATGAGGCTGCCTTGCAACAAGAACTCTAGGCTCAGATTGACTTGAACATGAACCCAGGTACTCGCTGATTATCTATTATAATTTTTCCTCTTCAATCATTTGCACATGCTGATGCTGATTGTTTTTTTTGCTATTGAAGACGAATATGAGGCTGCCTTGCAAAAAGAACTCCAGGCTCATATTGACTTGAACATAAACCCCGGTACTCGTTGATCATCTGTTATTTTTTTCCTTGTTCAAAAAATCGGCTCAGAAACTAATTTATCAGCGAATTTATCGTGAATCGGGTGGTAACCGATAAGATTTTGGAATATCAGTTGATTTATCGCTGGCACAGATATTGCGACCGATTTTCAGTGTGATAGCCGATATTTTGCCCGATTTTTGCTGAAATTCGGTCTAGAAGTAGATATTTTTGTCCTATAGTTTTTCCCAACTATGCATTAGCTCAAAATTTGCATATTTATTATTTGAAATGCAAGGGATCAAGTTAGTACTTTTGTTAAATGGTGCAATATTATTTTTACATACCAGATTATAGAATATTTAGTGCCAAAAATTAGGTTTTACAAGAAAAAAGGCGATAAATGGCCGACCGATAAAAATGATTAATCGGTCTATAAGTGATTAATCTCCATTTTGGAATTGACCGATAAGTTAACGATTAACGATTTCTTGAACATTGATTTTTCTCCTCTTCAATCATTTGCACATGCTGATGTTGTCTTTTTTGCCGTAGAAGACGAAAATGAGGTTGTCTTGCAAGATGAACACCAGGATAGTCACCAGACTTGAACATGAACCCAAGTATTCGCAGATCGTCGATTCATTTTTTTCTCCTTGATCATTTGCAAATGCTGAAGGTGTCATTTTCATTGTAGAAAATGAAAGTGAGGCTGATCTTGTCCAAAAATCACATTCTAGCCTGCTTAATTAACATCGCTTCTCACACCAGGAGTACGAAAATGCTTGAGGGAGAAGATGAAGATCAGCCTCCATTGCATGAAGATGAAGAACAGGCCGGCCATCATTTTTATTTCAACATCAACCCGTTCATTTGTTCTCCTTCCTCATCTACAAAATGCTGATTTTTTCCGCCATTAAAAACGAATATGAGGCTGCCTTGCAAGAATAACTACAGGCTCAGATTGACTTGAACACGAACCTAGGTACTCGCTGATCGTCTATTATTATTTTCCTCTTCAATCATTTGCTTAAGCTGATGCTGTCCTTTTCACCGTAGACGATAAAAATGAGGCTGCCTTGCAAGAAGAACACCGGGATGGTTACCATTTTGACTTGAACATGATCCCAGGTACTCGCAGATCATCTATTCAATTTTTTTCTCCTTGATCATTTGTAAATGCTGAAGGTGTCATTGTCATGAAGTGTCCAAAATGTGTATCATCTTTCAAAATTTACAGTACTAACAAGTTTAATTATTTTGATCATGGTTGCAATTTTCTAAATGCAAGTGTGTTTTTCTAAGTGATTCAAACGTGCAGACCTTTTTTTTTCTCTATGTTGCGAGGATGATTAATCACAACAATTACACTATGTTTACATTGACATATGTTCGTAATTTTTTTGTTTCTTTTGTTCAGTTGCTGTAGTTGTTTGCACATCTTATGGATTGATGATGGAAAAAAGCAAATTCCAAACTGAACAACCGCACTATCATATATGTATGTGTATTCAAAAAACAATTGTACTTATTTATAGAGATGTGTTGCAGGTGCACACTAACTATGATATCCCATCAATGGAACCGCGACATTGTTGATCGCATGAAGAGGTGAACCTTTTTCAGAGAACTAGATAATGTTGTTGCCACGTCGTTTCATTGTTGTTTCAAAGTATGATTGCATTGTAATTTCCTTTTCAATCAATTGTAATATATTTTTGTGCTTCCTGGATTTTAATGGACATCATGTATGTAAATCTGAAGTTGCACACTTACACCGGTGGGCCATGAGGCCTATCTCGGTGGCTCGGTAAAAACAAATACGTAAATATGAAGTCGGTTGAAAGTAAATAAAATTTGAAAGGTATGCGCTATTATATTTTAGAGATACTAGTGAAGTCAGACGGATTTTGATGGGTTTCGCCAATACTGCAGGTTTGGGTTTGTGCTGGATTTAGCACGACGATAACTAGCACTGAGATGGAGGAAGTATCGTACAAGGATCAGAGGTGAATTGTCGCGTGTGAAGCCATTCCGCTACACATATGTTGCTAACTACTATGAAGATAGAGTAGTAACATGTGTGACTCCCCACTATGAGTAGCTTTATGGGCAGGGTCGCGATCAGTTTGGGCCCCCACCTAGATGCACATGCTATGTAGTGCAGTTCTGTTAGGCTTTTTTACGAGCTCACTTACATTCTTTCTTCTTTTCTCTCTCCTCCAACTAGACATATATATTATTTTAAACCCTGTAGCCAGCTGACTACAACTTATTGTACTTGCTCTTACATGTCATTGACTTGCCGTGAAGATCAATACTGAAAGTAGCAGAAGGCATTCACTGCATCAAACGGCTGTGAATAAAAGCAGGTGACAAAATTTACTGTCGCATGGCAAATGAACGACCACGGTGGATTTGCCCCAGGGGCCAGGGGTGGTCTCGGTTGGCCGAGTAGCCTCCCGGCCTTTAAAAGTTGATTTTTTTTATTCAATTAGAAAATTAAAATCAGCCCAGGAAAGATTGACCAACCGCTCGCATTGACTCCTCCATCGGATCGTCCCAAATATGGCGCTCCGCTGTTGAGATTTCCAGCCGTTTTGACTGAACGAATAGAGAAGGAAATCATGAATCATTGATTCCCAAGAAATCTCTCACGAGTTTGCAACAATCTACACACGGCTCTAGTATTCGATTGAAATCTGGAAGAATAAAAATTGATTGAGGGCACATACAACTGCTGGTTGTCGACCATATATAACGAGCAAATCGCAAACAGAACATGGATACAGCACGGAATTCGACGTGAGATCATCGCGCTAACCAAATCGACAATCGCACATATATGCAGCTAGCTAGCTAGCTATATCAATCAATGAACCGACAGCGAGGCGCGTAGTACCTTACGGGGATTCGCGAGAGGGCCAATCGAGATCAATCGGTCGGCGGCGTTTTGGAGAATCTGGGGGCACCAGTGTCTTGGGAAAAGGCAAGTCGCCAAGTCTCACGGGCTAGCCGAGCAGAACTGGACGGAGGGGAAAGAGAGGTGGACGAACTCCATGGCCTGGCGGCTTGCATGACTCGGTCAAGTCTTAAGATTTATGACGAACAGTGTAATATCTTATTCTCACAGTTGCAAGTTGCAAACCATAGTATAATCCAAGCTACACGAGCTAGCTCGTTTTTTGAAAAAACTAAAAACAATATTTTAAAGTTTCAAAAAAAACTGAAAATAAATCTACATGTAGACAATACCGTGATCTACAAACGTGGAAAATTTCGACTGGAAATATCTTATATTCGGAGCTGGTGCAAAAATGACAAAATTCTGATATCAATATGAGTGAACAGTGTGAGATTTCAGAATCGCAAAATTTGTCAGAGTTTGTCATTTTTGTGGAGCCCAAAGTATGAGGTATGTCGAGTTCAAATTTTACAGATTGGTAGATCACATTATTATATACATCTAGATTTTTTCTCAGATTGTTTTGAAACTTCAAAATCCCATTTTCAAATTCTGCAAAAAAAAAGAGCTACTACAAAATTTCACTCTCAGTAATATAACACCAGTATAATCCAAGGACCCATTCAGAAAACGGATAGCTATTCCGCGGGGGCCAAGAGGTTGTGCAGGATGGCCTTTCCAACGGCGGCGCCGACCCGCGCAATCCAGGGGAACTGGTACGCCGCCGGTGAGAACATGAGCAGGAGGAGGCCGGTGAGCAGTAGCCCGAAGCCGAGGTTGACGTGAGCGGGGGCTGCGGCCGGGTTGCCGAACGAGCGGGTGACGACGACCCAGCCGCCTAGCACGGCGACGCGGCCGGCGTCGAAGCAGAGCCGCTGCATGAGCTCAAGCAGCGCGCCACGGTCAGCAATCATCCTCGGGCTCTGCCTGACACTGCTGGTGCTGGTGATTTCTCCTTTGCGATGTTTCAGAGAGTCTGTCATTGGGGAATATATAGGGGCGGTTGTTTGTCCCCTGCCCTCTCACTTTCATTTCCACCGATCCCTCTCACTTTCATTTCCACACCGATCCCCTCTCACGTTCCGTGTTGTCTGCCCATAAAACCCTCCTCTCCCATCTCTCTTCCACCAACCCCATGGAGCTCTCCGTGGAGTAGACCTCGTCGGGGCGGGAGGACAAGGTCATGGACCTCTCCCAGCAGGCCGACTTCCGCCGCCTCGAGCTCGACCTCGCCGAGGTCGAGATGCCGGGCCTCATGGCCTGCCGCACCGACTTCGGCCCCGCGCGCAACCCTTCCAGTGCCACATGACCATCCAGACCGCGCGCCGTCTTCATCGAGACCCTCACCGCGCTCGTCAGGAGGTACCGCAAGATGAAGGAGAAGCTCGATCGTCGGCGGGTCAAGAGGCTCTACCAGATGCAGGAGTCCGGTGCCTTCCTCTTCCCCGCCATCAGCACCAACGACTCCGTCACCAATAGCAAGGTGCACCCTTCTTTGCTCCCCATTTTCAGTTCAGACCTGCTAGTTTTTTCTTCTACACTAGTTGTTTATGCTGTACATTTGATGCACTGTGAATTTCTTGTACCTCTTGTTTTAGATGCGGCATGTGCATTTTTCTACAGTTTGTATTACATCTGCTTGCTAGATGCATCTCGCAGTAGCTAGTTTCTAGATCTCAGATTCATTTTCTCATTCATGATCGACGATTTCTAGCGTTCCTATATCATACAGCAAGCACATGATTACCACACCTAACAGTAGTTGCTACTATTGTGTAAAAAAAATATAATGGTTAACACGATATGTTGGATCTGAAAAAAAAAGTACAATATGCGTACCCATTTTATTATTTGGCACCGCTGACTTGAACATAAAGAGCTATGCTATGAACTGAATTAGGATTCATTCTGAGTAGTTTTTTTGGATAAATCATTCTGAGTAGTACTTGTTTAAAAAAAATGAAACCTGTGTCTAGGAGGAACTAGACACTTTTTTGATATAGTAGAAGCGGGACTTGGCGTGACACTTCCGAAATTCGTCCCCGACAGGAATCAAACTCCGATCGTTGCGCCACGACCACTGCGCATACGTCGTCTAGTAAAATGAAATATTATTTAGGAGGAACTAGAACACTATTGATATAGTAGAAGCGGGACTTGGCGTGATAATTCCAGGAATTCGCATCGAACTCTGGTCGTTGTGGTGCGCCACTGCGACCCCAACCACTGGGCTAAGCCCACGTCGTCTAGTACTTATTTAATGTGTATTGTTCCTTTATTACAAAAGGTTATCATACCATTTCCTTGCTAACAAACAATCTATGTTTCTTCTCTAAACAGTTTGACAACCTCTATGGTTGCCGCCACTCCCTCCCCGACACCGACAGTCTCATGAGGGCCATGATGCCATGATCGCCGGCAACGTCGCCGTGGTTTGCGATTACGGTGATATGGGCAAGGGCTGTGCCGCCATACTGAAGCACTCAAGCAGGCTGGTGCCCGTTTCGTCGTGACGGAGATCGACCCCATCTGTGCCATGCATGCCTTGATGGAGGGCATCCAGATCCCTCACCCTGGAGGACGTCGTCTTGGAGGCCGACATCTTGCAAGTCATTGCTCAACTTGAGTTGTGGAACGAGAGGAACTGTACGTTCTCCCCAAGCACCTCGACAGAAGGTTGCGGCCCTCCGCCTGGGCAAGCTTGGCGCCAAGCTCACCAAGCTCACCAAGTCCCAGTCTATAAAGTAACAATTTCCACTGAATTGACACACACTAGTGGTCCGATGTCTATATTTCACCCTGAATTGCTAGTGAATTTAAAAACATATGATATGTGCCTACTTTGAATTTCTAGTGCTTTGTACTAATTGACTTTGTCCACAGTTTCCAGCGAATTTACCGGAAATGCATCCGCGAAGCTGATATGGAGCAGAGTTGAGATCTGAGCCCTTGCATGGCATAGGGATGTCCATTCGTGGGTTCCACATATTTGACTACTCATTTTAGAAGGTCCCTTCTCCAAATGCACTATTAATTAAAAAACTAGCACAACTTTCATGTAACAAATACAATTGAGTTTTTGTTTTCATATTCGACTTCCCCGCGACGAGCTCTTCAATATGAGTCTAATATTCAACTTTTTAGAAGTTATTTCATAAACTGCATTGATAAAGTACTATATTATTTGGCCATGTAGTCCGTACACTATGTCCATGCAGTCCTCCGATATGTCGTACTGATTTTATAAAGTCCTTCCAAGTTTGTTTGAATAGTACATGCAATATTGTCAAGAGTAATTCTGTTTTTACACACATGATAACTGTAGATTCATTTTTCACATGGGGACCGTTGACCCGAACCTCGAGGAAACCTGAATAGAAAGAGTGGCTGTGATATCACTCCACCTCAGATCAGCCGCACCATCTGCGTGTCCTGAATTTACATGAAATTGGCACACATATAAACTGCATTCACAAACATTTGCTACTTTAAAACTGAAACATAGGAATTTATTGTCATCACCATAGATACATTGCTACTTTAGTTACAGTATCACAAATTCACATATACATTCTCACTACTGAGGGCACCAGACATGCAGGTAGGGACGACGACAGTCACAACACCGGGCATTCCGCTGAACGCTCGTGAAGTTGGGGTTGCCGCTCAGTACGCGAGAACACAGGTGACGAACCCTGCCTTCCGTGAACTTGATTCTTCCACAAAGTTTCCGTTGCAATCTTCTTTCTGAGGCCGTCTTTCTGAGGCCGTCTCCGAATATCTCAATCCGAACTTTGTCATGAAATTGGTATATTGCCCCATGATGCTTGAAAGTAGCGAAAGATGCAAGTGTCTGTTCTCTTGGTACTTAAAAGAGGCAAGGAGTTGATTATTTTTTGCCTGACAAGAGCGCCGACAGTGTTATAAGTTTTTATACCTTTCCTATATGTTTAGTGGAAGTTTGATACTTAGATTGCTATTGGAAATATGGGCCAAGGTAACTGGGCAGAGAAATCAAGTTTGTTGCTTTAAGATCTTCAATTTATATGATGTCTTAGCTTTACACAACGGTCACTTACGGTGTTCAAATTTAGTGGTTGAGCATTGCAGGTGCCAAGTGTGATAATGTCAATGGGGTGGTTTAATCAACCAAGTATCAACCAGGTACCACTGTACTATTGAGAATTAGGTTCTGCGTAATGTGTTGGATGTATTATTGAGTCCCTATGATGAGTATATATAGAGGTGCAAGTATCAATTTGGAGTATAAGAAAAGAATCAAATCCTCTCTCTACCTATTCTTTCGCTAATTAAAATCATTGTTCAAAAAATCATCCGATTCAACGATTAATCGCCCGATTAATCCCTATTCAGTGGTCACCGATTAGCCGATGAATTCATTTATCGCCCGACTAACTCATTTATCGTCCGATTAATCGGCCGATTTGCCTATTAATCGCTAATCGCCACCGACCGAGTTGACCCCGATAAACGATTTCCCCAACATTGATTAAAATATACTATACCATCCCCGCAGCGACTGCAGTAACATCTTGAACAACAGGAGCATCATTGATAATGTCAATGGGGTAGTTTAATTGTTTTGGGGTGATTGTTAGTGCCATTGGTATAGTAAAAAATATACATCTTGATGGGTTTATTGGTCAAGTTATGTTGTTTGTGCTCTTTGTTGATGTACCAAAGCTTCACAAGAATGGGTAAAACCTCTTCACTTCAGGGAATGGTGGGAATTGAGCCGGATTGAATTTCTGCTTCACTTCATATAATCAAGGTTCATTAGTCCTATACATAAAATCCTTCAAAAGAAAGTCCAGGTTAAGAAACTAAAACTTAAGGTTACGGAATATATTTAGCACCCACTTATGGAGCTCAACTTTTTCGTATGTGTCATCATATATCTATTTATATTTTCGCAAAACAAATCATATATCTATTTATAGCTACATGGTAATGCAAAGACTTGAACCATTAGCAACCTGACAACATGTAGTATGTGAATTAATACGATCCTTCAGAGCTCATCGCCTTAGGCTGGCCATAGTGCTAGTATCTTAGGTAGTATCATGCATCTTAGGCCCACAAAAATGATGATGTGATATCTAATTAATGAGGAGAGACAAGATTAGAGTAACATAGGTGGATACTGTATCATAGCGCACATTACGAGAAAAGCTAATAGAATATTTTTATATTATGTATTGGGATTTAACAAAATTTAATTTAGAAGACTCTACTATTCTACCCACAACTACCTAATGGACAAGTATCATATGCATGATACTACAATATGATACTATGCACTATGACCAGGCTTAAGTTTGTCCCCTACCAGTAGTTGTAAACCTTGTGTATCTGAATCCGACTCCGGCCACGACTCAAACAGCCCAAGACGCGTGCGCGCGAGAACCGGCCATGTCCAAACCGACTCGGCCTCGGTGAGCCGGCCATGTCTTTATAAGCAGCCGACGCAGCTTGCCAAACTCGTTCACCGATCGATCGACTCCGATTTCCACAGCAAGCACCTCCTGCTTGCCTGCCACGACTGCTAGTCTGATCGGGCAGCATGACGCCGCCGTTCTCTGCTCCGGGCGCCGCCGCGAAGCCTCCCGCAGGAACGCCACGCGCGCAAGGGGCGCCCACTGCCGCCGGCGTGCCGCGGCCGACGATGGTATCCAATGGAAATCTTGGCGCTCCCATTGTGACGAGGCCTCGCATGTCGTTGGCGCCGCACGCGCAGGGGGCGCCGACCGCAGGCGTGCCACGGCCGATGGCTAACTTCGGTGGTGGTCCCCAGATGACAGCAGCTCCCTCGCCAGCGCCACGGATGCAGCCAGGGCCGCCGACGGCGAGGGCACCGAGCATTCCGCAGAACGCTCGTGCAGTTGGCGCCGCCGTTCAGTACGCCAACCCCGCCGCGCCTTCCCTTGGCAAGCGAGTACCGACGGCGATGGGGCCGGCGCCCGTCCCGGCAGCGAAGCGTCACGCTCCGATGCCAGGGCCACAAGGTGCGGCACCTACGGGCGGCGTGCCTCTGCCCAGGAACCCCGCGGTCGCCGTCCGTGCTGCCGTGCCGCCCGGGCACGCCGCGCCTTCTATGCCGCCGCCGCTACCCAAGTTGACTTACGTCGGGGTGTACCGCGACCCGAGCAAGGGGTGGATGGCCCGCGCCATGGACCTGAAGCGGCGCGCCGCGCGCTCCATCGGGCCCTTCGACGACCCGCACCAGGCCGCGCTCGCGCACGACCGCGTCGCCGTCGCGTGCGCCGGCCGCGGCATCCGCACCGCAAAGCAGCTCAACTTCGGGACATCGTTCTACCGCGTGGAGACGGCGTTCCTGCAGCGGTGGGAGGGCGACGTCTGCGACGCCGTCGAGTCCGGCGAGTACGAGAAGATCTACGCCAGGTTCCTGAGGGCCGGGTTCAGGGCCGCGATGAACATAAAGGAGGGAGACGAGGGCGGCGAGCAGACCACCGACGAGCTGATGATCGCCAGCTGCGTCGGCGACGGTGGGTTCTTCTGGGACGACATCGAAAACTTCTTCATTTATCGGGCGGGAGAGATCGGGGAGGAGGCCCTGGGGGATGAGGCATGGGAGAAGGACGGGCAGGGACGCGGCCGCGAGCTGCTGCAGAAGAGATTCGTGGAGATGCACCGGAACAAGTCCCTATGCGCCGTGTGGCGACGCAAGAACTACATGGAGAAGATGAACACGATGATGGTGCAGAATCAGCAGCGGCAACAACAGGTTCAGATTCAGATGCAGCAGCCGCTACAACAACAGATTCCGATGCAGCAGCAACAGGTTCATTTGCAGCAGCAGCAACAGCAGATTCAGCAACAACAGATTCAGATGCAGCAGCAGCGGCGACAACAGCAATTTCAGCAACACCAGATGATGATTCAGAAGCAGCATCAGCAACAGCTTATGATGGCTCAACAGCATGAGCAGCAGTGCCTGGATCACGATGCCATCTGCAGCCTCGATTCTGGAGAAATCGTCAACAGCCAGACTGAATAAAATGGGGGGAAAATAGAGCCCTTGTTTCACTGTTTGAGGCCTTTGCTAGCAGTGGCATGGTTGCGACCTCTGTAGTTTAAAGCTAGTAACACAAGAAAGGCTTCAATCCATTTCCTCCAGATGTAACTTGTATTAATTTGTTAAGTGAGACGTAGGTTGGAATTTAAAGCCAATGTTTGCTTGAATGTTCTATGTACATTGCACTCATACTCTGTCCCCCATTTCCAATAAGCTAGCTGAATCTCGTATGTAGCAGTTTTCACCGTTTCCTAACTCTAAGTGGGGCTAAATAACACACGCACAAAGACGAGCTTTTTTCAGTTAAAGGAAAAAGAAGAAGAGACAATCTGAACTGATCAGCTAGCTCGTAGTGTGAAATAAGTTGAGCAACTTATGGTTAGTGCCATCGCTCGTGACGGACCTGGCCACCTTCCACGTCATAATTTTGCGATTTGGTAGAGCGCAAAATTGTCTACTCCTTGATTTAATTTCAGAATTTCTTGAAGCTTTAAAATGCCATTTTTGAATTGTTAAAAATCACATATGTGATTTCATAGTGTTAGACTGTGTATATATGGTAGCCTCTGTACGTGTACGTGTATGTTTGTAACTCTGTACACTATATATATAATACCAAAGCCAACCCTAAGGGTGTTGAGCGTTCCCCAAAATCATTGTTTTACATGGTATCAGACTAAACCGATCTAGGTCATGTCTTCCGCTGCCAACTCCGACGCCGCCGCCGCGAACTCCTCCGCCTCTCCTCGACCACCTCTGCACCACCAGCGCCGTCCTCTGCCATGGACCGCCCGCTGGTCTCGCCGTTTCTTGCGGCGCTTCTTGCCGGACAGCCGCCGCCACCGCTCGTGCCCTCGCCGATCACCACGGTTGCGGCGGGCTCCTCTGTCTCGGGCGCCAGCCCGATCGCCACGGCTCTGCCCTGGCTCTCCGCCGCGTCGACGTACCCCGCTCCTGTCTCCCGCATCACCACCGCGGCACCGCCTCCAGGACACGGTGATCTTGTACCTCACCCTACGCCGCCGTACTATGGGGCTGGGCCTCATGGCCATCCGTTGTTCTACGGTGCGTCTGCAATGGCGTACGGGCAGCCCTCCTTGCCGCCCTCTCCCTTGGCAGTGCCCCCACCTACGGTGCCTCCTGCTCCTGTGCCGGCTGCACCCGCCGCTCGTGATGCCTCGGTGTCTCGTGATCTCCCGCCAATTCATCTAGCACATCTACTCACGGTGAAGTTGACCCCGGACAACTACCTCCTTTGGCGTGCCCAAGTTCTCCCGCTTCTCCGCAGCTATCATCTAGACGGCTACGTGGATGGCTCGCTTCCGTGCCCCTCTGCCGTGGTTCACCTGACCACAGCCGACGGCGCGCCACTGCCGGTTGCCAATCCGGCCTATCGTCAATGGACGGCGCAAGATCAGGCGATACTCAGCGCCATCCAGTCTTCCTTGACGCCTTCTGTCGCGGGCATGGTGCTCTTTGCCGCCACGTCGCGTGAAGCCTGGACTACTCTTGACTCCAGTTTTTCTTCGCAAACCATGGCGCGTTCCAATGCTATCCGCAACAAACTCGCGGACCTCCACAAACAGGATAAATCGGTGACTGTGTACTACAACCAGGCTAAGGAACTGGCGGATACTCTCTCCTCCATTGGCCAGCCTCTCAGTGATTCCGAATTCATCGGCTATCTCCTCAAGGGTCTCGGTGAAGAGTTTGACTCCCTCGTTGAAAACATTGAAGGGCGCGACCATGACAACCCGATCAAGCCTCATGACCTGTATGCCAGGCTCCTCAACACGGAGCAACGACTTGGTGCTCGCCGTCCTGATGGCCCTGATCCCCTGGCCAACGCTGCTTACCGTGGTGGCGGGGGTGGCGGACGTGGTCCTTCCCCCGCGCCTCGTCCCCCTGGCGGCGCTCCTCCTCCACAGACCTCGCAGGCACCCCGTCCCACCTCGGGCGGCCGTGGCCGTGCGTGGGTGTGCACAGTCTGCGGTGCCAAGGCCCCGTGTCAGTTGTGCGGTATTGAAGGGCACCTTGCTTCTCGCTGCCACCGTCGCTTCAAAACGGACTTCCTCGGCATTGGCAATGATGGCAAGGGCAATGAGAAGCAAGCTGCACTTGCGACATATGGGGTGACACATGGGTCTACCTCGACTTATCCCGTTGATCCTACCTGGTACATGGACACTGGAGCAACGGACCATCTGACTCATGAGCTCTCCAAGCTGCACTCACGAGAGTCCTACACCGGCCCTGACCAGGTTCGCACTGCTGACGGATCAGGTATGCGCATCTCCCATGTTGGCCAGGCATCTCTCCTTTCTCTCACCTCTAAACGCATTAATCTGCTTAATGTTCTTCGTGTCCCGTCTGTCACTCGTAATCTGTTATCTGTTAAGAAACTTACTCTTGATAATGATGTCTTTGTCGAGTTTCACCCGTTTCATTTTTTTGTTAAGGATCGAGTCACAAGGGACGTTCTTCTTAGAGGTCGGAGTCGCCATGGTCTTTATGTTCTTGATGCCCCTGCCACAACCACTGTCGCCCAAGTCTCTCAGGTGTTCACTGGTGTTCGTGTTGCTCCCTCTCAGTGGCACGCTCGTCTTGGTCACCCAGCCACCCCAGTTGTTCGTCATGTTCTTCGTCGCCATGAGTTACCGTTTGCGTCTAGTAATAAAGACTTAGCAGTTTGTGATGCCTGTCAACAAGGCAAGAGTCACCAGTTACCGTTTTCTGAGTCTACTCATACTGTTACGGCTCCCCTTGAACTTGTGTATTCCGATGTGTGGGGTCACACCCAAACCTCTGTCAGTGGTCATAATTATTATGTCAGTTTCATTGATGCCTATAGTCGTTTTACATGGCTGTATCTACTTAAACGCAAGTCGGATGTGTTTGATGTTTTTATTCAGTTTCAAGCTCACGTTGAACGCATTCTCCAACACAAAATTATTCACCTTCAGTCTGATTGGGGCGGTGAATACCGTAATCTGAACACCTTCTTTCAGAAACAAGGGATTGTGCATCGTGTTGCTTGCCCACATACACATCAACAAAACGGTGCTGCTGAACGCAAGCACCGTCACATAGTTGAAACTGGCCTTACCTTACTTGCGCATGCTTCTGTTCCCTTTAGGTTCTGGAGTGATGCGTTCACCACTGCTTGCTTTCTCATAAATCGTCTACCCACACGTCTCCTTCATATGAAAACCCCTGTTGAGATTCTCTTCCATGAGCCACCTGATTATACCTTCCTCAAGGTCTTTGGGTGCGCGTGTTGGCCACACCTACGTCCCTATAACAATCGCAAACTAGAGTTTCGATCTAAAAAATGTGTGTTCCTTGGCTACAGTTCTCTTCATAAAGGATACAAGTGTCTTCATGTTCCGTCTAACCGTGTGTACATCTCTCGCGATGTTGTCTTTGATGAACACTTGTTTCCCTTTGCATCGCTTCCTATAGCCGACCCACATATACCGCCTCCAGTTTCCTCTCCTGTTTTGCCTGGTCAATTTGAGGATGTTGCATATTCGCCCGTTTTGTTGCCTAACCATGGTGCAGGTGTCGGACGAGGTGCTCGCCTTGAGTTGCTGGACAGCCCGGATGTCCCTGATATCGCCGCTACTGGAGGTGACGTTGATCACGTCGATCACGCCGCCCCCTGCATGCCCCATGCAGGGCCACGCGCCACTCCCGCGACGGCGCCTCCTGGGCCGCTGCCCTCCGCCCCGCCGTCGCCTACAGCTGGGCCATCTCCGGCTGCTTCTGCGCCTGGTGCTGGGCCGTCCCCACCGGCTCTCCGTCGCCCGCTGATGGGCTGACGCCGCGGGCGTCCCCGCCCTCTTCACCGCCCACCTCGCCGCGTGGCCAGTCTGCCTCGCCGCCTGGTCTGTCTGCCTCGGCCACGCCGGCTGTGCAGTCTCCTGTCGCCTCATCGGCCTCGACACCACCTGTGCCGCCGGCTGCCAGCCGTCCACCGGCCTCGACGACTCCTCCGTCCTCGACGTGACTGCCTGTGGCCTCTCGCCCTCACACGCGCAGCCAGAGCGGCATTGCTCGCCCTCGTCAGCGCACTGATGGCACGGTTGCCTGGCTTGCTGCGTGCTTGTCCCAGGCTATTGCTGATCCTTCTGCTGAACCCCGCCATTATACAGCTGCCATGGAGATTCCACATTGGCGCAGTGCTATGGAGCTTGAGTATCAGGCTCTCATGAAGAATGGTACATGGACTCTTGTACCTCCCCGGTCTGGTGTTAATATCATTGACTGCAAATGGGTTTTCAAGGTGAAGACACATGCTGATGGTTCTATTGAGCGGTACAAGGCACGCTTGGTTGCTAAAGGGTTCAAGCAACGCTATGGCCTTGACTACGAGGATACCTTCAGTCCTGTGGTTAAGCCTACGACTATCCGCATTTTGCTCTCTCTGGCTGTTACCCGTGGTTGGTCTCTTCGTCAACTGGATGTCCAGAATGCCTTCCTCCACGGTGTTTTTGAAGAGGAGGTATATATGCGTCAGCCTCCTGGGTTTTCGGATCCGGATCGTCCTGACCATCTGTGTCGTCTTGTGAAGGCCTTGTACGGTCTCAAGCAGGCTCCTCGTGCGTGGCACGCACGTCTTGGAGCTGCTCTTCGTGCTCATGGATTTCTTCCGTCGACAGCGGATACTTCATTGTTTCTGCTTCAGCGCCCAGAAGTCACTATGTACATTCTGGTCTATGTGGATGATATCATCCTTATCAGCTCGTCTGTTACTGCTGCTGATCGTCTGGTCTCCTCGCTCAGTGTGGCATTTGCTGTGAAGGATCTTGGAAAGCTGCATTATTTCCTTGGCCTTGAGGTGACTCATGATGATACTGGTCTATCGCTCACTCAGAAGAAGTATTCTCATGATCTTCTACGACGTGCTGGTATGCTTCTGTGCAAGGCTACCACTACTCCTATGTCTTCGTCTGAGCAGCTCACTTCTGTTGATGGTACCCTTCTGTCTTCTGAGGATGCCACAGAGTATCGCAGCCTGGTTGGCGGACTACAGTATCTCACTATCACTCGGCCTGATATATCCTATGCGGTCAACCGGGTCTGCCAATATCTTCATTCACCCCGTGATGCACACATGACTGCTGTGAAGCGCATTTTGCGGTATATTCGCCATACGGTGTCTTATGGCCTGCGCCTGTGTGCCTCTTCTTCCAGCCTGCTTCGCATTCTCGGATGCGGACTGGGCTGGCAATCCTGATGATCGGCGATCCACGGGGGGATATGCAGTATTCTTTGGTCCTAATCTGATCGCCTGGAGTGCTCGAAAGCAGCCTACGGTGTCTCGGAGTAGTACTGAAGCTGAGTACAAAGCAGTGGGCAATGCCACTGCTGAGCTGATATGGTCACTGTTACGAGAGTTGCGGGTTCCACAACCTCACTCTCCTGTTCTTTGGTGTGATAACATAGGGGCTACATATCTGTCATCTAATCCAGTGTTCCATGCCCGGACCAAGCACATCGAAGTTGATTATCACTTTGTGAGGGAACGTGTCGCGCAGAGGCTACTTCGGATCAAGTTCATCTCGTCTAAAGATCAACTTGCTGACATCTTCACGAAGCCACTGCCCCTTCCTTTGTTTCAAAGTTGTCGACGCAATCTTAACCTGCTGGATGTTCGGTGACGCGGTTAAGATTGAGGGAGGGTGTTAGACTGTGTATATATGGTAGCCTCTGTACGTGTACGTGTATGTTTGTAACTCTGTACACTATATATATAATACCAAAGCCAACCCTAAGGGTGTTGAGCGTTCCCCAAAATCATTGTTTTACACATAGCATAACATATATGAATCAATTTTTTTTGCCACTAAACGATGCTACAATACACACAAAATGAAAAAGAAAAGCTTCCTTCGGTTAGGAAATAAGTACTCGCAACTAATCAGTTAGCTCATGGCACGGAATAAGTCGAGCAACTTATGATCACTACCATTGCTCGTGATAGATCTCGCCGCCTTCTCCGCCACAGCAGCCCGCACTTGCGCCATCGTGGGCCGAAGCCCTGGCTGCGACGCCACACACTCAAGGGCGATTCCCGCGATATCGCTGGCCTCTATAGTGTCATAACAGTCTCCTAGCCTACTATCCACAAGCCCCGCCACCCCGGTTGCTCTCACACGTGGCAGTACCCGCGTCGTCAGGTACTCGCCCCCGCCCTCTGACGTGCCGGCGGCCGGCGAGCCGGTGATAACCTCGAGGAGCAGTGCGCCGAAGCTGTACACGTCAGACTTCTTGGACACGATGCCGGTGCGGAGGAAGAAGGGGTCCGCGTACCCCGGGGAGCCCACAACGGCGGCGGCGCCTCGTCTGGCGGGTGCGACGGCTGCGGAAAAGGTGGCCTCGCAGGCGGAGCCTAGGTCACAGAGCCGAGCGCCGCCCTCGTCGTCGAGGAGCACGTTAGAGGCCGACAAGTCACCGTGCACTATGGCCGTGGCGGCGCCGTGGAGGTGCTCCAGCGCGAGGGCGACGTCGTGAACGACGCGCATCCGGTGGCCCCAGGTGAGCGGAGTGGTGGCACCATGGAGGCGGTCGGCGAGGGTGCCGCCCGACATATACTCCAGCAGGAGTGCGCCTCCCTCCTCTGCAAGAAGTGAAATTCTCTGAAATATGTACTGATTTTAATTGATTAAAATCCTTTTCCAAAGAAATGTTAAGCATGTGGAGTAAAATAAAGACGAGACACCGTATCTTTTAAAGGACGCGAGACACTGCAAATCAAGAGTACTAGTAGTAGTATGCACATAGTAATTAACATTCTAAAAGACGATTAGTGAGCTAAAAGCCTTTTTTCAAGCATGTCGTTGTCTCACTGAAAAAGCGGGTGAAAAGAAATCCGGTGAGGTGGCGTAGTTGTTCTCGATTGTTTAGGTAGGCTGTAATGTCACCACTCCTCAACAAAAGTCACTTAGAATTAGTTTCTGCAGACCTGGCACTAAACAAAGTATTGCACATCAACCATAATTTATCATACTGTAGTACTATATTAGTACTGTACATCTTTATGGAAAATGAAGTGATATTTTTATTAGTCGTACTCCTAAGAGAATTAATCAACAAGAAAGGGACAAATAAGTGTGATTTGGTGGACACGGGTCTAGGCAGACCCATTTTTACAAAATTCAAAAAAAAAAATGCTATTGCAAACTTTCGGAAAAAATCGAAATAATTCAGCGTATCTACATATTACATGGATACTTACTCGTGAAATTTTGAAGGCAAAATATAACTGCATATGGCCTATGAAAAAGATAAAGTGGAAATTTGTATTTCTTTAAACAGCTAACTCCCATCATTATATTGTTATTTTGCTATTTTGTTATTTTTTATAGGCCACGAAGAATCATGCTTTTCCTCAAAAATTTGCATGAGTAAGTAGCATGACAATATGTACTGCCTCGGATGTCGTAAGTCTATCTAAATTTAGATGTAACTATATATATTTTAATTTATTTATATATACAGCTAAATTTAAACAAATCACCAGCATCTTTTATAGACAGAGCGAGTAAATGCCAAAAAAATGTTTTTTTAATTTTTTTTTGGAGATACTATCATTTTTCTTCTGCGGGTCCCTGTACACTAACAACTTTTGCGGTCCGAAAAGATTAAAAAAGGAAGAGAGAGAGAAAAAGAACACGTTCTGCCGCCACAGCGTAGGCGTAGAGTCAAAGCTTCAGACAGCAGTACAGTTTAAACAATTTTTTTTTTCTAGAATACAGGTGTAAACTTATTTCTCGGTTAGTTTAGTTACCGTGGTCGTCGGAGTAAGCGAGTAGCGCGACGAGCCGCGGGTGGCGGCCGACGCGGCGGAGCAGGTCGAGCTCGCGCCGGAACGCGGCGAGCCGGCGCTCCCCGCCGCCGCACCAGCGGTGCACCTTGACGGCGGCCGCCGACCCGCCGACGCGCTGCCTGGCGAGGTAGACGGCGTTGCCGGAGCCGCCGCGGGCCACCACGGCTGCCTCGTCGAAGCCGCCCGTGAGGGCCTCCACCTCCCGCCACGCCAGCCTCCGCGGCTCCTCCTTCGGTGCCTTCGTCGGCGGTAGCAAGGACAGCTCGTGCTGCGGCGGCGATGGTCGTGCGGTCTCGGGGTCGACGGCGGCGTAGGGGGTGCTGGTGGTGGCGGAGGGGCGGAGGGCGGCGAGGCAGAGGCGGAGGAGGAGGAGCGAGATGGCGGCCGAGGAGAGTAGGAGGAGGACGAAGAAGAGCGTGGCCAGCGCCATGGCCACGTCCATGGCCGCCGCCGCCGGAGGTGTCTCGGGCTCTCCTCTGAGCTGAGCTTGGCTTGGCTCGGTTGCTTGGAGTGTGGGGAGAGATTAATGGAAGGGACAGAAAGGGCAGGTGTCGTGTTGGTGACGCGAATATATACAACAACTTTTTCCCGTAGTTTATTGGTGGCAGTTAAGCACGCAAAAGTTTGACAGCTTTTTATTTTCTTTCGATTAATTTTTGCTGTTAGTTTTTCTCCATATTTTCAATGAAAAGTTATGTATTTGTCTTCAAAACCACTCATCTTAGGTGAAAGTGTAAAACTTTCCGTTTTTAGCCAGGTGGTGTGTTGTGGCAAATGTGCAACATAATTATAATGGTACCTCGCAAAAACATAAACGGGCGGTGTGTTTTGAAAAAGTTAGAAAATAACAGTGTCCTGTAGCAAATTTTCCCTATTTTGAACCGAGCGCCATGGATTCTCCCGATTTCGCCCTGTTATATAAATATTACAACCACACCATAGAATTACCCCATAAAAACATGATAGAACAGCTAGATAGCAGCACAATGTAGCCTAAGATCTGAAAAAGAAACGAAACGAAACCAACGCTAACAACAGCAGATTGACGAGGCGAATAGGACCCGCAACCGTTGCATCCTCCAGATTTGCCCCAATACGCTCCTAGCACTCGTTACTCGGAAGGGAGTGGAGAAGGTGTACACCGAACGCCCTTGAGGAAGGACAGGAGGCACCCACAGGCGTCACTGCGTCGGTGCCGGACGAGCCGACAGTGGTTTCTCCTAACCCCCACAAAACCCACTACCTGGCCGCTTCGAAGCACTCCACCCAACCTGCCGCCCACCATCGTGCGTCATCATGGTCTTGTCACTACCCTCGTCGTCACCCTGCGGTCACCGTGCACCAGCACGAGGCCTAAACGGATGAATGGGAGAGCACAACAATAATCGGCCGTTTCTGGAAAGTTTCTCTTTCACGGTATTGATATCATTTGATCGATTTCCTTGGAATGGCAGCGTCACAAGTGCCTGGGGAACAACCTCCACCGCCATCGCGATAGCCAACCGACCGCGGTAGTAGGGGCACACCTGGTCTCAACAGGCCAGGCCAAGCCTCAATCGGGCCCGTAAAGTCCTCGCTGCAGGCTGGATTTCTCGAGAGTTTGATTTGTTGATGAGAGTGGGATTTGATTGGAATCTGAACCCTTGATTCATTCATAGTACTATATGATTTTTGATAATGTACGCCCGATGTGATTAAGTTTTGGGAGTGTGCGCGCCAAACTAAATTAATCTTGTGCACGTACTGTACGTACGTCACGTACACGGCGAATTAAAGAGCCTGGACCCGCACGTGCACGGACGCCGGCCGTGAAGTTCGAATAATAAACAAAATCTGTTTGAACAAAGAGGATTTCTCTCGCGATTTCCGAAGGTTGAACAGTGTTTCGTGCATGGACGGCTTTTAATAGTATAGTTTTTTCTATACTTCATCCGTACTCAATTTACTAGCTCTACGTTCAAGACGAGGAAAGATGATTAACTATACTATCAGGTTATAAATCAACTGATGAATGTACTCCGGCCGGTAGCGAAAATGAAATGACACATCGAAGATTCCAAGGTCAATGCAACAGTGGGATTCGTACTTGCTCCCCGGCGAAAAAGAAAAATTCCAAATGCCGAGAAAACTCCCAAATAATTTTGTTGCGGATATTATGTATAGATACTAATTAAGAATTGTTTGTGCGCTTGAAATGATTTGTGGAAAAAGAAAGATGGACCTCACAGCATTCGTAAAAGCAACACCTTTAGTCAAAATGTAGCTTTTCAAATCAGCACCTTTCTATTGTCGTTGAGCCTAGTAACCTTTTTATTGTGAAAAGTTTGTAGACATATATTTATAGATGAAAAATAATATACGTGTAATTTTGTTTGTAGGATTTGATAACGTTTCTTCCCAAGAGTACAAACTCATTCCCGGCAGCTACTTTGCCTCTCTCAACAGCAAAAGAAGAAGGCCAATGCTAGGGGTCAGCCTGCTGTAACACGGAGAAATCAGTCGGCTTCCCCCATGAGATCGTTTTAAATGGTAAGAATCAACAACCTCTGGTGGCTGCACCATCAAACTGCCACATGTAACATTTGTTCATTGGTATGTAACATCAATAACAACATTTATAATTCCTCTCGTAGAAAATTGAGACAAAAGTGACTAGGATTTTTTATGCCTCCACACACCCGAATTTCCAATATATGCTACACATTCGCATTCACTATAACATGTAACAAATACATTGGAACATGTCATAATACACACAGCATTAAAAAGCAGCATATGCTACATAATTGGACAATAGGGGGGGGGGGAACTGCGAATGGGGAAGGAACACACAGGAGGAGGGGGGAGGGGGACAGGAGGAGCCGTGTAGAAGGAGGAGAAGAGGAAAAGGGCGAGCGAATGATTTGATTGTTCCACAAGAACATGTGGGAGCTAAACTTTTTTTCCTTTGTACAATCCAAGTGGCTGTTTTTTCCTCTGTTGGGTTGAACCATTAGGGCATGTGCATTATATCTTTGCAATTCCACATGGGATAATTGCTGATACGGAGGAGCAGGGGCGGAGCCAGGAATAGCCAATGGGTGGTGCTAATACTGCCTTAGTAGTGCTAGTCACCTAGGATTATCATAGTTTTGCCTTGAAAATTAAGTATGCTCGTTGCACTGCATAGCTGCTAGGCCAGTGCTACAGCACCGGCAGCACCGGGCGTAGCTCCGCCACTGCGGAGGAGATATAAACTGAAAAAGAGGCTTGTCTTCTCTTATCTAAGAGATGATCTGTTAGTAGGAAAGATACGTACTTTTTTTTCATTGTACGAGATGTGTCTTATATATCTTAGTCACTAGCCTTTTAGTTTGTTTTGCCTCATGTCATAATTTAAGAAGCATAGCAGTAATTGATGAAGATACCTAAGAGATAATCATTGTAAAACATGTGTTTTGTCTTCTTTAATTGTATGCAATTTCTAAGCTAAAACTGTCTTATCAAACATTGTATTATGCCTTTAAACCTGGAAGGACTTTAGACACCAAACGCTATATTTTCCCTTATTCTTTGTATGACAAAGCACTGAACTTGTTTTTGGAGCAGTGGTGCCCTTCATTCTGTAGCAGATTAGCCAGCTCTAGGAAGAGTAGCCGGCAAGAATTAATTGCCACGTAACTACATAGACCAATACTGCAATTAGTTTAACACAGTAAGTAGACTGTAGTGTTCAACTGCTCATGCGTACTGTACGTACGACCTTATACAGGGGTGAACAGTTCTTGCTGTTAAAGTAGATTGAACCTCTTTCGAGTAGGAGCACTACAGTACATTCGTGCAGTTATACGTCTCGATATTTCTCGACTACGTGTACCTAACTATGTAATCGATGCATCGACATACAGACGAACAGACAAGCGAACTAGGGAGCATAATTAATTAATTAGTAGACCTAACGTAGTTGCGCAACAGTTAAGTCCTACCCAACAATGTATACGTAGCTTGTCAAGTGTCAAGTTTACCTTTAATTTGGCCGTGTCAATGAGGCAACCTGCCACAGCTCAAAGTAACAACAATTAAAAACCCCAAGAAATAGCTCCCTGGTACTGAAAGACTTCTTATCTTACAATAACAATTTGGTATGCAGTAGGAGCTAAAAGATTTTTTTTTTTGACCGTGGGAGCTAAAAGATTTCATTGCTACATCATCACGTTTTCGTCCTAAAATATTTTTGCATTGCTAGACGACGTAAAGGATTAGGTATTTAGGTGTCGTTGGAATTTTGTGTGGACATGTCAGGCTTTCTAGCTAGCTTTTCATGTGTTCATATGCGCAAAGCTAAGCTGCCTGCATGCAGATCGATCGATCGAGTTTGGCCACATGCATGCAGATGCGTGGTCGTTCATGGACTTTGCTGCTTGGTGAGCCATCGCTTTCTTGGTTTCATACCGCACAAGTCATCCACAAGCTGCATCTTTGTTTGGAGCTCGAGACCAATGCAAGACAGCAAGAGTGTGGGGGGAAAAAGTACATAGTAGGAGTAGTACTAATTAGTTTGTGATTGACTCGATCTGTCTCAAGGGCAATGGCAACGAAAAAAACATCAAACGATGAATAATTTAAGTATTGGTAGGTTCATTTTTAGAGGTATACATCATCGTGGAGCAATTAGTAGTATGATGTGTATATGCGTGTCATGTATCAGTTCCTACTACATATGTACTCTCTCGTTGTCATTCGTCATGGCCCGCGCACTGCATCTTTCGAAGGGGATTGTCCGAATTATAAAGGAAAACGTTGGCTTCCACCCAGCCGTCCTCCGTCTCCATCGTTGGACATGTGTCCCCATAAGGTCCGTATAACCTTATCTCGTTTCCGCGCTGGCTCCGGCACCTACAACTCCTTCTTCTCCTTGGTGTCCTCTTGGCCGGCCGTGGCGGCGAGGGACAGGGCACCGACGGCGGCAAGGAGTACGTGGAGGCCGGCAAGACTTGTGATGCTACCTCGAGCTATCACACGGTGACCACGAGATGGTCATCGATCTGGATGCCCAAGATTGGCATCAGTCGACGCAAGAGAAGCGTCGCAGCAACCTCCTTCGGAGGCCTCCTTCTGATGATGCGGCGGCGACGCCTGGCACCGGCCTTCTCCCAAGTGGCCATGTCCCCGGTGAGGATGCTGGTGGTCGCCGGCGCAGCTCATCCCCCTGTAGCGGTCTGGTAGAGGGACCTGATTGCTTTTCTGCAATATTTTTAGAGGTCCTCTTTGCAAAATCTAGGGACTTGTGTGTAATTTTCCTTTTCTTGGTGTCCCATCATGTAACTTGTACCACCGCTTTGACTAATGCAGCATAGTCTAGGTCCTTCCGGACCTTGCCTTTTCAAAAAAAAAACTCTTATCTCGTTTCCCATTTTTTTTCCTTCACTCCCGCGCAGTCCCCTCCGTGCCCGGCAAAATCCTTTGGCGCCACCCGCTCCGCCGCAGATAACCCCGTTGATTGCTCCACCTATTGTCACTCGTCCCACCTCCTCTCTATTGATGCCCCTGCCTCCATAGCGTGAGCTTGCCCTGCCACCGCCCTCGAGCACGTCCAGTGAGACACCTCCTTCTCCTACCTCCGACGAGGTCTGGTGCTTCAAGGTGCCATCTCTCGTGCTGCAAACCGGTGTGGCGATGCAATCGTGGCCCGCATCTTGTGGTCGGTGCGTGCGTAGCCGAAGTAGGGGATACCGTGGTGATGGTCTCGGTGGAGGTGCGGCTGCAAGCGTCAAGTTCTCGTTGGTGGGCGGCCAGGTGTGCTGCACCAGGAACACGTCGCGGCCCCGCATGCTCTCTGCGGCTGCACGTGTAGCCTGGGGAGGTTTTGGCCTCAATTTCATCGTCACACGTCCAACAGCGAAGGTGCGACAACGATGCTACCGTCGACAGCTAGAGATGCTTCCTTACGTCAGCGTGCTGCATTGCTTCCATGGGTGTACGACAATGTTACAGATGCATGACGGGTGGCGTTGCTAGAGACGAATGGTGGCCTTGCTACCATGGGTGTACAACGTTGCTGCCGATGGTTGGCAGCTTTGCTACCATGGGTGTATGGTGTTTCTTCCAACAGCGGGCGACGTTGCTAACATGGGTTCAGGATTCACATCACATGACCATTTGTCTGCTACAACTATTTTGTGGATATTCAGCATAGGTCGAATTTCTTTTGTACAACCCGATCTGAGGGGAGAAAGGGGATTGTGACTTGGGAGAGAAGGGAGAGGAGGCTGAAGAAAGGATAGGATAAGGTTTGTGTGGTGGGATGTGTGGCGGGCCGGGCTGAGCCAGTTATTTTATTAGCCGTCGCCATAATGTTATTATTAGAGCCGGGTGATTTCATGAACCACCTCTAGGATTTTTATAGTCGAATGGAAAAATTTAGCCGTCTTAGGGAAGTGTGGGATTTCAATAAAAAAAGTGAAATCATACATATGTTGACTGTATAACTACGTATCCCACATGATAAATGAACGATTTTGAAGAAACAAAGACCACCAGCAAGAAAGTGTAAAATAAGGCATTCCAATATATAGAGGGTGTAAAGTGGGATCCCACTTGTAGTATAATTTGAATTTTTTAGTATAAATTTTGACATCAAAATTTGAACTACATAGTACAAAATGATATCCCACCGGGATCCCACCTTGACACCCCAGACACTTCATATGCTAGGACTTGAGAACAAAATACAAAATGACACTTTATACACTTCAAAATGTCTTTTTGGTGAATTATATGTGGACTTGTATGGTCTAAAGGCACTCTACCACTGACGGAGGGCGCGTGGAGTTGTGTGCCCGTCGGATCTCCCGGGATCCGGTCGGTTTTCGTGTTTGGTAGTGTGGTTTTATGTCAGTCTCTTCCGATCTACGGCTGTCATCATTGGCGATGGTTGCTGGTCTGGTGCGTTGGTTCTTTGGGACCTTAGCACGACGACTTCACGTCTATCTACTACAACAAGCTCTACTACGACAAGCTTTGCCTGACTCCGGCGATGGAGGGGCGAGGACAACGGCGCACCTTCGGCTCGTGCTAGTGTATGTAGTTGTCGCTTGGTGGTCCGAGTACCAATTTGTAATTTTCTTTACTTTTTGGGCTATTTGTACTACCGTTGATGATTATTAATAGATCGGTGGATTTCTCGCAAAAAATGAAGGCACTCTACCATGTTCTATAGATATTGAATGATACAGTAGAAGATGATACATATACATACATACTCTAAAACATCAAGGGTCCTGGACATGTTGTTTTGACTCAAAGTGCGTTTTTGAAGGGGGGGTGCATAAATTATCTATGTGATTGGTTTGAAAAAGTCACCCAAAATAAAAAATACAAATAATTTTTTAAACAAAACATGATCTCATCTTAGCATTATAAATGTGTTTGTAATGATAAATATGATAACCGTATGGATAATATGGTTTTTCATATAAGTGAGCATTTTGAGCTATTAATGTTTTCATTTATGCCAATGGGTACTCACACATTAACGGTCTTAAGTTATGGCATGGTAAAAAGGTTTAATATAAATAGATAGACGAGTAATATGAGGGTAGGTGGTATGGGATTAGTGGTATTAAATAATGTGTTGGTATCTACGAGAGCATTTTTTAGGGTCCCCGGAATTTAACTCAATTTAACAGATGTGGCTGGTAGTTGATCTTGCCAATGCATCACATTTTGCAATTTGTAAACTAGAATTCATTTCAAAAAATCATGGGCAGGGAGAGAGAGCCCACGATACAGAAAGGACATGAACATCACAGTAAAACCAGTAGGAGGGTTAGGGCGTGAAGCCGAACCTGGGAGAATGACGTTCCCTTCGTCGGCCGACATTATGCCAAGGCTTCGAGCTTTTTTCTCGTCGCGCTTGGTCATCGTGGAAGCAGGCCAATCACCAGGCGTAGGGCCCGTGGCGGAAGCCTCCGGCGCGGGCGGTGCGGGAGCTGGGACAGAAACCTCCGATGCGCTCTTTTTTGGTGCGCTGGATGCGGCTTTAGTAGCGGCACCGCTGGTCGTGGCGCTGGCGGCGAGCATGAGGTTCCTCTTCTTCACCATCATCGAAGAATCGAGGGAAGTTTTAAGAACGGCGGCGGCGGCGCAACGGTTTTGAGGAAAAAGGGACGGGCGAGGAAGAAGGGCCGTAAGAAGAGAGAATGGGAAGGATACATTCCGTCCTTTACGGTAATAAAGTAAAAAAGTTAATCAAAGGGGATCTGGAACTAGGTCACCACGTGCCATCGCATCTATTTTACCAAGAGGACTTTCTCCCACTACGCGCGGAAATCGAGGAGGTACCTCAGTCAGTACACAAGCACTAGTCATTTCTTAACTGACCGAGCAGAGGTAGGGTGGGCCCGTCAGGTCATGTCCTGTCAATCAGACCGTATCAGTGATTACGTCATCAATGATGTCATAAGAAGCATCGACTCCATATGAAGGATCCGAAGGAAACTGAAATAATCGAGTGGTTCGGTCTAAATCTAAACAAAGTTGCGAGCATCCGTGCCTAGACTCGGGGGCTACTCCCATCGGGAGCGCTGAACGTGCACCCGATAAAAGTTATGGACTCGAAGACTTCGCACGGCTCAGGATCATGCCCGGGGACTTGATTCTGAGTAGGGTAACGTTTTTTTGCCATCGGCAGTTAACCGGCATCGATCTATCGAGTAAAGTTGGGCACATTATTCAACATCCTTTACGTTCTACCAACAAGCATAACCTTACTTGGAGGGATTGAAGACCCAATATAGGAAGATATATCGGATGACCACGACAGTTTGCAGAAAATATCGGCAGAAAAAAAAACATTCGAGTAGTACAACTTGAGTCTACACACGGTTGCAAGCATCCGTGCCTAGACTCGGGGGCTACTCCCATCGGGAGCGCTGAACGCGCACCCGATATAGAAGGCGTTGCTATTACAAGGGAGTCAAGATTTTTGGCAATTATAAACATTCAACAGAAGACAGTTGTAGTCCCTGCCCGAAGCTTCTTCAGCCAGTCACTCGGGGGATACTGATGTGGGCATTACCATTCGGGTAACTAGTGTTGCGCTACCTCTTACGGGCCAACCAGGGGCCCATGAAGGACATTGATACGTCTCCAACGTATCGATAATTTCTTATGTTCCATGCTACTTTATTGATGATACCTACATGTTTTATACACATTATATGTCATATTTATGCGTTTTCCGGAACTAACCTATTGACAAGATGCCGAAGTGCCAGTTCTTTCTGCTGTTTTTGGTTTCAGAAATCCTAGTAACGAAATATTCTCGGAATTGGACGAAATCAACGCCCAGGTTCCTATTTTGCCCGGAAGCATCCAGAACACCCGAGAGTCGCAGAGGGGGCCCTGTGGGCCCAGATGATGTGGCGCGCCCAGGCCCTGGCCGCGCCACCCTATGGTCTCGTCGCCTCGTTGACCCTCGCGCCGCCTCTTCGCCTATATAAAGCCCCCGCATCGAAACCCTTACCGAGAGCCACGATACGGAAAACCTTACGAGACGCCGCCGCCGCGAATCCCATCTCGGGGATTCTGAGAGATCGCCGCACCCCGCCGGAGAGGGATTCATCTCCCGAGGACTCTACACCGCCATGGTCGCCTCCGAGTGATGAGTGAGTAGTTCACCCCTGGACCATGGGTCCATAGCAGTAGCTAGATGGTCGTCTTCTCCTTGTTGTGCTTAATTGTTAGATCTTGTGAGCTGCCTAACATGATCAAGATCATCTATATGTAATTCTATATGTTGTGTTTGTCGGATCCGATGGATAGAGAGTACTATGATTATGGTGATTATCAATCTATTGTTCATGTGTTGTTTATGATCTTGCATGCTCTCCGTTATTAGTAGAGGCTCTGCCAAGTTTTTACTCTTAACTCCAAGAGGGAGTATTTATGCTCGATAGTGGGTTCATGCCTCCATTGAATCGGGACAGTGACAGAAAGTTCTAAGGTTGTGGATGTGCGTTGCCACTAGGGATAAAACATTGATGCTATGTCTAAGGATGTAGTTATTGATTACATTACGCACCATACTTAATGCAATTGTCTGTTGCTTTGCAACTTAATACTGGAGGGGGTTCGGACGATAACCAAGGTGGACTTTTTAGGCATAGATGCAGTTGGATGGCGGTCTATGTTCTTTGTCGTAATGCCCAATTAAATCTCACTATATTTACCATGTCATGTATATGCATTGTTATGCCTTTCTCTATTTGTCAATTGCCCGACTGTAATTTGTTCACCCAACATGCTTTATCTTATGGGAGAGACACCTCTAGTGAACCGTGGACCCCGGTCCTATTCTTTACATAGCATACAATCTACTTGTTTTACTGTTTCTTTGCAAACATCTTCCACTCGATACGTTTAATCCTTTGTTACAGCAAGCCGGTGACAACCTCACTGCTTCGTTGGGACAAAGTACTTGGGTTGTGTTGTGCAGGTTCTAGTTGGCGCCGGAATCCCGGTGTTGCGCCGCATCACATTTCGCGACCATCAACCTTCAACGTGCTTCTTGGCTCCTACTGGTTCGATTAAACCTTGGTTTCATACTGAGGGAAACTTGCTTCTATACGCATCATACCTTCCACTTGGGGTTCCCAACGGACGTGTGCATCTACGCGTATCAAGCTAAATTTATTGCCGCAGATCAAGACACGCTGCAAGGGGAGTCTCCACTTCTCAATCTCTTTACTTTGTTTTTGTCTTGCCTTATTTTATTTACTACTTTGTTTGCTGCACTAAATCAAAATACAAAAAAATTAGTTGCTAGTTTTACTTTATTTACTTGTCTTGCTCTCTATATCGAAAACACAAAAAAATTAGTTACTTGCATTTACTTTATCTAGTTTGTTTTATTTACCGTTGCTAAAATGAATACCCCTGAAAATACTAAGTTGTGTGACTTCACAAATGCAAATAATAATGATTTCCTATGCACACCTATTGCTCCACCTGCTACTACAGCAGAATTCTTTGAAATTAAACCCTTTACTAAATCTGGTCATGAGAGAACAATTTTCTGGTGCTAGTTCTGATGATGCTGCTGCCCATCTCAATAATTTTGTTGAACTTTGTGAAATGCAAAAGTATAAAGATGTAGATGGTGATATTATTAAATTGAAAGTGTTTCCTTTCTCATTAAGAGGAAGAGCTAAAGATTGGTTGCTATCTTTGCCTAAGAATAGTATTAATTCATGGACTAAATGCAAGGATGCTTTTATTGGTAGATATTATCCTCCCGCTAAAATTATATCTTTGAGAAGTAGCATAATGAATTTTAAACAATTAGATACTGAACATGTTGCTCAAGCTTGGGAGAGAATGAAAACTTTGGTAAAGAATTGCCCAACCCATGGACTGACTACTTGGATGATCATCCAAACCTTCTATGGACTAAATTTTCTTCGCGGAATTTATTGGATTCAGCTGGAGGTACCTTTATGTCCATCACATTGGGGCGGCAAAACTTCTTGATGATATGATGATAAATTACTCTGAATGGCACACGAAAGAGCTCCACAAGGTAAGAAGGTAAATTGTTGGAAACCTCTTCCTTGAGTGATAAGATTGATGTGATTATGTCTATGCTTGTGAATGGTAGATCTAATGTTGATCCAAATAATGTTCCTTTAGCTTCATTGGTTGCTCAAGAAGAAAATGTTGATGTGAATTTCATTAAAAATAATAATTTCAACAACAATGCTTATAGGAACAACTCTGGTAACTATAGGCCATATCCTTCGCTAATGGTAATGGTTATGGTAATTCTTATGGGAATTCTTACAATAATAATAGGAATGTACCCTCTGGTCTTGAAGCCATGCTTAAAGAATTTATTAGTACACAAACTGCTTAACAAATGTTGAGGAAAAGCTTGATAAAATTGATACTATCGCTTCTAGAGTTGATAGACTTGCCTCCGATGTTAATCTTTTAAAGTTGAAAGTTATGCCTAATAATGATATTGATAATAAGATTACTACTACAGCAAATGCCATCCAAGTTAGAATTAATGAGAATATAAGATTAATGGCTGAACTGCGTGCTAGGTGGGATAGAGAAGAAAATGAAAAACTAGCTAAAGAGAATAATGTAGCTAAAGTTTGGACTATTACCACCACTAGTAATGCTAATTCTTCACATGTTGCTGCACCTCCTACTATCAATGGTAATATAATTGGTGTTGGCAATGTTTCTACTCCTAGTGCAAAGCGAACAAAACTGCCTGAAATTGCTAAAACTCTAAACCGCTTGTGATAAACTGCTGAAATTTTTCCAACCTTGGGAACAATGATCCCATTGCTGTAGCTCATAATGATTTAGATTTTGATGATTGTCACATCTCTGAAGTTATAAAGTTCTTACAAAAACTTGCTAAAAGTCCTAATGCTAGTGCTATAAATTTAGCCTTTACAAAACATATTACAAATGCTCTCATAAAAGCTAGAGAAGAGAAACTAAAACTTGAAACTTCTATTCCTAGAAAGTTAGAAGATGGTTGGGAGCCCATCATTAAAATGAAATTCAATGACTTTGAATGTAATGCTTATGTGATCTTGGTGCAAGTATTTCTGTTATGCCTAAAAAGATTTATGATATGCTTGACTTGCCACCATTGAAGAATTGTTATTTGGATGTTAATCTTGCCGATAATGTTAAAAAGAAACCTTGGGGAGGATTGATAATGTGCATATTACGGTTAACAATAACCTTGTCCCCGTTGATTTTGTTGTCTTGGATATCGAATGCAATGCATCTTGTCCTATTGTGTTGGGAAGACCTTTTCTTCGAACTGGGCTGTTATTGATATGAGGGAAGGTAATATTAAATATCAATTTCCTCTCAAGAAAGGTATGGAACACTTCCCTAGAAAGAGAATGAAGTTGCCTTTTGATTCTATTATTAGAACAAGTTATGATGTTGATGCTTCTACTCTCGATGTTATTTTTCTTGCGCCTAGCTGAAAGGCGTTAAAGAAAAGCGCTTATGGGAGACAACCCATGTTTTTACCTACAGCAATTTTTTTGTTTTGTTGAGTTTGGAAGTTGTTTACTACTGTAGCAACCTCTCCTTATCATGTTTTTGTGCCAAGTAAAGTTTCTATGTCAAAGTTGATGTTATATTTGGGATCGCTGCGAGAAACAGCATTGCTGTCTGTCACGAATCTGGGCATAATTCTCTGTAGAAAATCTGAAAAATCTGCCAATTTACGAGCGTGATCCTCAGATATGTACGCAACTTTCATTAGTTTTGAGTTTTTCCATTTGAGCAAGTCTGGTGCCATTTATAAATTCGTCTTTACGGACTGTTCTGTTTTTGACAGATTCTGCCTTTTATTTCGCATTGCCTCTTTTGCTATGTTGGATTTATTTCTTTGATCCATTAATGTCCAGTAGCATTATGCAATGTCCAGAAGTGAAAATAATGATTGTGTCACCTCTGAATGAGTGAATTATTAATGATGCACTAACCCTCTAATGAGTTTGCTTGAAGTTTGGTGTGAAGGAAGTTTTCAAGGGTCAAGAGAGGAGAATGATATACTATGATCAAGAGGAGTGAAAGCTCTAAGCTTGGGGATGCCCCGTGGTTCACCCCTGCATATTTTAAGAAGACTCAAGCGTCTAAGCTTGGGGATGCCCAAGGCATCCCTTCTTCATCGACAACATCATCAGTTCCTCCCGAAACTATATTTTTATTCAGTCACATCTGGTGTCCTTTACTTCGAGCGTCGGTTTGTTTTCGTTTTTGTTTTTGTTTGAATAAGATGGATCCTAGCATTCACTTTGTGGGAGAGAGACACGCTCCGCTGTTGCATATGGACACATGTGTCCTTAGGCTTTACTCATAATGTTCAAGGCGAAGTTTCTTCTTCGTTAAATTGTTACATGGTTGGAATTGGAAAATGCTACATGTAGTAATTCTAAAAATGTCTTGGATAATGTGATACTTTGCAATTGTTGTGCTCATGTTTAAGCTCTTGCATCATATACTTTGCACCCATTAATGAAGAAATACATAGAGCTTGCTAAAATTTGATTTGCATATTTGGTTTCTCTAAGGTCTAGATAATATCTAGTATTGAGTTTTGAACAACAAGGAAGGAAGTGTAGAGTCTTATAATGTTTACAATATGTCTTTTATGTGAGTTTTGCTGCACTTGTTCATCCTTGAGTTTGCTTCAAATAACCTTGCTAGCCTAAACCTTGTATCGAGAGGGAATACTTCTCATGCATCCAAAATACTTGAGCCAACTACTATGCCATTTGTGTCCACCATACCTACCTACTACATGGTATTTCTCCGCCATTCCAAAGTAAATTGCTTGAGTGCTACCTTTAAAATTCCATCATTCACCTTTGCAATATATAGCTCATGGGACAAAATAGCCTTAAAAACTATCGTAGTATTGAATATGTACTTATGCACTTTATATTTTATTAAGTTGCCCGTTGTGCGATAACCATGCTTCTGGGAACGCCATCAACTATTGTTGAATATCATGTGAGTTGCTATGCATGTCCGTCTTTGTCTGAAGGTCTATCATTTTAGTGGTTGGAGCATGCAAAATTGTTAGAGAAGAACATTGGGCCGCTAACTAAAGCCATGAATCATGGTGGAAGTTTCAGTTTTGGACATATATCCTCAATCTCATATGAGAATAATAACTTTGCTACATGCTTATGCATTTAAGAGGAGTCCATTATCTGTTGTCCATGTTGTCCCGGTATGGATGTCTAAGTTGAGAATAATCAAAAGCGAGAAATCCGAAATGCGAGCATTCTCCTTGGACCTTTGTACAGGCATGAGGTACCCCTTTGTGACACTTGGTTGAAACATGGCATGCGAAGATCCGGTAGTCCAAGTTAAGTAGGACGAGGTGCGGGCACTATTAGTATACTATGCGTGAGGCTTGCAACTTGTAAGATATAATTTCCATAACTCATATGCTTTATTACTACCGTTGACAAAATTGTTTCATGTTTTCAAAATAAAAGCTCTAGCACAAATACAGCAATCGATGCTTTCCTCATTGAAGGACCATTCTTTTACTTTTATTGTTGAGTCAGTTTACCTATCTCCTTCCACCTTAAGAAGCAAACACTTGGGTGAACTGTGCATTGATTCCTACATACTTGCATATTGCACTTGTTATATTACTTTATGTTGACAATATCCATGAGATATACATGTTACAAGTTGAAAGCAACCGCTGAAACTTAATCTTCTTATGTGTTGTTTCAACACCTTTACTTTGATTTATTGCTTTATGAGTTAACTCTTATGCAAGACTTATTGATGCTTGTCTTGAAGTACTATTCATGAAAAGTCTTTGCTATATGATTCAGTTGTTTACTCATGTCATTACCTTTGCTTTGATCGCTGCATTCATTACATATGTTTACAAATAGTATGATCAAGATTATGATGGCATGTCACTTCAGAAATTATCTTTGTTATCGTTTTACCTGCTCGGGACGAGCGAACTAAGCTTGGGGATGCTGATACGTCTCCAACGTATCGATAATTTCTTATGTTCCATGCTACTTTATTGATGATACCTACATGTTTTATACACATTATATGTCATATTTATGCGTTCCGGAACTAACCTATTGACAAGATGCCGAAGTGCCAGTTCTGCTGTTTTTGGTTTCGTAAATCCTAGTAACGAAATATTCTCGGAATTGGACGAAATCAACGCCCGGTTCCTATTTTGCCCAAGCATCCGAACACCGAGAGCCGCGAGGGGCCCCGGTGGGCCAGAGATGACATGGTGGGCCCAGGCCCGGCCGCGCCACCCTATGGTCTCGTCGCCTCGTTGACCCTCTCTGCGCCGCCTCTTCGCCTATATAAAGCCCCCGCATCGAAAACCCTTACCGAGAGCCACGATACGGAAAACCTTACGAGACGCCGCCGCCGCGAATCCCATCTCGGGGATTACGAGATCGCCTCCGGCACCCCGCCGGAGGGGATTCATCTCCGGAGGACTCTACACCGCCATGGTCGCCTCCGGAGTGATGAGTGAGTAGTTCACCCCTGGGGTAGCAGTAGCTAGATGGTCGTCTTCTCCTTGTTGTGCTTAATTGTTAGATCTTGTGAGCTGCCTAACATGATCAAGATCATCTATATGTAATTCTATATGTTGTGTTTGTCGGGATCCGATGGATAGAGAGTACTATGATTATGGTGATTATCAATCTATTGTTCATGTGTTGTTTATGATCTTGCATGCTCTCCGTTATTAGTAGAGACTCTGGCCAAGTTTTTACTCTTAACTCCAAGAGGGAGTATTTATGCTCGATAGTGGGTTCATGCCTCCATTGAATCTGGGACAGTGACAGAAAGTTCTAAGGTTGTGGATGTCTGTTGCCACTAGGGATAAAACATTGATGCTATGTCTAAGGATGTAGTTATTGATTACATTACGCACCATACTTAATGCAATTGTCTGTTGCTTTGCAACTTAATACTGGAGGGGGTTCGGACGATAACCTGAAGGTGGACTTTTTAGGCATAGATGCAGTTGGATGGCGGTCTATGTTCTTTGTCGTAATGCCCAATTAAATCTCACTATATTTACCATGTCATGTATATGCATTGTTATGCCTTTCTCTATTTGTCAATTGCCCGACTGTAATTTGTTCACCCAACATGCTTTATCTTATGGGAGAGACACCTCTAGTGAACTGTGGACCCCGGTCCTATTCTTTACATAGCATACAATCTACTTGTTTTACTGTTTTCTTTGCAAACATCTTCCACTCGATACGTTTAATCCTTTGTTACGCAAGCCGGTGAGATTGACAACCTCAGTTTCGTTGGGACAAAGTACTTGGGTTGTGTTGTGCGGTTCCTAGAATCCTGGTGTTGCGCCGCATCACATTTCGCGACCATCAACCTTCAACGTGCTTCTTGGCTCCTGGATTAAACCTTGGTTTCATACTGAGGGAAACTTGCTTCTATACGCATCATACCTTCCACTTGGGGTTCCCAACGGACGTGTGCATCTACGCGTATCAGACATCCATCGACCAAGGTGGGCCGTTACGTCGGTTCCAGGAAGGGAGTCTTGACAAGCAAGGCAAGAAGAGGTAGAAAACAAGGAGAGTTTAGACATGAGACTCTTTGTAAGCTAGTCGTACTCGGACAGACCTCTCGAGACCTGGCTCCCAATATAAGGGTCAGGAGAGGATCTGTCGAGGGACACAATCATAATAGCCATAACCACCGCTAGTCTAGAGCTAGGTCACCTTAGAACCTTAGCCTCTCGACGAGATCGTAGTCGAAACCTTCGGCTACCCCATTGTAACCCGATAATTTCAATAATCAAGATCAGACAGGTAGGACTTAAGGGTTTTACCTCATCGAAGGCCCCGAACCTGGGTAAATCGCTCTCCCCGCTTGTTTGATAACCGATGTCTCATGTTAGCCTACAGGATTCCATCTACCCTAAGCCCCAAACGGAGGCATTGCCGGGGAGTACCCTCGACACCGGGCTTGGAGGAGAATTTGGAGAATCCCTTGGAGAGGGTTTTGAACTTATCCTTGAGGACGAGCCTCCCACCATTGTCTTCCCTTCTCTCATAGATACAATCCGCGACGAAGTGAATTTTGTTGCTGCAATTGTAGCAAGTTCTCCCCCTTTGCCCTTCCCTTGGGCTCTTGGAGTAACTTCTTGGAGAGTCACGAGACGAGTATCTTGAGCTTCCTCTTGGCCTTGAGCTTCTAGTCTTGTTCCCATCCCAAAAATTCTTGGCGGCGAGTGCCATGTGTTCATGGTAGTTGGTTTTGAGATCGTCCGGACCCCGCTCCATGGGATCCTCATCACTTTCACTTGCTTCATGTTCCCCCATCTTCAATGTGAGATTGGGCTTGCGGGTGTTGTGAGCACGTGCAACAAGATCCTCCGCATTCTTCTTGGAGATGTCCAAAGCGATGACTTTGCTAAGGACCTCATCGGACGTCATGGCGCGGAAGGAGGCATTTTGGCGGATGGCCGTCAACTTGACTTCCTCATAAGGGAGGAGAGCGTTGTAGAACTTTCTTTTGATCCAATGGTCATCCACAAAAGTTGCTCCAAGATCTTGCATTTGCACGACAAGAGCGATGAGGTGTTGGTACATCTCTTCGGGAGATTCTCCTTCAATCATGATGAAGTTGTCAGCCACGTTGTTCACTTCATCGAAACGAGAGCTTTGAATGCTCTCATTTCCGAGGAAGGGCTTGTCGAGTTTATCCCATGCTTCTTTGGCGGTCTTGAGAGAGCGGATGTGAGCGCGGTCCTTGGGTGTGACGGCCATGTGGATCATGTTGATGGCGGTGGCGTTGAGTTGGTCATCCACCACTTGTCTTCTTGTCAATTTTCTTGAGTCTCGTGGTGAGTAGCCTTCCTCAATGATGCGCCATAGCTCGGTGGAACACATTAAGAATTGCCAATTCAAAGCTATTGGTTTCAAGTAGCGGTGGTGAACCATGAGATAAAATATGAGGCATTGGAATTGGAACATTTATGTTGTAATCACTTGGTGGTGGCACCGCATGATTACCCCCTAAATTTTACGCAAACGATGGTCCATCCTTCCCTTTTGATGAAGTGCCGATTTCCCCAAGCTCCTCCTCTTGAGGGACTTTAGTCGATTGAGCGACAAAGCCAACAAGAGTAAATGGATTAGCTTTTGGTAAGGAGTCTGTGACACTTGCCTTATGATCTATGGCGGGGTTTGGTTTTGGAGCAACCAACTCCATCATCATAGCCTTCATTTGGCTTACGATGGATGACTCTAATTTCTTGAGGTCACCCAATGTAGCCGTTGTGCTATCGGTGTTTGATGGTGGAGGTGGTTGCTCACTGGGAAGGGTCCCATTCCCAAGCGCCTCTTGTTCGGCCATTTCTTAGGAGGTAAAGCCCGAGCAAGAAAACCTTGCTCTGATACTACTTGAATAGATCGTTAGCGAACAAGAGGGGGGTGAATGGTCGCTACACAAATTTTATAGATTTTTCAATTTTAGGCGCGATGTGGAAGCAAAGGTGGCAACTTTAGTGATGAGGGTGATCCTAGTATGAGCCTATGCGATGCAACAAGTAAAGGAAGCGACAAGATAGTATGAGAGAGGGAGCGGGACAACCGGGGTAGCGGAGAGGAGACGTGATTTGTTTCCTGCAGTTCCTCCCACAAGAGGGGGTACGTCTGCGTTGAGGAGGTGTGAACCACGAAGGCTCAACGGCCACACAGGCCTCACCTTTTTTCCTCGAGAAAGCCCCACGAAGGAGCTTCCCCTTCTCCACTAAGTAGCCGGTCGAGGCGGCGGTTCCTTCACAAGGTTGGGGTGAGCTCCACAACACTGGAGGCTCCCAACACCCTATGGGGCTAGCACAACTCCAAGCTAGCATCCATAGGAGCTCTTCTTCCAAGATCCCACCATAGGAACCCTAACTCCAAGATCCACTAAGGACTAGATGATATTGGTGAAATCTCTCTTGGTGGAACTATAGATCGGGGTCTCCTCCACCAATCCTCAAAGTTTGGGCAAGATTGGATGGATGGGGAGGGAGATCCTCAAGGTTTTGAGCTCAGCAACAATGGAGGAGAGAGATAGAAGAGTTGAAACGAGCTGGGGAAGAAGGGGCTCTTTTATTGGGCCCCCCGAATCCAACCGTTATGTCCAGTTTCTGCATGACCAGTACTGACGCTTTGGGAAGCGGTACCACCGCTTTGGGTTCGAGATTAGCCCAAAGTTCTGCCACGTGGGGCTCAAAGCGATACTACCGCTGCTGGTACCATCAAGGTACCGGCAGGGCCTTTGCGAGCCCCGGACTCCCTCCTGTTACCATTGCGGTACCAAGGCGGTAGTGTCGTAGATTGTAGTTACGGTACCAAAGCGGTACCTGGTCAGAAATACCGCTTGGGAGCGGTACTACCGGTCGAGGTAACGTCAAGGTACCGTAACACATACTATGAGCTTTTCCTTCGTGCAAAGCCTGTTGAGGTACTGGTGGCCGGTACCAATAGCGATAGCGGTACTACCGCTCTTGGTAACCGGTAGTACCGGTCAAGCTGAAACTGGTTTTTCCTCTTTCTCTCTCCAACCACGTCACCTTGCGACACACACACACAAAATCAGAAAACCTATAAGCTATGCTGGAGTCTTCCGATCCTGATGCGTTCAGCGAGGGCACCGTGCACCTGCAAATCTATCCAAAGCAAACTATGCACACGGTGAAATTCATTCTAGTGTTGTTATCAAACACACAAAATAGAGGTATAGATTTTGCTCTTTCACGAGTTACTTGATCAATGGAACTATGTTTTAAACATTCTTCGTTCGGCTCCTTTCATGATGAAAATGACAAAATGGCTTGGTCCTTACATAAGAATGTTATTTTCTCCACTAGACCTGTTTACACCTTGTTGGAGAAGAACCTGGCTGGATCTCATAACAATTGGATATGGAAAACCAAAATTCCGTTGAAAATTAAGATCTTCATGTGGCAACTATGTCAAGATGCTATCCTTACTCGGGAAAATATGAAAAAAAAAGGAAGTGGCCTGGAGCACCCATCTATTTCTTTTGCAGGCAAGTTGAAACGAATGACCATATTTTTTTTACTTGTAACACTTCCAGAGTAGTCTGGGGTTTGTTGGCCTTGGCCATGGGGGTGAGATATGTCCCTACCTCCTTTTGGCAAGCTATGGCCAGGTTTCATTCCTTTGCCCCTGGCTTTGAGGAATTCTATGTTGTTATCATTGCAGCAGTTTGCTGGGCTATTTGGAACGTGAGAAACAAAATCACCTTTGAAAAGCATATACTGGGATCGCCAAGTGAAATCGCCTACTTTGATGTTTCTTTGCCTGTGTACTGGGCAGGTCTATAGAAGGTGGGTGACTGAAAGAACTTGGTTGGAGGTGCTGAGAAGTGCAAGCTTCTTCATCCATCTACACAGTGTACAGCTGCTGCTCCTAACCTGACACAGATGCTGATGAACACCGGCGCCTGAAGCGGTGGTTTCGATGCTTAGTTTCAGTTTCCTTGCCCCCTTTAGATTGTTACCCATGTTTAGTGTTTTGAACCTGTTATGTGAATCTATATTGGTGGTGTCAGTTTTTTGTCCCATAGTGGATATTCGATGTTGAGTATTTATAGTGGGTTTCCTCGCACTGCCGCAGCTCCCTTCACTTCTCCTACCCCCTCTCTTGTAAAATAACTTGAAATTGTTCTTTCCGTCAAATGCAATGGAAAGGGGTGGAAGCCCGGTTGGAAAAAAGAAGATGTGATGTCAATGTAAATAGTTTCATGCTTAGCGCTTATATCTAGCATATGATAGACAAGTAAGCACATCACAAATGTTACAGCTCATTCATGTAAAATCCTTCATACTAACATGTTCTTATGTGATCTCATTAAATACTGATATAGGAAGAAACCCTGATCATTCAATGTTTAGGATTTGTGGAAATGGATGATCAAACTAAACTCGTACACTACCCCAAACCGAGAATTTCCGGACGGTGTAACACAATCCTGATGGTCCCGAGCGGTCCGTCAGAATTAAGTGTGTTTTTCTGACGTGGATGGACTTAAGTCAGGACAGTTGAAAACGCTTCTGACGTACAGCAAAATAACCTTTAGAAATGAAGCGGGCCGTCGCGATTGGGAAATACTTTCGTGACGGGCCGTCACGAGTGAATTTGGCTGCTGCGCGGCCCGTCCGCGCGCAAACGGAGCGGAAAACTTTTAGGCTTTCGCGCGAAAAACTGGCCTTTCCTGACATGTCTATTTCAAACGTTGACGATGGCATCGATCAACACAAGAAAATGAACGTGGAACTTCAAGAGGACTATGGTGAAGATTTGTTACATGAAGATCCTGAGTTGGGCATGATCTTTGATACTGAGAATGAGGTTCAATCTACTTTAACAGCAAACATTGTTCACGCATGTATATGGGCGTACGTACAGTACGCAGTACACATGAGTACTACAGTCTACAGCTTTTTTAAAATGGTACAATAGTCCACATCACTTACTGTGTTAAACTAATTGCAATTACGGAATACTATATTCATGCAGCTATACGTCTCAGTATGTTTCGACTACATACCTAACTATGCTACAGATGGCGAACAGACAAGCGAACTACGGATAATAATTAAAAAAATCGATAAAGGGATAATAATTAATTAACAAATCTGACTTAAGCCCTATCCACACGATATATATGGCAGCGGCAACTAACTGTAGCTTGTCAATTGTACCTTTATTTTGGCATGCCAGTGACAGTGAGGCAACCGGCTGACGATTGAGTCACGAGGCCATAGCTCAAATTAATCTTCACAGTCAAAATGAACCCCCCAAAAAACAGCTAAAGGAATTTTTATTGTTGGGCGATGTGAATGGGTAGGTATTATTGGAATTTTGTGTGGACATGTCGGGCTTCTAGATAGCTTTTCATGTGTCCATATGCGCATGCAGTGCTAAGCTGCAGATCGATCGACCGATTTAGTTTGGCCACATGCAGGCAGATGCGTATGAACTTTGCTGCTTGGTGAGCCATCGCTTTCTTGGTTTCATACCACACAAGTCATCCACAAGCTGCTTCCATGGAGCTCGTGATCGACCTCGTCGCCAATGCAAGTAAGGGGCCAAAAGAACATAATAGGAGTGCTTGTGATTGACTCGATCTGTCGCCAGGGCGCCGTGGAGGCCATGGCAACAGAAAACATCAAACGATGAACAATTTAAGTATGATATTATTGGTAGGTTCATCGTGGAGCAATTTAGTGCTACTGTGATGTGTATGTGTCATGCTACGTAGTACTCTCGTTGTCATGGCCGGTGCACTGCACCTTTCCAAGGAGACCGTGTCCATCTATTACCCAAAATTATAAACGTAATTATGTAAGCCAGATTATGGTTAATTAAATATTGCACCACGTAGTAACCAACTACAGAGTACTACGCACTATTGTATCGAATTTATAAAGCCTAGAAAAGGCAAGGCGTGACAAGAGCAGAACGTTGCAACTGGTAGGTATTTCAGTGTCATGCATGTGTGCCTCAATACTTGCATACTCAATACTACCTTCGTTTGGATGAATACGATTTATAAATTTAGTTAAAATTTAAATCGTGCCAAGTTTGACCATATATGTAGAAGAAAATATTAACTTTAACAATATGAAGTGAATATATTATGAATGTATATTGTATGGTGAATCTACTTAAATTAATTTGTTGGTATTGTAAATGTTTATGTTTTTGTCTAAAACATTGGTTAAACTTAGATGTCATTGACTTTCGACCAAATTTATAGATCTTATATTCATTGGAACGGAGGTGGTATTATTCTAAATTGGCATGACAAGAGCAGAGAATTGCAACTGATAGGTACTTTAATCATCCTATGAAGTACTCCCACATAATAGTTTATTATGGTAATACACACTTTGAGAAAAAACTTTGACCACTAATTTGGTCAACAAAATGGTATAATGCCACAAAATTATATCATTGGATTCATATTCAAAATAAATTTTAAATGGTATATGTTTTGTGGCATATATATAATATTTTGATCATCAAATTAATGGTCAAGGTATTTTCTTATGTGTATTACACTAATAATCCAATATGGATGGAGTACACTAGGCTAGTTTTAGAAGATTTAAAGCATAGAGTGAATTTCACTTTTTAGCCCGTAGTTGTGACACATATTACCATTTAGTAGAGCTTCTACCAAATTATCTCAGTTAAAAGAGAGCTTAAACATGGTGTTATCCCACTTTACCATTTTGCTTGCTTTGGTCAGATAGATATGCATGTTAAGTAGATGTAGTGCGACAAAATGTGTAAAGACCGGAGGTTGGCATCGACGATCATGTTCAGATTTCTCATCTCAATTTGTTCCATTCCTTCACATAATATGATAATTTCGAATGGCGTTCATCACTTCACAAATTTCTCTATGGACACACATAAATAATGCGGGTCAGAAGCTTCTGAAAGGGGTCTTACTAGATAAATTTTCATTAAATAAGGTAATATGTGTCACGAAAGCATAACTACAACATAAAAAGTTGAATTCACTCTAAAGAGGATGAAGAAAACAAAAAAAAATTAAACAGACCACATAAAATGAAAACTACTATAGATATAGCCAGACTAAGTTTGGTTGTTCTTCAAGAGTACATACCATGAAATTTTCACTACGAGAACGCGCCTTTTTCCAAGAGAGAGGGAGAAGGGAGGGGCATGCAGCAGACACTTCATATGGTGGGACAAGAGTGAATTAATGCATTCCAATATAGAGGGACAGCGGACACTTCATATGATGGGACTTGAGAACAAAATGTTCATGTGACACTTTATACACTTCACAATGTCTATTTAGTGTCATGTAAACTTCATAGTGCTGAATGCCATATAACTATGCTAAATTATTTGCTGACTTGTATGCTAGCTCTAAAAGCATTCTACGACGTTCTATAGATATTTACAATAGAAGATGCATGCTACATATACATACACATTACAAAACATCAATGGTCATACATAAATTAGTGATGTGACTGATTTGCTCAAATTTATGTTGAAATACACAATAAAAAACATCCAAAAATAATAACACAAAAAACGTGTGCAACAAAAGAAGATTTCGCCTTAGCATTAGCAATATATTTTAATGGTAAATATGAGAACCATATGGTTAATATGTTCTTTCATATAAATGAGCATTTTGAGTTGTTAATGTTGTTATTTATGCCAAAGGGTACTCACACATTAACGATGTTGATAACGGCAAGGTTAAAAAAATCAGTATAAATAGGTAGGTGAGCACATTTTAAACTAGCCATCGTCCCATAGAAAATAAAAAAACTCTTTGTAGGATTTCTTCTTAGCACTGCCACATAGGTAAACTACTCACATAACGTGGGAAAGGCGGTGTGTGAGCTCCTGACCTCGCGGTCGTTCGCCATGGTTCCCCAAAAGCAACCAGGATGGCGTGGGGCTGAGGGTGGGGCCGAGGGAGCGTCAGTCTAGCGGCTCGATCTCGATGAATCGCTGAGCAGCCACATCTGGCAGAGCAGAGCTCGATCAACAGCAGACAGGGTGGATCAGCTGGCAATGGCGCCGTGGCTAGATCCCCCTCTGTTTCGACCTCCCCCGCTCGGAATCGGCGGCGGCAACAACGAGATACCGGTGTAGCTAGTGATGTTCCTCGCGCGTGCGGCTGAGTACTGGCTGGAGAGTGCCACATAAACTAGCTAGCTGTTGTTGGAGTGATGTTATGTACTAGAAAATGGCCGCGATGAAGGTTCTTCTCTCGGTCGCTAACTCTATATCAAGAAAAGCAGACGTAGACGATAATACGAACATCGCAAGTGCACCTTTGTCGGCGGTGTATGTGTAGCCATGACAGCCGAGAAAAAAATACATGTCATTAGTTTACGAGAAGAAGCAGCGACGAACGATTTGTGCACCTTTGTCACTGCTTTCTATTAGACCCGTGATGCCCGCAAATAATGCTTTGTCACCGATTTTTTTCATGCCCCCACGACGGACCCTGAACCAAGAACCAATGACCTATTTTTGTTTTAAGCATCATGGGTAGACGACGTGAAGACAGAAGACCACAAAACGATGAACCGCTGACGATCTTTCATGCCCCTAGGACAGACCCGAACCAAGAACCAACGACGTATGATGATAGTGTGTCACAGTTTGGTTATGATGATAGTGTAATATTTCAGTTAAGTGTGTGTCACAGTTATATGTGATGAACACACATAGTATAAGCTACTAGTTTCTCGGGTAGGCATACATCACGATGCCGATGGGTAGATAACCTGATTGTTCATGAAAGAAGAGAATGGAATATTGCAGTATCAAATTGCCAAGATCTGATGAAGAGGACTGCTTAGCATGGCCCTAGGGGAAAGCCTGATATTGCTTCACTGTCAAGTCAAAAGTGCCTACAGACTGGCACTCTCTCCCAATTCTTCAGGAACACGATTTGGGGGAAGCAGCATCTCTGCAAGCGATGGTGACCCAAAATTTTGAAGGACAACTTGGTCTGCGAAGGAGCCCTGGAAAATAAGGACGAAGGGTTGCAATGCCACTGATTGCCCTGCAACAAAACGAAACAAGCGACGCCGTACTCTAGAGGCTGATGACACCTGCAATGTTTGTGGCAACGCCCACCATGCCACTCTCGGTCGCACCAAATCTGAAGCTCTCCAGCGCGGAACTTAGGAAATCGTGGACACTCTCACCTGAAGACATGTTCGCTTATACAGGGCCAATGCTTCGATCCAAGCATGCGGTGCTCTTCCTGCAGAGCGACCTTCAATCCAGGTGTCTCTGAAAGTGCCGATGAGAACGGGAAACAAGCCCTATGTACTGAACCCATTCCTCGAGAGAAAGCAGAGCATACAGATCAAGTGTCGGATGCATAGGAAAGAACCAGCCTGGAGAAGCCCTGCTCGTTGCCTGGCAAAACCTGGATGACTGTAATGGAGCTTCACGAGACTGGATTATAGCTGAGACTGGCTGCTCAGGTGTGTTTGAACTTCTTCAGAAACAAGATCTCTTTGCGCAATTATACTAGTACTAGAGAAAGTCAGAAGAAAGAGCGACTTGGCAGCCCAGCCATAGAGGACTCGCTGCGGGTTGCTGATGTTCCATACTGTTTGAGATCCGTAGTTTGCGATGACTGTAACGATGGTTCTGTGTTACTGCAAGAGCTCTCTTTCCCCTAATAGGAAAATACGCAAACCGTGTGTTCGTAGGCAAGGAAGGACAGAAAATCGCCATGATTAAACTCTATAGCCATGCCTGTGGGATGGATTTCGATCTAGTGACAGACAAAGGACAAAAATGCTACTGTAGAACATTGATATGATAATGGTGTGATAACCTAACACGAGCAACAACTAGTCCGTAATCTCTAGTGTTGGCTGAAGCAGTATTTGTGTGTACAAGGCACAGAGTGGTCTTTCAAAATGGACGAAGGCACGGAAGGAAAAGGACCTTCGTTGCAAGGTTGGCACTTAAATTTAGTGAGGCAGCTTTCTGTCGATACGTCATATATCCATAAATAGACAAGGCTGACACTTAATTTGGAACGGCGGTAGTATTTAGCACGGCGACAGGGAGATGTAAACACGAGACTAAAAAATTAGAAATAGTAATAACATATCTCTTTGATCTTCTCTATCAGAGATGCAACAATAATGCTACACCTACGCAAAAAACTTACGGAAAATTTTCTACGGGATGATGTGTCGTCTCACCTGGAGTGTTGGCCCAACGAGAAAGGAAGATTTTGCCGCTAATTACGCAGGGAAATATTAAACTGCCCGGTTTGACTTTGTTCAGATTAAATAGGCGCCGCCTCCGCGACTCATGACGTTGCCTCGGCCAGTGACGGCAAGCAGATTGGCCAGGGCGCCTGCGATTAGCGAGCTTGCCGCGACACGCCGGAAACTGACACTACATGCACCTCGACGATCGACGGCGAGTGACAACTAGACTAGGGAAACGAATTTGCCATCACATAGGTTTATATCATTTATGATCACAAACAGTAAAGGACGGGCTTTACAATCCTTACAGAATTGATTGAAGAATCACAGCGACTGAATTTCTCATACACTCAGCATATTGCACACATGATCTCACGGTTTTAAACCAATTAACGAATATCAATCAGTGCGAGGACGACGACGGCGAGAAGCGTCTGGTCAATGTTAGGACGACGCAAGGTTGTGAGGTGGAGCAGGAAACTTTGTGAAGGACAGTACTGCAGAGTGCAGGCATATATACGTCTTTGACGGATGAAGGACTATCCGCCACGGCGCCGGCCGGTCTCGCTTGTTCGAAGCTGAACAGGAAGCTGAAGCACCAAGATCTGTCTGCGCCGCTTCCGGCGAGCCCACCGCGGCGACTGAAGAGATCATCATGTTGGGGCACCACAAGGGAACTCGCCTCGCCGCGCTTCAATGGGGCACCTGGCCGCTCGTGCCGCCTCGGACAACCTCGCCGCGTCGCGCCACCAACAGGGATTTTGCCGGTCGTGCCGCCGATTTGTACAGCTCGCCGTTGCCAAAGAGAAGCGACGGGGGTTCCGGGGATCGTCAGTTTTCTTTCGCGAGCAAAGGCTAGCAGACGGTCGTTTCTTCTCTCCTTCTATACATTGATGCGCCACGTTTTTTTTCCCCGGCTCTTACGCCGTTCGTTGCCTCCAGGTCGGATGGCACGTCATCCCGTAGAAATTTTTCCGTAACATCTTCTCGTAGGTGTAGCATTACCGGAGATGCAATGCATAGGAGACTGTCTTACCAACCAAACACATTCCCTTAAACCATTAAAAATTGCCATTATTCCTCAGCAAAAGCAAACGCCTGCCTTTCCACCCCCTCACCAGACTCAGAACATAACAAATCCTCCGCCTAAACGACATCTTGTAACATAATGCAAAAAAGATACAGTAGTTGATAAATTGATGCGGCAGAGACGTTGCTGCTGCAGCTGCTCAAGCAAGCCAGCCGCCATTCCTTCTGGACACACTCCCTCTCTAGTACCTGTAGGCAGCGGGCTTGTAAGGACCCTCGACCGGGATGCTGATGTAGTCAGACTGGGACTTGGTGAGCTTGGTCAGCTTGGCGCCGAGCTTGCCCAGGTGGAGGGCTGCGACCTTCTCGTCGAGGTGCTTGGGGAGAACGTACACCTTCTTCTCGTACTTGCCAGACTTCCTCTCGTTCCACAACTCAAGCTGAGCAATGACCTGTAACATTGGAAGCAATTGTTAACTACCACAGCTCATAACTGTATTCAGTCATAGCATGTGACGGTATACTCATGTTTACCTGGTTAGTGAATGAGCACGACATGACAAAGCTGGGGTGGCCAGTGGCGCACCCAAGGTTCATCAGGCGACCCTCAGCAAGGACAATGATGCCGGTCTTGGTCTCGGGGAACACCCAGCGGTCGGTCTGGGGCTTGATGGTGATGCGCTTGACGCCGGGGTAGGTCTCAAGGCCGTTCATGTCGATCTCGTTGTCGAAGTGACCAATGTTGCAGACAATGGCGTTGTTCTTCATCTTCCTCATGTGGTCGACCATGATGATGTCCTTGTTCCCCGTGGTGGTCACGAAGATGTCAGCGTCCGAGACGACGTCCTCCAGGGTGAGGATCTGGATACCCTCCATCAGGGCCTGAAGGGCGCAGATGGGGTCGATCTCCGTCACGATGACACGGGCACCAGCCTGCTTGAGCGCGGCGGCACAGCCCTTGCCCACATCACCATAACCGCAGACCACGGCAACCTTGCCAGCGATCATGACATCGGTAGCCCTCATGAGACCGTCGGGGAGGGAGTGACGGCAACCATAAAGGTTGTCAAACTGTCCAGAAGAAACATAGATTGTTTGTTAGCAAGGAAATGGAATGTTAACCTTTTATACTAACAGAACAATACACATTAAACAAGTAGTGCTCAGAATAAATCATACTTCAGTTCAAGGCATAGCTCTTTAAGTTCAAATCAGTGCAGTCAAATAATAAAATGGGTAGGCACGATAATCTATATTTATACCATCAGTGGCCATCAGATCCAAGAAACATGTGACTAATATGTTACCAAGTCAACAACAAAATATCAAACACGAAACCCAAAGACAAAAATGTCCAATATTCCAGCTAATTTGGAGCTGATGCATACAGGTTAAACAAGCAAGTACTACTCAGAATAAATCATAATTCAGTTCAAGGCATAGCTCTTTATGTTCAAATCAGTGCAGTCAAATAATAAAATGGGTAGGCACGATATTCTATATTTATACCCTCAGTGACCATCAGATCCAAGATACATGTGACTAATATTGTTAGTAAGTCAACAACAAAACATAACCAGCGTAACGAACACGAAACCCAAAGACAAAAATGTCCAATATTCCAGCTAATTTGGAGCTGATGCATAGAATAAACAGCAAGTCTCCTCTAAACTAGTCAACAAAATGGATGGGTTGCTGTCGGCCACTGAAAATGGTGCATACATGTTGTATTTTATTCAGATCCAGTATATTGTGTTGACCATTTACAAGGACAGTTTAATGTGCCTGACGTATGATGTGCAAACAGTATAGAGCATCAATTATGAATCAGAATAGTAGCAACAACTGTCAGGTGAGGCAATCATGTGCTTGATCTATGATGTGCAAATTCAAGGGACATGAATGAGAATACGAGATCTAAAAACTAACAATTCAAGGGACAGCACATACTGCATCTAGCAGATCTATAACTAAAAATGTTCACATCTAAGCAGATCTAATACAGCAAGTAGAACAGGGCATCAGATCTGAAGTGAAAATGGGGGGTAGGTATACCTTGCTCTTGGTGACGGAGTCGTTGACGTTGATGGCGGGGAAGAGGAGCGCGCCGGACTCCTGCATCTGGTAGAGCCTCTTGACTCCCGTGGTGGTCTCCTCAGAGACACCGACGAGCCTCTCCTTCATCTTGCGGTACCTCCTGACGTCGGTCTTGAGGCCGTCGCGGATGATGGTGAGGACGATCTTGAACTCGGGGTTGTCGGTGGACTCGGGGTCGGGGACGGTGCCGGACTTCTCGAACTCCTCCTCGGCCTTGACGCCCTCGTGGATGAGCAACGTGGCGTCGCCGCCGTCGTCGACGATGAGGTCGGGGCCGCCGCCCTCGCCCCAGTCGAGGCAGCGCTCGGTGCACCACCAGTACTCCTCGAGGGTCTCGCCCTTCCAGGCGAAGACGGCGGCGGAGTCGCGCGCGATGGCGGCGGCGGCGTGGTCCTGCGTGGAGAAGATGTTGCAGGAGCACCAGCGGACCTCGGCGCCGAGGGCGGTGAGGGTCTCGATGAGGACGGCGGTCTGGATGGTCATGTGGAGGGATCCGGAGATGCGGGCGCCCTTGAAGGGCTGCGCGGGGCCGAACTCGGCGCGGCAGGCCATGAGGCCCGGCATCTCGACCTCGGCCAGGTCGAGCTCGAGGCGGCCGAAGTCGGCCTGCGAGAGGTCCTTGACCTTGTACTCGCGCCCCGACGAGGTCTTCTCCACGGAGAGCGCCATGGCTGCTGCCGGGATGGATCTGGGGTTGGTGAGATGGGAGAGAGGAGGCGGCGATGGGAAATGGTGAGGGTGAGCTCCCAGGGTTTTATGGACGGAGGAAACCCTTTGTGGAGAGTTGAGAGAATTTGGTGGATTACTCAGGCTCACACGAATATGCGACTACAGTATATTGTTTTTTCTCTCTTTTTTTTACGGGGAGGAAAAAATGGTGGGGTGATCGTGGAGGAAGCGGCAGTGGTTAGCGATCCACCAACCACGGAAGGAAGATGTAGCAATCAATCATGACTTCATGGCTACTTTGGAGGTGGGTTTGGTGGTTTTGCAGGTGATGAATCTGGTGGCGACCGTGACAGCTTTGTAGGGGGTTGGTGGAGGAAAACTTGGAACATGTAGCCATTTATCAACAAACACTTAAATTTTAAATTTTGAAGTTTTTTGAAATAAAATAAAATTTATATTTTAAAATTTTATATTGATCAAAGCGCTTAGAAAGCTGCAAGAGCCAATGAAAAAAGAGGAGAAATAGAAAGACAATACACGCCGATACAAAAATGGAAAGATAAAACCGGGCTTGGCGGTGGTGATGGCAATGGTGTCGATATAAGAGATATTTCACATGAGGCAAAAAAAAAGGATGCTCATGCAGCTCAAATTGATTTTTCAAGAGGTCCAAAAAATGTTCAAGTATTACACAAGAAAACTCATGTAATTTTTGTAGAAGAAGAAATAAAAATAGAAACAAAGCATGAAAAAAATGCTACTCCCGTGTCTCCAGTCTCCACGTTCACAACTTTAAGAAAGAAAAAAAACTTAGACGGTCAAACCGCACGTCATGCTGAAGAAAGCTCCCTCACGTCTCATTTTTGTTCTCCTGCAACATCTCTCGAGACTGGCGAATGGCTCAGCAAGGTTTAGCTCACTAGTTATTTTTAAACAATGCTTAATTATTATATTCATATTATTGATACTAGTTTATGATACTATCTTCGCAATGCATAGTATCATGTACTACTAATTATATTTATCGATTTATACAATCTCAATACAAACTCTTGATTTCATTGGCCTTTAGGAAACAATAAAGAAAAATTATTCCACACATTTCTTCAGGATAATTCATCTTCTGAATCAATGTTGTTTGAAATGGTCCTCTTCTTTTGGAAGAGCTGGTGGGATTCTTAGAGGTTTCATGATTGCAAGGTTTGATATTTCCGATAGTGTTGTAGTAGATTCTATTTGAAAGCCCCTAATTTGTTTGATCGAAAAATTCAGAAAAAAATTGTGCCTTGCCATTGCCTATGGAATTTCATAGGAAGATGAAAAGGAAGTTTCCCTGTCTGATTTGATGTGACCAATCCCTGCCTCTCTTTGTGGGAGGTGATTTCAATCTCCTTTGATCAATTTGTATGGGTTTTTGCTGTCCAAAGTGATCGTTCATTCGTTCTCATGATTGCCAAGTTTCCTTAGTGGTAGCATTACATAATTGAAGACCAACGATAAGTTTGTAAGAACACAAAGGAGTCCAGGTCTACTGATGCAGTTACTTCTGAAGCAAGCCAGTGAGAGCATCCAACTGTGTTGGTGTAACCTATGCAAGTCATAAAACTTGCGTATAAACTGTCGTTGATGCTACTGGCCATACTCACACCAATCATCACCTCCGTCAAAAGTTTTCAACAAGCAGAAGTCCATACAATACATCAACGTGAACTCCCATCCAAAGAAAATGCAATTATTATCACAGCGGCCGTATCGTGCACTGAACACAGTATGGACTTCAGTGTTACAGGACCAATTTTACCAATAACAAGAAAAAATCAAGACCACACAAAAAATGGTTTGAAGGATTTACAGTAGAGATGGTGTCAGCATTGTTGTCTCCAGGCATGGAGTGGCCATCCTGGATTATGATGCTTGATCAGTTTTGATGTGGCCGGTTTGGACCGGCCTGGCCGGGGTCCTGCCTGGGCTTTGTCCTCTTCATCTTTGCTTTGAACCTGAGTTTTAGGACCAGAGTCTCCACCGTGTTGACAAAGTTACCAACCGCCATCACCACCAGCAAGATCCCACAAACTGCAACCTGGAAGGCGGAAACCGACCGTGACGTAAACATCGGTTCAGGACAGTTCACACGTCTCAAAGATGTATCATTTATTTCAGACAGTTTGAACTATAGCTTCATCACTACCTTGGTTTTTTTAAAACCTATTCTCAAATAGCTAGGGAAGGCATTTTGTGTAGAGGACTGAATAGAAAGCCAAACACTGAAACCCAATTTCTACTACCATCTGTTTAAACTACTGACTAATACTTACCTGCCATTCAGAGGTGAGCCCGTGCCAAGCCGTCTGAAGAAGCAATACTCCAACATATGCTTCAAAACCCTGCAAACACGGAGTAACCAAGATGAAATGCATTAGCACAAACATAGAAAGGATACAGTGGCCAACTAGCCATCTTAGTGCTCGTATTCCCTACTCTAATGGACAGTAAGGAAAAAAAGAACATGTGTACAGAAACATGTACTTAAAAGTATCAAAAGCCAAACAACATGACCACCAAGAAATTCTAGTTTAGCGACCAAGAAATGGGCTTGGTACTAATTAGTTTCCCAAGGTCCTGGTTCATGGCGAAGACCTCAATTTCATCCCATTCGTTTTATAAATATGCATATTATGACATCCAATACAAAGATACTTAAACTTAATTGAATAAATAAAACAAGGTTACTTTTGGGGTCAAAAAATAAACATGGTTTCAGCGACTATACAAGAACTCAAACCCTAAATGAAAAATTATGGAGGCACTTCCTAAGATTACTAGTAACAATTAAGAGCTTGACATGTTTTGGAACCGCCTGACACGTACCTGTAATACAAAAAGAACAGGATATAGCAGCAATAGCTGCCCTTCCACACCAGCTGTTTCTCCAGCGACAACATCCATTCTTTTAGCCTGCAAGTAGACAATGGCAATACAATAAATTAAAATAATACAAAAAATAAAAAATTCTTACTGGTAAGTTAAGGTGACAAAGGTATATAGAGAGGGTAGCATCGGTTTAACAGTCCATTGAGTTATACATTTGACTGAAGGTCATAAAGATTTATCTTAGTGAAGGACACAACTCACATTTATTTATTAGGACCAGTGTTGTCTCAAACCCCTAGTTAAATATGAAGCAAGTTGAGTTACTTTTCATACACACCAACTAAAGATCTCCATATACATAGTTTGATAATTTGATTACATCATCATCATCTGCAGTTAATACTGGTTCTTATTTAATAATAAGTTATAATTTACAAGATATACCTGTTTTTGGTACTTAGGTTGAAAATTTCTAACATTAAATGAGTAAAGAGCATGTATCGACATCTTTGTTGAATCAAGAAAAGGCCTCACCTTTCCTAGAGCAATTCGGGTGCGTAATCTTTGACGCTGGTACCTATTCTGTAGATGCATTGCAATTCCTTGCATGATTGCCCAACGCAAGAAAAGTTGTACCCCTTTCTGCAAAAAGGCCGGAGCATATTTTCAGTCTTCAAATTTTGAGACTGATGTTAAAGAAACATACCAACTTCTTCGAAAAAAAAATATCATATACCTGCTTGCTTGAACAATCAGGCTGTCCCTTTATCTCCCATGTAAGGCTAACAAGAGCCATTAGCATTGCTAAATAGTGGTGATATATCCACCTAAATTATAGCAGCGCATTATATTAGATGGGCATGCTTTGGAGAAACAAAATCATATTGCAAAAATCAGAGAACAAACTAAACATGGCCTTTGCTGCAACAACAAATACTACCTCCGTCCAAAAGTAAGTGTCTAGTTTTGTCTAGATACGAATGTAGATTAATTGTAGATACATCCGTATTTAGAAAAAGTTAAGACACTTGTTATTAGACGGAGGGAGTAGATGGTTTGGTTCCAGATGTTTTGGTAAAATTTCATCATAGTTGACTGGATATGACTAAAAAACGAACTGCCTGAATGCTGCAGTCAACAGTTCCTTAACCAATTAAAGTTTGGAACCTTACCAAGGACGAATATCACTTCCATTTACAAGCAACACATTCTCCCGCAAAGCAAAACTTGTGTAGAGGAATAATAACCAAGCCTGCAAAGTGGAAGCACGGTCTTCAGGTCATTTTTGTCGAACACTGAAGTAATCTGCAGAGGAAATATAATGAGAATATGTTAAAAGTACTCAGCAAAATACCTGGTACATCTGGACTGCTAATGCTGGAAGGCACCCATCCCACACCCACCATCTCAATAAGAGGAGAATGGATGGAAACAACAGGAACATATAGGCAGCCCTATCCTGCCAAAGAAAAGTTTAAACCATCAAGATTGTCAGGCATGGACTAAAATTTAGAAGACTGTTAATGCTAGCTAGCATCCAATATATTTCAGTATCAAAATATCATCCGAATTAAACATAGACTGGTACGTTACAGAACCTTGCAACATAATTACCTGCGAATAATACAACCTTATGTGTGGCAGTATGCTGTATTGACTAACCAAACTGTATAGCATGAAAAACAGGCAAGATATTGTATTGGTATGACTGTGAGCATGATCATACACCGCATTCAATATTGAAAATTAAAATATAGGTCAAATATTTGTAAGCAGTGGCAGGTCAACAGGCTATATCGTTTCTTGCAATGCCTATCACAGAGCAAAATATATGCCACACAGACAGGAACAATAATTAGAATTTTTGATTGCATTAATCATCACACTAGAAGTGGCCAAGAGTTTAAGCAGATGCGTTTTATTAATTCTGTCAGTGATGGTGTACCCAAAAATAAACAAATCTGCATACAATATCTAAAGGAAAAAACATCTGAAGTTTACCCTATAATTGTTGTACTCGTCCTTCACTTTGAGCTTATCCTCCTTCCTTGCAATCCGCACATTCACAGGCCCAACGAACTTCTTTAGGAACTTCCCTACAGGTTCAGACATAGCAAGTTTCCATCATAACTCATAAAGAGACGATTAAACTTGAGGCTAAACAGCAAGGGCCAAATGGAACAAAAGGTAACAGACCATTTCCCTTGTTCGGGAGAAACGCAGCCACGTCACTGTCTAAGATTGCTAGCTTGGCACGCTCCAGGTCTTCCTCCACCTGCACATACGCCAATGAGATGCAAACAGTGTCAGCGAAGTGGACAACATAGAAAAGGGGGATCTCACGGATAAGCAGTGTACGAGTAGTATATTGAACTGGGGATGGGGGGCTTTTATTTAAGCAACTAAGATCATGGGGTTGGCCAGCACATAGGAGCCATCCTCTAGCTTGGGATGAACAATTCTGGGCTTAGGAATCGTAGGGCTTAAGTGCTGGAACGTTGTTGCTAGCCCAGGAGCACACGGCACAACTGGTTAGGAGGATCACAGCAAAAAAAACGCGAGGAACACAGCAAAAAACTGTATGGAGATTGAATCCTCTGGCAGCATCCAGCAAGTCGATGCGCGTGTCTCAAATACATGCCCCTGTTGGACTGTCTAATTCCGGCCATTTCGGTATGTATGTCAAGTTGGCAACGAATCCAGCCGGATCACTGCGCAGATTCCAGATGCCGTGCACAACCAGGCCGCATCTCTAGGCGCGCGCGAGCTAACCAGAAGGAAAATCACGCCCATGGTTTTGGGGCGGGAGCTAATCAGAGCTCGCGGGCTTCGACGCCCGAGAGCCTGGCCGTCGCACTACGGGGCGAGGAGGATGGAACGGGGGAGATCGAATTCGAATCAGGCCGATTGTAGAGAGGACGGGGGCAGGCGCGGACCTTGTCGAGCGCGGCGGGCTCGAGGGCGGCGACGGAGCCCTGGAGGCGCCTTAGGTCCCCGTCGAGCGCGACGGCGCGGCGGCGCAGCGCGTCCTCGTCGGCGGCGCGGCGCACGGCGAGGGCCGCCGCCGCCTCCCGCAGCTCCCGCGCCGCCTCGGCCGCGGCCGCCGCCTGCTCCTCCAGGCCCCGCGCGTCGCCGTCGGCCATTGCTGCCGCCTTCGCCTTGCTCGCCGGGGGAGATGGCGGTGGTGGTGGGACGCCGCCGTGTGCGGTGCGGGAGGGAGAGGCCGAGCGAGCGAGAGGGGCTTGGCGTGTGTGCGTGCCTGCGCGCGTGACGTGTCTGCGTCCGCCTATCTGCTAAGTGGGGCCCGCATGGAGGGCGAAAGCGGTCGGAGTCGATTTTATATGGCGCGGTTAACCGTCCACATCTTCGGCTTCAATGTATATGTATATGTATATGTATACCTAATAATAAAGGGAGGATTGTTTCCGTCGTCCAACACTTTTTTGGACTGTTTTACCCTCCCACCAAACCATATATTGCGCACAATGCCATTATACCCGTTTGTACCGGTTCGCTCATATATTTCCCCCTTCGTTTTGCTTCAAGATCGAACCGATCAAACCTTTCCTTTCAGCATCGTCCGCTAGGACTCTCGTTATGGGCCGCTAGACTGGCCAGGCCGCAAGCCGATAAAGGTTCTTTTTATTTTGACCAGTGCGTATACATCAGAAAATAGAAAGGACGATGAGCGTTGAAATAGTCCCACCTCGCTGGCACATATTGACTCCAACCAGTTTATAAGCCTAAATTTGTTGGGTTAATCCGAGCCGAATTGGAACAACAATCAGCAGCAAATATGGGACGACATAAAAGAATGTCACACTGGTGACATGCGGCTGCGGATTAAACGAAAAATCGCACGCTAGTGGCATGCTGAAGCTACGAATCAGACCAATTTGAGAAAAGAGGGCACAGGTGGAAGAAGATTGGATGGATTCCGGTCCGGAGATCCCGGCGCGAGCAGTTGCTTTGGGCAGCGCTGGAAGGCAGGAGGACGACCGTGCGTCGCGTGAGAGGGGCGGAGAGGACGAGGGGGAGGCGGTGTGGCGGCGGATCATGCCGCAGAGAGGCGCCGCGTCTCTGGGGATGGGACGACCGAGTGGGCGAGCCTGGGAGGATTAGCAAGATAGGGATTGTGGGTGGTGCCGTCCGCTGGCAACCTAGGTACTGGGCCGGCAAGTCCTTTAGAGAGGGTCTCCTTTTATTTTTAATCTCGCGACCGCTGATGCTGATACTGGTCTTCCTCTCAGTATATAAAAATTCTAGATCTATCTCCGCTCTGAATATTGATTTGGTTTTGTGGCAGAAAAAAATATGTGACGTACTATACAAGCAGATAATTTTACAAAATATAGAAAATGGTTTTTACTGTGCACACAACAAGTTGATAAGCATACAAGATTTTATAATGCTTTTTCATTTTCATGTTTCTCTGGTTAAATGAAGCTAAGCTTGTTTGTACATGTGAAATATAATCTTTATTGAGACGTGCCACCTGGCGTGCCACTCGCCAATCCTCAAACATCCGCCCTCGGCATATGTGGGGATTTCAAAAGATTTTTTTGCAGTTTCACGGCATAATCTTGCAACTGTGGTCGCTGTTCAGGGCTTTACCCACTGAATATTTTTGGAACATATTGCTAGCATATTACAGAGGAAGTTCTCAAGTCGAATCTGATGCAAACAGATGGACTTAAGTAGCACTTGTACTAGCTCAAGAGGTGCACTCCTAACTTAATAACAAGTGTCCACCCAAATCTTGCACAAAAGTTCTTTTAGTTTATATAATCAATATTGACAAGTCAGACTGAAGATTTATAACTTGATAATACTGAACATTAGTGGAGGTACATGCAACTAGATAAATCACTTCAATGTCAGAACTGAAGATGCTGAGTTAAGCTTCGAACAATTGTGAAATAGGAAAAATGATATCCTCAATACACTGTCCTACGGGTTTTGACAAGCCACCCTTTTTTGACTATCATGTAAAGCTTGATTTTGTTTTTGTGTTCGGTAGAGGTGCGAATTAGGGACGACAACATCCTTGCTGGCAAGAGAGAGGGAGATTGAGGTATATATTAGTGTACGACAATACACAAGTCACAAGTTGTTTCTCACCCTGATGGAATCTTCCCACGAAAATGACATGATCGGCCGGGAGGAACTAACGGTGGCATTGGGTTGGCGACGACACAATATCTCATGTTTGCTCCGTAGCGAAGCACGGGTATTGTCCTAGTGTACACTTAATCGACATCCAACTAATTCACAGTTTATTTAAATAAATTTAATGCTTTTTTACTAGTATAGTACTATACCCTTTCTTCTCATAATATTGTGTGTTTTGGTTTCTATGAAAATCAAAGTACACTAACTTTAACGAAGTTTATTGATAAAATTATATATATAATATCGAATATATATCATATTAAAATATACTCGTGGTATATTTATGATGTTTCTAGTGGTATTAATTTGATATTCTAGATGCTAATAATATTTTGTATAAACCGGTCAAAGTCTGCGTGCCTTGACTTCAAAAAAACCTAATACGCACTATATTTTGGCATAAAGGAGTATAACTTAGGTGTACTCCTGCCAATATTCTCAAAAGATAATCTTGCCGAGATGCAATGCATAGTTTTTATGATCACACATTACACTGGATTGTCGAATAATCTTATCCACGGTTCAGAGGAGGTTCCAAAGCCATATTACCGAAAAATTGAAAATTTTATGATGCATGTAACAGTCATAGCCATGTCCAACCATGTGATTATGTGGTTTGGCTCTTTGGGTTTGAGAAACTTCCTAGTTTTGCTAGCAGGTCACATTTTCCTACATGAAAGTCCAATTGAGCCAATCCCAAGCTTGAACCTGGTAATATTAATTTTCTTAACTTCTTGCTAAGTTTTCAACATTTAATATTCCGTCCACTCTCAAGAGAATAATTAGTTCAAGTCAACTATGAGAAGAACATAATTTGATCCACTTAATAAGAACGTGATCATCTTCTTCATAGCCCAAACACACTCGAAGTGCAAGAGTTCACCATAAATTGTGCTATGTGAGTTCTGCTAGAAGATGAAGGTGGCGTAACATGTGCATATGTTTGTTAATGTTTAAGGGCTCGAAGGGCATTGTTTCCCACTCACATTTTATATGTGTTATTTTGTTGTGTATTTTGTTTCCTAATCGCAATGAAATGACTCTGCGAATCTTTTTAGCGCGAATGAGAAGATTACATGCCTTTAGTTTTATACTTTATTGTATTTTGTACTTTTCTTATATAGTTGGTATTATTTTGAAACTATGGAAGCAAAGACCCTAATGAAAGTAACAAGTATTTTGCCTTGTTTCCAAAAAAATAATTTGTAAACATGGGCAAAGACATTATTGCATATGCTTGAGTGACTAGTTAGTTTTAACTAACATATATCTGAGGGAACTAACCCATTATGCTCATGCTTTGCACCATGCATATGACACCTTTGAGCGATGATAAGCTTAGGTTGGAGAAGATGTTGATGCGAGTATTATAGCAATGCATAATGTAAGCAAGATGAAGTTGTCAATGTACTATATATGGCGGTAAGAAAGACATGACATATACGGTGAACAAGGTGAATTTGCAAACTTTGCATATTATTAGATACATTTTTAAAGCTAGGAAAGCAGAAATGTTCCAAACAAATACATGTGTATCTTCATATTTTGAAAAAATAAGAAAAATGAAGAAACTCCATAGTACATCTCCGTCAGGATATCAAGGAGAGGTTTAATCACATTGGTTTTCAGCTTATTTTACGAGGTCGTGAAACTTCCCTTTTTTTAAAAGATAATGTATCAAATAACTTTCAACACAAATTGAGAACCAGCATAGTTTCACAAGTTTCATCATGACAACATAGAGTTGCTACATATACTGATATCGATCTATCCATTTATACGTAGCTTGAGATCCGATTGAGTCCCTGAAGTGGGGGCTCAAATCGGTCCCCAAGGGAACAAAAACTCTGTCTTGAGCGCTGATACGTCTCCGACGTATCGATAATTTCTTATGTTCCATGCTACTTTATTGATGATACCTACATGTTTTATGCACATTATATGTCGTATTTACGCATTTTCTGGAACTAACCTATTAACAAGATGCCGAAGTGCCAGTTCCTGTTTTCTGTTTTTGGTTTCAGAAATCCTAGTAACGAAATATTCTCGGAATTGGACGAAATCAACGCCCAGGTTCCTATTTTTCCACGAAGCTTCCAGACCGGAAGGACCGAGGGGGCCACAGCCCACCACCATAGGCCGGCGCGGGGTGGCCCGCGCCCTATGGTGTCGCGCCTCGCCTCCCGCGCCGCCTCTTCGCCTATTTAAAGCCCCGCATCGAAACCCTTACGGAGGAAGCCACGTACGCGAAACCATCCGAGCCGCCGCCATCGCGAAGCCAAGATCCGGGGGACAGGAGTCTCTGTTCCGGCACCCCGGAGCGGGGAAGTGCCCCCGGAAGGCTTCTCCATCGACACCGCTGCCATCTCCACCGCCATCTTCATCAACGCTGCTGCTCCCATGAGGAGGGAGTAGTGATACGTCCAATTTGCATCACTATTTTGTATCATAATTTGCTGTTATTCATTGATATATTTCATATTGGGACACAATACTTATGTTATTTCATCTATTTTGCATGTTTCATCATCATTAGAGGATCAAGCACCGGAGCCGGATTCTGCTGGAAAAAGCACCGTCAACGCAATATTTCGGAAGATCAACGTGGAAGGGAATTTCACGTAAATTCCTATTTTCCCAGATGAGGAGGAGAAGGGGAAGAAGAGAGGGGCCATGTGGCCCCAGACCATAGGCGGCGCGGCCCAAGGCCCGGCCGCGCCACCCTATGCTCGGGGGCCCACGACCCTTTCGCCTCCTTTCTTCGCGTACTCCTTCGTCCGAAACCTAAGCCACGAGACCTCACGAAGTTACAGCCTCGGGGCGGAGAACACCAGAGAGAAAAGAGCTCTCCGGGCAGGAATCCGCCGGGAAATTCCTCCCGAGAGGGAAATCGACGCCATCGCCATCGTCATCGAGCGGGACATCATCTCCATCATCATCATCATCATCTCCACCATCTACACCGCCATCACCACCGCTGCACCTCGTCATCGCTGTAGCAATTCGGGTTAAATCTTGATTGTTTGATAGGGGAAACTCTCCCGGTGTTATTCTATACTTGTTGTAGATGCTATTGAGTGAAACCATTGAACCAAGGTTTATGTTCAGATTGTTATTCATCATCATATCACCTCTGATTGTATTCCATATGATGTCTCGTGAGTAGTTCGTTTAGTTCTTGAGGACATGGGTGAAGTCTAAATGCTAGTAGTGAATTATGGTTGAGTAATATTCAATGTTATGATATTTAAGTTGTGGTGTCATTCTTCTAGTGGTGTCGTGTGAACGTCGACTACACGACACTTCACCATTTATGGGCCTAGGGGAGTGCATCTTGTATTCGGTTGCTAATTGCGGGGTTGCCGGAGTGACAGATGTAGGGAAACGTAGCATAGAAAACAAAAATTTTCCTATCGCGAACACGCAATCCAAGCCAAGATGCAATCTAGAAGACGGTAGCAACGAGGGGATGATCAAGACTAACCCTTGAAGAGATTCCAAAGCCTATAAGAGTAGGCTCTTATTGCTGCGGTAGACGATCACTTGCCGCTTGCAAAAGCGCGTAGAAGATCTTGATCACGATCGGTTCCGGCGCCACGAACGGGCAGCACCTCCGTACTCGGTCACACGTTCGGTTGTTGATGAAGACGACGTCCACCTCCCCCCGGGCAGCGGAAGTAGTAGCTCCTCTTGAATCCGACAGCACGACGGCGTGGTGTCGGTGGCGGTGGAGAAATCCGGCGGAGCTTCGCTAAGCGTGCGGGATATGAAGGAGGAGTGGGCGCTAGGGTTTGGGGAGAGGGGGTGGCCGGCCTCAAAGGGTGCGGCCATCTTGTGGCTTGTTGTGGTGGCCGGCCCCCCCCCTTGGCCCTCATTATATAGGTGGAACACCCAAGAGTTGGTATACAAGTCTTCGAATAAGACCCCAAACCAAAACCTTCCATATCACATGAAACCTACCCAAGCTAGGACTCCCACTAGAGGTGGGATTCCCACCTTCCCTTGGGAGGGTGGCCGGCCACCCTAGGGAGTCCACCTTGGACTCCTCCCCTTTAGGGTTGGCTGGTCATGCAAGTGGAGTCTCTTCGGGACTCCACTTTCCAAAGTGCCATTCTTCCGGACTTTTCTAGAACCTTCTAGAACTGCCATAAATGCACCGGATCATTTCCAAACTTGGAATATGACTTCCTATATATGAATCTTATTCTCCGGACCATTCCGGAACTCCTCGTGATGTCCGGGATCTCATCCGGGACTTCGAACAAATATTCGAACTCCATTCCATATTCAAGTTCTACCATTTCAACATCCAACTTTAAGTGTGTCACCCTACGGTTCGCGAACTATGCGGACATAGTCGAGTACTCACTCCCCAATAACCAATAGCGGGATCTGGAGATCCATAATGGCTCCCACACATTCAACGATGACTTAGTGATCGAATGAACCATTCACATACGATACCAATTCCCTTTGTCACGCGATATTTTACTTGTCCGAGGTTTGATCATCGGTATCACTCTATACCTTGTTCAACCTCGTCTCCTGACAAGTACTCTTTACTCGTACCGTGGTATGTGGTCTCTTATGAACTTATTCATATGCTTGCAAGACATTAGACGACATTCCACCGAGAGGGCCCAGAGTATATCTATCCGTCATCGGGATGGACAAATCCCACTGTTGATCCATATGCCTCAACTCATACTTTCCGGATACTTAATCCCACCTTTATAACCACCCATTTACGCAGTGGCGTTTGATGTAATCAAAGTACCTTTCCGGTATAAGTGATTTACACGATCTCATGGTCATAAGGACTAGGTAACTATGTATCGAAAGCTTATAGCAAATAACTTAATGACGAGATCTTATGCTACGCTTAATTGGGTGCGTCCATTACATCATTCATATAATGATATAACCTTGTTATTAATAACATCCAATGTTCATGATTATGAAACTAATCATCCATTAATCAACAAGCTAGTTTAAGAGGCTTACTAGGGACTCTTTGTTTGTTTACATAACACACATGTATCAATGTTTCGGTTAATACAATTATAGCATGGTATATAAACATTATCATAACCACAAAGATATATAATAACCATTTATTATTGCCTCTTGGGCATATCTCCAACAGTCTCCCACTTGCACTAGAGTCAATAATCTAGTTTACATATGTAAAGATATAACACCTTGGCCTTCGGTGTTTTATCATGTTTTGCTCACGGGAGAGGTTTTAGTCAACGTTTGACACACTCAGAAACGTATGTATTTTGCAATTCATTTGCGTCTTCACGCATCACTCATTTTCCAAATGAGTCGGCATTAAATATGTTTGGTCTTCTGGTGGAACCTTAATTCCGCGGTCTGAAATATGTCACTAATATTGTCACATACAATATAGCTTCAAAGTTCTGACACTATCGGAACTACACCAAGTTCTCAAAGAACTTTTCGACTTAACATCCTTAGTCATTGTCAAAACAATGACATACTCTGCCTTCATTTGTAGAATCCGTCACAATATTTAGAACTCTTCTAAATCTAGCATTGTGCTACCTTTTTAATATCACTTAGCCTAATTGAGATTTGAAATTAATTCTTATATGTGACCAAACAAATATCGGTGCAACACTTTACAGAGATTTGTTTGTCATTACTCCATATAAAACTATATATATATCCTTGGTTCTTCTGAAGCACACAGGGATATTCTTACTGTTTGTCCAATGATCATCACATGAATCATTCTGGTATATGCTCCTAACCTTTTAGAGCACAGGACATCTGATTTTGTACATATTATTTGTGATCCAAAATCACTCAAGTGTTTTTACTCATCGAGTGTCAAATACACTCAAGTCTTGTTAAACCTTTGTATGCAAAGAACACCTTCTTAATATTTCTATATTGAACTACTTCAATATCCATTTTATGTACTTTGACTTAAACTTATTATGTGTTTTAATCTATCTTCATAGATCTTGACACTAAATATGTTTCGGTCCATGTTCTTTCATTGAAATTAATTTCTCAATGAAACCTTTTAATCAAGTATATAATTACATCATTTATAATCAACTATATGTCACCTACATAAAGTATTATAAATATGTCTCAGCGCTCCCACTTAATTTCTTGCAAATACAAGCCTCTTCATCGTCTCTTGATGAAATCAAAAACTCTTTGACTATTTCATCCGTGAAGATTCCAACTCCGCGATACTCACTTCATCCAATTGAAGTTTGTATACCTATCAAGTATTCTACGGAGCAAAACTCTTGGTTGTATCTTGTATACACCTTTAATACACACTTCTGTTAAGTAATGTATTTTTCCATCCTACTATCATATCTCATGAAAGAAATATGTAGCGATTACTAGAATAATCCACATAGACTATAAGCATTGCTACGGAAGATCTAATCTTATCGTAGTCAACTCTTTGAACTTTGTCGTAAACAATTTTTCGACAAGTCGAGCTTCTTTAAGGATATTTCATCCAAGTCTATAGATCCATTTACTTTCAAAAAGTATTCATCTATTATGGATTTCATGGCGTATAGCCATTTTAACGGAGTCAGGGCCCATCATAACTTCTTTGTTTGTAGTTGGTTTATCATTGTTCAAAAACAATCCTTTGTTCACAAATCATTTATTTGATCACAAAGTAAATCATACCTACAAGGTTCAATAAGTACTTTGATCTCCATGACTATAACATTTTGTAGACATGGGAGCCATGATCGTCGTGGCCGCTTCCGGAACCAATTCCGATGCTGCGCTACTCTGATCATTATGCTCAGGTTCATAAACCTTATCAAGTTCTATTGTCCTCCCACTCAAATACTTCGCTAGAAAACAATTTCTTGGAAATAAGAAACATTGACAAACACTTTTGTCTTTGTCTCGTGGGAAGAATTCCCAATTAAATCTCTGGGATAACCAACAAAGACAATCATCCGATTTTGGTTGTAAACTCTTAGACCAAAAATTAAAGAAAGACTATTAGGGTTCATACCCATGCCATAACTCGTATGGTGTCATTTCAACGGATCATGATGATGCTCTATTCAGTGTAAAGCGGTAGTCTCTAAAGCATAATCCACAAAAATATAATGGCATCAATATTTTATCTCATCATTGATCCAACAAGGTTTGGATACATCTCTCGGATACTCCATCATCACTATGATACTCCAAGAAACGTGAGTTGTAGAACAACTTCATAACTCTCTTAGATGTTTGCTAAAACTCGTAATTCAAGTATTTCCACTATGATCCAATCATAGATATTTGACTTTTCTATTACGATGATTTCCACTTCATGCTGAAATTTATTTGAATCTATTCAAATGTTTCAAACTTCTTCCTTATTGAATATATCCACATATATACTCAATTCATTGTTGGAAGTTTTCATGAAGTAGAAGAATCTCCCGCACACAACTATGCCCAGTGAACTACATACATCATCATGTATATTTCCACTAAGTTAGTTGCCCGTTCAACTCTTGGCCTATGAACGGTATTTTAGTCATTCTCTTTAGAAAAGATTTGCAAACGCCAAACGATTCAAAAATCAAATGACTCCAAAAATCCATTTGCATGGAGTTCCTTCATGCGTTCCTTTCTAACATGACCTAAATGGCGGTTCCACAAATAAGTGGAATTCAAATCATTTGCCTTATGGCATTTTAGCGTCAGTGTTATGTATGTGTGTTTCACCATTAAGATTTATAATAACTTATCCATCATACATGGAGTAATGTCATAATTTGAACAACTCATTGTTTTTATTTGACCAGAGCAAAATAACAATTATTAAGTTCTTTATTATAAATTCTAAGGGCTAGATAGAATGCCAACGATGAACATAATAACACTTTATTTTTGTTCCAGACGTGCATACCTATCATATTCCTTGTCAGTCACTTAGGCCATTGTATTCTTGTATTGCGTTGTTTTGTATGACACTTCATACCAACCAATGTGGTACAAATACCCAAGAATTTTATTGTGTGACCAAACGAGGAATACATCCATAACATGTATATCATTTATATACACCTGAGCTAGACTTTCTAGTCTTTTCTTTCTTTCTTTCTTTCTTTCTGCCAATAATCTTTTGTAGTTTCTCTTTTAGCTTTCCTCATTATTCAGAAAAACACTTCAACATCATTGACTTTTAGGTTTGTTGGTTAAATACCAATAACCTTGAGGTTCTTACTTTGAAGTTGATCATCATATGACAAGTGTTCCAGATTTCACTATTAGCAACTTTGTAATATGATGAACAATTTCACTCATAATTTTATCCATCATATCATGACGACTTTCCGAGACCATGTCTGTACATGCTAGGCTCGTAAAGTTTAACCTTAGTATTCGCATGTGCAAATCTAGCTTGCACCGTTGTATGCACACGTAGAATCGATAACACCCGATCATCACGATGCTTCAAACGACGAGTCTTAGCAACGGTGCATACTAAGGATGATAACTTCATGGATAAATATTATTAGTGCCCCAATAGTTGGAGGATTGTGACTGGCGTCTTCAACCTTCATACATTCCCATAAAACTTATGAGTTTATGTAGTCTCACCAAATTATATTCTATCATCTTGCAATAAGATCTTAGATATCACATATATCTCATACCTTGATTATTTCTGAAAACTAAATTTTCAGCTCCTTACTTTTCAAACAAATTTGAACTTCAAGTTTGACGGAGACAAGATAACTTTAGGTACTAATTGAAACCATAGCTCTTTGAATCAACAATGTGAGGTTTACTAAAAGTTTGCAATAGGACTTAATCATTTCTTGATTCTTTAACAATACGGTACCAATCCGTAAAGTTTCTTGTCAGATTTTAACAGTATTTCTATCTCAATAATAAGACTAGCGCATGGTAGAAAAACGGATGCCAATACTACAAAATTAATTCAAAATACTACTCAGACTATGTTTATGATAATTAGTTCATGTTTTAATCTAATTACTAATGAACTCCCACTTAATACAACATCCCTCATAGTTGTTAAGTGGTACACGATCCAAATCCACTACACCAAAACCGATCATCACGTGAGATGATGTAGCTTCAACAGTGAACATCAACATGTTGATCATATCATCCATATGACTCGTGTTCAACCTTTCGGTTTCCGTTGTCCCGAGGCCATGTCTGTATATGCTAGGCTCGTCAAGCAAACCCAAGTATTCCGTGTGCAACATGGCTTACACCCGTTGTATGTGAACGTTGAATCTATCACATCCGATCATCACGAGATGCTTCAAACGACGAACTGTACAACGGTGCATACGAGGGGAGAACACTTTATTATCTTGATATTAATGTGAGGGATCATCTTATAATGCTACCGTCGCGATCTAAGCAAAATAAGATGCATAAAGGATTAACATCACATGCAGTTCATATGTGATATGATATGGCCCTTTTGTCTTTGCGCCTTCGATCTTCATCTCTAAAGCACGGACATGATCTCCATCATCAACGGGCATGATCTCCATCATCGTCGGCGTAGCGCCAAGGTTCATGACGCCGTCTTCAAGATTGTTCACCTCATGTAGCAACTATTACAACTACTTTGAAATACTACTCAACATGAAATATAAAGACAACCATAAGGCTCCTGCCGGTTGCCACAATACAATAATGATCATCTCATACATATTCATCATCATATTATGGCCATATCACATCACCAAACCCTGCAAAAACAAGTTAGACGTCTCTAATTTGGTTTGCATATTTTACGTGGTTTAGGGTTTTCGAGTGAGATCTAATCTACCTAAGAACATGAACCACAACGGTGATACTAGTGTTGTCAATAGAAGAGTAAATTGAATCTTCACTATAGTAGGAGAGACAGACACCCGCAAAGCCACTTATGCAATACAAGTTGCATGTCGAACGTGGAGCAAGTCTCATGAACGCGGTCATGTAAAGTTAGCCCGAGCCGCTTCATCCCACTATGCCACAAAGATGCAAAGTACTCAAACTAAAGATAACAAGAGCATCAACGCCCACAAAACCATTGTGTTCTACTCGTGCAACCATCTATGCATAGACACGGCTCTGATACCACTGTAGGGAAACGTAGCATAGAAAACAAAAATTTTCCTATCGCGAACACGCAATCCAAGCCAAGATGCAATCTAGAAGACGGTAGCAACGAGGGGATGATCAAGACTAACCCTTGAAGAGATTCCAAAGCCTATAAGAGTAGGCTCTTATTGCTGCGGTAGACGATCACTTGCCGCTTGCAAAAGCGCGTAGAAGATCTTGATCACGATGGTTCCGGCGCCACGAACGGGCAGCACCTCCGTACTCGGTCACACGTTCGGTTGTTGATGAAGACGACGTCCACCTCCCGTTCCAGCGGGCAGCGGAAGTAGTAGCTCCTTTGAATCCGACAGCACGACGGCGTGGTGTCGGTGGCGGTGGAGAAATCCGGCGGAGCTTCGCTAAGCGTGCGGGATATGAAGGAGGAGTGGGGCGGCTAGGGTTTGGGGAGAGGGGGTGGCCGGCCTCAAAGGGTGCGGCCATCTTGTGGCTTGTTGTGGTGGCCGGCCCCCTCCCCTTGGCCCTCATTATATAGGTGGAACACCCAAGAGTTGGTATACAAGTCTTCGAATAAGACCCCAAACCAAAACCTTCCATATCACATGAAACCTACCCAAGCTAGGACTCCCACTAGAGGTGGGATTCCCACCTTCCTTGGAGGTGGCCACCCTAGGGGAGTCCACCTTGGACTCTCCCCTTTAGGGTTGGCTGGTCATGCAAGTGGAGTCTCTTCGGGACTCCACTTTCCAAAGTGCCATTCTTCCGGACTTTTCTAGAACCTTCTAGAACCTGCCATAAATGCACCGGATCATTTCCAAACTTGGAATATGACTTCCTATATATGAATCTTATTCTCCGGACCATTCCGGAACTCCTCGTGATGTCCGGGATCTCATCCGGACTTGAACAAATATTCGAACTCCATTCCATATTCAAGTTCTACCATTTCAACATCCAACTTTAAGTGTGTCACCCTACGGTTCGCGAACTATGCGGACATAGTCGAGTACTCACTCCGACCAATAACCAATAGCGGGATCTGGAGATCCATAATGGCTCCCACACATTCAACGATGACTTAGTGATCGAATGAACCATTCACATACGATACCAATTCCCTTTGTCACGCGATATTTTACTTGTCCGAGGTTTGATCATCGGTATCACTCTATACCTTGTTCAACCTCGTCTCCTGACAAGTACTCTTTACTCGTACCGTGGTATGTGGTCTCTTATGAACTTATTCATATGCTTGCAAGACATTAGACGACATTCCACCGAGAGGGCCCAGAGTATATCTATCCGTCATCGGGATGGACAAATCCCACTGTTGATCCATATGCCTCAACTCATACTTTCGGATACTTAATCCCACCTTTATAACCACCCATTTACGCAGTGGCGTTTGATGTAATCAAAGTACCTTTCCGGTATAAGTGATTTACACGATCTCATGGTCATAAGGACTAGGTAACTATGTATCGAAAGCTTATAGCAAATAACTTAATGACGAGATCTTATGCTACGCTTAATTGGGTGTGTCCATTACATCATTCATATAATGATATAACCTTGTTATTAATAACATCCAATGTTCATGATTATGAAACTAATCATCCATTAATCAACAAGCTAGTTTAAGAGGCTTACTAGGGACTCTTTGTTTGTTTACATAACACACATGTATCAATGTTTCGGTTAATACAATTATAGCATGGTATATAAACATTATCATAACCACAAAGATATATAATAACCATTTATTATTGCCTCTTGGGCATATCTCCAACAACAGAAACCTAAGCCCCCGTTAGTATATCGATGCAGGAGGGATTGCAGGATCTCAGAGTTTAAGGCTGTGGTTAGATTTATCTTAATTACTTTCTTGTAGTTGCGGATGCTTGCAAGGGGTATAATCACAAGTATGTATTAGTCCTAGGAAGGGCGGTGCATTAGCATAGGTTCACCCACACAACACTTATCAAAACAATGAAGATTAATCAGCTGTATGTAGCGAAAGCACTAGACTAAAATCCCCATGTGTCCTCAGAAACGTTTGGTCATTATAAGTAAACAAACCGGCTTGTCCTTTGTGCTAAAAAGGATTGGGCCACTCGCTGCAATTATTTCTCTCGCATTTTATTTACTTGTACTTTATTTATCTGCAATATCAAAACCCCCTGAATACTTGTCTGTGAGCATTTACAAGTGAAACCTTCATCGAAACTGCTCCAACACCTTCTGCTCCTCGTTGGGTTCGACACTCTTATTTATCGAAAGTACTACGATACACCCCCTATACTTGTGGGTCATCAGTAAGTGGAATTGGTAAGGAAATTCACTGTTTGTGCTGATTTTATTTCTGCCTGCTGCTATAAATCATTATGGAGAGATCTTCTCTTCAATTTCTATTTGGGAAATCTACTACTACTGCAACGGTAGTGGATGAAGCGCCAGGTGAGGAAGTAGTACCATATAAAATACCTATGAAAATTATTGAACGTGTTATGGATAACCGCTATGAAGGGGATGGAACTGTCCATCCGGTGATCATTTACTGTTTTTGCATGAATTATGCGGGTTATTCAAATGTGCAGGTATTTCTATGAATGAAGTTAGGAAGAAACTATTCACTATATCGCTGTCTGGTAAAGCGGCTGGTATAAATTGCTGAAGAATGGTGATTCTATTGATTGGGAGGACATTGTGCCTCTATTCTATTCCAAATTTTATCCTCCAAGTGAAATTCACAAAGATCGGAACCGCATATATAATTTCTGGCCTCATGATGGAGAGAGTATCGCCCAAGCTTGGGGGATTGAAGTCTTTAATGCTCAAATGCCCCATTCATGAGCTTCCTGGTAATGTTATTATTGATAATTTCTATGCAAGACTTTCTTTTCAAGACAAGACCTTGCTGGATACTTCTTGTTCTGGATCATTTACACGCAAGAATGAAGAGTTTAAAAGGGACCTTCTTGATCGGATCCAAGAAAATACCGAAGGATGGGAGAACGACAAAGATAGAGAATCAGGTATAACTTATGATTATAAATGCATTGAAGCTTTTATGGATACTGATAAATTTCGTAATATGAGTGCTACATATGGTCTTGATTCCCAAGTTGTTGCAAATCTTTATAGAGCTTTTGCCTCTCATTATGAACTGCCTAAGAAGAATTTTGATAAGTATCATGAACCGTATAAAGATAAAGTTGATCCATCTGTAAACAAATGTGTAGTGGTTGAAACTGTTGATAATGTTATTCCTGAAGCTTATATTGAAAAAACTCCTTTCCCTACTAAAATGAAGGAGTACTCTGTCATATCTAGTGCAGTTAATAAAAGTGAAAAGAAACCTAAAGAACTGAAGAACAAATTAAAATTGAACCTGCTGTTGCAATAGTTAAAGATCTTGTGACTGAAAATGTGGAGGATGGTCATATTATTTTCTGTGAAGATGCTTCTAATATTGTTTCACATCCTAATAAATCCAAACAAGTTAGTGTTCCTATGCTATCTGTTAGAATTGGTGATCATTGCTATTATGGTTTATGTGATATTGGTGCAAGTGTTAGTGCTATTCCTTATGAACTTTACACGGAGATTATGCACGAAATTGGTTCTTGTGAACTTGAAGATATTGATGTGGTTATTCATCTGGCTAATAGAGAAACTATTTCTCCAATTGGTATTGTTCGAGATGTGGAAGTTCTATGTGGTAAGATTAAATATCCTGACTTTTTGGTACTTGGTTCTGCTGCTAGTGATCATTGTCCTATCATTTTTGGTAGACCTTTTCTAAATACTTGTGGAGCTATTATAGATTGTAAGAAAGAGAAAATTTTGACTAGATTTGCTGGTGAACCTTATGAATTTAACTTTTCTAAATTTACCAAAACTCCTTATAAAGTTGACTTGCCTAGTAATGATTTTAAAATGGAGCAGTGTGCATCTATTGTTCTTGTTCCTAATAATCCTTTGCAGCAACATTTGGAGAATAGTGAAAGTGAAGCTTTTAGGAAAGAAAGAGATGAGCTTGAGGAAATTTTTCGTCGCCAACCTATTCTCAAGCATGATTTACCGGTGGAAGATTTGGGTACAACACCGCCACCAAAGGAAGATCCTGTTTTTGATTTAAAGCCTTTACCTGATAATCTTAAATATGCTCATATTGATGATAAGAAAATATATCCTGTTATTATTAGTTCTAAGCTTTCAGAGATCGAGGAAGAAAGGTTATTGGAAATATTGAAGAAACACCGAGAGCTATTGGCTATACTCTTGATGATTTGAAAGGGATTTCTCCTTCTATTTGCCAACATGCTATTAATATGGAAGATGATGCAAAGCCTGTTGTTGAACATCAACGTCGTCTAATTCCTAATATGAAGGAAGTGGTAAGGAATGAGGTATTAAAACTCCTTGAAGCTGGTATTATATATCCTATTGCTGATAGTAGATGGGTTAGTCCTGTTCATTGTGTTCCTAAGAAAGGAGGAATGACTGTTGTGCCTAATGATAATGATGAGCTTATTCCTCAAAGAATAGTTGTAGGTTATAGAATGTGCATTGATTTTCGAAAAGTTAATAAAGTTACTAAGAAAGATCATTACCCTTTACCCTTTATTGATCAAATGCTAGAAAGGTTATCTAAAAATACTCATTTTTGCTTTCTTGATGGTTATTCTGGGTTTTCACAAATTGCTGTTAAAGCTAAAGATCAAGAGAAAACCACTTTTACTTGTCCTTATGGAACTTATGCTTATAGGCGTATGCCTTTTGGTTTATGTAATGCTCCTGCTACTTTTCAAAGATGCATGTCTGCTATTTTTCATGGTTTTTGCGAAAGTATTGTAGAGGTATTCATGGATGATTTTTCTGTCTATGGAAATTCTTTTGATAATTGCCTGCGAAACCTCGATAAAGTTTTGCAGAGATGTGAAGAAACTAACCTTGTTCTTAATTGGGAGAAATGCCACTTTATGGTTAATGAAGGAATTGTATTGGGACATAAAATTTCCGAGAGAGGTATTGAAGTTGATAGAGCTAAAGTTGAAGCGATTGAGAAGATGCCCTATCCGAGGGATGTTAAAGGTATTCGTAGTGTTCTTGGTCATGCTGGGTTTTATAGGAGATTTATTAAAGATTTCTCTAAAATTTCAAAGCCTCTTACTAATCTTCTTCAAAAAGATGTACCTTTTGTTTTTGATGATGATTGTAAGGAAGCTTTTGAAACTCTAAAGAAAGCCTTAACAACTGCTCCTGTAGTTGAACCTCCTGATTGGAATTTGCCTTTTGAAATTATGTGTGATGCTAGTGATTTTGCTGTAGGCGCTGTTCTTGGACAGCGGGTAGATAAAAAATTAAATGTTATTCATTATGCTAGTAAGACTCTTGATGCTGCTCAAAGAAATTATGCTACAACTGAAAAGGAATTGTTAGCTGTAGTCTTTGCTTGTGATAAGTTTAGACCTTATATTGTTGATTCAAAAGTTACAATTCATACTGATCATGCTGCAATTAGATACCTTATGACAAAGAAAGATGCTAAGCCAAGGCTTATTAGATGGGTACTTCTGTTGCAAGAATTTGATTTACATATTATAGATAGGAAAGGTGCTGATAATCCTGTTGCTGATAATTTGTCTAGATTGGAAAATATTGCTTATGATCCTGTTCCTGTTAATGATAGTTTTCCAAATGAACAATTGGCTGTAATAAAGGTGAGCTCGCGAGAGAGCCCTTGGTATGCAGATTATGCTAACTTTATTGTTTCGAAGTATTTGCCTCCAACCTTTTCAGCTCAGCAAAGGAGGAAATTCTTTTATGACTTGAGGCATTATTTTTGGGATGACCCACACTTATATAAAGAAGGAGTGGATGGTATTATGCGAAGATGTGTTCCTGAATATGAACAACAGGAGATATTGAATAAATGTCATGGAAGTGTTTATGGAGGACATCACGCTGGAGATAGAACCGCGCAAAAGGTTCTACAATCAGGTTTTTATTGGCCAACACTCTTCAAAGATGCAAGGAAATTTATTTTATCTTGTGATGAATGTCAAAGAGTTGGTAATATCTCTAGACGCAATGAGATGCCTATGAATTATACTCTTGTTATTGAACCATTCGATTGTTGGGGATTCGACTTCATGGGTCCTTTCCCTTCTTCAGACGGTAACACTCATATACTTGTCGCTGTTGATTATGTTACTAAATGGGTAGAAGCTATACCTACAAAAAGTGCTGATGGTGAGACCTCTATAAAAATGCTTGTAGATATTATATTTCCTAGATTTGGAGTACCTAGATATATTATGACTGATGGAGGTTCTCATTTCATTCATGGAGGTTTTAGAAAAACTCTTGCTAAGTATGGTATTAATCATAGAATTGCTTCGCTTATCACCCTCAAACTAGTGGTCAAGTAGAATTATCAAATAGAGAGATTAAAGCTATCTTAGGTAAGACTGTTAATAAATCTAGAAAGAATTGGCCTAGCAAATTGAAAGAAGCACTATGGGCTTATAGAACTGCTTATAAAAATCCTATGGGAATGTCACCTTATAAAATGGTTTATGGAAAAGCTTGTCATTTACCTCTAGAACTAGAGCACAAAGCTTATTGGGCTGTTAGAGAACTAAATAAAGATCCTAAATTAGCCGGTAATAAGAGATTGTTGCAATTAAGTTCTCTAGATGAATGGAGAAGTGAAGCTTATGAAAATGCTAAACTCTTTAAAGAAAAAGTTAAGAAGTGGCATGATAGAAGGATCATTAAAAGAGAATTTAATGTTGGAGATCAAGTTCTATTGTATCGGTCTCGTCTCAGATTCTTTGCAGGGAAATTACTCTCGAAGTGGGAAGGACCATATGTTGTTGAGGAGGTGTATCGTTCAGGAGCAATTAAAATTAGCTCTCTCCAAGGCAATGCCACACAAGTGGTGAATGGACAAAGACTCAAGCATTATATCTCGGGTGATTCCTATAATGTTGATGTTGATATTATTCAAGTGGAAACACCGGAGGCTTTCATCAAAGGACAAATTGACAGTCCGCCAGAACTCGACTTTGAATAGGTAACAGTATAGGTAATAAAAAGTCCGCGTTTACCTTTCCGAACATTATTTCTGCTGTTTTTAGAAAATATGAAAAATTACGAGTTCGAAACGGAGTGGAAAGGACGCACGAGGGCGTGCCACCATAGGCCGGCGCGGCCCCACCCGGCCGCGCCGACCTATGGTCTGGCCGCCTCGTTGCCCCTTTCCGACTCGTTTTCGACCTGGAACCTTCCTTTTGTTGTAAAAATATTTGCTATATAATTCCCCGGACCCCTGGAGGTCCGTATATCGTTTTCTCGTCGTGTTTTGTTTCGAGCTGTTTTCTGCCAGATTTGTTTTGATCTAGAAGCACCATGGTCTCCAACAACAAAGACAAGGGGCCTTGGAGGGAAGAGATAGATGAAAGGATCAATAAGGAGAAGGAGAAGATAGCATCAGCAAAAGGAGAGTGGGAAACTACGAGGAGTAAGCCAATTTTGGTGGGATCGGTTAATACTGGGCGTTCTTTTTCTCATAACTTGCAGGAGCTCTTCCGCCTGCTCTGGACCTCGACTCTTTCCCTTGTGTGGAGGAAGCAATACGGGTTGCTGATGAGTTTTGTGATCAATATCGTGCTCTAAGGAGGGAAGTGGAGATACTTCAGGAGGAGAACCAGCGACTTCGCAGAATGCTGGAATATTACTCAAACCCAGCACAAGGCCGTCACCGCCACACTCGGGTAACAATGAGTCTCTTCAGGTTTTGGTGCAGAATTACAAAATTGAGAAGCTGAAGCTGAAGGAGATCCTTATGAAGCGCGAGAGGAATCCATCACCACCATCACCTAAGGAGTAATTCATCATCGGTATTGGCATCCCCTTGGTTTGTTCCAAGCTTGGGGGAGTGCCGCGGTATCACATCACCACCTTTATCTTTTACTATCAAGTAGTGTCATATCATGAGTAGGGAAGTTATCATATGGAATAGTATGCAATGTGGAAGTATCTCTCTTAGTTAGTTATCTATGTATCCGTTGGTGTGAGTTATCGTTATGGAATATTAATGAGAAGTCTTATCATTTACTTTTTGCACATCTTATTTTAGTTTGCAATCTCTATTATATGATTACTCTTGACATGAGTATTGATATCACTTTGGGAGCATCAAGTAAATCTATTTGGTTTTGGCAAACTTAGCATTGGTCAATAGCAACAACATCTTGATGTTTAATAGAAGAGAGAAATACACTTAGATACATTACTCCATTATCTCTATGCTTAGTATTCTTAAGTTAAAATTGCTTGTGCTTATGAGAAAGATGCATGATTGTTTCTATCATATGTATATTTGTTTGTTTCCCTCAACCTTTATGCTTGCTATCAAACCTTGCTAGCCAAAGACCTGTATCGAGAGGGAATGCTTCTCATACATCCATAACTTTAGACCAAACCTATGCCATTTGTGTCCACCATACCTACCTACTACATGGTATTTTCTGCCATTCCAAGTAAATACTTCATGTGCTACCTTTAAATTATTCAAACTACTACTCCTTATTTGTGTCAATGTTTTATAGCTCATGAGGAAGTATGTGGTGTTTTATCTTTCAATCTTGTTGGGCGGACTTTCACCAATGGACTAGCGGCACATCCGCTTATCCAATAATTTTGCAATAAGAGCTGGCAATGAGGTTCCCAGCCTCAATTAATAACCTTCATTAATAATTCTCTTCACATGTTTTGCTCTGATTTATCAGTAAGCAACTTAATTTTGCAATAGACACTCCTCCATGGTATGTGAATGATGGAAGGCACCCGAGGATTCGGTTAGCCATGGATTGAGAAAGCCAAGGTTGGGGGGAGTGTCATCCTTAATAAAACTAAAATACATGTGTAAACAAAAGAGAAGGGGGATGATCTACCTTGCTGGTAGAGATGCCGTCCCTCATGGGAGCCGCTCTTTGAAGGTTCGTTTGGCAAGGGGGTTAGAGTGCCCGCTACCATTCGTTGACAACAACAAACACCTCTCAAAATCTTACTTTTATTCTCTTTATATGATTTCAAAACTTGAAAAGCTCTAGCACATGATTTAATCCCTGCTTCCCTCTGCGAAGGGCCTGTCTTTTACTTTTATGTTGAGTCAGTAAACCTATTTCTCTCTATCTCAAGCAAGCAATTGAGTTGTTGTGAACCAATCATTTATGCTATGATTCAGTTGATCATGTCTTTTATACTTTCTTGTTTAGTACCAATTTTATCTGAATGAATATGACTTTGAAGTTATCAATGATTATGAAGAGATTGTCATGCTTAAATATGAAGGCTCAGCTATAAATTCTAATATGAAAGCTTTGCTTAGAAGTACAATCCGTTAGCAGTTCTCTGACCAAGAACAAAGTTTGCCATCACCAATTATGATTTCTTATGCACCTTTACTTGTGATTTCTCTTTACTTATTTCGAGATGAGTTATATGAGGAAGTTGTTTACTAGAATGTCTTGTGTGAATGAATATGATGCTTCTTGTCCGTATTTTATTTATCGACTCTTCACTCCATAAACATGTGGTCTTGTTTATCGAGCTCAGTTTCGCTTGGGGACAAGCGAGGTCTAAGCTTGGGGGGAGTTGATACGTCCAATTTGCATCACTATTTTGTATCATAATTTGCTGTTATTCATTGATATATTTCATATTGGGACACAATACTTATGTTATTTCATCTATTTTGCATGTTTCATCATCATTGGAGGATCAAGCACCGGAGCCAGGATTCTGCTGGAAAAAGCACCGTCAGAACGCAATATTTCGGAAGATCAACTGTGGAAGGGAATTTCACGTAAATTCCTATTTTTCCAGATGACGGAGGGAGCCAGAAGGGGAAGAAGAGAGGGGCCACTGTGGGCCCAGACCATAGGGCGGCGCGGCCCAGGCCCTGGCCGCGGCACCCTATGCTCTGGGGGGCCCACGACCCTTTTCGCCTCCTTTTCTTCGCGTACTCCTTCGTCCCGAAAACCTAAGCCACAGAGGACCTCACGAAGGGTTACAGCCGCCTCTGCGGGGCGGAGAACACCAGAGAGAAAAGAGCTCTCCGGCGGGCAGGAATCCGCCGGGGAAATTCCCTCCCGGAGGGGGAAATCGACGCCATCGCCATCGTCATCGAGCGGGACATCATCTCCATCATCATCATCATCATCTCCACCATCTACACCGCCATCACCACCGCTGCATGATACGTCTCCAACGTATCGATAATTTCTTATGTTCCATGCTACTTTATTGATGATACCTACATGTTTTATGCACATTATATGTCATATTTATGCATTTTCTGGAACTAACCTATTAACAAGATGCCGAAGAGCCAGTTGCTGTTTTCTGCTGTTTTTGGTTTCAGAAATCCTAGTAAAGAAATATTCTCGGAATTGGACGAAACTTTCGCCCAGGGTCCTATTTTTGCACGAAGCTTCCAGAAGACCGAAGACCTAACGAAGTGGGGCCACGAGGCAGCCAGGGGGGGGGCCGGCGCGGCCCAAGCCCTGGCCGCGCCGACCTATCCCCTGGGCCCCTCGTGTGGCCCCTCGCGTTGACCCTCCGCCTACTTAAAGCTTCCGTCGCGAAACCCCCAGTACCGATACGGAAAACCTTACAGACGCCGCCGCCGCGAATCCCATCTCGGGGGATTCTGGAGATCGCCTCCGGCACCCTGCCGGAGAGGGGATTCATCTCCCGGAGGACTCTACACCGCCATGGTCGCCTCCGGAGTGATGAGTGAGTAGTTCACCCCTGGACCATGGGTCCATAGCAGTAGCTAGATGGTCGTCTTCTCCTTGTTGTGCTTCATTGTTGGATCTTGTGAGCTGCCTAACATGATCAAGATCATCTATATGTAATTCTATATGTTGTGTTTGTCGGGATCCGATGGATAGAGAGTACTATGATTATGGTGATTATCAATCTATTGTTCATGTGTTGTTTATGATCTTGCATGCTCTCCGTTATTAGTAGAGGCTCTGGCCAAGTTTTTACTCTTAACTCCAAGAGGGAGTATTTATGCTCGATAGTGGGTTCATGCCTCCATTTAATCTGGGACAGTGACAGAAAGTTCTAAGGTTGTGGATGTGTTGTTGCCACTAGGGATAAAACATTGATGCTATGTCTAAGGATGTAGTTGTTGATTACATTACGCACCATACTTAATGCAATTGTCTGTTGCTTTGCAACTTAATACTGGAGGGGGTTCGGATGATAACCTGAAGGTGGACTTTTTAGGCATAGATGCAGTTGGATGGCGGTCTATGTACTTTGTCGTAATGCCCAATTAAATCTCACTATATTTATCATATCATGTATATGCATTGTTATGCCTTTCTCTATTTGTCAATTGCCCGACTGTAATTTGTTCACCCAACATGCTTTTATCTTATGGGAGAGACACCTCTAGTGAACTGTGGACCCCGGTCCTATTCTTTACATAGCATACAATCTACTGCAATTGTGTTTACTGTTTTCTTTGCAAACATCTTCCACTCGATACGTTTAATCCTTTGTTACAGCAAGCCGGTGAGATTGACAACCTCACTGTTTCGTTGGGACAAAGTACTTGGGTTGTGTTGTGCAGGTTCCGCGTTGGCGCCGGAATCCCTGGTGTTGCGCCGCATCACATTTCGCGACCATCAACCTTCAACGTGCTTCTTGGCTCCTACTGGTTCGATTAAACCTTGGTTTCATACTGAGGGAAACTTGCTTCTATACGCATCATACCTTCCACTTGGGGTTCCCAACGGACGTGTGCATCTACGCGTATCAAGCTAAATTTCTGGCGCCGTTGCCGGGAAGAAGAAAGTTACACCCAAAGATTTCTAACTCCCACGTCAACTACACGCCAGCAAGTAAATGGGCGCCGTTGCCGGGGAGATCAAGACACGCTGCAAGGGGAGTCTCCACTTCTCAATCTCTTTACTTTGTTTTTGTCTTGCTTTATTTTATTTACTACTTTGTTTGCTGCACCTAAACAAAACACACAAAAAAATTAGTTGCTAGTTTTACTTTATTTACCGTCTTGTTTGCTTTATATCAAAAACACAAAAAATTAGTTACTTGCATTTAATTTATTTTGTTATCATGTCTAGCTCTGTACTTGTTTTTATTTTCACTAGTTAGGCTAAATGGAAAACAACAAAAAAATTAGAGATCTTTATGAACTTTATCTTGAATTAGGACATGATGTGTTTGAAGAGAAAATTAAAAAACCCATGGAACTTTGTTTGCAAAATAGTTGTAGCAATGTTATTAGCATGAACTCTTTGAACACCATTATTGCTAAAGCTATGGAAGAATTTAAGCTTGGGGAAGCTGGTTTTGAGGAGCATGATATTTTTAGTCCCCCAAGCATGGAGGATAAAATTTACTTTGATGATACTTTACCTCCTATATATGATGCTTGCAATGATGAATATGATATTTTCAGTCCACCTACTATTGAGGAGAAAATTAATTATGATTACAATATGCCTCCTATATATGATGATTATGGTGATGAGAATAATAATGATAGCTATTTTATTGAATTTGCTCCCACTACAACTAATAAAATTGATTATGCTTATGTGGAGAGTAATAATTTTATGCATAAAGCTCATGACAAGAATGTTGTATGTGATAGTTATATTGTTGAGTTTGTTCATGATGCTACTGAAAGTTATTATGAGAGAGGGAAACATGGTTATATGCATCTTAATAATATTAAGTTTTCCCTCTTTATGTTGAGAATCTTGAAATTGCACTTGTGTTGCTTTTCTATGCTTGCCACTTTGTTCTTCATGAATCTATTTGTGTACAAGATTCCTTTTCATAGGAAGTGGGTTAGGCTTAAATGTGTTTTGAATTTGCTTCTTGATGTTCTCTTTTGCTTCAACTCTTCTTTCTTGCGAGAGTATCATTAAAATTACTGAGCCCATCTTAATGGCTATAAAGAAAAGCACTTATGGGAGACAACCCATGTTTTTACCTACAGCAATTTTTTGTTTTGTTGAGTCTTGGAAGTTGTTTACTACTGTAGCAACCTCTCCTTATCATGTTTTTGTGCCAAGTAAAGTTTCTATGTCAAAGTTGATGTTATATTTGGGATCGCTGCGCAGAAACAGCATTGCTGTCTGTCACGAATCTGGGCACAGTTCCCTGTAGAAAATTCGAAAAAATCTGCCAATTTACGAGCGTGATCCTCAGATATGTACGCAACTTTCATTAGTTTTGAGTTTTTCCATTTGAGCAAGTCTGGTGCCATCTCTAAAATCGTCTTTACGGACTGTTCTGTTTTTGACAGATTCTGCCTTTTATTTCGCATTGCCTCTTTTGCTATGTTGGATTTATTTCTTTGATCCACTAATGTCCAGTAGCATTATGCAATGTCCAGAAGTGAAAATAATGATTGTGTCACCTCTGAATGAGTGAATTATTAATTGTGCACTAACCCTCTAATGAGTTTGCTTGAAGTTTGGTGTGAAGGAAGTTTTCAAGGGTCAAGAGAGGAGAATGATATACTATGATCAAGAGGAGTGAAAGCTCTAAGCTTGGGGATGCCCCCGTGGTTCACCCCTGCATATTTTAAGAAGACTCAAGCGTCTAAGCTTGGGGATGCCCAAGGCATCCCCTTCTTCATCGACAACATCATCAGGTTCCTCCCCTGAAACTATATTTTTATTCAATCACATCTTGTGTTCTTTGCTTGGAGCGTCGGTTTGTTTTTGTTTTTTTTGTTTTTGTTTGAATAAGATGGATCCTAGCATTCACTTTGTGGGAGAGAGACACGCTCCGCTGTTGCATATGGACACATGTGTCCTTAGGCTTTACTCATAATGTTCAAGGCGAAGTTTCTTCTTCGTTAAATTGTTATATGGTTGGAATTGGAAAATGCTACATGTAGTAATTCTAAAATGTCTTGGATAATGTGATACTTGGTAATTGTTGTGCTCATGTTTAAGCTCTTGCATCATATGCTTTGCACCCATTAATGAAGAAATACATAGAGCTTGCTAAAATCTGATTTGCATATTTGGTTTCTCTAAGGTCTAGATAATATCTAGTATTGAGTTTTGAACAACAAGGAAGACGGTGTAGAGTCTTATAATGTTTACAATATGTCTTTTATGTGAGTTTTGCTGCACCTGTTCATCCTTGAGTTTGCTTCAAATAACCTTGCTAGCCTAAACCTTGTATCGAGAGGGAATACTTCTCATGCATCCAAAATCCTTGAGCCAACTACTATGCCATTTGTGTCCACCATACCTACCTACTACATGGTATTTCTCCGCCATTCCAAAGTAAATTGCTTGAGTGCTACCTTTAAAATTCCATCATTCACCTTTGCAATATATAGCTCATGGGACAAAATAGCCTTAAAAACTATCGTAGTATTGAATATGTACTTATGCACTTTATCTTTTATTAAGTTGCTTGTTGTGCGATAACCATGCTTCTGGGGAACGCCATCAACTATTGTTGAATATCATGTGAGTTGCTATGCATGTCCGTCTTGTCTGAAGGTCTATCATTTTAGTGGTTGGAGCATGCAAAATTGTTAGAGAAGAACATTGGGCCGCTAACTAAAGCCATGAACCATGGTTGAAGTTTCAGTTTTGGACATATATCCTCAATCTCATATGAGAATAATAACTTTGCTACATGCTTATGCATTTAAGAGGAGTCCATTATCTGTTGTCCATGTTGTCCCGGTATGGATGTCTAAGTTGAGAATAATCAAAAGCGAGAAATCCGAAATGCGAGCTTTCTCCTTAGACCTTTGTACAGGCGGCATGGAGGTACCCCTTTGTGACACTTGGTTGAAACATGGCATGCGAAGATCCGGTAGTCCAAGTTAAGTAGGACGAGGTGCGGGCACTATTAGTACACTATGCATGAGGCTTGCAACTTGTAAGATATAATTTTCATAACTCATATGCTTTATTACTACCGTTGACAAAATTGTTTCATGTTTTCAAAATAAAAGCTCTAGCACAAATACAGCAATCGATGCTTTCCTCATTGAAGGACCATTCTTTTACTTTTATTGTTGAGTCAGTTTACCTATCTCCTTCCACCTTAAGAAGCAAACACTTGTGTGAACTGTGCATTGATTCCTACATACTTGCATATTGCACTTGTTATATTACTTTATGTTGACAATATCCATGAGATATACATGTTATAAGTTGAAAGCAACCGCTGAAACTTCATCTTCCTTTGTGTTGCTTCAACACCTCTACTTTGATTTATTGCTTTATGAGTTAACTCTTATGCAAGACTTATTGATGCTTGTCTTGAAGTACTATTCATGAAAAGTCTTTGCTTTATGATTCAGTTGTTTACTCATGTCATTACCTTTGCTTTGATCGCTGCATTCATTACATATGTTTACAAATAGTATGATCAAGATTATGATGGCATGTCACTTCAGAAATTATCTTTGTTATCGTTTTACCTGCTCGGGACGAGCAGAACTAAGCTTGGGGATGCTGATACGTCTCCAATGTATCGATAATTTCTTATGTTCCATGCTACTTTATTGATGATACCTACATGTTTTATGCACATTATATGTCATATTTATGCATTTTCTGGAACTAACCTATTAACAAGATGCCGAAGAGCCAGTTGTTTTTGTTTTTGGTTTCAGAAATCCTAGTAAAGAAATATTCTCGGAATTGGACGAAACTTTCGCCCAGGGTCCTATTTTTGCACGAAGCTTCCAGAAGACCGAAGACCTAACGAAGTGGGGCCACGAGGCAGCTAGGGGGGTGGCCGGCGCGGCCCAAGCCCTGGCCGCGCCGACCTATCCCCTGGGCCCCTCGTGTGGCCCCTCGCGTTGACCCTCCGCCTACTTAAAGCTTCCGTCGCGAAACCCCCAGTACCGAGAGCCACGATACGGAAAACCTTACAGAGACGCCGCCGCCGCGAATCCCATCTCGGGGGATTCTCGGAGATCGCCTCCGGCACCCTGCCGGAGAGGGGATTCATCTCCCGGAGGACTCTACACCGCCATGGTCGCCTCGGAGTGATGAGTGAGTAGTTCACCCCTGGACCATGGGTCCATAGCAGTAGCTAGATGGTCGTCTTCTCCTTGTTGTGCTTCATTGTTGGATCTTGTGAGCTGCCTAACATGATCAAGATCATCTATATGTAATTCTATATGTTGTGTTTGTCGGGATCCGATGGATAGAGAGTACTATGATTATGGTGATTATCAATCTATTGTTCATGTGTTGTTTATGATCTTGCATGCTCTCCGTTATTAGTAGAGGCTCTGGCCAAGTTTTTACTCTTAACTCCAAGAGGGAGTATTTATGCTCGATAGTGGGTTCATGCCTCCATTTAATCTGGGACAGTGACAGAAAGTTCTAAGGTTGTGGATGTGCTGTTGCCACTAGGGATAAAACATTGATGCTATGTCTAAGGATGTAGTTGTTGATTACATTACGCACCATACTTAATGCAATTGTCTGTTGCTTTGCAACTTAATACTGGAGGGGGTTCGGATGATAACCTGAAGGTGGACTTTTTAGGCATAGATGCAGTTGGATGGCGGTCTATGTACTTTGTCGTAATGCCCAATTAAATCTCACTATATTTATCATATCATGTATATGCATTGTTATGCCTTTCTCTATTTGTCAATTGCCCGACTGTAATTTGTTCACCCAACATGCTTTTATCTTATGGGAGAGACACCTCTAGTGAACTGTGGACCCCGGTCCTATTCTTTACATAGCATACAATACTGCAATTGTGTTTACTGTTTTCTTTGCAAACATCTTCCACTCGATACGTTTAATCCTTTGTTACAGCAAGCCGGTGAGATTGACAACCTCACTGTTTCGTTGGGACAAAGTACTTGGGTTGTGTTGCGTTGGCGCCGGAATCCCTGGTGTTGCGCCGCATCACGCGCGACCATCAACCTTCAACGTGCTTCTTGGCTCCTACTGGTTCGATTAAACCTTGGTTTCATACTGAGGGAAACTTGCTTCTATACGCATCATACCTTCCACTTGGGGTTCCCAACGGACGTGTGCATCTACGCGTATCACCGCACCTCGTCATCGCTGTAGCAATTCGGGTTAAATCTTGATTGTTTGATAGGGGAAACTCTCCCGGTGTTATTCTATACTTGTTGTAGATGCTATTGAGTGAAACCATTGAACCAAGGTTTATGTTCAGATTGTTATTCATCATCATATCACCTCTGATTGTATTCCATATGATGTCTCGTGAGTAGTTCGTTTAGTTCTTGAGGACATGGGTGAAGTCTAAATGCTAGTAGTGAATTATGGTTGAGTAATATTCAATGTTATGATATTTAAGTTGTGGTGTCATTCTTCTAGTGGTGTCGTGTGAACGTCGACTACACGACACTTCACCATTTATGGGCCTAGGGGAGTGCATCTTGTATTCGGTTGCTAATTGCGGGGTTGCCGGAGTGACAGAAACCTAAGCCCCCGTTAGTATATCGATGCAGGAGGGATTGCAGGATCTCAGAGTTTAAGGCTGTGGTTAGATTTATCTTAATTACTTTCTTGTAGTTGCGGATGCTTGCAAGGGGTATAATCACAAGTATGTATTAGTCCTAGGAAGGGCGGTGCATTAGCATAGGTTCACCCACACAACACTTATCAAAACAATGAAGATTAATCAGCTGTATGTAGCGAAAGCACTAGACTAAAATCCCCATGTGTCCTCAGGAACGTTTGGTCATTATAAGTAAACAAACCGGCTTGTCCTTTGTGCTAAAAAGGATTGGGCCACTCGCTGCAATTATTTCTCTTGCATTTTATTTACTTGTACTTTATTTATCTGCAATATCAAAACCCCGAATACTTGTCTGTGAGCATTTACAGTGAAACCTTCATCGAAACTGCTGCCAACACCTTCTGCTCCTCGTTGGGTTCGACACTCTTATTTATCGAAAGTACTACGATACACCCCCTATACTTGTGGGTCATCAAGTAGTTCTCCATTGAGGCTCGGGGCTATACCGGTAGCTATGTGGTTCATCTCTCTCTATGTACTTCAATACAATAATCTCATGAGCTGCCTTACATGATTGAGATTCATATGATGATGCTTGTAATCTAGATGTCATTATGCTAGTCAAGTGGGTTTTACTTATGTGATCTCCGGAGACTCCTTGTCCCACGTGTGTAAAGGTGACAGTGTGTGCACCGTGTGGGTCTCTTAGGCTATATTTCACAGAATACTTATTCACTGTTATGAATGGCGTAGTGAAGTGCTTATTTATATCCCTTTATGATTGCAATGTGTTTTGTATCACTATTTATCTATGTGCTACTCATGTGATGTTATTAAAGTAGTCTATTCCTCCTGCATGGTGTAATGGTGACAGTGTGTGCATCGTGTAGTTCTTGTCATAGATTATGATCATGATCTCTTGTAGATTGTGGAGTTAATTGTCATTATGATAGTATTGATGTGATCTATGCCTCCTTCGTAGTGTGATGGTGACAGTGTGCATGCTATGTTAGTACTTGGTTTATTTTGCAAAGATCTATTATGCTCTAAGGTTACTTAAACATGAATATCGAATGTTGTGGAGCTTGTTAACTCCGGCATTGAGGGTTCGTGTAATCCTACACAATTAGTGGTGTTCATTATCAAACAAGAGTATATGTAGCACAAAAGGAAGAGAACTTATTTATTATGTGATCAATGTTGAGAGTGTCCACTAGTGAAAGTCTAATCCCTAGGCCTTGTTCCTAAACACTGCTATCACTGCTTGTTACTGTTTTACTGAATTACTACTGCTGCGTTACTACTGCTTGTTTACTTCCTACAATATTACTACCATCAACTGCACATGCCAGCAAGCTATTTTCTGGCGCCGTACTACTGCTCATACTTATTTATACCACCGTATTTCACTATCTCTTCGCCGAACTAGTGCACCTATTAGGTGTGTTGGGGACACAAGGGACTTCTTGCTTTGTGGTTGCAGGGTTGCATGAGAGGGATATCTTTGACCTCTTCCTCCCCGAGTTCGATAAACCTTGGGTGATCCACTTAAGGGAAAACTTGCTGCTGTTCTACAAACCTCTGCTCTTGGAGGCCCAACACTGTCTACAGGAAAAGGAGGGGAAGTAGACATCAAGCTATTTTCTGCGCGTTGCCGGGGAGGAAAGGTAAAAGGCACTCATACTTCGGTTCCAGGTAACAGTACTTTTCTGGCGCCATTGTGTGTGTGCTCGAAGCTATTTCCTTTAGACTCTGCAATCGCGACATTTGGTTTCTTGTTTACACTAGTTAGGCATAATGGACAACAATGACCTTTTTATTCTATTTCCTGATTTAAGACATGGATGGTTTGATGCGAAAATTAAAAAACCCATGGAACATATTAATATGAATGCTTTGAACACTATTGTTGCTAATGCTATGGAAAATTCTAAGCTTGGGGAAGCTGGCTTTGATGAGCATGATATTTTTAGTCCCCCAAGCATTGAGGAGAAAATTTACTTTGATGATACTTTGCCTCCCATTTATGATGATTATAATGATAGTAGTCTTTTGTTACCACCTGTTATGGAGGATAAATTTGATTATGATTACAATATACCTCCTATATTTGATAGCTACTTTGTTGAATTTGCTCCCACTACAATTAATAAGAATGACTATGCTTATGTTGGGAGTAGTAATTATTTTATGCATGAGACTCATGATAAGAATGCTTTATGTGATAGTTATATTGTTGAGTTTGCTCATGTTGCTACTGAAAGTTATTATGAGAGAGGAAAATATGGTTGTAAAAATTTTCATGTTACTAAAACACCTCTCTATGTGCTGAAATTTTTGAAGCTACACTTGTTTTATCTTCCTATGCTTGTTACTTTGCTCTTCATGAACTTGTTTATTTACAAGATTCTTATGCATAGGAAGCATGTTAGACTTAAATGTGTTTTGAATTTGCCTCTTGATGCTCTCTTTTGCTTCAACTTTTATTTCTTGCGAGTGCATCATTAAAACTGAGCCCATCTTAATGGCTATAAAGAAAGAACTTCTTGGGAGATAACCCATGTGTTTTTTTACTACAGTACTTTGTTTTATATTTGTGTCTTGGAAGTTGTTTACTACTGTAGCAACCTCTCCTTATCATGTTTTTGTGCCAAGTAAAGTTTCTATGTCAAAGTTGGTTGGGATCGCTGCGCAGAAACAGCATTGCTGTCTGTCACGAATCTGGGCACAGTTCTCTGTAGAAAATTCGAAAAAATCTGCCAATTTACGAGCGTGATCCTCAGATATGTACGCAACTTTCATTAGTTTTGAGTTTTTCCATTTGAGCAAGTCTGGTGCCAGATTTAAATTCGTCTTTACGGACTGTTCTGTTTTTGACAGATTCTGCCTTTTATTTCGCATTGCCTCTTTTGCTATGTTGGATTTATTTCTTTGATCCATTAATGTCCAGTAGCATTATGCAATGTCCAGAAGTGAAAATAATGATTGTGTCACCTCTGAATGTGTGAATTATTAATTGTGCACTAACCCTCTAATGAGTTTGCTTGAAGTTTGGTGTGAAGGAAGTTTTCAAGGGTCAAGAGAGGAGAATGATATACTATGATCAAGAGGAGTGAAAGCTCTAAGCTTGGGGATGCCCCCGTGGTTCACCCCTGCATATTTTAAGAAGACTCAAGCGTCTAAGCTTGGGGATGCCCAAGGCATCCCCTTCATCGACAAAGTATCAGGTTCCTTCTCTTGAAACTATATTTTTATTCTGTCACATCTTATATACTTTACTTGGAGCGTCTGTATGCTTTTGTTTTTGTTTTTGTTTGAATAAATGATTGTTTGGGAGAGAGACACGCTCCGCTGGTTCGTATGAACACATGTGTTCTTAGCTTTTAATTTTCATGGCGAAGGTTGAAACTGCTTCGTTAATTGTTATATGGTTGGAAACGGGAAATGCTACATGTAGTAATTGGTATAATGTCTTGAATAATGTGAAACTTGGCAATTGTTGTGCTCATATAGATCTTGTTTAAGCTCTTGCATCATGTACCTTGTACCCATTAATGAATAATTACATAGAGCTTGTTAAAATTTGGTTTGCATGATTGGTCTCTCTAAGTCTAGATATTTTCTGGTTGAGGTGTTTGAACAACAAGGAGACGATGTAAAGTCTTATAATGCTTACAATATGTTTATATGTGAGTCTTGCTGCACCATTTCATACTTGAGTTTGCTTCAAATAACCTTGCTAGCCTAAACCTTGTATCGAGAGGGAATACTTCTCATGCATCCAAATACTTGAGCCAATATTCATGCCATTTGCGTCCACCATACCTACCTACTACATGGTATTTCTCCGCCATTCCAAAGTAAATTGCTTGAGTGCTACCTTTAAACCATTCAAAATTTATCACCTCTGATTTGTGTCAATGTTTTATAGCTCATGAGGAAGTATGTGGTGTTTATCTTTCAATCTTGTTGGGCAACTTTCACCAATGGACTAGTGGCTTCATCCGCTTATCCAATAATTTTGCAAAAAGAGCTGGCAATGGGATTCCCAGTCCCAAATTAATTAACAAATAGACACTCCTCCATGGTATGTGATTGTTGGACGGCACCCGAAGGATTCGGTTAGCCATGGCTTGAGAAAGCAAAGGTGGGGAGGAGTGTCATCATAATAAAACTAAAATTAAAAGGCACTCCTTCGTGGTATGAGATTGTTGGCAGGCACCCGAGGATTCGGTTAGCCATGGTTTGTGAAAGAAAGGTTGGAAGGAGTGCCACCCAAAAATAAAATAAAATGGGAGCCGCTCTTTGAAGGTTTGTTTGGCAAGGGGGTTAGAGTACCCGCTACCATTCGTTGACAACAACAAACACTCCTCAAAACTTTACTTTTATGCTCTCTATATGTTTTCAAAATCAAAGCTCTAGCACAAATATAGCAATCGATGCTTTCCTCTTTGAAGGACCATTCTTTTACTTTATTGTTGAGTCAGTTTACCTATTCTTTCTATCTTAGAAGCAAACACTTGTGTGAACTGTGTGCATTGATTCTTACATGTTTACCTATTGCACTTGTTATATTACTTTGTGTTGACAATTATCCATGAGATATACATGTTAAAGTTGAAAGCAACCGCTGAAACTTATATCTTCCTTTGTGTTGTTTCAAAGCTTTCTACTAAGAATTTATTGCTTATGAGTTAACTCTTATGCAAGACTCATTGATGCTTGTCTTGAAAGTATTATTCGTGAAAAGTCTTTGTCATATGATTCACTTGTTTACTCATGTCATTACCTTTGTTTTGATCGCTGCATTCATTACATATGTTTACAAATAGTATGATCAAGATTATGATGGCATGTCACTTCAGAAATTATCTTTGTTATCGTTTTACCTGCTCGGGACGAGCAGAACTAAGCTTGGGGATGCTGATACGTCTCCGACGTATCGATAATTTCTTATGTTCCATGCTACTTTATTGATGATACCTACATGTTTTATGCACATTATATGTCGTATTTACGGAACTAACCTATTAACAAGATGCCGAAGTGCCGTTCTGTTTTCTGCTGTTTTTGGTTTCGAAATCCTAGTAACGAAATATTCTCAATTGGACGAAATCAACGCCCAGGTTCCTATTTTTCCACGAAGCTTCCAACACCCGGGAAGGACCAGGGGGCCACAGCCCACTGACCATAGGCCGGCGCGGCCTGGGGTGGCCCGCGCCCCCTATGGTGTCGCCGCCTCGTCGCCCTCCCGCGCCTCTTCGTCTATTTAAAGCCCCCGCATCGAAAACCCTTACGAGGAAGCCACGGTACGCGAAACCATCCAGAGCCGCCGCCATCGCGAAGCCAAGATCTGGGGGACAGAGTCTCTGTTCCCACCCGAGCGGGGAAGTGCCCCCGAAGGCTTCTCCATCGACACCGCTGCCATCTCCACCGCCATCTTCATCAACGCTGCTGCTCCCATGAGGAGGGAGTAGTTCTCCATTGAGGCTCGGGGCTACCGGTAGCTATGTGGTTCATCTCTCTCTATGTACTTCAATACAATAATCTCATGAGCTGCCTTACATGATTGAGATTCATATGATGATGCTTGTAATCTAGATGTCATTATGCTAGTCAAGTGGGTTTTACTTATGTGATCTCCGGAGACTCCTTGTCCCACGTGTGTAAAGGTGACAGTGTGTGCACCGTGTGGGTCTCTTAGGCTATATTTCACAGAATACTTATTCACTGTTATGAATGGCGTAGTGAAGTGCTTATTTATATCCCTTTATGATTGCAATGTGTTTTGTATCACTATTTATCTATGTGCTACTCATGTGATGTTATTAAAGTAGTCTATTCCTCCTGCATGGTGTAATGGTGACAGTGTGTGCATCGTGTAGTTCTTGTCGTAGATTATGATCATGATCTCTTGTAGATTGTGGAGTTAATTGTTATTATGATAGTATTGATGTGATCTATGCCTCCTTCGTAGTGTGATGGTGACAGTGTGCATGCTATGTTAGTACTTGGTTTATTTTGCAAAGATCTATTATGCTCTAAGGTTACTTAAACATGAATATCGAATGTTGTGGAGCTTGTTAACTCCGGCATTGAGGGTTCGTGTAATCCTACACAATTAGTGGTGTTCATTATCAAACAAGAGTATATGTAGCACAAAGGAAGAGAACTTATTTATTATGTGATCAATGTTGAGAGTGTCCACTAGTGAAAGTCTAATCCCTAGGCCTTGTTCCTAAACACTGCTATCACCGCTTGTTACTGTTTTATCGAATTACTACGCTGCGCTACGCTTGTTTACTTCCTACAATATTACTACCATCAACTGCATGCCAGTAAGCTATTTTCTGGCGCCATATTACTGCTCATACTTATTTATACCACCTGTATTTCACTATCTCTTCGCCGAACTAGTGCACCTATTAGGTGTGTTGGGGACACAAGGGACTTCTTGCTTTGTGGTTGCAGGGTTGCATGAGAGGGATATCTTTGACCTCTTCCTCCCTGAGTTCGATAAACCTTGGGTGATCCACTTAAGGGAAAACTTGCTGCTGTTCTACAAACCTCTGCTCTTGGAGGCCCAACACTGTCTACAGGAAAAGGAGGGGGAAGTAGACATCAAGCGCCTGAGATGTCCCATCAAATGAACTGACCTTTGGACATAGGCTAGTAGCATTTCAGATATGACGTACTGGTGCCTTGCCGTTCACAAGGCACGGCGTGCCTCGAGTTCAATATCAACCGTCCAAGTAAATCCAACGGACAGCTGCAGGTCAACAGCCATCCCACGCGCAGGTTCAGAAACAAGCTCGGGGGAAATGTATTCGTGGGAGTTGGTCCCTGCAGCTTGGCCACTCCCGCCGATGCTCCCGTAGAGGAGAGGAAGGGGCGCTGCGCCGCTACGGCGACAGGGAGGTATGTCGTACCGTCCGGCAGCGCAGAGAAGTGTAGGCGCTAGACGGGACGACGACCTCGCCGGCCTGCAGGGCGCAGAACCGCCATCGCCGGAAGTGACAGCGACCGGGCCGCCGGGAGGACGCTAGTGGAAGAGAAGAAGACAATGCCTCCACCGTCCTGATGAACTCTGGCTCCACTTGATTTCACACGCCTGTGGAGTATACGATATGATTTGTGCTGTGCAATTTGATAGAATATGTGTTGTGCAATTTGACAGAACATGTGTAAGAACGGATTAGTGATGCAGGCTTGCAGCATTTGATTGTTAAATCCTACAAAATTCAACCGAAGGATGACGACGGAGGAGCTCCAGGACGCTCTGTGTAGAGGAGCACAACGACGGAGGAGCACAGCGAAGGGCGACTGAGGGGGGTATCGGAGGTGGCAGAGAGGGGCATCGGTGGGGACGGAGGGAGAAGCCGTCGGAGTGGAGCAGCTACACGGAGGAGATCATCCGAGTGGCAGTAAAGAACTTGCCGGCGTCGTTTTCTTCGTCGCAGCTGCCCGAAGGAGCCCATTTGAGTGGCTGCGCGGGGGAGCCTGTCAAGGTGGCAGCGGCAGAGCTCCACACTTCTCTCGTCGATGGTTGCCGATGGTTTGGCTAGGCCGTGAGAAAGATAGTCATTTGGCCTTCAGGGCGCCGGCCCATAAGGCGGGGCAACGGGGCGACCGCCCTGGGCCCTAGGTAGGCAGGGGCCCCGGCCCAGGTACAAGCCACCCATCGTTCTCCACTCTTCTCCCCTGTAGTCGCGTGGTTGATTCGTCTCCTCCCCTGCTCCCCTAAATTCTCCAATCAAAACAGGGTCACCGCCTCAAATCTTGCCCCTGCGATTTCCAATTCCGAGATTGTCGTATTCATTAATGGGGAAAACGGTGTTATTTGGTTTCCCAATCACCTCTCTTAGGCTGGCCATAGTGGTAAGTATCATATAGTAGTATCATGCATATGATACTTCTGTATGATACTATTCCTATAGTGGGTAGTATTATGGAGTAGTATCATAGTTATGCAATATTTATTGCTATTTAGAATCTCAATGCAAATTGATGTACAATATTTGTTTGGCATTAACTTGTCTCGTGATATGCGCTATGATACAGTATCCACCTATGATACTTTAAACTCATCTCTCCTCCTTAATTAGCTGCCACATCAGCATTTTTGTGGGACCAATATGCATGATACTAGCTAAGATACTACCACTATGGCTAGCCTTTGTCTCTTTCCAGGGCTGCCTCTTTTTCCATCCTCAACCTCAAGAACATGACCACATCAAAGAAGAAAGATGGTACGTCTCCTCCCTCCCCAGGCTCAAACTATTAAATAGCACGGCTCGCTAACTCCAATTGTTCATTCTCCAATTGTTTCTTTCTTAGGCCCGTTCTTGAGTTTCTCAAGGTTCCATTGGATCTAAGCGTGAGCAGACAGAACCGTGAGCAGAGAAGAAGAGAGGCCAGGGTGTAGCTGGCTGCAGATCAACGAATCTTCATCAACAATTCAACATCGAACCATATGACCATGTACAGGTGATTTTGGTTCCTGTATTGATTGTTTTCTGTAGATTAATTTGGCGACATGTCTTTTTTTTTTTGAACAAGGTGACATGTCTTCTAGAAAAGTTTTATCTTGCAATGAGAAAAGGAAGAGAAAACAACAGAAAGATGAACTGGTAGAATCCAATCCCAGAGAGGTTCAATTGACAAATTTTAGAACCAATTGTTAAGGTTGCTTTGTTGTGCCTTATGTAGAAAACTTTGGGGAAGTTTTATTCTGGTGGAGCATGGCATAAAGAACATTGCAGATTGTCAGATTGAGGAGCATACAAAATAATTTTAGTTCTCTAAGATCTGATCATAGTATAAACTACTCCATAATAAACAAGTGCTAAATTTGCTTTACTATGCCTTATCTTGGAAGCTTTGGAGAAGGTATTTTCCGGTGAAGAAGATAGCAAATTGAAGAAGATAGAATCTCATGTTATTTCTCATTCATTAGCATCTATCTCATGGTAGCGCAAAAGTTTTAAGTTGCAACTAGAAATCAGTGATGACAAGGTCGTTTGTTTTGCAGATTAATTGATGGAATTATGGTATTTTTGTGGCACTTAGAAGATCAATCTTTTGTAGAGCTATCCTTGCTGTCAGTATGTAGTTCTCTTGACCGTTACAAATATATAATTTGCGGTGTGAGTTTTGTATTTTCAAGACCATCGATATATGTTATGTATTGGATTTATTTTGAAATACAATGCATTCAGATTTTCTTCCGACAAGGGCCCTTTTTTGTTGTCTTGCCCCAGGGCCCTGAATATGTATGGACCGGTCCTGGCCTTGACTTGTAGTTGTCCGTTAGATTTACTTGGACGGTGGATATTGGTCTCGAGGCACGCCGTACAGAGCATGGTTTATGGAGGTGTGCGTGTGCCGCAGCCCATGAGGAGAACTGGATCAGCAGCATCTTGTAAAGCATGACAGGGAGCATGTCAATTGTACTTAAAGTGTTTCGCCTGGGAAGTTGAAACTCGGGCAGCTATTGGATCGTAATGCCCCCTGTCGAACAGCCTTTCAAGATATACGTTTTGTTCTGCCAAAACTTCCCAATACTTGTTATACACCATTTCCTTCATGACAAATCTGTAAGACGATGGCTCAAAAACTCTCAGAACATCTACCATATATTGGTACAGAAGCACAACGAGACGACCGCGGTTCTCCATAGGTATTAGACAGGAATGTACTCGGATCAAAGGAAGGTTACGTCTAACAGGGGGAGATTGCATAAAACTGAATAAATTGTGCACCTCGCGAGGGACTTTGACATTTGGATCCTTCTGCCTTATGAGGCCTTCAAAGACATTAGAGAGCTGCTTCAGGCTACTGTCTATCTGCTTATTGTTGGGATTTGTTATTGAATTCAACATCTTTGAGCTTGGGCATGTAGTATGGCAAACTCAAGACAATGTTTTCTCTTCCGATTTTCTTTGGAACTTGTCTTAACTTGATCAGAGTATTGAGCATATTGATTGACAAGAAAAATAGGCGTTGTGCCTCTTTGCACAGCCGAAGAGGGTAGTGGGTACCCTGGACGTGTCCCACAAACTGGTCATTTAGAAGCAGACTACTCGGCATTACCTGATCTGTATAAGCTTGCACTATCAAGTACCTCTCGCCCAGGATATAATCCTTGTAATTCACCTCCATTTTATCCTTCTTGGTTTTGGATCTACGACTCCTCGTCCTCATCCTCGTGAAACTTCCCTCATCTTCGATCTTGTCTATATCCACATATTTTGTTGAAAGAATGTTTTGTAGCTCAAAATACCAAATCAGTTGTCATTTGTAATACAATGTTCAATAAGATAATTATTTCATTACAAAATAAGAGACGTATTTATTCAATTCACAACATGACTTTTTTTATTTGGGTTTCTAAGGTAACTGATAGTATCCAAATATTCGCACATCCCAAAATTCTTATGGTTGTATAGTATTAGAATATACCATCAACCTTATTATGTTAGTAAGATGATTCAAATCATTCGGCTATAAGATCTTTTATTTTCAAGCGTGCCTTATACTAAAACTACTTAGATCAAATGAACATTTACTAAAACATATTAATTATATGGATTTAGTTACTCAACATTGCACTTGTAGTGCGTCTCCAAGTTTATAAACGTATTTAGTTATCTTACTGTCTATGCGGACTTATTTTAAGATGAAGGGGAACAATCTAGAAATTGGCTAGCGACCCTAAGATGTGACACGTTGATGCGATTAGCTGGGGCAGATCGAGCAACCAGTGTAAGGTTGCTCATATGTGGATAGAAATAGTAGTCTGTTAATCAACATCGACACATTGGCAAAAAATATCAACATCGAGGCACTTACATATTATCGTGGAATATATTCACTAGACTTATTCATACGACCCACATACCAGGGAGGGCTAGGTGGATCTTGTCATGGACCTTGTTCCTGGAATCAAGCCTGATCGATTTATATGTGGGCCAGACTTGTCCAGTCCAACCAAGGAACATAGCGAAGGTAATCCATGGTGACCATGTTACCAATCGAAAAACAATCAAATAAGAAAAACTGAAAAACGATCAATCAAGGCAGATCGACACCTCTACCACGTCGAGCGAGCAAGGAAGTGCATTGTTGATCAACAAGTCATTGGAGTATTGGACCAGTCAAATATGACAAGGGAAGTTGGCAGTGCCTGGAAGCAGCTGAAAAAAGGATGGTAAAATTAGGGAAGAAGGTTTGCCTAGTACTCTAGTAGCTTGGTCTCATTATAGGAGAAGGTTTGTTTAGTGAACATCGTGTACCATCGTGGGTTGGAATACCCATGTGTAGTGAGTGGATAACATGTGGCAATGCAAAAAATCGTATCGTGTCTTTAGCAGTTCGACCAGAACAGACATCTATGGTGTATGTGGTGTATGTGACAAACGCACCATAGATGTCTGTTCTTGATATTTGTTTGTTTAGTTGCTCACCACATACATGGTGTATGTGGTGAGCAACTAAACAAACAAATATCAAGAACAGACATCTATGGTGCGTTTGTGACTTTGTGTCCGAGCGAACATTCAGACCCAAAACATCCAGCTCAACGGCAAATGGATAGAAGGTCTATTTTACCCGTAAAAAAATGGATAGAATGTTTCACGAGCGATTTATTTACACACCAAATTTAATTAGGTTTGCATCGAGTTGGACAGGTCCACGTGACCGACATGTCCGTCTGTATCAGCTATGTGACCCATATGGCAGCCATACGAAACCCACTATTTCTCATTTTCTCCCTTTCCTCTACCCTGTGTCAAATCTCGGGACCACCGCCTCAAGTCTGGCTGACGCCGCCATGACTCAAGGCCTACTGCCTCCGTATCTACGAGCACCCACGATAGTACACGATCACTACTGCTTCTACTCACTACACATGGGTATTCCACCTCGGCGCCCGCGCTCTCTGGCGCTCGCCTGTTAAGCTTCATGCACTAACCAACTATTCCAAAAGACCGATCAGATGGAAAGAGCTAGGCAATCCACTTATAGTTTAACATCCCCCCTCACGTGTGACGCAGCGGAGACAAATCGACACGTGTAAACAAAGGTGTATGACTCTAGAGGCCAGTTCGTATATAGGAGGGGAGTAACAACAATTTATAGAATAAATTGTGAATACCAGGACTCGAACTCGAGACCCTGGCTCTGATACCATGTTAAGCTTCATGCACTAACCAACTATTCCAAAAGACCGACCTGATGGAAAGAGCTAGGCAATCCACTTATAGTTTAACATCGCCATACGCGACATCGGCGCGGTGATCGACATGCGCGTCTGGTTCGCTGAGCCGGAGGCCACCAAGGTCCAACGCGCGACCTTGAGTCTACCATATGCAAATGCTCTTTCTAGCCATTGCATGTATGCAAAATCAAAAGTATGACATCAGCCAAGATGCTATGTAGATTAAGTTTCAGAATTATTAACTCTAAATCTGTGAGTTTGATTTACAATTTGCGATCATGGTCAACCATGTGGCGATGAGATTTTTGAAACTACATCTCATGTAGTTTGATTTTGGTGGCCCTTTTTTGGGATTCAAAGTTGGCACTCGTGCGACTTATGGGATTATTTGGAATATGTTTGTGTTAACTACAAGGCAACAAGGAACCGGCGGCCACACCACATGCTCAAGGTAGAACATGTGAAAAAACATATGCGCCATCACAATTTTTAGGGATCATTATAACTGAAAGATCTGCACCATCTCAGATAGTTGGCCTACATCAGCCTCCCAAGACTCTACACGGAGAGAAGCTGACAAAGATGAACAAACAAAGAGAGTCTCCAAAACCTAAATGAAAACATTAACTAAACCAAAATAAATAAAACCGGTACGGTCTTGATTCGATTATTAGTTGGATTTGATCTTGATGACATCATCTTAGCCTTGCTCTTAACGGTCACTAGAGTCGAATCTTGTGCCAACCGCGTCTCCATCTAGGATGCTATCTAAGCTACGACAACATTGTGAACATATTTTACTAGGGCATGCACCTTGCTGATCGACTCTTCTTTTGTATCCACATATTTTGTTGAAGTCACGTTTTGTAGCTAAAAATAGAAGATTAAAATTTGCAGTTTTAATAGAATGCCCAGTAAGATAATCATTTCAAAACAAAAAAATACAATAAAAATCATTTCAATTCACACATCACTACAATTTTAATTTGTTTTAAGGTATTTTTATTATCCACATATCTTGAAGAGTATTATTCACGCATCCCAAAATACTTCGGGTGGTATAGTATTATTATACACCATCAATCTTATTATGTTAATAGGATGATTCAAATCATCCTTTATAGGAACTTTTATTTTCAACCATGGCTTATGTTTAAATTAAGTAGACCAACTGATATTACATGTTAGAGAGCTTGTAACCAATGACTGTAAACTCATTTTGTTCCAGTGATCTATAAAGCTCTCTTTCCCTATTTTTTATATAGGTTTAGTTACCCAATATTGCACTTCTAGTGCATATACAAGTTAAATAAACTACTATCATACTCTCTTCGTGAGTTTATTTTAACATGGAGGGGTACAATCTAGAAGCACACCATTCTGGAATAGTATAGCGTGCACTTCAATATTGATTAAATGGCCAACGATGCTAAGATGTGCCACTTCCATGCCATTAGCCATGGCAGATCAAACGTCATATTGTTCAAAGGTGCATAGAAATAGTAGTAGTCTATTAATCGACATTGATACACTTACATATTATCATGGAACCACTACGGAAAAAACAGGCACTGCCGTGCAGCCAATCTTTGTCGTGCGCAAAGAAATCTTTGTCGTGCGCACCTAGGAAAACGCACGGCAAAGAACTAAGCCATGGCAAACAGACACGAGCGCACAACAAAGAAACGATTCACGGCAACGGCCAAAGACAACGCATGGCAAAGAACCTTGCACGACAATGGACCAAGATAGCGCACGACAAAGATTGGAAGCATGACAACGACGCTGGGCATTGTCGTGCCTTACCCTTTGCCGTGCGCGCAGTTGGGACGCACGGCAACGCCGCTTTTGCCGTGCGGTTCTTCCCTTTGCCATGCGCCATATGGCATTTTCCTTTGTTTTCCTTTCTATTTTATTTCATCTAATACTTATATTTATTTTTTCAATTACTTTACTTTTTGTTGACTATTTATTAGTGTTACTTAAGACAATGTATATATACCCGCACTATTTGCAATACAACTCCCCACATATATCAGGGTTTTGGAGCAATCCGCGCTTCGGAGAGTCTGCTAAGTGTTATCGCCCGAATATGAGAAAGTTCACACTGGGGAGCTATTTTTCCATTACACCTTCCACCATACTTTCACACATATTATAGGTCCACATGCAAGTTTTGGTGGGATTCCGGCGGTCATTCTCCCCCTCAAAAAAAAAAGCGGTATGTGTGCCCCGGCGGGTCTACCCCTTAGATTTCTCTGTGCGAGGTTCCACCAATGTACGTTTTCATTGTTTTAGGTTTGTTTAGGACATATACACACAGCAACGCTGCGCAGCGCATGTCAAAGATCTTCCGCACGGCAGCGAACGAGGCGCACGGCAAAACCTTTGCCATGCAACGTTGGCGAGGCGCACGGCAAAAACAACGTTGCCGTCGATGGCACTGCCGTGCGATCTTTGCCGTGCGTACAGGGGCCTTTGCCGTGCAAATCGTTGCACGGCAAAGTCCTGCTTTCCCGTAGTGAACATTCATTAGAGTGACTTATGCGACACCATGTACCACGTGTAGGGCAGATGGATCTTATCATGACTGGTCCAGCCCAAACCAGCCCAACAAACGAACATAGTGAATTAAAGGTGTTCTCTGGTGATTATGTTACCGATCGAAAAATACTTAACGAAGGCAGATCTACACATCTCGGCTCCGCCTTGGTGCTGCCATCCCATCACCACCTTCTACCATGTTGAGCGAGTAAGGAAGCGCGTTGTTGATCAATCGGCCATTTGGCCGGTTGATGACATGGAAGGCATCCTGCCGATGGAGCAGTGCCTCTAAGCAGCTGAAAAAGGACCTTCGAATTCAACATCACCTTCTCGACGGCAACTGCGATGATGATATGACTACACATCAGATTTTGATGTGTAACTGAGTGGAGGACCTGTGCCATGTGGCGAGTAAAGTCGTATATATAGTGCTAATTGAACACTAGAGCTATGATTCCAGCGCACGAGGTTGACTCTAGCAATGCTCTTCCCTAGCCATTGCATGTATGCACAAACAAACAAAAATGTGATTGCAAACAGAGCTTGGCTCTGGTGGTTAGGTCCCTTGTGGTGGAACCAACCCACCCAGGTTCAAGTCCTAGACTTGACATGGGTGTTTGCATTTACCTGGATTTATTCCAGGATTTAACCGGCGCTATGCTTTCAGTAGGTGACGTGCCCGTCAACAGCGAGGCGCCAGTGGTGACTTCGTCAACCTCAAGATATGCCGGCTCAGTCCCTCGGAGGTGCTCATAGGGGTAGGGTGTACGGGCGTGCGTTCATGGGGGTGTTTGTACGTGCGTGTTTGTGAGCGTCTGTGTTGTACTGTGTTCTCAAAAAAAAAATGTGACATCAGATTTTATGTAGATTTAATCTCAGAATTGCTAACTCTAAACTGTGAGTTCAATTTACAATTTGCAATCATGGTCAACCACACGGCGGTGTGATTTTTGAAACTGCAGCCCATGTTGTTAGATTTTGACGGCCTTTTTTGGGGCTCAAAGTTGGCACCATGCGACTTCTGGGATTGTTTGGAATATATTTGTGTTAGCTGCAAGGCATCAAGGAGCCGACCGCCACACCACATGCTTAAGGCAGAACATGTGGAAAAAAAAAATCAGAGATCGTTATAAGTGAAAGTGCTGCGCCACCTCAGATCGGTGGCCCACATCAGCGTCCCAACATCTCTATAGGAGAGAAGCCGACGAACACAAAGAAAGAAAGAGAGTCTCCGCCATCGCAAGCAACATAAGGGAGGGTGCACGAAACGTCATCATGGTGAGAACTTAGAAGAGGCGGTCACAATGGTTGTTCTCGAGGGAAGGCCTAGTTTCCATAGGCACACGCTGTCATGTTTTATTTGCTCCGTTACACATGGAGCCGGTTACAAGCCGTTCGGACGTTTTGATAAATATGCACGCGTTGCTTGTACAACATCTAGTGTAAAAATCACATATTTTGTTTTACAGTTATATAAGAACACGGTCATATGATGATATACCTGGATAGTTTTATATTTTTATGGAAATGAAATGCACTAAATCGATAAAGTTTTATCTCTAGCTGACCAACTTAACACACACATGTATTAATCATGCGGCCATATAATATGCATCGATGTATTATATTTGATAAATGATCGTTTCCGAACTTGCACACAACGCATGGGTGTTGGCCTAATCCCTAAGTGGATAATTTCTCAAACCAATAAGGTTTTTCATTACAAAATCAAATAATAATGCAATGTGCAGGAAACATATAAGTGTCTTCGGGCAGTGAAATTAAGCACAGGTTGCTGGTGAATCGCTGACTGTTGCAAGACATTGACCCATAGATGAAGCAAGTCGAAGCATTAGTATGCATTTGCACTCTTGCTAGACTAGACAACATCAAGCAAGCGTGCATTAGTGCCCACGAGACCATCCAATCGTTATTGTTGGCCTCGTGTTTATTCTTGATTTAGGTTGATCAAATCAACCATACTAGTTTGCAATTCAATCCTTTAAATTAAGATGATTCTTTCAAAAACAAAATACAATTTTTTATTTCAAACATATACAATGTTGTAATGTTTTTATTGGAATTTATATGTAATATATACTCACACCTCTTGATAAAGTACTATTCATGAATCCTGAATGATACTTTTATCATGATTTAACGTAAAATGATGTTATCAGTCAATATCATGTCTTCAAATGTGGCATTCTATGTCTAAACTAAATAGAATAAATAAATAATTGGCACATCACATTGATGATATTAGTTAAGATACTCAACATTGTTGAAGCTCCAAGATAAGTAAACTAATATTATTTTTACGCTATTGGGGTCTTTTTAATGTTGATGGAAGAATATAGAAGCACAATTTAGTGGCATAGAGTACATCTTGCACTCCAACAATGATTAGATGTCACGTGCGATTTACATGCCATTAGATGTGGCAGATCGAACTACCAATGTAAACTGATTCACACAGTATAAATAATAATTGTAATTTGGCTACAACGTTCGCAAGACTATGTGGGACTATAATCTGAATTAAAATTGAGACACTTTATTTACATGGGATCCAAACCAAACTTCATCAATTTCAAGATCCAATCCGCCGGTTCAGTCTTCCGAAGGTGCTCATAGGGGTAGGGTGTACGTGTATGAGTTCATAGGGATGAGTGTATGCATGTGAGCGTCCATATTTGTATTGTGTTTCTAAAAAATAATTACATGGGATCGTGAAAGCCTTTTTCGTTTTGGAGCTTCATCCTTAATTACTTCATTGGCGTCATGGGTTTCTACCGCGATAAGATGTCGCACGTCTTTGTCAAAACCACAGTCTCTTTGCCAACATCATTAAGCAAGCAGGGGATACTTGAAAGAATATTCTTGTGAAATTGTGTTATGTAAAGAAAACTCCTTTTATGCGACCGTGTATAAGATTTCTTCTATACGAACGTGCACTGCATGGATCGGATGAGCATACGTGTGCATGGTAAATGCATTCAAAACATATGTGAAACATTACCACAAAAAAGAGAGATCTAATTAAGTATCTAACACAGACACATGCCCAAGCAGTATACTTACATATATAAAACCTGTATATATACGTAATTAAGTTCACGAAAACAATATCGATCTACTCCACTATGTAGCTAGCTAGACAATGAACAAAATTCACCCCGTCAAGTAAAACACCTCCAAATAAATCAATCTATAAAGCAATTGCATGTGCATGACGAATTAGCTAGCTAGCTAGGTGTGGCCGGATTAGGATCTGATCATGCCGGTCCACCACCTCCACCTCCACCGCTCCGCCTCCGGGACAGAGTAGGTTCCGCTCCGCCGCTGGTCGTCCTGGTCGAGCCCTTCCTCCATGGTCCTGATGAAGTTCTTGAAGTGGCACTGGTTGCCATCCATGCACCGCCGCAGGTCCGCCGTCGCCTTGATGCACGCCTGCACGTCGGCGGCGTTCTCCCTCCCGTCGCAGTGCCTGCGGGCCAGCCGGTACTCGCCGCCGCACCCGCCGGCGTCCATGGCCATCTTCACCACCTCCCGCTGCGTGTGCCCGTACGAAAGCGCGTTGCTCACGTAGTTGCCCATTGTCTGGATGCCTGGCTACCTACGTCGATGATCGATGGTGTACGTGTCTAGCTTAATTTCGATCGATGATGTCTGCGACCTGCGCGCCTTGATATAATGTGCATGCCGTGCGCAACACGTTCGAAGTTTGTTTGGACTTCGATCACCGAGAGTCAGACTCAGAGCAAACGTTGCTTGCCGTTCATGTACTTGCTGCATACGTATGGAAGGGTGGTAGAGTCCGGGTAGATTGTATGCATACTGTATACTACCACGTGACCATATCCCTCTTGTTCTGTAAGAAAACCCGATCTCTTCTGTCTGTACGTGTGGCGCCGATATTAATTCTTTCTCTATTGGCGGTTCCAAGTCACAACCTCTTTTGAAGAGTCGTCTCTCGTTAGGCTTCTCTTCTATTTGATGGAACATCTAAATAATGGATGGCATATGAAACAGCATGGATAAAGGTTGATTTCCCTGTCAGAAAAGAAGAAGTGTGAGCTCTCAGCTCTTGGTGTTACAAACTACTATATGCTACACATTCATTAGTCGGGCTTGGGCACTGCTTGGGATATTTAGGGAATTCCCATGAATAGGATCAAACCTTATTCCATGCTATTTCCATAAGATTCTTCTTTCTTATTCTTAAGCAAGCCCTCGAGAGGGCTTAGGAGCCTTAGAGCATCACACCAGATTTTAATTATAGGGATATTTTTAGTTTTAGGGCACCAAAATTGTTTTTCCTTTTTCACATGCCCTATTTGTAGGGCACGGCCGCTGCATCGGATGCTCTAAAATAGTTTTGACTAGTGATGCATCATGAGATTTTTTGGGTTAGCTCGTGGTGCATCAGTAATTATGATAGCTGCTATTAAGCACTACCACCCCTATGATGAACTGCCTATGTTCTAGTTATGTCATAAGCATTGTGTGATATATACTGGGTAAGCTCACCTTTTAAAGGAAGAGGTTATCATATCAGTGGGTAGTGTTACAACCAAAACAACAGGGACTAGCTTAAGCCTTTCATAGAACGGTGTATTGCAGCCAACCAAAACAAAGTAGAGAAGTTGTTTTTTGGCCCGTCTCCACCCTGCTCTAGTCAAAACTACAAGATGTTTGCTTCATCCGCACATAATTCCATATGTAAAGAGAGAGCGATCGCCACTGTTGTTTACAATGGGGAGTGAAAGGAAATCTCCAAGGTTACTAGGTAGCACACGTAGAGGTGGCGTTTTGACTCATATGTCCGAATTTTGAAAGTGTTAAAATAATTTGAAAAAAAAATTCGTGTACATCTGGAAATTTTACTTTCGCACACAACTTTTCGGGAAAACAATATTTTATGTGCTAGTGTAAAAAGATAAAAAATCTCATAAATAGATATGTTGAAGCATCGATTTCTTTGCAAGGGGTATAAACATGTTCATTTTTTCCAAAAGCTTGTGTAGGAACATAACATTTAGATTTACATGCAAAATTTTAATTTATTTTTTTAAAAAAATATATTTTCATAATAGGTTTATATTACCTGCGGGCTGAATTGAATTTCCCACGGGAAGTACTGTTCACGACATTTTTTAAAGGAAAACAACATGAATTTTCTATGGAATTTATTAATCATGTATAATAGGTACATTGTTCATGCGTTTGCCTAAAGGAAAGCTAGGGGTTCATCGACCCAACTTTAAGAACTTTGATTAAAAAAATAAACTCTAGCATTCTCGTGCTACCTGATTTGCTTCACTTGGGTAATACTTAAAAGCTGCTATTGTTCCAATAGATGACGCCATGTTCACACAATCCGCATATATAGCTAAAGAATAACTCCACCACCTCGAGTCTCCTGTACAAGCTTCGATCGTTTCAACTGAGTTCACGGCGTAGTAGTTAGGGCATCTCCAACGGGCGCGACACATTTCGGGCCCCGAAAATGTCCGCGGGCATCCGTTTCCGTCGCCTGGCGGACGCTCAAATGGTCGCGCGTCCGTTTGCGTCTGAGGCTGGCTCCAGCGGGGCGACGTATTTTTGACGCATGCCAGATTTCAAAAAAGAGATTGCAGCCTCAAATTTGCACGAAATTACAGCCGCAAATTGAGATCTGCAATATGTTCATCACACTTTGCACAAGGTACGGCGCAAAGTGGAGCAAAAGTGGCACAACAAGGCCTGAACAACAATAAAAAAAAGTCCAAAAGGAGGCCAAGGTGCTGGGCGCATGGCGATGACGATCAGGCGTCTCGTGCGCGGATTTCGGCGCGCCTCTTCATGAACCATGCCCTGGTGTCATCGTCGACGCTGCTCAAGTCGGCAAGCATGATCCTCGTGTCTTCTGCACGGGTCCATCCTCCTCACCTCGGCGTCACGCAATTTGGTCTCGGCCTCTACCTTTTTGGCCTCGGCGTCCATCCTTTGGACCTCAATGACCTCCTTCGCGAGGTTGTGGTAAATGTAAGCTGCGGCCTCTTTTTCCAGACATATCTTCTCGTTCCTAGCAGCCAAGGCGGCAAGATTCCCAACCATTATCTTCTCCTTGCTCTGGGTGAACCCAATGGCCTGCGCCACCCGGGCTAGATCGGCCTTGGTACCCTTATGACCTCGGGGACGAGGTGTAAGGGCTGGACGGCCTTGATCGTCGTCTTCGCCGTCGAGGTTGACCGCTGTCCTATTCCTCACAGCTTCGTTGTAGGACTCAAAGCTTGTCTTCCACTTCTGCGCGTCCTTGAGCACGTCCCAGTAATGGACCATATGGAAGCCCTTCTTATGCGTCGCTCTGAACTTCTCCAAGGCGCGGGGTACCTGCAATCAAAGCCGCCAATGATGTACATAGAATGATGCAAATAGTGTAGAATGATGATGGTTGTATCGTGTTTACCACTGAAATGACGCCAGCGCCGCTTACGGGGTTGTTCTTAGTATGTTCGACTGCCGAGCAGAACTTGCTTGTCTCTTGTTTGATATAGTTCCATCTTTTTCGGAGGAACTCTTCCGTCCGAGGGCTTGTGATATGGTAGGGCGGGTGCATCTTGGTCTCATTGTACTGCTCCAAGACCTTGGCCCAATAGACTTTGCCCTTTTGTTGCGCGCCATTAATACAGTCATGGCTCGTTGCCAGCCACGCTTCACACAAACACTTGTCCTCGTCGTCGACGAAGCCTTGTGTCCTGCGGCTCCCCCTTCTTCTTGGTAGCAATGTCCGTGGGGACAGGCTGTGTTGGCGCGTCGTCGAAGTCGTCGACGCACACTGGTGTTGGCTGCGTCTGCTGGGTGGCGAACAGCCGAGCGGTTTCGATGTCCTCCGCCCGATCATCTTCCGTTGGTGCCCAGTTATCATGCGGGCCTGTCCCGGCCCGATCATTGATACGCGTGATGCACACACGTCCGTTGGGAACCCCAAGAGGAAGGTGTGATGCGCACAGCAGCAAGTTTTCCCTCAGAAAGAAACCAAGGTTATCGAACCAGTAGGAGTCAAGGAGCACGTGAAGGTTGTTGGTGGAGGAGTGTAATGCGGCGCAACACCAGTGAAACCGGCGCCAACGTGGAACCTGCACAACACAATCAACATACTTTGCCCCAACGTAACAATGAGGTTGTCAATCTCACCGGCTTGCTGAAAACAAAGGATTAAACGTATTGTGTGGAAGATGATGTTTGTTTGCAAAGAACAGTAGAGAACAATGATTGCAGATTGTATTCAGATGTAAAAGAATGGACCGGGGTCCACAGTTCACTAGTGGTGTCTCTCCAATAAGATAAATATCATGTTGGGTGAACAAATTACAGGTGGGCAATTGACAAATAAAGATTCAATACATATCATGATGATCACTATGAGATTTAATCAGGGCATTACGACAAAGTACATAGACCGCCATCCAGCATGCATCTATGCCTAAATAGTCCACCTTCAGGTTAGCATCCGCACCCCTCCAGTATTAAGTTGCAAACAGCAGACAATTGCATTAAGTATGGTGCGTAATGTAATCAACACAAATATCCTTAGACAAAGCATTGATGTTTTATCCTAGTAGCAACAAGCACATCCACAACCTTAGAACTTTCTGTCACTGTCCCATATTCAATGGAGGCATGAACCCACTATTGAGCATAAATACTCCCTCTTGGAGTTACAAGTATCAACTTGGCCAGAGCCTCTACTAGCAACGGAGAGCATGCAAGAACATAAACAACACATATATGATAGATTGATAATCAACTTGACATAATATTCTATATTCATCGGATCCCGCCAAACACAACATGTAGCATTACAAATAAATGATCTTGATCATGTTAGGCAGCTCACAAGATCTAAACATGATAGCACAAGCGGAGAAGACAACCAACTAGCTACTGCTATGGACCTATAGTCCAAGGATGAACTACTCACGCATCAATCCGGAGGCGGGCATGATGATGTAGAGCCCTCCGGTGATGATTCCCCTCTCCGGCAGGGTGCCGAGGCGATCTCCTAAATCCCCCGAGATGGGATTGGCGGCGGCGTGTCTGGAAGGTTTTTCGTATCGTGGCTCTCGGTACAGGGGTATTCGCGATGAAGGCTTTAAGTAGGCGGAAGGGTAGGTTAGGAGGCGGCGCGAGGGGCCCACACCATAGGGCGGCGCGGCCCCCCCTAGGTCGCGCGGCCCTATGGTGGCGGCGCCTCGTCGCCCCACTTCGTAATCCCTTCGGTCTTCCGGAAGCTTCGTGGAAAAATAAGACCCTGGACGTTGATTTTGTCCAATTCCGAGAATATTTCCTTTGTAGGATTTCTGAAACCAAAAACAACAGAAAACAACAACTGGCACTTCGGCATCTTGTTAATAGGTTAGTGCCGGAAAATGCATAATAATGATGTAAAGTATGTATAAAACACATGAGTATTGTCACAAAAGTAGCATGGAACATAAGAAAATTATAGATACGTTTGAGACGTATCAAGCATCGCCAACGAACCCGCCACCGAAGACCATGGCCTCGATGTCCGAATCATTCCGGTCCTTCTAATAGGCCTACGAATGACCGGACGTCAGACGCATGATACACGACAGTAGCACATATTGAGAGAGCTCACGTACCGGGTCGTCCATCGTCGGGGCAGGCGGCGCCATTTCGTCGAACAGGATGCGGGGCACCGGCATGCTCTCCTCCGGCACGTGACGCGTCTTGTGTGTCGCGCCCGGGCAGGAGTCACCGCTTCTAGACATCCGGTTGAGGTCGGGAACCGCCGCCCCGTTGAACGGCTCCGGCGCCACGGTCAACTGCACCGGCGGCACGCCGGAGGCGAACCGCGACGCCGGGTGGACTTGCAAGGGAGCGGGAGTTCCAGACTCAGCTGGGAACTTACCGAGCTCACCGACGAGGACGGAGGAGCGACGCCGGCGATCCCCTCTCTCTTGACGAGTATGTAGGCCTCCGCTAAGCTCGGATGGAGGGCTACTTGCGCGACGCTGGCTTTGATCTGTATCTGCCAGGCGTGCTGGTTGGCGGCCGCGACAGTCTTGTCCTTCTGGTTCTTGCGCCGGCCACGACGCTTCGCGGCCTCGATGATTTTCTCCTCCTTGGAGAGCACCTTCTTTGCCGCCTTCGGCTTTGCCTCCCTGGCGGCCCGCTTTACTTCCGCCGGAGCTGGACCCTCCATTGTGTCTATGGTCGTGGCTACGGGGAAGTGTGGGGCGGCGGCGGGTGCGAGGGTTTGCTCCGCATGCATGGCGGTGGCTGCGGCGGCGAGGACGTTGATGACCCACAAGTATAGGGGATCGCAACAGTCTTCGAGGGAAGTATTACCCAATTTATTGATTCGACACAAGGGGAGACAAAGAATACTTGTAAGCCTTAACAGGAGTTGTCAATTCAGCTGCACCTGGAAACAGACTTGCTCGCAAGAGTTTATCAGTAACGTTCTATGGCGGTGGAAATAGCGAAATAACAAGGCAGTGAAATAAAGACAGCAAGAGTGATTATAGTAAACAGCAGGATTAAAATACGTAGGCACAGGGACGGATTTAACGGGCGTTGCATGGATGAGAGAAACTCATGTAACAATCAAAGCAGGCATTTGCAGATAATAATAAAACGGTATCCAAGTACTAATCAATCAATAGGCATGTGTTCCATATTTAGTCGTACGTGCTCGCAATGAGAAACTTGCACAACATCTTCTGTCCCACCAGCTGGCAGCCGGGCCTCTAGGGAAACTACTGGATATTAAGGTACTCCTTTTAATAAAGTACCGGAGCAAAGCATTAACACTCCGTGAACACATGTGATCATCATATCACTACCATCCCTCCGGTTGTCCTTTCCACTGGGCCATTGGTTCCTGACAATGACATGTGTATACAACTTGCGTAAGATCATAAACAACGAATATCTTCATGAATCAATAACATGTTCAGATCTGAGATCATGGCACTCGGGCCCTAGTGACAAGCATTAAGCATAACAAGTTGCAACAATATCATAAAAGTGACATCTACGGATACTAGGCACTATGCCCTAACAATCTTATGACTATTACATGACCAATCTCATCCAATCCCTACCATCCCCTTCAGCCTACAGCGGGGAATTACTCACACATGGATGGGGAAACATGGCTGGTCGATGGAGAGGCGTTGGCGGTGATGGCGGTGAAGATCTCCTCCAATTCCCCGTCCGGCGGAGTGCCGAACGGAGACTGCTCCCGCGACGGAGTTTCGCGATGTGCGGCTCTCTGGAGGGTTTGGCGACTTCGACTTCTCCCGTTCAGGTCGAAACCAATAAGTAGTCCGAAGGGGGCGTCGGAGGCCGGCCGAGGCCACACCATAGGGCCGCGCGGGCCCCCCGGCGCGCCGCCATATGGTGTGGGGCCCTCGGGCCTCCACCTCCTTTGCCCTTCTGGCTCCGTCAATATTTTGGTAAAATAGGGCCATCTGAAGAAATTCCGAGGATTTTCCCGAAAGTTGGATTTCTGCACAAAAACGAGACACCAGAGCAATTCTGATGAAAACAGCGTTAGTCCGTGTTAGTTGTATCCAAAATACACAAATTAGAGGCAAAACAATAGCAAAAGTGTTCGGGAAAGTAGATACGTTTTGGACGTATCAACTCCCCCAAGCTTAGCTTATTGCTTGTCCTCAAGCAATTCAGTTAACAACTGAGCGATAAAAGAACTTTCACGAACACATTTGCTCATATGATGTATATATTCTCATGCTATGGCTAATACTTAAGCAGTTCATAATGAGATACATGCAAATAAGATCATCCAACAGCTATGTCAATCATGGAGAAGTACCAACAATTAATAATAAGCACCATGAATCATGTATATAAGCAGGATTGCAATGTTCATAAGAGAATATGATAAAGTGGTATCTCGCTTGCCCGTATTTGATCGGCAAAACATAAATGCCGAGGCACCTCTTGAGTTCATAGAAAGACTAGAAGTAGTGATTGTCAAAGATAAAAGCATCAAAGTTATACCACGATCAATCATATTTTGAGACAAGCATATTATACTAAGAATGACAGTTGTGCTCTCAAGACAGTGCTCAAAGAAAGAATGGAGACACAACATAAAAGTAAAAGATTGACCCTTCGAAGAGGGAAGCAGGGATTAACATGCGCTAGAGCTTTTCATTTATAAAACAGGAGTAAAATTATTTTGAGAGGTGTTTGTTGTTGTCAACGAATGGTAATGGGTACACTAACTACCTCATCAACCGGACTCACAAGAGCGGCTCCCATTTATTTATTTTTGGTTGGCACTCCTTCCAACCTTTCTTTCACAAACCATGGCTAACCGAATCCTCGGGTGCCTGCCATCAATCACATACCATGAAGGAATGCCTTTTTATTTAAGTTTTATTATGATGATGACACTCCCCCAACCTTTGCTTACACAAGCCATGGCTAACGAATCCTTCGGTGCCGTCCAACAATCACAAACCATGGAGGAGTGTCTATTTAAGTTAATTAATTCGGGACTGGGAATCCCATTGCCAGCTCTTTTTCCAAAATTATTGGATAAGCGGATGTGCCACTAGTCCATATGAGAGTCCGTCAAAAGTAAATGACAAGGTTGAAAGCTAAACACCACATACTTCCTCATGAGCTATGAAACATTAACACAAATTGAGAAGCATTTTGAAAGTTTTAAAGGTAGCGCATGAGAATTTACTTGGAATGGTTTGAAATGCCATGCATAGGTATTTATGGTGGACACTTTTGGAACAACTTGGTTTTCAGGTGTTTGGAAGCACGAGCGTCACCGCTCAGTACAAGTGAAGGCTAGCAAAAGACTAGGGAGCGACAAATCAAGAGAGCAGTAACTGTCATAATCATGCTTGCGGCAAAATAAATTAACGGAGGCATAAAAGTGATACAAGAACTCGAAGCAATATAAATCATCGAGGCTTAATTGACTTTTTGTTCAGTCATATGCATGCGTGAGCATGTGCCAAGTCGATATAAATGAATTATTCAGAGGAGGATACCACAATGCCATACTTACTTATGAATAAAACAATGCAAGCAAACATCCATGACATGCTACTCATATTAATAAATTGGAACTAAACATGAGAGATCATGAGCTACTAGACTTTCTCAAATAACATATACCTCACATGAACCAACTAAGCATGCTCATATGGATGAGTATATGTACAAAAATGAAAGCAAATAGAGTTCATACCAGCCTCTCACCACAATCAGATTGTCGTAGATCGTCATTATTGCCTTTTCACTTGTGTAGCTTGGATAATATGAAATGAAAACCACGCTCCAGCCACCGAAGACCATTGAACTCATGATGAACTTTACAAACCAAAGAAGAACAGCAAATATTTTTGGCGTTTTCGAATTAGAAATAAGAACGAAAGAAAACAAGCAAACAAAGCAAAATCTTTTTGGGTTTTCTTATAGCAAACTAACGATAACAAATAAAGTAAACTAAGAACAAGGAACCAAATAAACAAATGGTGAAGAGAAACAACAGAAATATTTTTGGTCTTTTTGTGTTTTAGGAAAGAAACAAAGCGAAAACAAAAGAATGCAAACTAAAAGAAACACAGAAAAGCAGGATGACAGAAATCTGCCAAATCCTGACAGCAGTACAGAAATCGAATTTAACAAAAATCTTCCATTGCTCAGACCAAAAAGTGTTCAACTAATGAAAGTTAGATAACAGCCTGGGGAACATGCTCAAAAATTGGCAACTCAAAATAACGTTCTGGCTGTGCGTACGAATTTTTTGGTAACAGCACAGAATCTGTTTTTGGACAGCACTTCCCCAAATATCATCTCCTCTCATTAGAAAACCACTCTAGAGACTAAACAATTATGTACAAGTATCCAGCAACCATAATATGCAAAGAATGAGTGATGCCGGTATACCTCCCCAAGCTTAGGCTTTTGGCCTAAGTGGAGTTCATTCCCAACGAGGGTCGGAGTTCTACGCCGGTGGATCATACATGGAGTGGTAATAGGGCCCTGTGCAGAAGAATATCGTGGAGGTTCCACATGCCCATGATGTTGATATGAGGAGCTCGCTGCATCGGATGAAGAGTCGGGGTGCTCCTCGGCCTCCTCCACATCTTCCCTTGCACGACGGCTTTCCCTTTCTATGTATGTGTTTAGCTCATTTTCCGTAATCGACCACCCGTCCCTGGCATCAAGGTTAAACAAAGCAGGTGCAAGCGTACTAATTTTTCAATTTTCTTAGTTATACTCCAACTTTTCTTATACAAAGTTATCCTATAATGCAGGTTGTTCAAATTAGATGCATCTGAAATAAATTCATGTCTGATCATGGAGCCAACATCAAGTTTCTCTATAGAAAGCGGAATATCTAAATGGTGAGGTCCTACACCATGCATAGCTAATAAGCGAGAGGCGATAAGACCTCCACAAATTCCTCCTTCTCACGGTTAGTAGCAAGTCTACAAGCTATTAAAGCACCCAAATTATAAGTCCTATCCTGTTGCAAAGCAGCAGCTAAGAAGGCCAAATCTTGGACAGATAACTACCTCCTTTTCGCAAGAACGCACTTTGTAATGAAATAGGCAAAGTAGCGGATGGCTGGCTGTTGAATGCTACTAATCTTACCACTATCATTGGAGAAGCTCCTCCCATTACAAATCCTCGCATAAAGATTTGAGAGCTCCCGCGGTGTTCCCCTGATCTTCTCGCAGGATTCCGCGGCACTCTAATCATTGTACAAAAATCACGAAAGGCAAGTCGATAGTTTTGTTATAAATCTTATACCGGACCATGGGGTCAGTTTGAGACCGGTGAAATTCGAAATCCTGCACAACCGACACCGTTAGTTTAGCATATTGGTGAGGTTCACCAACAGCAAAATCTCCCAATCTGCATTGGAAATTAGTGTTTGAACGTCTTGCAGGATTCCTGCATTCCGCATAAAGTCCGTGCATGGGTAATAGGGGTATACTCCTCTTCACGATGAACTCTCATGACTTGTTGTACCTCCAACTCTTCTTGGTTAAGTTGGTGCATACTTCCCTCCATTTTCTGAAATTTTTCAACAATCATTATAAAATTTGATTTCAAGGTATGTAATTGAAGGGAACTACTATAGGAACTTGCTAGAGTACTAAACATGCATCTAAACTAATTTCTACCACTTAGAATAAGCATGCAAGCTCACTAAACATGTTATCTACAGCAGCAAAATATTCAATATATACTCAACCAAATGAAATTCCAATTGGACAATCAAAGGAGTCACATACCAAGGAGTAAATGTGCCAAATTTCAGAGAAATCTGGGCTGAGCAAGGAGATCGAAAAATCGCGAGTTCTTGAGCAGAAACACGAGTGAGAGAAACTTGGTACGAGCTTTTTCGGGAGAGAGAAGGTGCTGGGAGGAAGAGATGATGAAGTGGGGCAAGGGTGGCCCACACCACATGGTGGCGCGCCCCTTGCGGCCGCGCGCCTATGGTGTGGCACCCCCGGTGCCCCACAGGTCATCCTCTGGTGCTCCCAGTGCCTCGTCGAAAAATAGGACCAACGGTGTAATTTTTGTAATTTTTAGAGAACTTCGAAAAATGCACATTTCGGGGTATTAAATTAATGATTACTGCGCAGGAAAATGATTTCTAAAATCTTAAATGACTAAAGCATATTGCAAAACAAAAGTGCTACAGCAAGTAAAATAGGGGAGGGAGAAAGAAAGAAAGAAGTGTTGTTTAGCTCTTTTATGCAATAAAATATACTTGTTAACAAGGTTGATCAAGTCTTGCTACCAAATAAATTTTATATGACATAAGAAGAAATAAACCTCAAATCAATCATGTTACCTTATATTGAATTGATATGGATCCAATCACAAGAGTTTGATATTCTTCTTTAGGCTCATATATAGGACAATCAATGGATCCCACTTTGATAGTTTTCACATTAAAAATTGTATTGACTCCACATACTTTATCAATCCTCTTGGGAAAATAGACAGTGTGTTCCTTATCATCAACATTGAAAGTAACCATGCCTTTATTGCAATCAATAACAGCCCCTGCAGTATTAAGAAAGGGTCTTCCAAGAATAATGGACATATTATCATCTTCAGGCATTTCCAACACAACAAAATCAGTTAATATCAAGCAATGTGAGTAACTTGAACAGGAACATTTTCACACAAACCAACAGGAATAGCAGTAGATTTATCAGCCATTTGCAAAGATATATCAGTAGGTATCAATTTGTCTAAATCAAGTCTCTTATAAAGAGAAAAAGGCATCACACTCACACCTGCTCCCAAATCACATAGAGCAGTTCTAACATAATTATTCTTGATGGAACAAGGAATAGTCGGTATACCTGGGTCGCCCAACTTCTTTGGAATCTTACCATTGAAGGAGTAATTAGCGAGCATAGTAGAAATTTCCTCATTGGGGATTTTCCTTTTGTTAGTAACAATATCTTTCATATACTTTGAATAAGGAGGCAATTTAATAGCATCAAAGGGATTTGCAAAATAAAGGTTTCATCCAATCACAAAATTTATTATAATGTTCCTCCTCCTTTGATTTTAGTTTCTTAGCAGGAAAAGGCATTTGTTTTTGAACCCAAGGTTCTCTTTCATTACCATGTTTCTCAGTAATAAAGTCTTCTTTAGTGTACTTTTTATTTTTAGCATGCTTTTCGGTTCTTTTTCAATTTCTTCTTTATCAGAGTATCATTCTTATCATTATCTTCCTCATGTTCATTACCACTTTCAGTTTCAGCATCAGAAATAGAAATACTATTAGGATCATTAACAGGTTCAGAGGATTCTACAACATTCTTATGTTTCTTTTTCTTTTTCTTAGATGGAGCACTAGTTTTAATTAGTTGAGAATCTTGTTCAACTCTTTTGGGATGCCCTTCAGGATATAGAGGATCCTGGGTAGAAGCACCACCTCTAGTTGTTACTTCACAAGCATGTTTTTCTTTAGAATTATTTCCCAATAAGTCATTTTGCACTTTAGTAAGTTGATCAATTTGAGTTTGAACCATTTGAAAATGTTTAACAAGTATCTTAACATCATTGGAGGTTCTCTCCACAATACCATGCAATTCACTAATAGCTCGAGAATTTTCCATTAAATGATTCTCTACTCTCATATTAAAGTTTTCTTGCTTAACAATATAATTATCAAATTCATCTAAGCATTGAGCAGGAGATTTTGAATACGGAATATCTTCCCTAGTAAAGTGTTGAAGCGAGTGTACCTCAATCATGGATGAAGGGGGAATCGTCTCACATATATCTTCTATAGGAGGTAAATTCTTCACATCTTCAGGTTTAATAGCCTTCTCTTTAAGAGACTTCTTGGCTTCCCTCATATCTTCATCATTTAATTTAATCATACCCTCTTCTTCACTATCGGTGTCGGGGTTGGTTCAGGTGTAGACCAATCATCATGATTCCGGCCTATTCTAGCCAATAATTCTTCAGCTTCGGGTTCTTTTCCTGAAAACACAACCAGCACAACTATCTAGGTATGCCCTAGACTCAATAGTTAGTCCACTATAAAATATATCAAGTAAATCATGCTTTTCTAAATCATGGTCAGGCTGAGCTCTAATAAGAGAGCAAAATCTAGCCCAAGCCTCGGCAATTTCTCTCCATCTTCCTGGTCAAAATTATAAATTCTCCAAAGCAATGTTGAGCACTAGCAGGAAAGTATTTTCGAAAGAAAACATCACGCAAGTCAGTTGGACTTTTAATAGAACCAGAAGGCAAATTATTATACCAAGTTTTAGCATCATCCTTTAATGAGAAAGGAAAAATTTTAGCGACAAAATAAGTACGCATCTTGACATCATCAGAAAACACGCCACTAAGAGTAGATAACTCTCAAGTGTTCAACAGCACTTTCTTTTTCAGTACCACAAAAGGGTGTTTTCTCAACAATAGCTATATGAGATAGATCAAGAGAAAATCATAATCTTTATCCCTAATATTTATAGGAGATGTGGCAAATTTAGGATCGGAGATGGTTTATATCTAACGGCATGTTCTGCAAGCAACTTTTTAATTTTTCTTGCATCAGTAGTAGCATTGCATTTTTCAATAAAATCATCATCAAGCTCTACATAATCTTCATCAGGATCATCACTAGAATAATCAAGTTCAGGTGATTTAACAGGTGTAGTAGCATTAGGAGTTTCAGTATTTTCAATTTGTCTAGACTTAGCAATTGTAGCATCTAGAAAAGATCCCAATGAACCACTATCATCAAGCACAGCAGAAACATTATCAATATTATGAGAATTTTCAGATTCAGCAGAAGTACCAGCAAGCATGTGGCGGTGAAACAAGTTTATCAATCACAGATGGTGAATCAAGAGCAGCAGAGGTACTCAGTTGTACCTTTTCTTGTAGTGGATGGTAATATGGCGATCTTAGTATCGCGAGGTTTACCCATAATGGAGAATTTGCACAACATCAATCCAAGTGAACTTCCAAATAAAGCTATGTTCCCCGCAACGGCGCCAGAAAATAGTCTTGATGACCCACAAGTATAGGGGATCGCAACAGTCTTCGAGGGAAGTATTACCCAATTTATTGATTCGACACAAGGGGAGACAAAGAATACTTGTAAGCCTTAACAACGGAGTTGTCAATTCAGCTGCACCTGGAAATACTTGCTCGCAAGAGTTTATCATAGTAACAGTTCTATGGCGGTGGAAATAGCGAAAAATAAAGACAGTAGTGATTATAGTAAACAGCAGGATTAAAATACTGTAGGCACAGGGACGGATTTAACGGGCGTTGCATGGATGAGAGAAACTCATGTAACAATCAAAGCAGGGGCATTTGCAGATAATAATAAAACGGTATCCAAGTACTAATCAATCAATAGGCATGTGTTCCATATTTAGTCGTACGTGCTCGCAATGAGAAACTTGCACAACATCTTCTGTCCTACCAGCCGGTGGCAGGGCTCTAGGGAAACTTTGGATATTAAGGTACTCCTTTTAATAAAGTACCGGAGCAAAGCATTAACACTCCGTGAACACATGTGATCCTCATATCACTACCATCCCCTCCGGTTGTCCCGATTTCTGTCACTTCGGGCCATTGGTTCCGGACAGCGACATGTATACAACTTGCAGGTAAGATCATAAACAACGAATATCTTCATGAATCAATAACATGTTCAGATCTGAGATCATGGCACTCGGGCCCTAGTGACAAGCATTAAGCATAACAAGTTGCAACAATATCATAAAAGTGACATCTACGGATACTAGGCACTATGCCCTAACAATCTTATGACTATTACATGACCAATCTCATCCAATCCCTACCACCCCTTCAGCCTACAGCGGGGAATTACTCACACATGGATGGGGAAAACATGGCTGGTCGATGGAGAGGCGTTGGCGGTGATGGCGGTGAAGATCTCCTCCACCCCGTCCGGCGGAGTGCCGAACGGAGACTGCTCCCGCGACGGAGTTTGCGATGTGGCGGCTCTCGGAGGGTTTCCGACTTCGACTTCTCCCCGTGCGTTTGGTCGAAACCAATAAGTAGTCCGAAGGGGGGCGTCGGAGGCCGGCGGGCCCACACCATAGGGCCGCGCGGCCCCCGGGCGCGCCGCCATAGGTGGGGGCCGACGAGGGATCACCTCGGCAATGCCTACGTATTGTAGAATAGGGTTTTCGGGAAGAGCGACGATGGAGATTCCGGGACGAGATTAGGCACACGACGTACCCAGCTTCGGGTCCCCTCGGTGGAGGATCCCTACGTGCTGCTAGCAATCCACTATATGATGATATGTATGTTTACAGGGTGCCGCCATAGGCGGAGCTATGCTGTCTATCTGTTGTCTCCTCTATTTCGGGTGCCCTGGCTAGCTTTATATATGCAACCAGCCTAGGGTTTTACAAGAGTCCTAGTCGACTACTTCTTCGGGTTGCCTTGTTGGGCCTTCTCCATATTTGGTCTTCTCCATATTGGGCCGAGCCAGGTATACTAATAATGGGTACCCGAAGGGTATGCCCATGTCAGTAGCCCCCGAGTTTATAGGGAAGTCGAAGACTTGCGTAGAAACTCCAAGCATAACCATCTCCGAAGTCGAAGAAATACAAGGCGAGGTCCATATCGTAGATCATGTGTAGCGTAGATGATGTCGACGATTCTTGAAATTATCGGGTGCGCGGCGCTCCCGATGGGAGTAGCCCCCGAGTCTATGGGGAAGTGCTTGCACTTAGGCATAGACTCAAGTTGTACTACTCGATGAAGAACTTAACTATATTTCGGGAGGACTTGATGAAATCCATGGGCTCCCGATGGGAGTAGGCTCCACTCGAATCGTAGAATCGAGTTGAGTCTACAAAGCTTGATTGTCGTAGATGCGTCGAAGTTATTTTTCTATCGGGTGCGCGACCAGCGCTCCCGATGGGAGTAGCCCGAGGCTACAGCCAAGTGTTTGCACTTGGGTGTAGGCTCAACTTGCTTTTAATCGACACCACAATTTTTCCTCTTTCTTGTATCTTATCGGGAGGGCGAACAATACTCTCGATAAGAGTAGCCCCCGAGCCTATGGGCAGGTGCTTGCACCTAGGCATAGGCTCAAGTTGTAGTACTCGATAAAGAACTTGGCGCAGCCCCTCTTTTTATCGACTCCAGGCCGTTGCTATTTTTATTTGACATCCATATCTATATTGTACAGGGATAATGGTAATTGGGGCTAGTTCATCTGACGGATCAGGTACTAGTTAACTGCTCTAGTGGCAATCCGCAAAAACCTACTTCAAGATCACGTCCCTGGACATGATCTCGGGACTGGCGTAATTCGTCACGTGCCGCAAGGACTTACCATGATCCGAATTCCAGTAATGTTATCGGTCCATAGCGCGTCCGCCGGGATATTTCTTCACATCTGTTGATGTGGAAAAAAGTAGCAGACGCAGTCTTTGGCGATGCCACGCCACACAGACGGATCCCGGGTCTTACCTTCGCGAGTTTTGCGGCATTCGAGATTATTCGCGACTTTTAGCGCTCTGAGAATATATTGTCGAGTGCCTTGTTCGGCTGATGCAATGACCCATTTTGCGGGTTCTTCTATATTTTTCTCGGGCGTGATGAGACAGCCGAATATATTGGTTCTTCTATATTGTCGGTAGGCACATCGCCGATACTCTTGCTCGGAACAAATGACGAGTCAATGGACCCGAAGATTTGTCTATCCTCTCTTTTTTTTTTGTTCCTCCTTGATGATAATTTCGTCGAGTTCCTCCTTCAGGAAAATATTTCTTCGGGTCCTCCTTGAGGACAATTCTTCGGGACCTTCTTGAAGATAATTCTTCGGGACCTCCTTGAAGATAATATTTCGGGACTTCCTTGAGAACAATTCTTCGGGTCCTTCCTGAGGATAATTCTTCGGGTTCTCATTGAATAAAATTTCGTCGGGTTCTCTCAAGATTTCGTCGGGTTCCTCCCTGAAGAAGATTTCGTCGGGTCCCTCCCTGAAGAAGATTTCGTCGGGTACTCTTTTGATTTCGTCGGGTACTCTTTTGATTTCGTCGGGTCCTGTCCTTTCTTGAAGACAATTTCGTCGAGTTCTCCCTGTAGACAATTTCGTCGGGTTCTCTTTTATATATTTTGAAATTTTCTTTCTCCTGCACAAATGAACAAACTTTTCTATATTTTCCTTGACTCTTTTTCACATGCGGTGTCAGATGCTCAAATTCAATGATATGTAAAGTGAATATACGCCGCGCAGCCCCCGAGCATCGGGTGCGGCAAAAGTAGATGACAATCAACTTTGTGTAAGATAAAGGAACACTTAGCTTTATTGGTTACAATGGAGTCGACGCACGATGAAATCTTCGACTGTATAGAGGAAGTCGAACCGAAGTAGAAACCACCAAATAGAGATAATAGATGCCACCAAATTGTTGATGAAGAAATAGCCGAGCCCCCGAGCGCTGCTGGGGTGACGTTATGATTGTTACTTAGATGCTGTGTCGCAGTTGCGACCCGAGGCGAAGCCATGGTCGAGCCCCCGAGTGTTAGCGATGATGTTAAAAGAAGTTGACGAAGTCGCGGCGTCATATAAGGTGGAGCCATTTAGGATGAAGCCATAGACAATAATATATGAAGATGAATCCCAGATGAAGTATTTGAGATGACTCCATATTGAAGATTACGCCATTAAATATAGAGCATATATTGAAGATAAATCCGTCGATATCATAGAGTATGAATACATTAGCCCGAAGAATCCAGTAATAACCATAGAAGATGAATCCGCTGATATCATAGAGGATGACTCCATTGATCCGAAGAAAATAGTTCTAGTAATAACCATAGAGGATGAATCCATTGACCCGCAAAAAATAGTTCCAGTAATAACCATAGAAGATGAATCCGTTGACCCGGAAACGTATCGGGTAATATTCTATAAGAATAAACCAGTAATATCCATATAGATGAATCCGAATAAATTCACTGACCCGAAGAAATAAATCCAGTAGTAACCATCGATTATAAATCCACTGTCCCGGAAATCCGCCCGGTAGTACTATATTAGAGAAAACCAATGATAACCCGAAGAAAACCAATCCAGTAAGCCGAAGAAAATAAATCATCTGAGCCGAAGAAATCCACTAAGCCGAAGAAAATAATTTTACTGAGCCGGAGAAAATAATTCCACTGAGCCGGAGAAGATATATCCAGAGCCGAAGAAAAGAACTTCACCAGGTAACCGAGTATATTTGTAGTAACGAAGTAATGGCGCAGCCCCAGTGTTTGGATGAATTTGCTGTAATAATGTAATGGCGCCGCCCCCGAGTATTCGGGTGTGGTGAAAGTAAATAATTGAATCTTGGAGGGAAAGGGAAACTTAGCTTTTTATCAGGTGCGGCGGAGCCGATGTGGACGCAAGTCGTGCCTCGGACGCAGTCTGTAGTTACACGGCGCCTAGCCAGAAGTAGTAGATATGGCCGACATAGTCGATAAAGAGGACGCAACCGATGAAACAGAGACATGCCGCGTTTTAGCCGAAAGTTGTTGACCCGGCAGAACGCAGTTGAATGAAGTGGATCCGCGACGAGTGAGCCCCTGAATATATCGAGTCCACAATGCGACAAGCGAGCCCCTGAGTGTGGCGACTGTGCGCGGTGAAGCAGTCGAAGCTTATTCCGATCTGCAGTTATATTACAGCACAAAAAAAAACTGCGTGCAAATAATACGAGCCAAAAAATATTTGGCGAAGTAATTTTTTGCGTAATTAGAAATATGACACCTGATTGTTTTTCTGCCGGAGGAGATCGAAGCGCTGACTTGTGTCCTAGAAAACTTCCATTGCGTGCGTGACCATGAAGATGATCCATGATGCAGCGAATATCTGACGGCGTCTGCCCCTGTACATCCACTTGCTCATGCAGAGTAGTAGTTGAAATAGTAATAGTGCTGAAGCTAGCTCGTTCATGGTCCAAACTAATAATAAGATGATGAAGCGTAGCTCTGCATGAACCGGCCCGGGAACGTGCGTAGCTGTCGCGGCCTCTTGCTTGGGAATCAGAACCGCTGTCTGGGTCGTCGATTTGGACACGGGCGTGCTGTGCCACCGGAATTACGACACTTTGGATCGCTTAGACTGTAGGCGATCTTTGATTTCCGCCGAACTGATTCCTGCCTGATGATCTTGGGAGAACTGCGACGAAGCTGAAGCCACAGGTGCAGACGTAATTGGTTGATGATGAGCTTGATGGATCCCGCCCGGATAACGAAATCCAATCATCGCGATTCCCACAGACGGCGCCAATTGACGAGGGATCACCTCGGCAATGCCTACGTATTGTAGACTAGGGTTTCGGGAAGAGCGACGATGGAGATTCGGGGACGAGATTAGGCACACGACGTACCCAGCTTCGGGTCCCCTCGGTGGAGGATCCCTACGTGCTGCTAGCAATCCACTATATGATGATATGTATGTTTACAGGGTGCCGCCATAGGCGGAGCTATGCTGTCTATCTGTTGTCTCCTCTATTTCGGGTGCCCTGCCTAGCTTTATATATGCAACCAGCCTAGGGTTTTACAAGAGTCCTAGTCGACTACTTTTTCGGGTTGCCTTGTTGGGCCTTCTCCATATTTGGTCTTCTCCATATTGGGCCGAGCCAGGTATACTAATAATGGGTACCCGAAGGGTATGCCCATGTCACTCGGGCCTCCACCTCCTTTGCCCTTCTGGCTCCGTCAATATTTTGGTAAAATAGGGCCATCTGAAGAAATTCCGAGGATTTTCCCGAAAGTTGGATTTCTGCACAAAAACGAGAGCAATTCTGCTGAAAACAGCGTTAGTCCGTGTTAGTTGTATCCAAAATACACAAATTAGAGGCAAAACAATAGCAAAAGTGTTCGGGAAAGTAGATACGTTTTGGACGTATCAGACGTCCATCGCTTCTGGACTGCTCGCGCCGGTCTACTTTGATATTTCGTGCGGGGAATGGCCACGAATATCGCCTCCCGCCACCGATGCACGGCTCCTACGTCTTTTCGGCGGACACTCGGCGCGACGCGGAGGCCCGCGGAGACGCAAACCTGGCGCATATTTGGACTAGGTTTACGTCTCCGCGGACGGCTCCACTTTGCGTCGCCCCCGGAGCGGGTCCGACGCATTTCCGGTCATGTCGGACGAAACGGTCGCTCGGCGTCCGTTTGCGTTGGCTGGAGATGCCCTTAGGGCATCTCCACCGAGCGACCCATCCCGCGCGTCCGGATGGGTCGAACGGACAAAACCGCGCCCGCGCGGACCCATCCCTAAACGGATGGTCGCGCGCGACCCATCCCTAAAACGGATGGCCAAAATCTTGGACGAGTTTTGGCCGCGGACGCGAGGGTCGCTCGCGTCCTCCCTTGTCCGCCGGCCCGCCTGTCTGCGCCTCCCACAACAGAAACTCTCCACTCCACTCACAAAACCTAGAGATGGCCGACAAAGCGACTGCCGCCGCCACCGCCACCACCGCCACCATCGGAGAGGAGGCACTGCTCGCGGCCGTTTGGGCACGAAATGGGGGCGCATTCAGGGCGGCATGCGTACCAGTCACGGGATGGGTCACCGGAGGTGGGCGAGTCCTTGACGGGGCCGTCACCTTCGTCCATTTGACCTCAACCGTGCGTCGGCGAACTCCAAAGGCCCCAAGAACCTGGGAGCAGCTGCGATGGCCGGTGCACGCAACCTGCTCGACGATTTGTCGCCGCGCGCGCGCAGTCACCGTCCATCGTGCGGCCCCTCCGTCTTTCGCGCAGACAATGCCGACGACCCTGCCATATCCTTCGACATAGCAGCTCCCAGCCACCTCCCATTGACACACAGAGGGCACAACTGCTGTCTGGGCAGCATAAACATCGAGGAGGAGCCGTTGTGGTGAGGGCCTCACACAAGCCGTAGCTGCACAAGCTAGAGCTCGCCGGGTAAGCAAACGAACCGCCAACTACACGGAGAAGGAGGACAAGGTGCTCGTCCAAGGATGGTTGACCATCGGGCAAGATGCGCAGGTGTGCCAGAAGGGGACCGCATTCTGGCACCGGATCTATGAATACTTCCATGAACAACGCAAATATGGACAGGAGCCATTTGAGAGCGACCGCAGCGAGATATCGCTCCAAAAGAGGTGGGGAACAATTCAAACGGAATGCAACAAGTTCCAGGCGGCGTATGATCACGCGAAGCGGATCCCCGTTAGTGGCATGGGTGTGAAGGACTTGGTATGATTCTTAACCTCAACTTAATCATCCGATGTTCGCACATATGTTTATCGTTGTTGTCTCGCTTTGCTCTAGGTGTGGCGAGCTTTGGAATTCTACAAAGTCAACAATGGAGAGAAGACCTTTGCCTTCCCTCATTGTTGGAAGGAACTCCACGGCACCCCCAAGTTCCAGGAGGGGTACGAGGGGTACATGGCGACCTTGACTGGCAACAACCCCGCCAAAGATGCCACGGTCATTGACCTTGATGGTGGGCAGCCTTGCGGTAGCTCCGCTTCTCGTGCAAGTTGTCCACGCGGCCACAAGTTGCCAAAGCCGACATGAAGCGTGATGCTTCGTCCATGCTATTGTATGACACTTTGAAGGAGATGCATGCTGACAGAGAGGTGTCCACGGACAAGAGTGATGAGAGGAGGCGCCGGGAGAAAGAAGAGGACAGGAAGAAATTCTTTGATGTCCAGCAGAAGAAGCTTGAGATTGAAGAGGTCAAGGCCAAGACCAAAGCTAAAGAACTTGAGCTCAAAGAGAGAGAACTTGAGCTCATAGCAATGGCAAGGGCCAAAGAGGTGGAGCTGAAGGCGAAGGAAGTTGAGGTCAAACGCTAAGCTGAGGACAACCTCATCATGAACGCCGACTTGACCAACATGAGCGAGGCGAAGAGAGCTTGGTTCGAGAAGAGACAGAAGAAGATCCTCGAGCGTCCAAATTAAGTTAGACAATCTCGATTGTAATTTTTATATTTTTCTCAAACTATGACACATTTTATTTAATTTATCATGGTACATTTGATAATATTTTATGCTATTTGATATTATTTTATGTTTGTTATATATTATTCTATGTTTATGAGATATTATTCTATGTTTGTTAGACATTGTTTATAAGGATCTGTGGCCAGATGACCTATTTCCCAAAGAAATAGGCCAAATGGCCAAATGGGTGGCCGCTGCGTTGGGCGCAGCGTGCGACCCAAATGGACGCGCGGACGCGCGTCCGCTCGGCCACGCAAACGGCCCAAAACGGACGGCCCAGCGTGTCCGTTTGGGTCGCTCGGTTGGAGATGCCCTTAGCACGTACTCTGTCCCAATGTAAAAAGAAAGGAGCCCATTGCCATTGCTGACATACACAATAAAAGGCCCGCTCGAATGCAACAAGGCCGGGCCACTGCCCACAGCCCACGAGCTTGGACGCGGAATCACGACTGCCTCGAGCCCCTCCGCCGCCCCCATTCCGGCAGCCCGCCCAGATCCACATCACACGCCGCCCCTCCGCCAGCTTCGAATCGGCGACGTCCGCATCGTCCTCACGCCGACCAAAGTCCGCCCCGCCTCGCCTCGCCGTCGACCTCCAACCCCTCCTCCCCCTCCAGCCCCGCACCGCTCGACTTCTCCATCTTCCGAAATGCTGCGGAGGTAAGACCCCTATTACTCCCTAGAACCAAAGTATTGATGCACGGATCAGAGTGTCCAGCACTGGGCTAGGGAAAACCGGCGAACGATTTCAAGTTCAAACAAATTGGGCCCGGAGAGTCGTAGGTCCCGTCGATCGTAAGCTTTTTTTCCAACGGCACTGATCTTATCTATAATTCAGATATAGGGTTCGCGATTTATGGCCAGAGCTCTTCTGCTGGACAGGGGAGTACAGCTATTAAGGCAGATTTCTGTTAGGCCGGTTTTCATCCATTTCCGACTCAAAAACTAAACCAATGTTGCGACTAGGAAGTTGCAGATAACTTTCTGCAAGTATCCGCAGCGGTATCTGCTGGCACGTTCGGATGCCTGTAGAGCTTAGGATATGGACATGAGGAGTTAGCCGTGGAAGAGGGCTGAGAAGCAATGCTAGGCTTTGTGGGTGGAGTTTTCTTGTGAGGCTTTGGGACGATTGATATGTCTTAGCATGCTTGTTGCACTGTAGAATCTCTTAATAGTTATTTGTTGCACAGGTTTAGTGCGGCTATGGGGCCAAGGACCGTTCTCCGGTCAATCGTCACGGTTCAGGCAAGTACACGGCGGAACAAAGTAGTCTCGCTTACCTCTCTTACTTTTTGGTCAAATGTTAATCTTCCTTTTGCTGGTTGTTCGTGTGTCGATTCTGACCAGGCTACCAAGGCCCAGCCCTCCGCACCTGCTCAGCTCTCGGGGTTTGGTGCAGTGGCTCGTGCTTTCAGGTAAATGTAGTTGCAATCTTATTCCATATGCAAATGCCAGTCTACCTCTTGCATTGCTTGGTGAGTATTGAACTGTATGCATGTGCTGTTGCGTGCAGCTCAAGGTCTCTCTGGAAGGGAGCCTTTGTTGATGCGTTCCTGTCTAGAATCAAGAATAACGGAGGAGCAATGAATGGCAAGAAGATTTGGTCTCGTAGGTCTTCAATTTTGCCGGAATTCGTTGGTTCCTCTGTGCTCATTTACAATGGAAAGACTCATGTACGTTGCAAGATCAATGAGGGGAAGGTTGGCCATAAGTTTGGAGAGTTTGCTTTTACGCGGAGAAGGAGACCCCATCGAACAACTATAGCAAAGGGCAAACAAGTGAAGGGCAAAAAGTAAAAAAAGATACTGTGCATGGAAGGTACGTTTATAATATCATAAGATATGAATTTAGACATGAGAAGATACTGTATGAAGTCTACCTGACTTCTAAGGCTTTTTGTAGTATCCTGAGTTTTTTACAGTTGCATGTAGAGAAAAAACATCTTGAACTAGTACCAACTTGGGCTTGTGCGCAATAATCAGATTGGTTGTATTTAGCTACAGGCTAATTGGTGGGAGATGATAGATCACAGTAAAAGAAAAACCAAACACACATTGCCCACATCCTGCTTATGGTACTCTTGTAAATTTCATTTCAGATATATTAGTCTATTTGGGCAATTTCCAGTCTTGTGTTATGTAAAAACTGTATTAGTAGAATATAGATTCTAGTGTTGAAATATTGATATATTTGTTGATAATTCCAAAAAGAAAATTATGCAAAGTCGGTTGGGCAGATCAAAAGTTATGGCAGTCTGAATTCACCCTTCACATGCATTACTCTGTTTCGCTGAACAGTATTCTAGTCCATTTATCTTGTAGCACAATGCTAACCCCTGGAGGTGACTGTATTTTTTTTTGATAACAGTAAAGTTGTAGATTTGTGTGTGTAGATAGCTGATTAAAAACTATGAAGAATATTATAAGAGGGGTTACGTGTCGAAGTGTAGGAGCATGTCTTCTGTTTATTAGTTTGATTAGTGTATTAAGGGGCCTGTACCTTGTAATTATATTTTCTTGATAACAGTAAAGTTGTAGATTTGTGTGTGTAGATAGCTGATAGAAAACTACGAAGAATAATATAAGAGGGGTTACGTGCCAAAGTGTAGAGCATGTCTTCTGTTTATTGGTTTGATTAGTGTATTAAGGGGACTGTACCTTGTAATTGTCAGGTTCTATTGCCTGACGGCAGAATCAATCTTTGTTGGCAAATCCTTGTCACATGGTCAAGGCAAGTGACTGATGAGCAATATCTGTGATGGTAGCCCAGATGTCCCATGCATTATGCATATGTAGATTGACCAGTGTTGTAAAGATTGATGCATCTAGTAGATTCTAACCATAATATGTAACGATACCTCATGAAATCCACTGACCAAGATTGCACCTGTGAAGCACTCATGCAATTCGCTATGACATCTTATTTCTAAGAATGAGAATGTGAGTTGAGATACAATTATGAGCGAGAATGTTGTCAATTGCTTATGAAATTAACACAGAAGCTTGTCTTGTTAAATGTGCTTGCACTCTTCATGGTTTGCAAAGAGTCTTAAGCTTACAGCCTTACAGTGCAGGGTGGTGCTTCATTTTTTTTTTTCACTCGCCCAGATGCTTACCTCACTCTGTCGACAACTTTTTTCAGGTGGGTTTGTCAAGGACGACGGGACAAGGCCTAGTTGAAGCGCAAGCACCAGAATCACCTTAATATTTTTACAACCTTTGACTGCCTTTCATGGGACAATAATAATAGGAGAATGTGTCTGGATAGTCATGCTCTGTCAGTTCTCCCTTGCTAGTGTTCTTAGCATAACTCAGGAGTAGATCCATTTAATGTTTCTGTTGTGGGCTTATCAGCCTACTGTCTTTGCACCCTGGCTCTTTGAGTGAACATTGAAATGTAACTTGCAACTTACATATGCTTCAGATTGGTCGATTTTTAGCTGAAAACTGATGTGCTGCTGTTCATCGACCGGAGTTTGACACTTGACAGTGTACCTATGAGGGACATGCATGATCTTGCTCCAGGAGTCTAGTCCAGAGTCTGCAGCCGCCATCACCATTGTTGGCATCAGGTTGCAGGTCTGGCAAAGACGCTATTGTGTTCAAATTTAGACAAATATGGGACATGGAATGCGAGGAAGATTCTCTGAAAACAACATCTTGAAGAAGGGAACGATGGCTGATAAGGAAATCAAACTTAATCGTTGCACACCCAAAGACATTCCTTAGAAGAACATTCTTGACATGAACATTGCCACGCGGCCAATATCCATGCATGCAAAAACATGCTGCCGAGCATCAACGATACTACCACCAGGAAGACCATGGACAAGGCAGTACAAGAGGAGTTCATTTACGCCGCTAAAAGTCCACAGGTTGCCTCTCCCGCAGCCAGTGTCATCCTCGCTTGTGGTAGCCGAGGGTGGATCTCATTCATCTTTGGCCATGGACCAGCCATCACGTAGCGTTCATCTTAGCCCTACACTGGGTTCTGATCATCCCGAGCAATCAGGAGCCCGTCTTCCCTCCACTAGAGGTGATTCATGTCCCAACTTTTCGATCGTTATTTTTTTACGGCGTAACATACTTTACTCCTACGGTGATCAATTGTCTTTTTATCCCTTGATTGCGTTTCCTCGACACAATTTTCGGACCGCAATATTTCTATGCTCGTGATACCATTTTTTTTTTACATTTCCTTTTTTAATAATTTGACTCATTCGTCGGCCCAACTTTCTAATCACACCATTTCGATTTTAATTATACTTACGTACTTTTTTAGGGCATGTAATTTTTTGACCATAATTTGTCATCAGTTGTTAATAGTATTTTTTTTTGCTTTAAAGGTATTCGTTAACACATCTTTCAGGTTGTATTTTTTTTACGGTAGTTACCCTACATTTGCGTCAGTATTTTACTTCCCCTTTTTTATGCTTCGATGGTATTTCTTCAACACAACGTTCCTTCCATCTTTTTCCGATGGTAGTTAAGTTAATTGTTCGTTGTTGATTAATTTCTCGGCAGCAATTCGACGGTGGTACTTACCTTTTCTTTGGTATAACATTTGACATAATTTTCGACTGTAATTTTTCACCGGTAGTTACCCCACGACATCTCTTTGACAGTGAGTACTCCGTTCCTTTCTATAATGCCTATAGATTTTTGGCATTTGTTTCAGAATATAAGGTTGTAGCTTGGCTCTTTTTCAATTATCCCCTCTACATGCATGAAAAAAATTCATACAAAAAAGAAACAATTAATTGAGATTCCTAATACATGACACCAACGATTCCTTAGATTTAGGAAGCAATGTTTTTATTTCCTTAATATAACCTGGCTGCACATATATGGAGAGTCAACTAGAGATATTTGTGGAATTTGTTATGTTAATTTAGGAAGTTACCGATTTTCCTCATTTTACTTGGATCTCAAATCGTTAATCTAGGGGTTTGTGTAAAGAACACTCTTGTTCTAATTTCCGTGCCAAAAAACAATAGGCACTATAGAATGGAACGGAGGGAGTATTTATTTTCTATTCTTCAGCAGTGTCGACATATGTTCCCAACCATAATTTACTGCCAATATTTACCCCGCAGTTACTCCCAGACGATGAGTAATTCTCCAACCATAATTCGTGAGCATTTTTTTCTTCTACATTATTTGACACTAGTTTTTTACACACAATTTTGCAGTTGTACTTTCCTCGCAATAACAATCCCGGCAGTAATTCAATTTTTGTGTGTTTTTCACTCTATGTCAATAACTCCACTTTCCGCCACATATTTTATTCGGGAAAAGATACTACTGATGGCTTGGTTTCTCTACATTACACACCATGTAATCTTTAACAATACTTTTAACCAATTAATCAACAGCGTTGTCTAATCACAGGCACAGCGTCGCTGCGCCACATCTTCCTAGTTAAGAAGATTGATTTCACACAAACATCACGAGATGCTTCACCAGAAAATAAAAGTTATATAGAAGCTTATGTTTTTCTGGCCCGAACGTTCGACCATGCCTCTGCCGTTATTATGATCGATCAAACGAAACTAGAAAAAAACAAAGAAAGCTAGAGTGCTAGTACTTCTGTTTATTTCAGAAATTGATCTTTCCGCACATCAATCGTGCTTTACACGTTCAATTTGGCTGAACAAAAAGTTCGATCGAGCTACGTGGTAGATGAGTAGATTAAGAAGGCGGGCCAGGCTGGCCCTTAGCTACTAACTAGATGGACCTAGCGCGCTTTGCCGCGCCGGTTTTGCTACTGTCATTTAACTACTGCCGAATTTAAGTTTCTATGGTTTATACTGTTATTTCAATACTGTCCAATTTCACAACCTTCCATGATTTGGCTGATAGACCTTTTTAACAACCTATGTTATTCAGCGATCAGGCCTGCTATAAGGCATGCCAGAAGATAACTAACACTTCATGATTTATGATAAACTTATATGGGGAGGAATTTGTGATATATCAGTACAGAGATCCAAAAATAACTCAAGGTAATAGCAGAAACAACATAGAACCTAGAAACAACTTGGTCTACAGAATGGCCACGACAAAAAGAACCACTCTTGTAAACTTCAAAGAGTTTTACCCAAAAATCTAGTCGTTACTTCGAGCGAGTCTTCTTAAAATATACTAATGTTGTTTTAGAATTTGAGAGATAATATCGATTTCCTTGCAGAACATAAATGAACTAAACTCCCTGTTGTTATTTGAAAACAGTGTAGATGACCTTAATATCCAACTACATTGCAGCCACACATAAATAATAGATGTACAATGCTTGTGTACCAGGCATATGTCATAGAAGTGAGATAGTAAAGGCTTAGATGGTTGGCACCAATGAGAAGTACGACAAAATAGTTACTTGCAGTTGCGGCTAGTGATGTATAATTTGTTTTGCAAGGGACAGTAAGAAATAACATGATGGCGGAATCAGTAGAGATCTTACCTTTGCACTGGATGCCAAGTTCTTTCAGACCAAAGCATGGATTTATTTTCAATGGCAATAAGTGGATCTAATTAAATTGTTAGGTTCATAAGATTCAGATTAAAAATGTTTGCCCGAGTTTTAATATGTATGATACAAACCTAGTTAACCTATAAGGTATTTGTCAGGACATTTTTCATACTCCCTCCATCTAAAAATAGGTGTCTCAACTTCATCTAGATACGGATGTATCTCTAACTAAAATGCATCTAGATACATCTATATCTAGACAAAAGTGATACACCTATTTTTAGACGGAGGGAGTACTTAATAGGTGCACACTATCATCAAGATAAATTAGTGCCAAATAACGCACGAGCTGCTTCTGGATGTTAAAATAAACAATGATGTTGAACATATGGAAAAAATGATGTACTTAGTCCAAGGATACATATTGGATAACTTTTTTTTGCAAGCTGAGTGAAGGTTAAATTATTTCGTAAGGCATGTCAACGAAATGATATTGTGAGAGAAACAGACAGCTATGAAAGAAAGACCTTGCATTTTATTTTCAAGTTCAGTTGGCAAAGTTTACCAACATTCATGATAAGCAAGGAATTTAAATAACTGTTCAGCACACAGTGATGCTTAGCTAGCAAAGTATGACAAAGTTAAGAAACAACACAAGAACTTCTTACTATTATGTAAATATCGGAAACATTGCAGTAATACACAGGAACTAATACCCAGATTAAGCAGTTAAAACAATTCAAAAGATGTTCTCATGCGGTTCAGTGTGATCATAGATAACGAAAACATAGAACTGCAAGAAACAGATAAAAGCTTCTTCATCTCCATAGCAAGAACAAATACTTTGATTGATCAGACTCTATAAACAAGAACACCAACAATTGTATGTTAACCAATAAGAACAATTACCAATTACAAATACTGTTATTTCATACTTATTATATGTTTTAATACAACCTAGGAAAAATAAATGAGTGGACTTATTGCTAATGGGTTTCATGGTCTAATCTAACTATAACACATCCTAAATTCTCTGACAGAAAAGTATTTTCAGATTAAATGTATATAAACATCAGGTGGGAGCTTCTTTTTCTCCAGGATGTGCTGCCAGCCTTCAAGCTCACAGCCTGCTGTGAACAACAATGTTGCACTTGCTTGCGAAACTCGCGCCGCGACCTACGTTGATATCAGTGTAGATAATGAATTTTAGAGAGCATGAACAGTGATATGCTCATCTAGCTCTTTGTGATGAGTTGGACTGCTGGTCCATATATAAAGCATCTTGGCAATAATTGATGCCTATATTGATCTCTCAACCAGCACTACCAGATTTTGCATCAGCATGCAAACTCCAAAGCACAATTCTTGCTAATCATATTAGATTATTAATTGCCATTGCAATGTTATATCAGCAAGTGAAGAAATGATGCATTCTGTAGCAATGCCCCTTTATTGTAAATATGGTGTATGGGACAGGTGATTTTGTACTGAACTTGTGCTCACACCATTAGACTAAGTTATTACAATATCATTAGTATATAAAATGACTACCTCAGTTCGTCGTCCTAGTTCGTAATCCAATTATGCTATGAAATAAACACAATTATAATCCATGTTACTTTTCAGAGCTTAACACATGGGAGCTGAATGTGCCAGGAAAGTTATCAGCAATACGTGTGTATCTATCTTTTTAGCAATATTATACAACATGATTAACTGAAAGTGGAGATAATAGCTTAAAAACCTGAACATGAAGAACGAAGTTGGCAGTTCAAAAGCGGAATGGCATTGCACGAACTCCAGTAGGTAAAAGCCCGTCAGATAATACAGGAACTCATGAAGCCATTAGCCATAGTGTCATTTACTTGCATCCAAATGCAGTTTCTTATTTCAGCTTAGAAGACATTCACCTCCTATTATATGTTCATATGCTCCCTGTCAGATTTAGAGTAGAAAGTGAGGTGCATGTGAAAGTCTGAAAAAATGAGGCGACAATACACTGGATTGCTCTCATGTAAAAAAATACGAAGAAACAAAGAAAAAGAACCATTGCCTTGTGGTTTACATGTTTCCACTATTTCTATAGGGATGTCTTCTGCACCTGATGAACTAAAAACACATTTATACTGTCACCCTTTATGCACCAATTTGCAAGCATGTAAATAGGCTAATAAGTAAATTTAAGCAATGCCATAAAACTGTCAGGAAGCATTTTAGTCTATAAGTGTCACTACTACCCTAAGATTAAGGTGAGACACTGCCTCAAGGTTTGGACTGTCAACCTAGACCATTTACAACCAAAAAATCCATCACTGACTGTCTCAATTAAGTAACCAACCAGGAACTTATACCAGATCCTGTGCTTGGTATCCTCCAGCCTACTTTGCCTTCACAGGCAACAAATTGGTACTCCAGTAATGAAATTTGTGTTTAGCCCCGAGATCTAAATACTATAGCTAGGCAGGAACTTACTTTGCCCAATCTCAGACCAGGAAGAAAAGAGGGCTCATAGCACTACACAGCGGATCGCTCTCCTTGGTCCCCGGATGCAGCCAAGCAGACGGCAATCCGACCTGTCCAGCACCTCGCCGACCCTGCGACGCCATCAATTCCCGGCCCGGTTGGTCGTCGTCCTTCTCCGGCGCCAAGCCCGGGGACCTCCGGCAAGGACGGAGGCGGACAACGGCGGACGAAGAAAAGCAGGGTAGATGACTTGCCGCTGCTTGCTTCTCTGTCGGCACCTCCGCAGCAACCAGCCCCACAACATCGGCCATACCCGCGCGCTGCCACGCCCCGTGCAGCGTGCTCACCACAACTCCAGCGACCTGAGAAGACGGAGAATCGAAATTATGAAGTGGATAGGCAAGAGAGGTGGAGGAGTCAGCTTCTCCACGCCTCTAATACTGACCGCCTATGAACCGCCTATGGGTTCTATAGTTCTCTAGAACGTGTGTAGGATGGTCAACACGAGCGAGATCCCATCAGCAGCCAAGTGGTAACACATCTAGAAGTAGGCCCAACAACGAAAGCGACATGCCGATCACTCCCAGGGGCTCGCAACCCTGGGAGCTTAGAGCTCTTTAAAGATAAGGTACTAGGAACTAGGAAGGAACACCGCACTCTTGGTTGCACCCATCCAAGGTCTCGTAGCACCCAGTACCCGCCAGGCAGCAGTAGCAGAAGTTTTCGCTCTTGCAGATCGGATCTCCCTTCTTGTAGACACTACAGGAATGGCGCGATACGCCGAGGGCCTTTTATACGCCGACGGCCAAAAGTCGGGGCCCTCGGCGTATGGCCTGGCCTGGCCAGCCTCCTCATCCGACCCTCGATGTAGCGCGGCCGTCGGCGTAGCGAGGTCTACGCCGAGGGCAGCCCTCGGCATATCTTTGGCCCTAGGCGTAGACAGGGCTACGCCGACGGCCACCCTCGGCGTAGCCATTTTTCAAATTTGTCTAATTTTGTAAAAATCATAACTAATTCATATGATGTCAGAAAAATGCGTATGCGGTATCAAAATGTTCATAAAAACATCATCTATCCGTTTATGTCAAAATCATGCATATTTGAATCATGTACAGTACCATGTTAATATAGAAACAATTCAATCACTTTCTTATATGTCCTCAGGTTCCGTTTTAGGCAGATGGCAATTTAAACGAAGTCAAAAAATCTCGCGGAGCCGCATGGCATCATTTTATGTGTCTTAGTAACCATTCCAAAAGATGGAATTGGGATACACCAATTATTTTGGAAAACCCTTCACAAACAGGGCTATCACGTCCGGAGTTTTATGGCTTTTAGGGCAAATGAGTAGGAAACGGCCCGTGACACCACATAGTTTGTCGAAGGGCCATATTTGGCACGTGCGTGGTCCCTGGGATGGGAAGCAAGGCCCCGGGAGTGGATTTCCAATCCGACCCATGAGTGATGGTTTTTTCATTTTCGGGGTGCCAAAACGCGAGACCTCCGCGTAGTGGTAGGACACCGCCTCCGCACCATATATCACATGCCATATGTACGCGCTAGCTATCTGGGAATCCATGCGGCTTCCGTGTCCCGCCGAATCCGCTGGAAAGTGACATGATTTGAACTAGGGATACACTTTCCGTCGCTCAATAAATTCCGGGAAAAATGTTTTTAGGTCTATGACATATCACTTTATATGCGAATTTTTTTCTGTTTAGCGCGATGGTAAACGGGGGCACCAGCGCCCGCACGGCCATACCGCATCTCCTGCTTTTGGCCAAATGGCAATTTAAACGAAGTCAGAAAATCCCGCGGAGCCGCATGGCGTCATTTTATGTGTCTTAGTAACCACTCCAAAAGTCGGAATTAAGATACGGCAATTATTTTGGAAAACCCTTCACAAACAGGACTATCACGTCCGGAGTTCTATGGCTTTTAGGGCAAATGAGTAGGAAATGGCCCGTGACACCGCATAGTTTGTCGGAACGAGGCCATATTTGGCATGTGCGTGGTCCCTGGGATGGGAAGCAAGGCCAAGGAAGCGGATTTCCAATCCGACCCATGGGTGATGGTTTTTTCATTTTCGGGGCCAAAACGGATTTTTTTGTGAAGCAGCTACATGAGACGCATTTTAGTATTACGCGAGACCTCCGCGTAGTGGTAGGACACCGCCTCCGCACCATATATCACATGCCATATGTACGCGCTAGCTATCTGGGAATCCATGCGGCTTCCTGCGGTGTCCCGCTGAATCCGCTGGAAAGTGACATGATTTGAACTAGGGATACACTTTCTGTCGCTCAATAAATTCCGGTAAAAATGTTTTTAGGTCTATGACATATCACTTTATGTCCTAATTTTTGTCCGTTTAGCGTGTTGGCGAACTGTGCACCAGCCCGCCCAATACGGCCATTTCGCATCTCCCGAGGGGGCCGTTTTGGCCACATGGCAAATTGGGCGTCATATTTGGATTCCTCTAATTTTTAGGTTCAAATGATGATATGGATGTTATATTTAGATTCCTCTCATTTTTCTGATCGATTTAGACATATTATTTGTGGAATTTCGATTTTCCGATTTAAAGATATTAATTGTTCCATATTAAATAGAAAAAAGACCAAAAAATAAAATCATTTTATTGTTATTTGAATTCAATATTATTAATCATTGTTACTTATATATTCATTATTGTTTACTTAAGTAATTGTTTGGAATTCAAAAATAATGAGTTGTGACATCACGGTCCAAGGGTTAATAGGGTTGATAGGCTATTATTATCAGCAAGGAGTCAATTCTTTAAGGGAAGCTCATCCGAATGGAACCAAGAAGTTAAGCGTTTGGAGTAGTGTGAGGATGGGTGACCGACTGGGAAGTTTAGCCATGATTGTAATTTGACGTAAGATTAAGTGTACTTAAAGTTAAAAGTGTATGGGTGAAAGATAAACAAGTAAAAAAAAGGGGAAAAAAGAAAAAAAATGATGTAAAAAAATTAAAAACTCTATGCCTAGGGCTTTGCCGTCGGCATATATATATTTTTTATTTTTTTCGAATTTTTTTTCGAACTTTTTTTTTTGGAAAAAGGAAAATTCAAATTTGTAAAATTTGTGTGCCGACGGTTTTGCCGTCGGCGTAGCATGCTACGCCGAGGGCCGGGCTACGCCGATGGCAATATTGTCTATGCCGAGGGACCTAAACGCCGACGCCATACGCCGAGGGCTGCCGTCGGCGTAGCCTACGCCGAGGGCCAAACGTGGCTACGCCGAGGGCAGCTGGCCGTCGGGGTATGCGTCCATTCCTGAAGTGAGACGCACATCCCGATAATTTTGATCTTCTCGTTCTCGTCGTGGCTGCCGCCGTCATCGATGATCCGGCCTACGTACGGTAAAAACAGATTGAAAATACAACTGAATTTTCCATGATGGTCGACGATCGATGATCATCAAAGAAAAAACACTTTTAACAGATGGAGATGAATCTTTACATTGTGCACTGGCGGCAAGGAGGAAGATGACGAGGAGAAGGGAAGCTGCGCGGACGGGAGCCATGATGCAATGCGCAAGACGAACTACAAGATATGACTTGCTCCATCTTCTCTATATCTGTATATAGAGAGAGCTCGAAACCTAGCCGCGTTTAATTACCATGTTTACACCTCTATCAACGTAATCATTCCAATGTATATACATGCGTCGACAAATAATTACCCGTTTAGACGGAATATCTGGCAGCAGTTATGGATGGCGATTGCTTGCTTGGAATGCACAGATACCATACCATGTTTCAGCAAGAGAAATCCGTTGAAGTGAAGGGCAAAAAGTAAAAAAAGATACTGTACATGAAAGGTAAGTTTATAATATCATAAGATATGAATTTAGACATGAGAAGATACTGTATGAAGTCTACCTGACTTCTAAGGCTTTTTGTAGTATCCTGAATTTTTTATAGAGAACAAAATTTCTTAAATTAGCACCAACTTGGGCTTGTGCTGCAGTAATCAGATTTATTTGTATTTAGCTACAGGCTAACTGGTGGGAGATGATAGATCACAGGAAAAGAATAACCAAACCAACATTGCCCACATCCTGCTTATGGTATTCTTGTAAATTTTTGTGGGGCTGCATTTCAGATATTAGGGCAATTTCTAGTGTTATGTTATGAAAAAAAATGTATTAGTGGAATGTAGATTCCAGTGTTGAAATATTGATATATTTGTAGATAATTCCAAAAAGAAAAAGTATGCAAAATCGGTCGGGTAGATCAAAAGTTATGGCAGTCTGAATTCGCCCTTCACATGCATTACTCTGTTTCACTGAAGACTATTCTAGTCCATTTATCTTGTAGCACAGTGCTAACCCCTGGTTCCCTGGAGGTGACTGGATTATATTTCACTCTTAAGCTTACTGGGCAGGGTGGTGCTTCCTTTTTTTCACTCGTCCAGATGCATATCTCACTCTGTTGATATTTTTTTTTCAGGCGGGTTTGTCAAGGACGACGGGGCCAGGGCCTAGTTGAATGACAAGCACCTGAATCACCTTGATATTTTTACAACCTTGACTGCCTTTCTTGGGACACCAATAATAGGAGAATGTGTCTTGATAATGTTGTTGTGTTAGTTCTCTCTTGCTAGTGTTCATAACTCAAGAAGAGATCCATTTGATGTTTGTATTGTGGTCTCATTGAGAGGTTTGATGGCACACGCAGCATACTGTCTTGTAAGTTATGTATGCTTCAGAGTGGTCGAAATTTAGCTGAAACCTGATTTGTTACCATTCATCCGCTGGAGTTTGACACTTGACAGTGTACCTATGAGGACATGCATGATCTCGCTCGAGGAGTCTAGTCCAGAGTCTGCAGCCGCCATCGCCATGGCTGGCATCAGGTTGCAGGTCCGGCAAGATGGTAGGCTACATCATGTGTGGATACATCCAAATTTAGACAAATATGTGGCTTTTTTTTGGGAATGGAGGGACTTTATTTTTAATCAAGGAAAAGAGGGACTATATTATACCAAGATGACAGGAAGTACATTGAAAAAAATCAAAACATCGTGGATGCACATAGGCAAGTTATTACAAAACAAAGAAAAAACCTCCACGATTGATAACACATATAATATGAGAACGTCTTCAAGAAGGTTTACGATGGCTGATATGAAAATCGAACTTTATCCATGGCACACACCCAAAGACATACCTTCACAAGCACTTTCTGGACATGAACATCGCCACACTGCCAAAAAGCATTCTGCTGAGCTTGCAACGATACTTCCACCACCATGCAGCGAGAGAGGAATTCATCTACACCACAAAAAGTCCACAGGTTGCCTCACTAAAGAGCCCGCCGCCAACGGAGAGGGATGTACAAGGAGAAGGAACTATAGGGGTTGGTGGTGGCCGCCGCCCGTGTCGCCTGAAGGCAACGCGGAGCCAGATAATATTTTCTCGGGTCGATTAGTTCGCCAAGTGTATGATTTCCCAATAGATTTTGGATTGGTGTACGGTGTGTACCGTGCAAGCCCAAGCAATACTCACAGGAATTGTTTCCGCCCGGGGAGAAAATTGATAGTACTAGTATGAAGATCAATTTCACACAAAAATCACGAGATGCTTCACCAAAAAAAACAAAAGGTCCACGAATCTGCGGATAATATGAATATGACCTATCAATCCAAACGACCAAAAAAAAACAAAGAAAAAGCTAGAGTGCTAGCACTTCTCTTTATTGCAGAAATTGTTCTTTCCACACATCGATCGTGCTCTTTACACGTTCAAAAATTTGGCCGAACAAAAAGTTCGATCGAGCTACGTGGGAGAGGATCGAGTAGATTAAGAAGGCGGGCCGGGTGGAACACCGCACTGTTGCTTGCACCAATCCATGGTGTCGTAGCACCACTCACCCGCCAGGCAGCAGTAGCAGAAGTTATCGCTCTTGCAGATCGGATTATGCTTCTTGTAGACGCACAGCCCGTTCGGCAGGTTGAGCTTCTCGCTCTCGTCCTGGCCGCCGTCGTCGACGATGATCCGGCCTACATAATAAGGTAAAAACAGATCAAAAATACAATTGAAATTGTCGTGAAGGTCGGTCGACGATCGATGTTCAAAGAAGGATCGAGAAGAATCTTTACATTGCGCACTGGCGGCGAGGAGGCAGACGATGAGTAGAAGGGCAGCTGCAACGAAGGGAGCCGTGTGCTTGGCCATGATGCAATGTGCAAGACAGAACTACGAGATGTGTTTTGCTCCATCTTCTGTATGTATATATATATATAGAGAGAGATGCGTTTAATTACCATGTTTACACCTCTATCAACGCAATCTTCCCATTGTATATATACATGGTGCACAAATAATTACCCGTTTAGATCGACATAATATCTGGCAGCAGTTATAAATGGCGATTGCTTTGCTTGGAATGCACAGATACCATCCCATGTTTCAGCAAGAGAAATCTAATCTGATCTCATGCTATTTTGGTTTTGCTTTGGCCCTGAACGTTCAAAGGGCCTCGATCGAGGTATGATTTGTTTTTAGTACGAACAAATATGTTTAACCAGCTTGATATCTTTTTTTGCCGTTCTCCTTTTACGGCGATTGCTTGCTTGGAATGTACAGATACCGTCCCATGTTTCAGCAAGAGAAATCTGATCTGATCTCATACTCCCTCCGTCCATGAAAAGATGTCAAAGGATTCTTTAAAATTTTAGATGCATCTATACACTAAAGAGAGTCTAGGTACATTCGAATTTAGATAAACTATTAGCATTCTTTTACAGACAGAGGTAGTACTATTTTGGTTTTGTTTTCGCCCTGAACATTCAAAGGGCCTCGATCGAGATATGATTTCTTTTTAGTACAAAAAAAATATGTTTAACTAGCTTGATAATATTTTGCCGTTTCCCTTTTCTGCGACGATACGGTGATAAAGCAAATCTACCGTAGGGAACAAGTTCAGACCCATCAAATTCATCCTAACAAAGTTCCAGTGGATATGCCAAAACAATACTTTTTGAGGAAGTAATCGTGCCAGTGACATTATATTATATGTAAAAGCAAAAAAATCACGGTTACACCCCAAAAACAGCCAATAGAAAGGCAATACTTTGATTATTCTATCCTTAATCTGAAATTGTTCATCCGAACATTGGTTGCGCAATAGGCATTTATTTTCGTCCTGACAAATACCCTTTGCACTTTTCCTTGCACATGTCCATGGCCGCATAGCAATAATCACTCGTGAAACAACAGTAGCAAAACTGGTTACTTTTGCAGGTAGAAGCGTCCTTCCGGTAGACACATGGCCCCTTTGGTAGATTTGCCATCTCGTCATTGCCACCGTCGATGGTCCGGCCTATATACATGAACACACATGATATATAATCGAAATTTGTGTGGAAGATGACACACAGCGGATATATATGGATCTTACATCGTGCAGTGTTAGCAAGGAGGCAGGCGATGAGGAGAAGGGCAGCTGCACGGATGGGAGTCTTCATACTGTATGGATGTATTCTGATATGCGGCTAGTACTAGGCGTATGTGTTCTATGCAAAAAACAAAACAAAAACTAGTAGTACAAAGATATTTACACCAACGACACATGATTTCTTATATATATATGAGCATATGTTTAGAGAGAGGAGGGAATGATTTCTCCCTTAGAATAGAAATATAACATTCATTATTTTAATGAAGAGAAATCTGATCTGATCTGATCTGATCGGCTATTTCCCCTGTTTGATCAGATAGTACTAGTACTATTTCTGGGACGATGGTCCACCTGTTTGAATTCTATGGGCCCTTTATTTTTGGTTGTGTTTTGCTCTTGGATGTCTTGTGGCTTAAAAATTACAAACAACCTATAGGTTTGGTGGGATCTTGCCTTTTTCTGCGCGTTAAACAAACCTATTCCGGCTTGTGCAGATTTGGTTGAAGTCTTATCTTGAAAAACCTAATTTGCTCTACATAGGAGTAAATTTGGAGAAAAGACTGTCTTACAGTTCTATGTTTCTAGACAGCGGTAGTACTTCATTAAGAATGGGGATTAATGAAAAATACTCGTGAGTAAATGAGGCATGCACACCCTCTAGTCTACAGTTCAAATTCATATCCAACCGATTCAGCTTAATGAAATCCTAATGGATGTGCAAAAACGTTGCTTTTGGAGGGAAGCAAACTGTGCCACATACATATATATATATGCAAAAAAAATAAAACAAGTGTGTCAACTGTTACATCTCAGAAACTGGGATAGGGATACAAGCAGGTGATGGGAGTTCAGGGGAAGCTGAATGGTGACTCTTGCACGAACTGCACAACCCCACGACATAATAGGATTGTTATAGAGGGGGCAGGGAACCCTATACGTTGCACCGAAGATTGCGATGGTCAAGGGCCAGTTGTTTTGAACAATCTACCTTGGACAGACTTCGACAATCTTCAAAGACAGTCTTTCTTTGCTTTTCCAAATCACCCGAAGCAGGAGGGGACCTATAGGGTTGGCCTACAGGCACCGGGGAGGTGACTAGAGGGGCATCAGGAGCATCAAGAAAATGTCTCTGAGCGAGAACACACAAGAGCAAGTAGCAACAGATACCTCCACAACACACAGTTGGCAAAACCACAACTCATGGGCAAATGCACAATCAAGTAGATCACTGATTTTGTTACGGCAACTGCGTTAACTGAAGAATGGATAAACATGAGGACAGATTCAGATTACCAACTATATTCTAAAGCTATTAGCATGTAAACAAAGAAAGCCATGATTACCTGTTGCACTTTACGACTGTTCTAGAACCTGATCAGGATACTATCAATAGTCTTGAGCTGTGACATTTCTTCTGAACTAGCAATTCCAGGATCCACATAGCACAGCTGAAAACATGAAAGGTGTAATTGATGTTCCATCAAAATGTATCAAACGTTGTAACCATTCTGAAGTTCATATTCTGATAAGTCGTTTGATGGACCTGATATTGTGGCTTTCTGAGGGTGTGAACACCTCGTTTCACCAGCCTTTGCCATCCTTTTTTCATTGTAAGGGTCCTCTCTAAATCAGCTGTTCTCTGTAAGAATTAAAAATAAAATTATCAGCACAAACTATTTTGCAGAGAAAAATGCAATTCCATTTTTACAGAAGAAAACAATTCAAATGAATTATGTTTCAAAGATGATAACACGATAAACCTAATAACATGTTAAGGATCATTTCATCAGTCATCATTTAATAGCATAAATTTTATAGCACATATGTGAGGAAAAAGAGATTTGCAGTTGAACAACAGAAAAATTGAGCAAGAAGAAAGCCTGTATGCAAATAAAGGAACTTTCAAGGCTTCAAGCTACATAACTTGATTATCTATATGAAACAAGTTAAACAAGTGACAAAAACTTCAAATAGGCTGTGAATTTAAAGTTTAAAAACTGTTAATTTGAAATTACAGTAGGCTACACCGACAAACGAAAAAATAACCAAAACTTACATGTCCAGGGTCTAAAACCAAAAGGTTATACCGGTCTTGAGATCCACGATTACCCTTTTGCTTTTGAATCCCAACTATAGTCCTTGAATGACCTTGATGTTGGAAATATAATGGGCTGTGAAGGGCAGCTAGTTAGTCGGAGTCAATAACTTACCATGATTTGTCAAATTCGCAGACATATAGATGATGAGATAGAAGATTTCAGAAAACAGGAGTACAGGTCCTCTTACGTTTTATCACTGATCATGACATTCTTTGAATTGTTCAACGTACCAGAACAATTGCTTTTGAAGTAGTTCCATACCCAGTCAACGAGGACCTGCTGGCCTCTCAGGTTTTCAGCATCTTCTTGACTAAGTTCACCAGACGACGAATTTGGACAAGAATTAGTCTTGACCAAATACTTATCCATGGGCCCGCGTACTCGTTTTCCACTCTTACCCTGCAGGCTCGCTGATTCCGTGCTATCAAAATCTACGATCCTTGCACGCAGACCAAAAGTGCGTAGCAGCGTAACACATTCCGTCGTTCCAATCCACTTCTTCACACCATAAATCTTGTTACCGAAATGGCTCGAACCAACAGTATCAAAACCTTTATCCCAAGCAATCTCAAGCCATCTCTGAAGTGAAGGGATGTCAGGCACAAATCCACAGCCACCAAACAGAACCTCTCTTGTTTCTGGCCTTTGCCTCAGCAGATGAGAGCTCAGCATCTGGATATTTCTCCACCCACATCCCCATCCCTTGTCTTCCGATGAAAGACTCTGATGATGGTCAACATAGCCTGATATTATACTTGTTGACGAGCCACCTTCAGATTCAAGGCAGCTCCTCAACAGGTTCATAACACCACCTTGAATTTGTTGAATCTCGCTTCTGATCTGTGCTCCAACCAAGAAGGAAATCTGTTCATTCATCGCATTTCCATAAGGAGACGAGCCTCTGATGATGCTTGATGAGGCCACTTGAGCAACAGAATCATCTGTCGGGACTGGTCTGGTACTAGGTTCAGGTACATCCTGCAAAGAAAACTCATCTGCATGAGTATATTTTCAACAAGAATGCACGAAGAAGATAGCATCCCTAAAGACTTCTATGGAGCAAAATGTAGACTACTAACAGGAACAAACCTAAAATTAAAGTGCATCTCTCACGAATAGGTTAGCACGAGCAAAACTGGTGATATATCAGGTTGCACAAATGCCGCAAATTACATGTGAATACACCTAAATTAGTAATGGACAACGGGCTACAGCTAAAGCTACTATTGTAAAGAGCATAAAAACAGAGGAAAGAGTGTGAGCAGAAAATACTACCATGACACCAGTACTCAATTCTGTGACCGCGGCCAGTTGCGCCAACTCCATGTCCCTCTGAACCTCATCATCCTCGAAGTGGCTATTCGCATGCCTAGAGGAATGTTCAGGAACAACATGAGCTTTCATGAGCCAAGGTACACAAGGCTCAATTGCAGGTGTGACAAATACCAGCATCATGTAGTACAGAATAAAAGGGGCAGCTCCGATCAGAGAACCACGTGACATGAGAGTCGACCATTACCGTTCCAGCTCGACCGTAAGGACCTGGTTACCGCAGATGGGGCACGACGAGATCATCTCCGCACATGAAATTTGTTATTATTATTCCTGCAGCGCGAAAGAGGCAGAAGGCTAGGTTTGAATATGGACGGGGATAGGATGCGAATCCGATAGGTAAATAGTGCTACCCGCCGACCCAGAGCTGATTGCGTACCAGCCGGAGAAGATGGAAGCCGGGAGGCGGAGGTGGAGGGCGTCAGGTTGCTCCGGTGGTAGGCCTGCGCTCCGGTGGTAGCGGCGGCGGTAGCGGCAGCGGCGACCAAATTTTGGATTGGAGGTTGGGGATTTTAGGGGTGATGAAAGCAAGAGCAAGAGAAACGGAAGTGGGGTGACATGTGGAAAAGGCCCAGACCAACAAAAGTTAAGAAGCTGGACCTCCCAAGCTATGGGCCCTATTTGACGCCCGTTGCGTCGGTTAGCGGCGTACCCCCTCCGATGCAATGGGCCGGCCCACCATGGTCACGACGCATGCTCGGAGACGACGGAGGGGAAGAAGAGGATGCACATCGAAGATCGGAGGACCTCGCTGGCGGCGGGGGTAAAGCGCCTGGCTGCTACGTATCTGGCTAGGCGATAATACGAGGACGACGCGGTTGGCCACGTGTCAACGATGGATGTCATGAGGAAGAAAAACTTAGGGTTTAGGGTGGGGCTACAGCGAAGGCCGACTTAGGGTTCGGGTGGTGGTGCAGGAAGCTCGCTAGAACCGGTGAAGATGGGGGAATTTAGAGGGAAGCGTAGGGTGGCGATGGACCACCGGAGGCCGCAGATCGAGCAGGGCGACGAGGCGGCGTCGGGCGAGGGCAGTCGAGGTGGACGTTTACGGCCGCCGGGGGAAGTGACTACTACATGTTCTCTCGGGAACGACGAAGAAGGTAGGGGGAAGAAGACGGCCGTTTGCGTGGGGACTATAAGAAAGCCTTAGGGCATCTCCATCGGTGCGACGCAAACGGATGCTGCGCGACCGTTTGCGTCCGCCGGGCCGAAAAATGCGTCTGGTACCACCTCCAGCGGGGCGACGCAAAGTGACCGGCCCCGCGGCAACGCAAACCTGGCCCAAATATGCGCCTCGGATGCGTCTCCGCTGCGCGACGCGCAAAGTGTCCGCTCGCGTGTGGATGTTTCGTCTGGCCCGCCGGCAGTGACCCGGCGTCGATGCGTCTTCTCCGCACGGCGCCGAGGCGTCGCTTCGGCAGTCTGCGACCGCGTAAATGGAGATGCCTCGCGTGGCGCGCGGCCGTCGCCTACCTCTGCGCACAAAGTAATGGCGATGCCACGTGTGCCGCGGCCGTCGCCCTGCCTCCGATCCATATAAACAGGGCGCGAGCATCTCATCTCCTCCCCACAAAACCCAGCCGCACAACCTCCACCGTAGCGCTGCCGCTCAGCCTCCACCGAGCCACCATGAGCAGCGCCGGGCGCGGCAGTTGCTCCACCTCCACCTCCTACTCCACCTCCCCCTCGAGCTCCGACGAGGAGTTCGACTCCGACGACAAGATCGACCTCCTCGACCCGGTCGGGATGTCGAGGCCCGGCTGAAGCGGAGAAGGAAGCAGAGGAGGAGCGGGCGGCCCATGCAGCGGTCGACGCCGAGCTGGAACAGCGCAGGTGGCGGCCGCCGAGCCGCAGAGGACTCGACTCCGACATATCATGGTCTTTCGATGACCCCGCGCCTACCCGGAGGAGAGGGCGGCGGAGCAGAAGGCTATAGTCGAGTCCTTCGAGACCTCAAGGACGACGCCGCCAATGCGAGGCTGCAGCAGTGCTTGCAAGAGGACACGGCGGCGCACCGAGCCCTAGGGGCCGCACGAGAGGTGGCAGAGAAGCAGGCGAGGGAGCGATGCAATGACAGGGCCGGCCCATCAGGCAGCAAGTAGTTTTGGGTTCTAGAACTACTTTGTATAGTTTCTATGCTTTCAAATGTACTACTACTTTCTTTGCTTTTAAATATGTTGCAAATCTAAAAATGGGTCGCCCCGGTGGGAGCACACCCAGACGCAAACGGGCGGCGGACAAAATATGTCCGTGGGGCGACGCAAACGGACGCTCGCGACCACTTTTGGGCGTCCGAAATGCGTCACCCCGTTGGAGATGCCCTTAATGGATGAAGAGAAGTGGCAAGACATTGTTGTATAATATAATGGTTGTCAAATACTGATCACGAATAATGTTACAATTGCTCAAGCAATGCAGATTAACAACTTCATACATTCATGACCATATATTCAAAACCAAATTGTAGAGTTTACAATCATCTTACATGTACATCAAGCATCTCAAATGCTTCTTAACTAGTATTTCTAAAATAGCCTAACGAATCAATCATATATGTACCTCCATTCTAGAACTATACTGAACAGTGTGATGGTATCAAAGATACATATTTCTACTTTAGAGCACTTGAAGAAAAGCAAGATAGAAAAGGAGATCGACATGAGTCACATTGCAAATAATTGTAACCTTAACAGCGCACTATATACATATCATCTAAAGTTCAAGAGCCAAACATTGCAGGAACCTCCTTGAACACAGGGAACTTGGGAGGCCAGATCATCATAAAGGGGAAAATGCCACTCCACGGTGGATCCTCTTTTGTCATCTCATACAATTTACGCACTGTCCTGCGCTTCACGTCCCAAAATAGTATGTATGGACTCAACTCTAAGAACACGAACTCGGCATTATCTCCCACATGCTTTAACCCTAGAGAAGCATTGTGACACAACATGCTCAAACTAGCACACATCTCACGCAAACTTATGGTGTCCATGAGCAACCAGTCATCGACTTTACGGAGCCACACACACAAATTTGATACTCCTTGAGATGGACGAGATAAGATTAGCAGAATCATTGGCCCGTGCAAACATGGTGTTTCTATAGCCATACTCCACGCCATGTGGTAGCTGCATGGTGGATATACCCGAGGCCACCAAATCAAAGACAATAATGTCTATCTCAGCAGCTGGCATATAGATTTTATCGTCCACGAGCAAGCTTTTTGGTCCAATCTCAAACCAGGGATCTGGTTTACGGGAAAGTTATACATGCACCAAACACCATCTCGCAAAATATACACGTGTACCACAGTTTCTCCCTAGGTCTGCGCCGCACTGCATCAACACATAAAAGTAGGACATGTGGCCGCCTTTTTCTTTTTTGGAGAGGAATTGCCGGTAAGTACATAACCTGTCGTCCCGGGGAGGGGGGTCCGTGGTATATAGGGGTTGACGTAGAAGCCGAGGAGGCGGGGCGGGTGGAGCTGGCGGAAACGGCGCAGGAAGGCGTGATGCAGCCAGCGCCTGCAGACGGCGGCGGTGCGGACGAGTGTGGTGGGGAAGCCGACACGGAGCAGGATCTCGATGAGGAGGCCGTCGGCGTCGAGCACCTTGGATACAGCCGCCAAAATTGATGTTTGATAAGGCTGCCATGTCTCGCTATCCATGCCTGGTTTCTTAGCGAGATTAATCCTGGAATATCAAAGTCAGTAGTGGAAACTAACATATATCTTCGATCAACCGCCACTCTGAAGCAACCATATATCGGACCAATCCGTCAATCCAGCAGATCATGTTCAGATAAAATTAGACCGCACCTGATGAGATGCAGGGATAATGGAAAAAGACTGGGATATTCTTCATCTTACCGTTGGGTAATAATCTCATGAGGAGGATCCATCATGTAGATGTAGGTAGTGTTTAATTAAGGGAAACAACTATAGCTAGGCTTTCCTGCGAGGCCACGAGAGAAGAAACGAAAAAGATCGCGAGACGACTAGGCTGAGAAGACCGTCAATGGAATCCAGAGAGGAAGCATCGGTTGCCGCCGGTAACGAAATCACGGCGCCCCTCTTTTACTTTCTTTCGGGGACGGTACGGGCAAGTCTTGTCTATTTAAGCCCAAGAACAACACGATTCGTACTTGAACTCGAACTCATTTGTACTACCCCTAAAAAAGCTAGTACACGTGCATAAGTGTAACTGCGTAAGTGGCCATGGCAAGGCTTCCTCACTTCTGATAAGAGCCTGCTAATCATGGAGGAGTTTGAGCCACATAAAAATAAAGATGACTATGATTTCAGCAAGATTCCAATATGAGTTAGGATCTTCAAATTGCCACTGGGTCTAATGAACAGAGCCACGGGGGAGGACATTGGGGATCATATTGTAGAATATGTGGGGATTGATGGAGTGGAGAATGGGTTGGCGGTAGGAAGATATCTCAGGATCAAGGTTAAACTTACGGTGGCGAAGCCACTGATGAGAGGTACGATGGTTGCGATAGGGGAGGAAGCAAATATGAGATGGTGTCCATTCCAATATGAGTTTCTGCCTGACTTCTGCTTCACTTGTGGCCTCATTGGTCATCTAGACAAGGATTGTTCGATCAGACTGACGAAGGGAGAGGAACCTCAATATGGTAGATGGCTGAAATTGGTCCCACCGAAGAGACAAGGCTTTGATGGTAGGAGGAGCTGGGGTGATGGTGGAAATAGGAGGCAGTATGGGTGGAGCAGTGGAGGTAGCAAGTCGGGTAGTGATGGCCCGTCTTGGAGGAAGGATGGAGCCCTAAGCAGGAGTGAGGGGAGGAGTGGGAAAGAGGGAGAGAAGGAAGTAACTAGTCCACTAAAAATCACTAGTGGGGAGGCCAAGGGAGGGAGGGAGGGAGTAAACAAAAGCCTGTGTTTCGAGAAGGAGGGAAACATTAGTGAGATTGAAAAGGGGAAAGAAGGGCACAATGTTACAGAAGATATGGTGGTGGATGGGAGGAAAGGAATGGACATCAGCAAAGAGGAGAAGGATGAAGAGGAGGGGATGGGGCCGATAGGTGGGAAGGAAGACCAGGGGTGCAGGTGCATGGTAACCCCGATCAGTGGGTGGGGTGGAGCCACGTGTAGAATCGTGTGGGGGAGAGCAGGCGAGCAGGGTGCAGGGGAAAGAGAAGGAGGGGAAGAAAGGAAAACACTTTAGGAGGAGGAATGATACGTCTCAAACGTATCTATAATTTCTTATGTTCCATGCTACTTTTATGGCAATACTTGAATGTTTTATACATACTTTACATCATTATTATATATTTTCCGGCACTAACCTATTAACAAGATGCCGAAGCGCCAATTGCTGTTTCTTGTTTTTGGTTTCAGAAATCCTAGTAAGGAAATATTCTCGGAATTGGACGAAATCAACGCCCGGGTCCTATTTTTACACGAAGCTTCCAGAGACCGAGGGGAAAGGAAGTGGGGCCACGAGGCGCCGACACAATAGGGCGGCGCGGCCTGGGCCCTGGCCGCGCGGCCCTGTTGTGTGGGGCCCTCGTGACGCCCCCTGACCTGCCCTTCCGCCTACTTAAAGCCATCGTCGCGAATACCCATGTACCGAGAGCCACGATACGGAAAACCTTCCAGAGTCGCCGCCGCCAATCCCATCTCTGGGATTCAGAGATCGCCTCCGGCACCCTGCCGAGAGGGGAATCATCACCGGAGGGGCTCTACATCATCATGCCCGCCTCCGGATTGATGCGTGAGTAGTTCATCCTTGGACTATGGGTCCATAGCAGTAGCTAGATGGTTGTCTTCTCCGCTTGTGCTATCATTGTTTAGATCTTGTGAGCTGCCTAACATGATCAAGATCATCTATTTGTAATGCTACATGTTGTGTTTTGTGGGATCCGATGAATCTAGAATACTATGTTAAGTTGATTATCAATCTATCATATATGTGTTGTTTATGTTCTTGCATGCTCTCCGCTAGTAGAGGCTCGGCCAAGTTGATACTTGTAACTCCAAAGAGGGAGTATTTATGCTCGATAGTGGGTTCATGCCTCCATTGAATCTGGGATCGTGACAGAGGTTCTAAGGTTGTGGATGTCTTGTTGCTACTAGGGATAAAACATCAATGCTTTGTCTAAGGATATTTGTGTTGATTACATTACGCACCATACTTAATGCAATTATCTGTTGTTTACAACTTAATACTGGAGGGGGTGCGGATGCTAACCCGAAGGTGGATTATTTAGGCATAGATGCATGCTGGATAGCGGTCTATGTACTTTGTCGTAATGCCCTGATTAAATCACATAGTAATTATCATTGATATGTATTGAATCTTGATTTGTCAATTGCCCACCTGTAATTTGTTCACCCAACATGTTAGTTATCTTATTGGAGAGACACCACTAGTGAATGTGGACCCCGGTCCATTCTTTTACATCGAATACATTCTAGCAATCATTGTTCTTTACGTTCTTTGCAAACAATCACCATCTTCCACTCGATACGCTTAATCCTTTGTTTTCAGCAAGCCGTGAGATTGACAACCTCATAATTGGGGCAAAGTATCTTGATTGTGTTGTGCAGTTCCACGTTGGCGCCGGTTTCACTGGTGTTGCGCCGCATGATGGCGTGTAACTCACACGTTCGTTGGGAACCCCAAGAGGAAGGTATGATGCGCACAGCAGCAAGTTTTCCCTCAGAAAGAAACCAAGGTTTATCGAACCAGGAGGAGCCAAGAAGCACGTTGAAGGTTGATGGTGGCGAAATGTGATGCGCGCAACACCAGGGATTCGGCGCCAACGTGGAACCCGCACAACACAACCAAAGTACTTTGCCCCAACGAAAGTGAGGTTGTCAATCTCACCGGCTTGTAAACAAAGGATTAACCGTATTGTGTGGAAGATGATTGTTTGCGAAGAAAACAGTAAAGAACCATTGCAGTAGATTGTATGCGATGTAAAGAATAGGACCTGGGTCCACAGTTCACTAGAGGTGTCTCTCCCATAAGATAAAGGGATTTCTACTTTCGTGCCCCTGCTTCGTTAGTTGTACTCAGCTTTCCCAGGTCCTTAGTTTTTCCTCGCTTTACCCAAACGTTTGTCCGAACCGCGAAGGAGCTCGGACGGAAGGAATCCGTTGTTGACCGTTCCGTGCCGACGAGGGGGCGTGTCGTTTGTGGGGTCGCGTCGTGTGGGACCGCGTCGTGTGGGGCTGGTAGGAAGGGACCGCGTGGGACAGGACGAGGCCGTGTTTGTGGGGCCGTAGCGTGTAGGGCCGTAGCGTGTGGAGCCGTGTGGGTCCGGGACGGGGGCACGAGTGGTTTCGTCTCTTTCGCCCAGATTAGCAGTTTCAATGTACCTTTTCCTCTCTATCGCTCGATCTCATTCATATTTGATAGCCCAAATTGGTAGCAAATCTAGAGAAGCTTCTCCTTCTGTTTTTTAACGCCATTCATTTCTTTATGCCTTCGTTTTTACCCAATCAGGTAGGAAATCTAGGGCACAAATCCAGAGAGAAAATAGGATAAGCTGCATACAGGAACCAACATAGCATAGATATATTCAGACAGATCCAAATGTAGTACCGATAGATCCAACATAAGCTACATTTTACATGAATTTAATCTGCTCTACAGATAGAGCAGTCACATACAGAGAGTGCAGAGGCACGTTCAACGCCTCCAGTGGCGCGTGTGACTCGGAGGTTGCGCGGGTGAATCCCAAGTGCTTTGTGTTTGGCCATGTACGCATGCACGTTCACGGTACTTCCAACTCTAGCGCCATGGCTGCCAATGGATTCAGCATGGTTCAGCAGGTGTTGAAGTTGGTGTCGAAGAGCCTCCTGCAAGGGGCACTTGTAAATGCCTTGAGCAAAGGGGCGACCGTATTGGCCGCCCTCCTGGGACGTGACGAGTCTTGGTGTGGAAGGACTCGCGTCGCTGTCGACGTCGCTGCTCTCGACTGTCACGTAGCACCAAAGATCGTGCAAAACACGGAGTCAATTGCAACGATGATTGAACAGAGAGTGAACAAAAAATCATGCATGATAATATGGGCTCGAAAAAAAGGTAGCCTCAGTTACATTGGACACACTTATATCCAGGGATTTGAGTAAGTAAACCAAAGATCATGCACAACAAATTTGTACACACCAATTGTTTACTGACCAAACCCTGAATCAATTTAGGGATGCCCAAATATTCATCATCATCGGCACAAATCTGAAACAAAAGCAAATCACAAACACTAATAACGCAAGATCTAACACAAAAGGATCGAACTAGGAACAGACGAACAGTAATAACGCAAGATCTAACACAAAAGGATTGAACTAGGAACAGACGAACAGTAATAACGCAAGATCTAACAAAAAATGATTGAACTAGGAAGAGACGAACAATAACGCAAGATCTAACACAAAAGGATTGAACTAGGAACAGACGAACCGTAATAACGCTAGATCTAACACAAAATGATTGAAATGAGATAAGAACAAGGGAACAAAGGGTTACCTCCGAATCGTAGTCGACGATGGTGGTGTCGTAGGGGTTCTTCGGCGCGTCGCCGCACTGGTTCGTACGGGTCCCAATGGACGGGGGCACGGGGGCGGCGGCCGATGCGCCGGCTGCTACGTTGGAAGCGCGAGGGGCCTGGACGGGGCGGCGGCCGATGCGCCGGCTGCTACGTTGGAAGCAGACAGGGGCGGGACGGGGGCGGCGGCGATGCGCGGCTGCTACGTTGGAAGCAGCGACAGGCGGACGGGCGGCGGCGATGCGCCGGCTGCTACGTTGGAAGCAGCGACAGGCTCGACGGGGCGGCGGCCGATGCGCCGACAATGGGCATCTCATTCTTCTCCATCGCCGGCGGTTTTCTTCGGGTTTTTCTTCTGTTGTGGAGAAGATGATGGGACAGGAGAGGCGGTTGCAGTGAGCCAGTGAGAACGTGCGTCGAGGGAGAGAGAGGGCTCTATAAAGACGAAGGTGGCGTGTACCGCAACACGCGTCCGCTATGCACGTGCAGCGTGCACCGCTACACGAGTCTAACCCCGGGACGTTTGGTGTACTCGGTTATAACCTCGGGCCTTATACGAAATTTTATCCTCCCTCGAGGACTTAGACCGGCAAGTGCAATATACTCAGTTTTACCCTCAAGTAGCTGGTCAACAGAGAGTCAACAAATGAGATTAACATAGCTAATTGAGTCATTTCATGCGCAAAAAAATCAAAAAAATAAAAACATAGTGGCAACTACTCATGGAGTCTTCCTACGCAACCTGCCACCTAGAAAACCTTAACAAACATATATAAATCAAGTTTTACCACAAATTGCCACTTCTCAGAATCACTAGTGTAGCTATGAAGATGCATGGTTTTCCACCCAAACCCCTTTGCAAAACATCTTTCCCAAAACATAGTTTGTCTAAATGATGCCATAATTGTCACACTCATGTATATTTGAATTGCAAATAATTTGATGTAGCCCAATATGAATTATATTGTACAAAACACACATTTTCATTTTGTAATTCTTTTGTTTGAATCCCTTAGTCTATTTACTATTTATGTGCCCTTGGATTCTTAGTACTACTCAGTTTTGCCCTCAAGTACTGTCACAAATGCTCTGAGAAGCCCAAACTTATCCTGATTGGTTGAGCCGTTGTCACACGGATCGACTCCACGAACCGTTGATCCACTGATCTAACGGGCAGTATACCCCTATCCGTCTCTTCGTGGCAACCTCTCTCTCTCTCTCTCTCTCTTCGTGCCACCCATCTCTCTCTCTCTCGTCGGTGGAGAATAAACATGAGGAACATAGTTTGGGATATAGTATTGGTATTTTGAAACGGCCTAAAAGTGGTATAATTTTGTTATAAACATGAGGCATACATTTTTGCTGATTTCGGCGATTGCATTATTTGTCACCCCTCTAACAATTATCAACTATCTTTAGCTGTCCTTTTCTTTTAGGGAATATAGTTTGGGATATGGTATTGGTATTTTGGAAAGGCCTAAAAGTGGTATAATTTTGGTATAAACATGAGGCATACATATTTGCGGATTTCGGGATTGCATTATTTGTCACCCCTCTAACAATTATCAACTATCTTTAGCTTTCCTTTTCTTTTAGGGAATATAGTTTGGGATATGGTATTGGTATTTTGGAAAGGCCTAAAAGTGGTATAATTTTGGTATAAACATGAGGCATACATATTTGCGGATTTCGGGGATTGCATTATTTGTCACCCCTCTAACAATTATCAACTATCTTTAGCTTTCCTTTTCTTTTAGGGAATATAGTTTGGGATATAGTATTGGTATTTTGAAACGGCCTAAAAGTGGTATAATTTTGTTATAAACATGAGGCATACATTTTTACGGATTTCGGCGATTGCATTATTTGTCACCCCTCTAACAATTATCAACTATCTTTAGCTGTCCTTTTCTTTTAGGGAATATAGTTTGGGATATGGTATTGGTATTTTGGAAAGGCCTAAAGTGGTATAATTTTGGTATAAACACGAGGCATACATATTTGCGGATTTCGGGATTGCATTATTTGTCACCCTCTAACAATTATCAACTATCTTTAGCTTTCCTTTTCTTTTAGGGAATATAGTTGGTAATTTCGGTGAATGCACACACTAACTTTGAAAACAACTACAAGTACATGTAACTGAATAATGGATTTGTAACAAGGTATCCCTTGTAACAACTTCTAGCGCCGGTGAGCAATGATAAGAATCCGATCGTAATTATACAACAAAAAAACAACCAGCCATCATATTAGCTTGCTTCTTCAACTCGATCACCTGCCTTAACTGCTTGTTCATTTTCTTCAGTTCTCCCTTCACTTCCACCAGTTCGCATTGGGAGCATTAGGCATAATCGGAAGGTCCCTAATCGGAACGGCTCCTCTCTCCGCCGCATTCTCTACAGCAAGTCCCCCCTCCCAAATTGCGCCCCCAATAGCGCCAATTGATTCCTGCAACTGAAGCCTCTGAACGTACACATCGATCCACTCGAAATGCCTGCATTTCTTCAAGATCTGAAAACAACAACGTGAACCCTAAATCCCAAATTCGAGGGAATAACAAGAAAATCGAGAGAAAACAGAGAAATTGGAGCGAGATCTAACCTTATCCCCCTCTCTATATGGCAAGCTCTCGCATGCAACGAACTCACGTCCACGGTTGCCGTTCTCGTCCGTCTTACAGATCGACCGCTTCAGAGGCTCCTGGCGTGGGCAGTCAGGCATCTTGTCAAAGGCACGGGTCCATACTGCGGCCATGAAGAACGGGAGGTCGAAGAGAAACTAGACATCACCCGCGTGCCGGAGAAGGGCTGCCGCTGGCGGAGAAGAAGAACAATGGGCGCGGAGAAAGAAAGGAAGCAATGGCACGGGCACGGGCACGGGGCTAGCTCGGGCTCCCATTTTGCAACGGTCACCTGGGTAAGCTGTGGGTCCGGCGCGCTAACGTGGACAAGTTGTGGGTCCCACGATGATCTCGATAAGTGGAGACGTGTCCACTGCGGCGCACCAACAGGCCCCACTTGCCAGCACCAACCAACGTCAACTAAACGGATTCCTTCCGTCCGAGCTCTTTCTGCGGGTTATAGACAAGGGGGGGAAAACTGAGGAAAAACTAAGGATCTGGGGAAAACTGAGTACAACTAAGGAGCCGAGGGCACGAAAATAGAAATCCCTAAGATAAAAGCATGTTGGATGAACAAATTACAGTCGGGCAATTGACAAATAGAAAAGGGCATAACAATGCACATACATGATATGATAAATATAGTGAGATTTAATTGGGCATTACGACAAAGTACATAGACCGCCATCCAACATGCATCTATGCCTAAAAAGTCCACCTTCGGGTTATCATCCGAACCTCTTCCAAATTAAGTTGCAAGCAACAGACAATTGCATTAAGTATGGTGCGTAATGTAATCAACAACTACATCCTTAGACATAGCATCAATGTTTTATCCCTAGTGGCAACAGCACATCCACAACCTTAGAACTTTCTGTCACGTCCCAGATTTAATGGAGGCATGAACCCACTATCGAGCATAAATACTCCCTCTTCGAGTTAAGAGCAAAAACTTGGCCAGAGCCTCTACTAATAACGGAGAGCATGCAAGATCATAAACAACACATAAGTAATAGATTGATAATCACCATAACATAGTATTCTCTATCCATCGGATCCCGACAAACACAACATATAGTATTTCAGATAGATGATCTTGATCATGTTAGGCAGCTCACAAGATCCAACAATGAAGCACAATTAGGAGAAGACGACCATCTAGCTACTTCTATGGACCCATAGTCCAGGGGTGAACTACTCACTCATCACTCCGGAGGCGATCATGGCGATGAAGAGTCCTCCGGGAGATGATTCCCCTCTCCAGGTGCCGGAGGCGATCTCCTGAATCCCCCGAGATGGGCGACGGGCGCCCGGTGGCTCTCGCGGGGCTCACGGAGGGGCTGGGGCGGCGGACTTCACCCGGGGCCGCACCAGGGGCCACTGGCCGTGCGGGCGGGTGGGGGCGCCACCAGTGTGGCGGCGGGGGCCACCATCCTCGGAAAAATAGGCACGGCGTTGATTTCGTCCAATTCGAATATTTCCTTACTAGGATTTCTGAAACCAAAAACAACAGAAAACAATGGCTCTTCGGCATCTTGTTAATAGGTTAGTGCGGAAAATGCGTAAATACGACATATAATGTGTATAAAACATGTAGATATCATCAATAATGTAGCATGGAACATAAGAAATTATCGATACGTCTGAGACGTATCAGCATCCCCAAGCTTCTGTCCCGAGCAGGTAAACGATAACAAGGATAATTTCTGAGTGACATGCCATCATAATCTTGATCATACTATTGTAAACATATGTAATGAATGCAGCGATCAAAACAATGGTAATGACATGAGTAAACAAATGAATCATAAAGCAAAGACTTTTCATGAATAGTACTTCAAGACAAGCATCAATAAGTCTTGCATAAGAGTTAACTCATAAAGCAATAAATCAAAGCAAAGGTGTTGAAGGAACACAAAGGAAGATTAAGTTTTAGCGGTTGCTTTCAACTTATAACATGTATATCTCATGGATAGTGTCAATGTAAAGTAATATAACAAGTGCAATATGCAAGTATGTAGGAATCAATGCACAGTTCACACAAGTGTTTGCTTCTTGAGGTGGAGAGAGATAGGTAAACTGACTCAACAATAAAAATAAAAGAAAGGTCCTTCAAAGAGGAAAGCATCGATTGCTATATTTGTGCTAGAGCTTTTATTTTGAAAACATGAAACAATTTTGTCAACGGTAGTAATAAAGCATATGAGTTATGTAAATTATATCTTACAAGTTGCAAGCCTCATGCATAGTATACTAATAGTGCCCGCACCTTGTCCTAATCAGCTTGGACTACCGGATCATCGCAATACACATGTTTCAACCAAGTGTCACAAAGGGGTACCTCCATGCCGCCCGTACAAAGGTCTAAGAGAAAGCTCGCATTTTGGATTTCTCGCTTTTGATTATTCTCAACTTAGACATCCATACCGGACAACATGGACAACAGATAATGGACTCCTCTTTAATGCATAAGCATGTGGCAACAATTATTATTCTCATATGAGATTGAGGATATATGTCCAAAACTGAAACTTCCACCATGATTCATGGCTTTAGTTAGCGGCCCAATGTTCTTCTCTAACAATATGCATGCTCCAACCATTAAGGTGGTAGATCTCTCTTACTTCAGACAAGACGGACATGCATAGCAACTCACATGATATTCAACAAAGAATAGTTGATGGCGTCCCCAGAAGCATGGTTATCACACAACAAGCAACTTAATAAGAGATAAAGTGCATAAGTACATATTCAATACCACAATAGTTTTTAAGGCTATTTTGTCCCATGAGCTATATATTGCAAAGGTGAATGATGGAATTTTAAAGGTAGCACTCAAGCAATTTACTTTGGAATGGCGGAGAAATACCATGTAGTAGGTAGGTATGGTGGACACAAATGGCATGGTGGTTGGCTCAAGGATTTTGGATGCATGAGAAGTATTCCCTCGATACAAGGTTTAGGCTAGCAAGGTTATTTGAAGCAAACTCAAGGATGAACCAATGCAGCAAAACTCACATAAAAGACATATTGTAAACATTATAAGACTCTACACCGTCTTCCTTGTTGTTCAAAACTCAATACTAGAAATTATCTAGACCTTAGAGAGACCAAATATGCAAACCAAATTTTAGCAAGCTCTATGTATTTCTTCATTAATGGGTGCAAAGTATATGATGCAAGAGCTTAAACATGAGCACAACAATTGCCAAGTATCACATTATCCAAGGCATTTTAGAATTACTACATGTAGCATTTCCCGATTCCAACCATATAACAATTTAACGAAGAAGTTTCAACCTTCGCCTTGAACATTATGAGTAAAGCCTAAGGACATATTTGCCATATGCAACAGCGGAGCGTGTCTCTCTCCCACACAAGAATGCTAGGATCCATTTTATTCAAACAAAAACAAAAACAAAACAAACCGACGCTCCAAGTAAAGAATATAAGATGTGATGAATAAAAATATAGTTTCGGAGGAACCGATGATGTTGTTGATGAAGAAGGGGATGCCTTGGGCATCCCAAGCTTAGACGCTTGAGTCTTCTTAAAATATGCAGGGATGACCACGGGGGCATCCCCAAGCTTAGAGCTTTCACTCCTCTTGATCATAGTATATCATACCTCTCTTGACCCTTGAAAACTTCCTTCACACCAAACTTCAAGCAAACTCATTAGAGGGTTAGTGCACAATTAAAAATTCACATATTCAGAGGTGACACAATCATTCTTAACACTTCTGGACATTGCACAAAGCTACTGGATATTAATGGATCAAAGGAATTCATCCAACATAGCAAATACGGCAATGCGAAATAAAAGGCAGAATCTGTCAAAAACAGAACAGTCCGTAAAGACGAACCTGAAAGGGACACTAGACTTGCTCAAATGGAAAAACTCAAAACTAATGAAAGTTGCTTACATATCTGAGGATCACGCTCGTAATTTTGCAGATTTTTTCGAATTTTCTACAGAGATTTATGCCAGATTCGTGACAGACAGCAATGCTGTTTCTGCGCAGCGCTCCCAAATATAACATCAACTTTAACATAGAAACTTTACTTGGCACAAAAACATGATAAGGAAAGGTTGCTACAGTAGTAAACAACTTCCAAGACTCAAATATAAAACAAAGTACTGTAGTAAAAACATGGGTTGTCTCCCATAAGCGTTTTTCTTTAACGCCTTTCAGCTAGGCGTAGAAAGTGCAAATCAAGTATTATCAAGAGATGAGGCATCAACATTACCTTGGGAGTTGGGAGTTTCCTCTACAATGCATGTTATCTTATCTATGTAAGTTTCAGAGGCTCCCTTTTCATTACTCTTAGGCTTGCTATTCTCATCAAATAAATTTTCGGAACAATCCAATTATAATTCTTTTCTAGTGCCTCGAACATTCCTACAAGCTTGCAAGGTATTGATGTCTTAATGTTCCCTCCATCATTAACATTATTAGTGTACTTCATCCTATCAATATCCATTTTTTCAAGGGTGCTAGCAAACTTAGTGTAAGAACCAAGCATTTTATATTTAGTAAAGACTTTTCTAGCCTCTCTTGCTACACCACCAAATTCTTTTAGAAGAGTTTCTAAGACAAAATCTTTCTTTTCTCCTTCCTCCATATCGAGAGTGTAAGAAACATATGCTGAATAATAGGATTGAGATTAACAAATTTAATTTCCAACATGTGTACTAGAGAAGCAACAGCACGTAAGTAGGAGCAAGTTCTACCAAGTGTCTATCTTCAAAATCCTCAGCTATACTAACATGTGTGAAAAAATCTTCTATATTATCTCTTCCAATTATAGACCCTCGGCCTACCGGTATGTCTTTTAGAGTGTGCTTAGGAGGAAACATGATGAAATAAGCAAAGAGTAAACTAAGCAAATAAAGTAAAGACAAGTAACTAATTTTTTTTTGTTTTTTGATATAGAGAGCAAGACAGTAAATAAAGTAAAACTAGCAACTAATTTTTTGTGTGTTTTGTTTAGGTGCAGCAAACAAAGTAGTAAATAAAATAAAGCAAGACAAAAACAAAGTAAAGAGATTGGGAAGTGGAGACTCCCCTGCAGCGTGTCTTGATCTCCCCAACGGCGCCGTAAAAGAGCTTGATGGCGTGTAACTCACACGTTCGTTGGGAACCCCAAGAGGAAGGTATGATGCGCACAGCAGCAAGTTTTCCCTCGTAAAGAAACCAAGGTTTATCGAACTAGGAGGAGCCAAGAAGCACGTTGAAGGTTGATGGTGGCGAAATGTGATGCGGCGCAACACCAGGATTCCGCGCCAACGTGGAACCTGCACAACACACCAAAGTACTTTGCCCCAACGAAACAGGTGAGGTTGTCAATCTCACCGGCTTGCTGTAACAAAGGATTAACCGTATTGTGTGGAAGATGATTGTTTGCGAAGAAAATAGTAAAGAACAATTGCAAGATTGTATGCGATGTAAAAAATAGGACCGGGGTCCACCGTTCACTAGAGGTGTCTCTCCCATAAGATAAAAGCATGTTGGGTGAACAAATTACAGTCGGGCAATTGACAAATAGAAAAGGGCATAACAATGCACATACATGATATGATAAATATAGTGAGATTTAATTGGGCATTACGACAAAGTACATAGACCGCCATCCAGCATGCATCTATGCCTAAAAAGTCCACCTTCAGGTTATCATCCGAACCCTTCCGTATTAAGTTGCAAAAGACAATTGCATTAAGTATGGTGCGTAATGTAATCAACAACTACATCCTTAGACATAGCATCAATGTTTTATCCCTAGTGGCAACAGACATCCACAACCTTAGAACTTTCTGTCACTGTCCCAGATTTAATGGAGGCATGAACCCACTATCGAGCATAAATACTCCCTCTTGGAGTTAAGAGCAAAAACTTGGCTAGAGCCTCTACTAATAACGGAGAGCATGCAAGATCATAAACAACACATAAGTAATAGATTAATAATCACCATAACATAGTATTCTCTATCCATCGGATCCCGACAAACACAACTGATGACCCACAAGTATAGGGGGTGTATCGTAGTACTTTCGATAAATAAGAGTGTCGAACCCAACGAGGAGCAGAAGGTGTTGACAAGCAGTTTCGATGAAGGATTCGTAAATGCTCACGACAAGTATTCAGGGGGTTTTGATATAGCAGATAAATAAAGGACTAGTAAATAAAATGTGAGAGAAATAATTGCAGCGAGTGGCCCAATCCTTTTTAGCACAAATGACAAGCCGGTTTGTTTACTTATAATGACCAAACGTTCTTGAGGACACACGGGATTTTAGTCTAGTGCTTTCGCTTCATACGGCTAATTAATCTTCATTGTTTTGATAAGTGTTGTGTGGGTGAACCTATGCTAATGCACCGTTCCTAGGACTAATACATACTTGTGATTATACCCCTTGCAAGCATCCGCAACTACAAGAAAGTAATTAAGATAAATCTAACCACAACCTTAAACTCCGAGATTCTGCGATCCCTCTTGCATCGATGTACCAACGGGGGCTTAGGTTTCTGTCACTCCGCAACCCCAATTAGCAACCGAATACAAGATGCACTCCCCTAGGCCCATAAATGGTGAAGTATCGTGTAGTCGACGTTCACACAACACCACTAGAAGAATGACACCACAACTTAAATATCATAACATTGAATATTACTCAACCATAGTTCACTACTAACATTTAGACTTCACCCATGTCCTCAAGAACTTAAACGAACTACTCACGAGACATCATATGGAATACAATCAGAGGTGATATGATGATGAATAACAATCTGAACATAAACCTTGGTTCTATGGTTTCACTCAATAGCATCAATAACAAGTAGTAATTAACACCGGGAGAGTTTCCCCTATCAAACAATCAAGATCCAACCCAAATCGTTACAGCGGTGACGAGGTGCAGCGGTGGTGATGGCGGTGTAGATGGTGGAGATGATGATGATGATGATGGAGATGATGTCCAGCTCGATGACGATGGCGGTGGCGTCGATTTCCCCCTCCGGGAGGGAATTCCCCGGCGGATTCCTCCCGCCGGAGAGCTCTTTTTCTCTGGTGTTCTCCGTCCGCAGAGGCGGTGAATCTTCGTGAGGTACCCTCTGTGGCTTAGGTTTTCGGGACGAAGTACGCGAAGAAAAGGAGGCGAGAGGGGGTGGGGCCCCACACAACATGGTGGCGCGGCCAGGCCATGGGCCGATACGTCTCCAACGTATCGATAATTTCTTATGTTCCATGCTACTTTATTGATGATATCTACATGTTTTATGCACATTATATGTCGTATTTACGCATTTTCCGGAACTAACCTATTAACAAGATGCCGAAGTGCCAGTTCCTGCTGTTTTTGGTTTCGAAATCCTAGTAACGAAATATTCTCGGAATTGGACGAAATCAACGCCCGGTTCCTATTTTGCCCGGCATCCAACACCCGAGAGCCGCCAGAGGGGGGCCCTGTGGGCCCCAGATGACATGGTGGCGCGGCCAGGGCTGGGCCCGCGCCACCCTATGGTGTGGTCGCCCCTTCGACCTTCTGACGCTGCCCTTTCGCCTATAAAAAGCCCCTGCATCGAAAACCCTTACAGAGGAAGCCACGGACGAGAGTTCCAGAGCCGCCTCCATCGCGAAGCCAAGATCTGGGGATAGGAGTCTCTATTCCGGCACCCGACGGGGAAGTGCCCCGGAAGGCTTCTCCATCGACACCGCTGCCATCTCCACCGCCATCTTCATCACCGCTTGCTGCTCCCATGAGGAGGAGTAGTTCTCCATCGAGGCTCGGGGCTGTACCGGTAGCTATGTGGTTAATCTCTCTCCTATGTACTCCAATACAATGATCTCATGAGCTGCCTTACATGATTGAGATCCATATGATGAGCTTTGTATCGCTACTAGTTTATGTGCTACTCATGTGATGTTATTAAAGTAGTCTATTCCTCCTGCATGGTGTAAAGGTGCTAGTGTGTGCACCGTGTGGTTCTTGTCGTAGGCTATGATCATGATCTCTTGTAGATTGTGGAGTTAATTATCATTATGATAGTATTGATGTGATCTATTCCTCCTTCATAGTGTAATGTGGACAGTGCGTGCTCTATGTTAGTTCTTGGTTTATTTTGCAATGATCTATTATGCTCTAAGGTTACTTAAACATGAATATCGAATGTTGTGGAGCTTGTTAACTCCGGCATTGAGGGTTCGTGTAATCCTACGCAACGAATGATGTTCATTATCAAACAAGAGTGTATGTAGCACATATGAGAAAGAGTTATTTATTATGCGATCAATGTTGAGAGTGTCCACTAGTGAAAGTATGATCCCTAGGCCTTGTTCCTAAATACTGCTATCGCTGCTTGTTACTGTTTTACTGAGTTACTACTGCTGTGTTACTACTGCTTGTTTACTTCCCGCAATATTACTACCATCAAGCACGCCAGCAAGCTATTTTCTGGCGCCGTACTACTGCTCATACTTATTCATACCACTTGTATTTCACTATCTCTTCGAACTAGTGCACCTATTAGGTGTGTTGGGGACACAAGAGACTTCTTGCTTTGTGGTTGCGGGTTGCATGAGAGGGATATCTTTGACCTCTTCCTCCCTGAGTTCGATAAACCTTGGGTGATCCACTTAAGGGAAACTTGCTGTTAACAAACCTCTGCTCTTGGAGGCCCAACACTGTCTACAAGAATAGAAGCACCCGTAGACATCGCGGCCGCCCCGTTGGGGCCCACCTTCCAGCTGGCTCCCCCGGCTTCCTTCGTCATCGGAAAAATAGGAATTTACGTGTAATTTCCTTCCACATTGATCTTCCGAAATATTGCGTTCGACGGTGCTTTTTCCAGCAGAATCCTGGCTCCGGTGCTTGATCCTCCAATAATGATGAAACATGCAAAATAGATGAAATAACATAAGTATTGTGTCCCAATATGAAATATATCAATGAATAACAGCAAATTATGATACAAAATAGTGATGCAAATTGGACGTATCAACTCCCCCCAACCTTAGACCTCGCTTGTCCCCAAGCGAAACTGAGCTCGATAAACAAGACCACATGTTTATGGAGTGAAGAGTCGATAAATAAAATACGGACAAGAAGCATCATATTGATTCACACAAGACATCCTAGTAGACATTCCCTTCATATAACTCAACTTGAAATAAGTAAAGAGAGATCACAAATAAAGGTGCATAGGAAATCATAGATGGTTATGGCAAACTTTGTTCTTGGTCAGAGAACTACTAACGGATTGTTCTTATTTAATAAGCAAAGCTTTCATATTAGAATCTATATAGCTGGCTTTCGTTCTCAATCATACAATCTTCTCATAATCATTGATAACTTTCAAAGTCATATTCATTCAGATAAAATTTGTACTAAACAAGAAAGTATAAAGGACATAATTAGCTCAATCATAGCATAAATGGTTGGTTCACAACAACTCAATTGCTTGCTTAAGACAGAGGGAAATAGGTTTACTGACTCAACATAAAAGTAAAAGACAGGCCCTTCGCAGAGGGAAGCAGGGATTAAATCATGTGCTAGAGCTTTTCAAGTTTTGAAATCATATAAAGAGCATAAAAGTAAGATTTTGAGAGGTGTTTGTTGTTGTCAACGAATGGTAGCGGGCACTCTAACCCCTTGCCAAACGAACCTTCCAAGAGCGGCTCCCATGAGGGACGGCATCTCTACCAGCAAGGTAGATCATCCCCTTCTCTTTTGTTTACACATGTATTTTAGTTTTATTATGGATGACACTCCCCCCAACCTTGGCTTTCTCAATCCATGGCTAACCGAATCCTCGGGTGCCTTCCAACATTCACATACCATGGAGGAGTGTCTATTGCAAAATTAAGTTGCTTACTGATAAATCAGGGCAAAACATGTGAAGAGAATTATTAATGAAAGTTATTAATTGGGGCTGGGAACCCCGTTGCCAGCTCTTATTGCAAAATTATTGGATAAGCGGATGTGCCGCTAGTCCATTGGGAAAGTCCGCCCAACAAGATTGAAAGATAAAACACCACATACTTCCTCATGAGCTATAAAACATTGACACAAATAAGGAGTAGTATAGTTTGAATTATTTAAAGGTAGCACATGAAGTATTTACTTGGAATGGCAGAAAATACCATGTAGTAGGTAGGTATGGTGGACACAAATGGCATAGGTTTGGTCTAAGGTTATGGATGTATGAGAAGCATTCCCTCTCAATACAGGTCTTTGGCTAGCAAGGTTAGATAGCAAGCATAAAGGTTGAGGGAAACAAACAAATATACATATGATAGAAACAATCATGCATCTTTCTCATAAGCACAAGCAATTTTAACTTCAGAATACTAAACTCATTAGCATAGAGATAATAGAGTAATATATCTAAGTGTATTTCTCTCTTCTATTTAAACATCAGGTGTTGTTGCTATTGACCAATGCTAAGTTTGCCAAAACCAAATAGATTTACTTGATGCTCCCAAAGTGATATCAATACTAATGTCAAGAGTAATCATATAATGGAGATTGCAAACTAAAATAGGGTGCAAAAAGTAAATGATAAGACTTCTCATTAATATTCCATAACGATAACTCACACCAACGGATACATAGATAACCAACTAAGAGAGATACTTCCACATTGCATACTATTCCATATGATAACTTCCCTACTGATATGACACTACTTGATAGTAAAAGATAAAGGTAGTGATGATGTGATACCGCGGCACTCCCCAAGCTTGGAACAAACCAAGGGGATGCCAATACCGATGATGAATTACTCCTTCGGTGATGATGGCGAATCCTTGCCATCATCAGACTTCCATGGAAGAGGCTCTCCATCAACAAAAGACATCTTGGTCTCCGGAAACCTGAAACTAGCAGCATGACTTATGTGCTTAAACCTGTTTTCATACTCACAGTTTTGATTATGAACATCATAGAGTTGAGCTTGGAGTTTGTTGGTGGTGTCGTGAAGTGAGAAGATATCGTCCCACAACTTTGCAGTCTCCTCTTGTGTCCATCAATGAGTTCAGACACAATCTTGTGAAAGATGTCCACTTCACGCTCAGCCATCTTCTTGTAGTTGAAGACCTCTTGTTCCAGTTTCTCCATCTTGTCTTCCAAACTCCCTTCTCCCTTAGGACCCTGGACATCTTTGATCTGCAACCCTCCATCTACGAGCAGCAATTCTTTGGGGTGCATCTTCAGCTCGTTCATGTACGGGTTGACGACGTCCTCAAAGAAGTTGTCCTTCTGAGTTCCCGATGAAGACATGGTGGATCTAGATCCGGGATCCTGGCAGAAACACAGCTCGAAACAAAACACGACGAGAAACGATATACGACCTCCAGGGTCCGGGGATTATATAGCAAATATTTTTACAACAAAAGGAAGGTTCCAGTCGAACAAGAGTCGGAGGGGGACAACGAGGCGGTGTCCTCATAGGGCGGCGCGGCCAGTGGGGCCCGCCGGCCTATGGGGCACGCCCTCGTGCGTCTCCACTCCGTTTCGATCCCGTAATTTTTCATATTTTCCAAAAACAGCAGAAATATTGTTCGGAAAGCTAAATGCAGACTTTATTACCTGTACTGTTACCTATTCAAAGTCGAGTTCTGGCGGACTGTCAATTTGTCCTTTGATGAAAGCTTCCGGTGTTTCCACTTGAATTATATCAACATCAACATTATAAGAATCACCCGAGATATAATGCTTAAGTCTTTGTCCATTCACCACTTGCGTAGCATTGCCTTGGAGAGAGCTAATTTTAATCGCTCCTGAACGATACACCTCCTCAACAACATATGGTCCTTCCCATTTCGAGAGTAATTTCCCTGAAAAGAATCTAAGACGAGACCGATACAATAGGACTTTATCCCCAATATTAAACTCTCTTTTAATGATCCTTCTATCATGCCATTTCTTAACTTTTTCTTTAAAGAGTTTAGCATTTTCATAAGCTTCACTTCTCCATTCATCTAGAGAACTTAATTGCAGCAACCTCTTATTACCGGCTAGTTTCGGATCTTTATTTAGTTCTCTAACAGCCCAATAAGCTTTGTGCTCTAGTTCTAAAGGTAAATGACAAGCTTTTCCATAAACCATTTTATAAGGTGACATTCCCATGGGATTTTTATAAGCAGTTCTATAAGCCCATAATGCTTCCTTCAATTTGCTAGCCCAATTCTTTCTAGATTTATTAACGGTCTTTCCCAAAATAGATTTAATCTCTCTATTTGATAATTCTACTTGACCACTAGTTTGAGGATGATAAGCGGAAGCAATTCTATGATTAATACCATACTTAGCAAGAGTTTTTCTAAAACCTCCATGAATAAAATGAGAACCTCCATCAGTCATAATATATCTAGGTACTCCAAATCTAGGAAAAATAATATCTAAAAGCATTTTTAAAGAGGTCTCACCATCAGCACTTTTTGTAGGTATAGCTTCTACCCATTTAGTAACATAATCAACAGCAAGTATATGAGTGTTACCTTCTGAAGAAGGAAAGGACCCATGAAGTCGAATCCCCAACAATCGAATGGTTCAATAACAAGAGTATAATTCATAGGCATTTCATTGCGTCTAGAAATATTACCAACTCTTTGACATTCATCACAAGATAAGATAAACTTCCTTGCATCTTTGAAAAGTGTTGGCCAATAAAAACCTGATTGAGAACCTTTTGTGCGGTTCTATCTCCAGCGTGATGTCCTCCATAAACACTACCATGACATTTACTCAATATCTCTTGTTGTTCATATTCAGGAACACATCTTCGCATAATACCATCTACTCCTTCTTTATATAAGTGTGGGTCATCCCAAAAATAATGCCTCAAGTCATAAAAGAATTTCCTCCTTTGCTGAGCTGAAAAGGTTGGAGGCAAATACTTTGAAACAATAAAGTTAGCATAATCAGCATACCAAGGGCTCTCTCGCGTGCTCACCTTTATTACAGCCAATTGTTCATTTGGAAAACTATCATTAACGGGAACATGATCATAAGCAATATTTTCCAATCTAGACAAATTATCAGCAACAGGATTATCAGCACCTTTCCTATCTATAATATGTAAATCAAATTCTTGCAAAAGAAGTACCCATCTAATAAGCCTTGGCTTAGCATCTTTCTTTGTCATAAGGTATCTAATTGCAGCATGATCAGTATGAATCGTGACTTTTGAATCAACAATATAGGGTCTAAACTTGTCACAAGCAAAGACTACAGCTAACAATTCTTTTTCAGTTGTAGCATAATTTCTTTGAGCAGCATCAAGAGTCTTACTAGCATAATGAATAACATTTAATTTTTTATCTACTCACTGTCCAAGAACAGCGCCTACAGCAAAATCACTAGCATCACACATAATTTCAAAAGGCAAATTCCAATCAGGAGGTTCAACTACAGGAGCAGTTGTTAAGGCTTTCTTTAGAGTTTCAAAGCTTCCTTACAATCATCATCAAAAACAAAAGGTACATATTTTTGAAGAAGATTAGTAAGAGGCTTTGAAATTTTAGAGAAATCTTTAATAAATCTCCTATAAAACCCAGCATGACCAAGAACACTACGAATACCTTTAACATCCCTCGGATATGGCATCTTCTCAATTGCTTCAACTTTAGCTCTATCAACTTCAATACCTCTCTTGAAAATTTTATGTCCCAATACAATTCCTTCATTAACCATCAAGTGGCATTTCTCCCAATTAAGAACAAGGTTAGTTTCTTCACATCTCTGCAAAACTTTATCGAGGTTTCGCAAGCAATTATCAAAAGAATTCCCATAGACAGAAAATCATCCATGAACACCTCTACAATACTCTCGCAAAAGCCATGAAAAATAGCAGACATGCATCTTTGAAAAGTAGCAGGAGCATTACATAAACCAAAAGGCATTCGCCTATAAGCATAAGTTCCATAAGGACAAGTGAACGTGGTTTTCTCTTGATCTTTAGCTTTAACAGCAATTTGTGAAAACCCAGAATAACCATCAAGAAAGCAAAAGTGAGTATTTTTAGATAACCTTTCTAGCATTTGATCAATAAATGGTAAAGGGTAATGATCTTTCTTAGTAACTTTATTAACTTTTCGAAAATCAATGCACATTCTATACCCTACAACTACTCTTTGAGGGATGAGCTCATCATTATCATTAGGCACAACAGTCATTCCTCCTTTCTTAGGAACACAATGCACAGGACTAACCCATCTACTATCAGCAATAGGATATATAATACCAGCTTCAAGAAGTTTTAATACCTCATTCCTTACCACCTCCTTCATCTTCGGAATTAGACGACGTTGATGTTCAACAACAGGCTTTGCATCATCTTCCATATTGATAGCATGTTGGCAAATTGAAGGAGAAATCTCTTTCAAATCATCAAGAGTGTAGCCAATAGCTCCTCTGTGTTTCTTCAATATTTCCAATAACCTTTCTTCCTCAATCTCTGAAAGTTTAGAACTAATAATAACAGGATATATTTTCTTATCATCAATATGAGCATATTTAAGATTATCGGGTAAAGGCTTTAAATCAAAAATCTTCCTTTGGTGGCGGCGTTGTCCCCAAATCTTCCACCGGTAAATCATGCTTGAGAATAGGTTGGCGAAGAAAAATTTCCTCAAGCTCATCTCTTTCTTTCCTAAAACTTCACTCTCGCTATTCTCCAAATGTTGCTGCAAAGGATTATTAGGAACAAGAACAATAGATGCACACTGCTCCATTTTAAAATCATCACTAGGCAAATCAGCTTTATAAGGAGTTTTGGTAAATTTAGAGAAGTTAAACTCATAAGATTCACCAGCAAATTTAGTCAAAATTTTCTCTTTCTTGCAATCTATAATAGCTCCACAAGTATTTAGAAAAGGTCTACCAAAAATGATAGGACAATAATCACTAGCAGCAGAACCAAGTACCAAAAAGTCAGCAGGATATTTAATCTTACCACATAGAACTTCCACATCTCGAACAATACCAATTGGAGAAATATTTTCTCTATTAGCCAGCTGAATAGCCACATCAATATCTTGAAGTTCACAAGAATCAATTTCGTGCATAATCTCCGTGTAAAGCTCATAAGGAATAGCACTAACACTTGCACCAATATCACATAAACCATAATAGCAATGATCACCAATTCTAACAGATAACATAGGAACACTAACTTGTTTGGGTTTATTAGGATGTGAAACAATATTAGAAGCATCTTCACAGAAAATAATATGACCATCCTCCACATTTTCAGTCACAAGATCTTTAACTATTGCAACAGCAGGTTCAACTTTAATTTGTTCTTCAGGTTCTATAGGTTTCTTTTCACTTTTATTAACCGCACTAGATATGACAGAGTACTCCTTCATTTTAGGGGAAAGGAGTTTTTCAATATAAGCTTCAGGAATAACATGATCAACACTTTCAATCACTACACATTTGTTTACAGATGAATCAATTTTATCTTTATACGGTTCATGATACTTATCAAAATTCTTCTTAGGCAATTCATAATGAGAGGCAAAAGCTTTATAAAGATTTGCAACAACTTGGGAATCAAGACCATATGTAGCACTCATATTACCAAATTTATCAGTATCCATAAAACTTCAATGCATTTATAATCATAAATTATACCTGATTCTCTATCCTTGTCGTTCTCCCATCCTTCAGTATTCTCCTGGATCCGATCAAGAAGGTCCCTTTTAAACTCTTCTTAATTTGTTGTGTGTAAATGATCCAGAACAAGAAGTATCCAGCAAGGTCTTGTCTTGAAAAGAAAGTCTTGCATAGAAATTATCAATAATAACATTACCAGGAAGCTCATGAATGGGGCATTTGAGCATTAAAGACTTCAATCTCCCCCAAGCTTGGGCAATACTCTCTCCATCATGAGGCCAGAAATTATATATGCGGTTCCGGTCCTTGTGAATTTCACTTGGAGGATAGAATTTAGAATAAAATAAAGGCACAATGTCCTCCCAATCAAGAGAATCACCATTCTTCAGCAATTTATACCAGTGCGCCGCTTTACCAGAACGATATAGAGAATAGTTTCTTTCTAACTTCATTCATAGCAATACCTGCACATTTGAATAACCCGCATAATTCATGTAAAAACAGTAAATGATCACCAGGATGAACAGTTCCATCCCCTTCATAGCGGTTATCCATAACACGTTCAATAATTTTCATAGGTATTTTATATGGTATCACTTCCTCACCTGGCGCTTCATCCACTACCGTTGCAGTAGTAGTAGATTTCCCAAATAAAAATTGAAGAGAAGATCTCTCCATAATGACTTATAGCAGCAGGCAGAAATAAAATCAGCACAAACAATAAAGGTTTTCCTTACCAATTCCACTTACCAATAGCGCTTCACTCCCCGGCAACGGCGCCAGAAAATAGTCTTGATGACCCACAAGTATAGGGGGTGTATCGTAGTACTTTCGATAAATAAGAGTGCCGAACCCAACGAGGAGCAGAAGGTGTTGACAAGCGGTTTCGATGAAGGATTCACTGTAAATGCTCACGGACAAGTATTCAGGGGGTTTTGATATAGCAGATAAATAAAGGACTAGTAAATAAAATGCGAGAGAAATAATTGCAGCGAGTGGCCCAATCCTTTTTAGCACAAAGGACAAGCCAGTTTGTTTACTTATAATGACCAAACGTTCTTGAGGAAACACGGGGATTTTAGTCTAGTGCTTTCGCTTCATACAACTAATTAATCTTCATTGTTTTGATAAGTGTTGTGTGGGTGAACCTATGCTAATGCACCGCCCTTCCTAGGACTAATACATACTTGTGATTATACCCCTTGCAAGCATCCGCAACTACAAGAAAGTAATTAAGATAAATCTAACCACAACCTTAAACTCTGAGATCCTGCGATCCCTCTTGCATCGATGTACCAACGGGGGCTTAGGTTTCTGTCACTCCGGCAACCCCGCAATTAGCAACCGAATACAAGATGCACTCCCCTAGGCCCATAAATGGTGAAGTATCGTGTAGTCGACGTTCACACGACACCACTAGAAGAATGACACCACAACTTAAATATCATAACATTGAATATTACTCAACCATAGTTCACTACTAACATTTAGACTTCACCCATGTCCTCAAGAACTAAACGAACTACTCACGAGACATCATATGGAATACAATCAGAGGTGATATGATGATGAATAACAATCTGAACATAAACCTTGGTTCTATGGTTTCACTCAATAGCATCAATAACAAGTAGTAATTAACACCGGGAGAGTTTCCCCTATCAAACAATCAAGATCCAACCCAAATCGTTACAGCGGTGACGAGGTGCAGCGGTGGTGATGGCGGTGTAGATGGTGGAGATGATGATGATGATGATGGAGATGATGTCCAGCTCGATGACGATGGCGGTGGCGTCGATTTCCCCCTCCGGGAGGAATTTCCCCCGGATTCCTGCCCGCCGGAGGGCTCTTTTCTCTCGTGTTCTCCGCCCCGCAGGCGGCGTAACTCTTCGTGAGGTACCCTCGTGGCTTAGGTTTTCGGGACGAAGAGTACGCGAAGAAAAGGAGGCGAGAGGGGCTGTGGGGCCCCACACAACATGGTGGCGCGGCCAGGCCATGGGCCGCGCCGCCCTATTGTCTGCCCACCTTGGGTCCAGCTGCTCCCCCCCCTGGCCTTCGTCATCTGAAAAATAGGAATTTACGTGTAATTTCCTTCCACAGTTGATCTTCCGAAATATTGCGTTCGACGGTGCTTTTTCCAGAGAATCCTGGCTCCGGTGCTTGATCCTCCAATAATGATGAAACATGCAAAATAGATGAAATAACATAAGTATTGTGTCCCAATATGAAATATATCAATGAATAACAGCAAATTATGATACAAAATAGTGATGCAAATTGGACGTATCAACAACATATAGTATTACAGATAGATGATCTTGATCATGTTAGGCAGCTCATAAGATCCAACAATGAAGCACAATTAGGAGAAGACGACCATCTAGCTACTGCTATGGACCCATAGTCCAGGGGTGAACTACTCACTCATCACTCCGGAGGCGATCATGGCGATGAAGAGTCCTCCGGGAGATGATTCCCCTCTCCAGCGGTGCCGGGAGGCGATCTCCCGAATCCCCGAGATGGGATTCGCGGCGGCGGCGTCTCGGCAAGGTTTTCCGTATCGTGGCTCTCGGTACAGAGGGTTTCGCGACGAAGACTTTAAGTAGGCGGAAGGGCAACGCGGGGGCCACACGAGGGCCCCACACACCAGGCCGGCGCGGCGGGGCCCGGGCCGCGCCGCCCTAGTGTGGCGGCGCCTCGTGGCCCCACTTCCTTTCCCCTCGGTCTTCTGGAAAAATAGGACCCTGGCGTTGATTTCGTCCAATTCCGAGAATATTTCCTTACTAGGATTTCTGAAACCAAAAAGCAAGAAACAAAGAACGGCTCTTCGGCATCTTTCTAATAGGTTAGTGCCGGAAAATGCGTAAATACGACATATAATGTGTATAAAACATGTAGATATCATCAATAATGTAGCATGGAACATAAGAAATTATCGATACGTCGGAGACGTATCACCGCACTACACTCCTCCACCAACAACCTTCACGTGCTTCTTGGCTCCTACTAGTTCGATAACCTTGGTTTCATACTGAGGGAAACTTGCTGCTGTGCGCATCACACCTTCCTCTTGGGGTTCCCAACGGACGTGTACATCTACGCGCATCAAGCTCTTTTTCTGGCGCCGTTGCCGGGGAGATCAAGACACGCTGCAAGGGGAGTCTCCACTTCGAATCTCTTTACTTTGTTTTTGTCTTGCTTTACTTTATTTTATTTACTCTCTTGTTTGCCTTATATCTAAAAACACAAAAAAATTAGTTACTTTACTTTCTGTTTTATTTACTAGCTCTATATCAAAAACACAAAAAAATTAGTTACTTGTCTTTATTCTATTTGCTTAGTTTACTTTTACTACTGGGTACTCCTGAAAATACTAAGTTGTGTGATTTCACTAGCACAAATAATAATGATTTTATAAGTACTCCTATTGCTCCACCGCTACTACAGAATTCTATGAAATTAAACCTGCTTTACTAAACCTTGTTATGAGAGAGCAATTTTCTGGTGTTAGTACTGATGATGCTGCTGCCCATCTTAATAATTTTGGTGAACTTTGTGAAATGCAAAAATATAAGGATATATATGGTGATATTATAAAACTGAAATTGTTTCCTTTCTCATTAAGAGGAAGAGCTAAAGATTGGTTGCTTTCTTTGCCTAAAAATAGTATTGATTCATGGACTAAATGTAAAGATGCTTTTATTAGTAAATATTATCCTCCTTCTAAGATTATATCTTTGAGAAGTAGCATTACGAACTTTAAACAATTTGATAATGAACATGTTGCTCAAGCATGGGAGAGAATGAAATCTTTGGTAAAGAATTGCCCAACCCATGGACTGACTACTTGGATGATCATCCAAACCTTTTATGCAAGATTGAATTTTTCCTCGAGGAATCTATTCAGCTGCTGGAGGTACTTTTATGTCCATCACCTTGGGCGCGACTAAGCTACTTGATGATATGATGATCAATTACTCTGAATGGCACACTGAAAGAACTCCTCAAGGTAAGAAGGTAAATTCTGTTGAAGAAACCTCTTCTTTGGGTGATAAGATTGATGCTATTATGTCTATGCTTGCAAATGGTAGATCTCATATTGATCCTAATAATCTTCCTTTAGCTTCATTGGTTGCTCAAGAAGAAAATGTTGATGTGAATTTCATTAAGAGTAATAATTTCAACAACAATGCTTATACGAATAATTATGGTAACAACAACTATAGGCCATATCCTTCTAATAATGGTAGTGGTTATGGTAATTCTTACAACAATAATAAGAGTGTACCCTCTGGTCTTGAAGTGATGCTTAAAGAATTTATTAGCACACAAACTAATAACTGTTGAAGAAAAGCTTGGTAAAATTGATGTTCTTGCTTCTAAGGTTGATAGTCTTGCTCTTGATGTTGATCTTTTAAAACTGAAAGTTATGCCTGAGGAAGTTAAAGATGCTAGGTTTGCTAAAACAAATGCCATCCAAGTTCGAATTAATGATAATATTAGAATGTTGGCTGAATTGCATGCTAGGTGGGATAGAGAAGAAAAAGAAAAACTTGCTAAAGAAAATAATGTAGCTAAAGTATGGACTATTACCACCACTAGTAATGTTGATTCTACACATGTTGCTACACCTCCTACTATCAATGGTAAAATAATTGGTGTTGGCAATGTTTCTACTCCTAGTACAAAGCGTGCAAAATTGCCTGAAACTGCTGAAACTGCTTGTGATAAAATTGCTGAAATTTTTCAAAATATTGGTGACAATGATTCTATTGCTGTAGAACATAATGGTTTAGATTTTGATGATTGTCATATTACTGAAGTTATAAAGTTCTTACAAAAACTTGCTAGAAGTCCTAATGCTAGTGCTATAAATTTAGCCTTTACAAAACATATTACAAATGGTCTCATTAAAGCTAGGGAACAGAAATTAAAACTTGAAACTTCTATTCCTAGAAAGTTAGAAGATGGTTGGGAGCCCATCATTAAGATGAAATTCAATGATTTTGAATGTAATGCTTTATGTGATCTTGGTGCAAATATTTCTGTTGTGCCTAAGAAAATTTATGATATGCTTGACTTGCCACCATTGAAGAATTGTTATTTGGATGTTAATCTCGCTGATAATGTTAAAAAGAAACCTTTGGGGAGGATTGATAATGTTCGTATTACGGTTAACAATAACCTTGTCCCCGTTGATTTTGTTGTCTTGGATATTGAATGCAATGCATCTCATCCTATTGTGTTGGGAAGACCTTTTCTTCGAACCGTTGGTGCTGTTATTGATATGAAGGAAGGTAATATTAAATATCAATTTCCTCTCAAGAAAGGTATGGAACACTTCCCTAGAAAGAGAACGAAGTTGCCTTTTAATTCTATTATTAGAACAAGCTATGATGTTGATGCTTCTTCTCTTGATGTTACTTGATTTGCACTTTCTGCGCCTAGCTGAAAGGCGTTAAAGAAAAGCACTTCTTGGGAGATAACCCATGTTTTATTTTGCTACTGTATTGTTGAGTCTTGGAAGTTGTTTACTACTGTAGCAAACTCTCCTTATCATGTTTTTGTGCCAAGTAAAGTCTCTATGGTTAAGTTGATGCTAGATTTGGATTGCTGCGCAGAAACAGCATTGCTGTCTGTCACGAATTCGCACAGATCTCTCTGTAGAAGAGTCAAAAAATCTGAAAATTTACGTGAGTGATCCTCAGATATGTACGCAACTTTCATTAGTTTTGAGTTTTTCCTTTTGAGCAAGTTAAGTGCCCCTGCAAAATTCGTCTTTACGGACTGTTCTGTTTTTGACAGATTCTGCCTTTTATTTCGCATTGCCGCTTTTGCTATGTTGAATGAGTTTCTTTGTTCCATTAACTTTCAGAAGCTTTGTGCAATGTCCAGAAGTGTTAAGAATGATTGTGTCACCTCTGAATATGTGAATTTTTAATTATGCACTAACCCTCTAATGAGTTTGCTTGAAGTTTGGTGTGGAGGAAGTTTTCAAGGGTCAAGAGAAGAGGATGATATACTATGATCAAGAAGAGTGAAAGATCTAAGCTTGGGGATGCCCCGGTGGTTCATCCCTGCATATTTTAAGAAGACTCAAGCATCTAAGCTTGGGGATGCCCAAGGCATCCCCTTCTTCATCGACAACATTATCAGGTCACTTCTAGTGAAACTATATTTTTATTCCGTCACATCTTATGTTCTTTACTTGGAGCGGGTTTGCTTTTATTTTTGTTTGAATAAAGTTGGATCCCATCATCCTTATATTGGAGATATTATGCTCCGCTTTTTCATATGGAACACTTGTGTTCTTAATTGTGCTTTAATGTTCATGGCGAAGGCTGAAATTGCTTCGTTAAATTGCTATTTGGTTGGAATCAGAAAATGCTGCATATGGTTTGGAATAACTTGGCAATTGTTTGAGCTCTCATAGATCATGTTTAAGCTCTTGCATCATGTATTTTAATCTATTAATGGAGAACTACCGTAGAGCTTGTTTAATTTGGTTTGCATGATTAGTCTCTCTAAGTCTAGATATTTTCTAGTAAAGTGTTTGAACAACAAGGAAGACAGTGTAGAGTCTTATAATGCTTGCAATATGTTCTTGTGTAAGTTTTGTTGTACCTGTTCATACTTTTGCTTGCTTCAAACAACCTTGCTAGCCCAAACCTTGTATTGAGAGGAAATGCTTCTCGTGCATCCAAACACCTTGAGCCAAAACTCATGCCATTTGTGTCCACCATATCTACCTACTATGTGGTATTTTTCTGCCATTCCAAAGTAAATTACTTGAGTGCTACCTTTAAAATTTCATTCCTTTATCTTTGCAATATATAGCTCATGGGACAAATAGCTTAAAAACTATTGTGGTGATGAATATGTAGTTATGTGTCTTAATTCTTATAAGTTGCTTGTTGAGCGGTAACCATGTTTCTGGGGACGCCATCAACTTTTTACCTTTGTTGGATATCATGTGAGATGCTATGCATGTTCGTCTTGTCTGAAGTAAGTGCGATTTCATGATCAAATGGTTTGAGTATGCATATGTTAGAGAAGAACATTGGGAAGCCAACTAAAGCCATGTATCATGGTGGAAGTTTCAGTTTGGACATACAACCTCAATCTCTTATGAGAATATTATTTGTTGTTGAATGCTTAAGCATTAAAAGAGGAGTCCATTATCTGTTGTCTATGTTGTCCCGGTATGGATGTCTAAGTTGAGAATAATCAAAAGCGAGAAATCCAATGCGTGCTTTCTCCTTAGACCTTTGTACAGGCGGCATAGAGGTACCCCTTTGTGACACTTGGTTGAAACATATGTCATGCAATGATAATCTGTGTTATCCGAGCTGATTAGGACAAGGTGCGAGCACTATTAGTACTCTATGCATGAGACTTGCAACTTGTAGGAAGTCTTATGCATAGCACATATGAATTATTACTACCGTTGAAAATTGTTTCTATGTTTTCAAAATAAAAGCTCTAGCACAAAAATAGTAATCCATGCTTCCCTCTGCGAAGGGCCATTATTTTACTTTATGTTGAGTCAGTTTACCCACTTCTTTCTATCTTAGAAGCAAACACTTGTGTTAACTGTGCATTGATTCTTACATGTTTACTTATTGCACTTGTTATATTACTCTATGTTGACAAATATCCATGAGATATACATGTTACAAGTTGAAAGCAATTGCTGAAACTTAATCATCCTTTGTGTTGCTTCAATGCATTCTACTAAGAATTTATTGCTTATGAGTTAGCTCTTATGCAAGTCTTGTTGATACTTGGCTTGAAAGTACTATTCATGAAAAGTTTTGCTATATGATTCATTTGTTTAGTCATTATCTTTGTTAGCAATCTTTTGTTTCAGATCACTCCATTCATCTCATATGCTTTAAAATAATGTTGATCAAGGTTATGTTGGTAGCATGTCACTTCGAAATTATTTGTGTTATCGTTTACCTACTCGAGGGCGAGTAGGAACTAAGCTTGGGGATGCTGATACGTCTCAAACGTATCTATAATTTCTTATGTTCCATGCTACTTTTATGACAATACTTGAATGTTTTATACATACTTTACATCATTATTATACATTTAACTAACCTATTAACGAGATGCCGAAGCGCCGCTGTTTTCTGCTGTTTTTGGTTTCAGAAATTCTAGTAAGGAAATATTCTCGGAATTGGACAAAATCAACGCCCATGTTCCTATTTTTACACGAAGCTTCCAGAAGACCGAGGGGGAAAGTAAGTGGGGCCACGGGGCGCCGCCACGCTAGGGCGGTGCGGCCTAAGGGGGGCCCGCGCGGCCCTAGTGTGTGGGCCCCCCGTGACCCCTCCGACTCCGCCCTTCCGCCTACTTAAAGCCTTTGTCGCGAATACCCCTGTACCGAGAGCCACGATACGGAAAACCTTCCAGAGACGCCGCCGCCGCCAATCCCATCTCGGGGATTCAGGAGATCGCCTCCCACCCACCCAGAGGGGAATCATCACCGAAGGGGCTCTACATCATCATGCCCACCTCCGGATTGATGCGTGAGTAGCTCATCCTTGGACTATGGGTCGATAGCAGTAGCTAGATGGTTGTCTTCTCCGCTTGTGCTATCATTGTTTAGATCTTGTGAGCTGCCTAACATGATCAAGATCATCTATTTGTAATGCTACATGTTGTGTTTGGTGGGATTCGATGAATCTAGAATACTATGTTAAGTTGATTATCAATCTATCATATATGTGTTGTTTATGTTCTTGCATGCTTTCCGTTGCTAGTAGAGGCTCCAAGTTGATACTTGTAACTCCAAGAGGGAGTATTTATGCTCGATAGTGGGTTCATGCCTCCATTGAATCTGGATCGTGACAGTAGGTTCTAAGGTTGTGGATGTGCTGTTGCTACTAGGGATAAAACATCAATGCTTTGTCTAAGGATATTTGTGTTGATTACATTACGCACCATACTTAATGCAATTATCTGTTGTTTACAACTTAATACTGGAGGGTGCGGATGCTAACCCGAAGGTGGATTATTTAGGCATAGATGCATGCTGGATAGCGGTCTATGTACTTTGTCGTAATGCCCTGATTAAATCACATAGTAATCATCATTGATATGTATTGAATCTTGATTTGTCAATTGCCCACCTGTAATTTGTTCACCCAACATGTTAGTTATCTTATTGGAGAGACACCACTAGTGAACTGTGGACCCGGTCCATTCTTTTACATCTGAATACATTCTACGCAATCATTGTTCTTTCTGTTCTTTGCAAACAATCACCATCTTCCACTCGATACGCTTTGTTTTCAGCAAGCCGGTGAGATTGACAACCTCACCGTTACGTTGGGGCAAAGTATCTTGATTGTGTAGTGCAGGTTCCACGTTGGCGCCGGTTTCGTGTGCGCCGCACTACACGCTCCCACCAACAACCTTCACGTGCTTCTTGGCTCCCTGGTTCGATAACCTTGGTTTCTTTCTGAGGGAAAACTTGCTGCTGTGCGCATCACACCTTCCTTTTGGGGTTCCCAACGGACGTGTACATCTACGCGCATCAAGGAACAGAGAGGGAGTAGTGTCGGAGGAGAAGTTGGATGTCTGTGTGGGGGGGAAAAGGGGAGGCGACCATATGGAGGTGGACTATGAGGAAATGGAGAACAAGAAGAAACAGAAGGGGTGAATGGGAATGCAAATGTTTTGACGATGAGCGCGGGGCTGTCGGAACAGCTCCGCGAGACCCAATGAGAATCGGAGTTTGGAACGGCCGGGGTTTGGGGAATGGCCCGGCTGTTCGTGGTCTTCAGGATGTCCTGAAGGTGGAGGACCCCGACGTGTTGTTCATATCGGAAACGAAGATGGATAAGAGGCGTCTGGAATGGGTGCGATGCCAAATTGGCATGCCAAACATGTTAGTGAAGGATTGTGTGGGGCAAAGTGGAGGTCTGGTGCTGTTTTGGAGAAATGGTTTCAACATAAATCTTGTGGGTATGCCATCGAGGTACCATATTGATGTCGAGATTATAGAGGAAGATGGGTTTAAGTGGCGGTTCACAGGCTTGTATGGTGAACCGAAGCAAGCGGAGAGAGTTAAAACCTGGAGATTGCTTAGAACTCTAAAGAATCACAGCTCGCTACCATGGCTATGTGCAGGAGATTTCAATGAAATTCTGTATGACTCGGAGAAGGAGGGTGGTGCTCCTAGATCACAATCTAGTATGGATAATTTCTGTTAAGGTGCTTCTACCAGAGACTATAGCACCAAACCAGAGCGCTTTTGTTCCGGGGAGGCTGGTCACTGACAATATTTTGTTGGCATATGAGTGTACACACTTTATGCAGAATAAAAGGACAGGATCTCAGGGCTTTGCAGCTGTAAAGTTAGATATGAGCAAAGCTTACGATCGTGTGGAGTGGCACTTTCTGGAGGATATGATGCGCAGGATGGGGTTCAATGAAGTGTGGATACAGAGAATCATGAGTTGTGTCACCTCGGTGAGCTACAGGATTAAGGTGAACAACACTTACTCAGATACAATTATGCCGCAGAGGGGTCTACGCCAGGGAGATCCATTGTCGCCGTATCTTTTTCTTATTTGCGGGGAGGCATTCTCATGTTTGCTAAACAAGGCGGAGGTGGAAGGCAGGCTAGAGGGTGTAAGGGTGTGTGCAGATGCTCCGAGTTTTAATCATAATCATCTTCTGTTCGCGGATGACTCGTTGATTCTTTTGAAAGTTGCCGAAGAGAGTTCAACCCATCTGCGGAATATTCTATCGCTGTATGAAGATTGGTCGGGGCAAACTGTCAACTTTGCCAAGTCGGCAGCCATGTTTAGCCTCAACACACCGAGAAGGGAGAGGAGGAAAATGATGGAGGCTTTGCAGGTCGACACGGAGGCGAGAAACAAGAAATATTTGGGTCTACCGGTGTACATCGGCAGATCAAAAAAAGGGGCGTTTGCATATCTGAAGGGTAGAATGTGGGGGAAGATACAAGGCTATGATGAGCGACTAATGTCTAGGGCTGCGAAGGACGTACTGATTAAGGCGTGTGCACAGGCTATTCCCACCATTGTCATGTCATTCTTCGATATTACAAAGAGCCTGTGTGATGAGATGAGCGCGATGGTGAACCGTTTCTGGTGGTCACAACAGAAGGACGAGAGGAAGATCCACTGGATTAGCTGGAAGAAAATGGCTCAACCAAAAAAGGATGGAGGATTGGGGTTAGACTTACACCTGTTCAACCTTGCAATGTTGGCCTGCCAGGCTTGGAGGCTTTTGACGGATCCCCAATCACTCTGTGCTAGAGTTTTACAGGCCAAGTATTTTCCAACCAGGTCGGTGCTAGAGGCAGAAAAGGTACGGAACATGTCCTATACATGGCGGAGTATTATGAAAGGAGTCGAGGTGATCAAGCTAAGGATGATTTGGAGAGTTGGAGATGGCACGGACATCAAGCACACCCGAAAACACGAAGGGAGGAATAATAAGGACGTGTACCTAACAAACGATGGACAAGAGTATCGTGCTTAATTACTTTACTAGGAAGCGGCAGATTAATGAGATATGTGGCGGTGAGGAAAGCTTCATCCCGAAATTTTAGAGGCATATGAGCATGAGCAAGAAGAGCAAGACCAACTTCAACAATGTGTCGGTGTTTTCATTCAGCATCACCGTTTTGTTGATGTGCATGAGGACATGAGACATGTTGGCCTATTCCTTGTGATTGAAAGAAGGGATTTAATTTGGCATACTCGCCTCCCCAATTGGATTGAACCGTAAGAATTTTCTTATCAAGCTTACGTTCAATGAGCTTCTGAAAGTTAATAAACGCATCATAAGCATCAGATTTTCTTTTTAGCAAATAAATCCATGTGAACTTGCTATAATCATCAATAAAGCTTACATAATAATTATGATGACCCACAGAGGTAGGTGCAGCACCCCAAACATCAGAAAAAATTAACTGAAGTGGGGTTGTAGATAGACTAGTAGAGATAGGATATGGAAGCTGATGACTTTTAGCCTGTTGACAGGGATCACAAACTAAGCTAATAGAAGTTTCTCTAATACATGGAAGTTTATTCTTGCTAATAATTTGCCTAACAATAGCTACGGAAGGATGTCCGAGACGACTATGCCACTTGGATTGAGAGGGCTTGATGGTGACATCAAAGGTATGCTTATGTGGGTAGGATGACGCCAAAGAGGAGATAAGTGGATAAAGTCTGCCAATGCAGCGCCCTCTATGAATTATGCGTTGTGTGACCTGATCCTTGATCAAAAAGAAGAAGGGGTGATACTCAATAAACACACGGTGGTCATATGTGAAACGATGAACGGAGAGTAAGTTTTTAGAGGCCGTGGGTACAAGTAAGATATTGTTAAGTAGAAAATCTTGAGCTTGGGTACAAACAATGGAATGACCAACATGGGAAATACTCATACCTTGGCCACTTGCCGTGTTGACCTTGTCACTGCCCCTGTAGTTGTCATGCACGGTAAGGTTGTTTAGCTTGTCGGCGATGTGATTAGTAGCACCGGTATCGGAGTACCAATTAGTATCCACGCCATAAGAAGCAGCATGAGCCTCCTTGTCATCATATGTGTCGTCTTCAGCCTCATTGAAACGGTACCAACAATCTTTTGCTGGATGTCCCTCACGATTGCAGATATGGCAGATGATGTCCACCCATGGAGTGGTCCGGCGACGGCCATGACCGCGCCCACGCCCCCTGTAGGCGGAGTATGTCCACTGCCGCGGACTGGACGAGGCTGATAGTCACCACGGCGGTCATCCCGTCTGTCATCCCGACGCTCATCACGATCCGGACGGTCCCCGCGAGATCGGTTGTTGAAACGACCACGGCGCTGCCGCGAGGCAAGATTGGCGGAAGACTCAAACTTGGCCCCGCGCCAGTGGTGACATGAAGTTCCTGGGGCTGTTCATAGGCATGAAGTTGGGCATAAAGTGCCGGGACGGAGATGGGCGTGTGACCACGCCAAGTGCTGCAACAAGGGCGTCATAGCCAGGCCCTAAACCGGCCAGGATGAAGGAGACGTGCTCGCGCGGCGTAACTGGGCACCCGGCAGAGGCGAGTTCATCGACGATGGATTGCATCTTGGGGAGAAACGCCGAGGTGGTCATCTGCAGCTTCTTTGTATTGGCCAGGGCGATTCGAAGATTCGTGATCTTGGCTTCACTCTAGGAGGCAAACATCTCTTCTATGGCCTGCCATACACCTGCGGCATGCTCGATCCGTTGGACATGAGGTAGCACCTCAGAGGAGAGCGATTGGAGAAGATAGCCGAGGACAATTTGGTCCCGTGAAATCCAGGCATCATATTCTGGATTGGGCTTCGTTTCTGCCAGCTTGTTGGCGGCTTTGTCTGCCGGTGTGATTTCCAGCAGTTCGGGCGGCTCGGCGTCAGTCCCGTTGAGGAGCCCGACGAGCCGGGCGCCGCGGATCGGCGGCAGGACCTGGGCGCGCCAGCCGGAGTAGTTGTTCCTTGTGAGTTTGTCGGACGGAGGAGCCCCCAGATGAATCACCGGGAACATCGATGACGAGGAAGACGACATCATGGCAGCGATCACCGGGAGCAGCGAGCGACCGACACGGACGGAAGTTGATTTTAGGCGATCAGATGTGTCGGCGGAAAAAGCCGGCCTGATACCATATAAAACCTAATTTTGGTAAGGTGTTGATCAGGTAGAAGGCTACTCGGATGGTCTCCCGAGGCCCTGAGTTCTCGTATATAAAGAAGGATCGCACGTTGCGGTGCTAGCAGTACAGGACTCTGATTACAATACGTATCCTAGTCCTAATACAATACGACTATCTACTTGTCTAACAATAGCTGACACAGGAAACGAGATTCACGTGTGCAGGGTCATGCTTTTGATCATGCATGGACGGAAGCTTTAGTCAAGTGTTCAACATTTAGTATATTCATATTCGTATCCTTACGCGAAAACAGAAAAGCAATAACAAAGTGATCAACTTCCCTATCTTAGATCCACCAGTGTTTCTACAACACCTCTCCAGCTAGTATTTATCGCAGCATGGGTGTCCCCAAGACTCGAAAGAAAAGCAATAACAAAGTGAAGTATTGATTTGAACACAACGAGTGCAGCCGGCAATGAGAAGGCCATTTGATCAGGCAACGTATTGTAAAAGTTTCTGAAAACAAACCCTCGCATACTACTTTAACCCGAGATCTCGAGTGACTAGGAGGGGCTTAAGGGTGGGGCTCCACAATTTCATTACAACATCATCCTCCACCGAGTCGATGCCAGTCAAGAACTCAGGCACAACTTCGCTGACACTTATATGATATCTACCTGGTCCCAGCTACTCCAGAAATTGGTTCGGGCATCCTCACGGGATGGCCACAATGCCTCCTTCAGGTTGGGACCATAGGAGAGCAGCGCGCAAGCCTCCATGACAAGCAACATGCTATGGATTTGTGCCGACCGGCAAGGCTCAGTAATCAAGCTTATTGATCCGTAGTGGAAGACTGCAGCCTGAGTACAATAAAAGTTGCGAGACATTTTCCTTCAGACATATAAAATGGTGCAGTAAAGCAACATAACATCTGATCAACACCTTTAATTAAGTGTGATATCATAATGATTAAACCTATATTTTTACGCGCATAGGCGCAAATCTAACCGTGAACAAGTGAACTATCTATAGCGCATAGACTAGTACTTGCTTTGGTTTGCTCCAACGTCCCAAAAGTAACACTACACTTTTTCATTGGGAGATTCATCTCATTCCTGTAGTAGGAGCAAAGACAAAATCATGTGTGTGATTATATAGAAGGAGCAACTACATCAAGAAGATTAACTTCCATTCATGCAAAAAATGTGCCAGTCCCTCCACTCACGCCTACTTATCAGTTCATCCTACTGCGATGATTAACACACATTGAGACATATTATACATTATATGTGCATTGGTAAATCTGTTGCAAACTGAGAGACATTACTCTTTGTAATGGTTGATGTTTATATTCATTTGCATAAGAATATCTGAAAAATTATGTTGTCTTGTATTTGCTCCAACACTATACTTTTAATCGTTTGGAGATTCGTTTGATTCCTATAGCAGGAACTGAACTGAACTATTATATGAGATTATTTAGAGGATAAAAAAGGAAGTTACCTCCCATTTCATGTAGAAAATGTGCCATCTCTTTCACTAAATAACCACGCATCCTAATGTCATGATTTTGATCATACTAAATAACCACGCATCCTAACGTATAGAATCTTCTGCATACCCATGCTTGAATCATGAGTCAAGAGGGGGAGTAGTCAAGTCAGACACATCTCATAAGCAGTAAACAACAACAGCCCGCTCCCGTCGCCACCCCGAGGCGACCGGGGCGCCCCCCTCCCCAGCCAACTTCCGCCGCCTCCCCCTCCTCCCCCGCCGCCGCCGCCGGCGCGAGCCGCCGGGCAAAGCCTGCGCGGTGCTGGCGGCGGCGGAGCTCCTCTTCTCCGTGTGCTTGGAGGCCCGACGGGGCGGCATCCTCCTTGCAGCGTTGAAGCGCGGCGGCGCCGGCTCCGGCCGTGGTCGCGGGCGGCGGAGCGTGCGGTCGCGGCGGCGCCTCCTCGCCCCTCGTCGCGCCTCTGGCCGTCCTCCTCCCGCACGTCAGGCGGGCCCGTCGGGGCAGGTCGCGGCCTCACGGTGGGGGGGCGCTGCGGCGTCGGTTCCCGGCCGGCGCTGGTTGGGCTCTGCCCGGCGGCAGCTTGGTTGCTGGCAGCTGTGATGCTGCTCTGGCCACCGGCGGCCACGGGCATGAGCCCTAGGGTTTCGGCCAGATCTGGGTTTGTGGGCCCAGATCTGGGCCTGGCAGGCGGCTCGGCCCGATCTGGGCTTGTGGGCTCAGATCTGGGCCCGGCAGGGCCTGGCCGGATCCTCTGGATCTGAGGGTGGCCTGGGGTGCGCAGGTGCGTGCCCGACGCGCCACCTCCGCCGCTGTTCGCCGGTTGCATTCGGGTTGGCCCTAGGCCATGCGGGCCTGGACCTTTCCCTGGCCGTCTTCGAGGTTGGTGGCGGTCTGTTTCTTCCGCAGACTCCGGCAGTCCTCCGTCGCTGCGGGCGGCGTTTCAGAATCGTTGGGGCGATGTCCTCGCCAGCTATCTGGGACGCGGTCCCTGGGCCGGCTCTGTACTGCAGCTTCTCCGGCGGCTGCGGTATTTTTTCCCTCCATCTAGCTTAGGCGTGTTTGTGCAGGTGCTCACACGTTGGGGATGGTGTGGCCGCCGTGGTGCCTCCGACCTAGCGTCGTGTTCTGGGCTTGGCCGGACTACGCCAGCCATCGTGTTCCTCCCTGCGGTTGAGTCTAGCTGGGGCTAGTTCAATCTGCGTCATAGCTTGGAGGTGCGGTAGTGATCTCCGCCTTGTCCGCACTACGTCCTCGCGTCGGCGTCCGGATTTTCTATACTGGTTTGGTCCTCGACGAAAGTCGCGCATGGCTCTGGCCTGTGCCGGCGACGGCGTCACCTGCGGGTGTCGTGCCCTTGTTGAAGGCGTCCCGATGTTGGCCCTCCTGTTCGAAATGATGGATTCCATCCCTCCGCCCCAATCTGCTCCTCTTGGAGGCCTGTAAGCTTCTCTGGTAGTGCCTTGTGGAACACCGTGTGATCTCTCGATGGTGTCGCAGCCCTCTCACAACGTCGGCCTGGCTGCTTTTACACGGTTTGCTGCGGTAGCTGATTTCCTTCCTAGCGCCTTGGGGGGCTTTGCTAGGTCGGCGTCTGGTCGCAGCTCTTGCCGGTGTGTCTATCCCAACGCTGGGGGATGACGTTGTGTGTTTGGTCTGGACCTAGCCTGAGCTCCATGGGTGGTGGTTCTCGGGTCTAGGTGAAAACTTTGCAGGTCCTTATCTGCCGACGACGATGACGCATTCTTGTGCCATTCACCTTCTTGGAGGCGTCGCCGCAAGACCCTCCCTCCTTTGGTTCCTCAAGCTCTGACAGGTGGCCGGCCCGTCGCTGAGTTCCCCCTTGAGTTGCAGTCTTGGTGCGGTGGAGGTTTGTTGGCGTGGATACGGTCGCGATCGCTCCGGTGCAACAGAAGACAAGGCTCCCTCTTCCTGGATCATATGGCGCTTCGGCTTGCTTGTATGTGTTGTCTTTTGTTGCGGTTTGGGTTGTGCGCTTGGCGCGTGTGTGTTGTAATCTTGATGTAACTCCTGGCCGGTTGTTGGCTTCGTTAATTCAAAGCCGGGCTCACTTCGAGCCTTCCGTTTAGAATCATGAGTCAAGGCGTCTAACTTTAAGCTTTTCTTTGATCAAAAGCCCGACGAGGGTGCCAATACTACTCATTCAGTCGATTCGTGAAGGTAGTGATTATTAAGCTATAATACTAGCACCTATTTCTAAGTATTTTTTCATCCAGTTGTGAAACTTTGCACCTGTTTCTAAGTGCTTTTTTATCCAATTTCCATCCAGTGGTAATGCTTGAACTGCAGCTCGCCAGAACTGGCAGTCCATCTGTGTATTTGCAAGAGCAACAGATGGATAAAAGTGGAACAAAAGCAGCTAGTCTCAACAACATGGGCATAATATTTGTCAGCTAAATTGGTCTGAGTCAATTCTTGCATATCGATACCCTTCAATTTTCTATAGTGCGAGTGCTGGTATGTTATGGGAGAGCAAGATGGAGGTTGCGCACATGGTCGAGCACTGCACTGACGCAGGTTATTCTCGAATAAAAACTGGTATGCATTTTTTATGCATGAGCACTAGCACACCATTGAGGCAAAATAGATATGGTGGTATTCTCCACTCCTTTAATTTTCAGTCTGCTGCTCCGAAATATGGTGGTTTGCAGCTGCTAATTTACTGAAGACTGGGCCGGGGGTGCTGCGGGAGGGAGCCAGGTTCGGCACCCACCGAGGGCACCGCAACTTAACGTGTAGCCCCACTAGCAACTGGAAGATTTTAATTTTAACCGATGTGCAAATGGAAAAGATATAATAATTTAACCATTTATCTCTCAGTGTTTCTTTTTAGAATCTCTCATTGGCATGTGTTGAGAAATAAATAAAGTAACATGTTTGGTACACCGGTGTGAAACGGCAAAACCTATTCTCCGCTCAATGCGGAGGTTATCTGGGGCGCCGCTTAGGGAAGCCAGTTATGGGCCGGGCCCATCTAACGAGACTGCTTCGTCCCCTTCAGGTTCTATTTTTTCGGTTTTTTTCCTTTCCTTCTGAATTTAGGTTTTTAACGGTTTTATGTTCTCATGTTAAAAAAACGGTTTTCTATTCAGTTTAATTCGAACCTTTTCAATTTATTAAATTTTCCAATTTCGAACATTTTCAAAATTTGTTCAGATTTAAAAAAAAATTAGATTCAAAATTTGTTCAAATTTCGAAATTTGTTCAGACTATGAAATTTGTTCATATTCGAAATTTGTTCAGATTTCGTTTTTTATTTAAATATGCTCAGATTTAAATTTTGAACTTTTCTCAAATTTAAAATTTGTTCAGATTTAAAATTTGTTCAAAATTAAAAATTGTTTAGATGTTGAAAAAGTTCAGTTTTAAAAAATGTTTACTTTGAAATTTGTTCATTCTAAAAAATGTTCATTTTTAAAAATGTTTAGTTTTTAAAAAATAATTTTGAAAAATGTTTGGTTTTCTAAAACTTCAGATTTAAAATGCTTTACAAATGAAAAAAAACAGAAAGAAAAAGATAACGAAAAAGAGGAAGTACCTTTTATTGGGCCGCTGCAGGGAGGCCCATAAGCTAGTGCTTCAGGCGGGAGGGAGACTTGCTCCCGCTTAAAGCGGGCAATAGGAGCTCCCGTGTGAAACTGTGAATCCAACAAGAGAAAACCGAAATCGTTAAAAAAAGGCCGACCTTTGGGGAAGCAACTCGCGCACGCGACAAGCACGGTGTCGAAAATCCTGATGACTTCGCCACATGTCGCATGGGAAGGATGGTGAGAGAGATAAGACGGGTTGCTCCCTTTTTCGTATCCTTTTTCAAAATGAAATATCTTGAGAACCGTAAGTCCAAATTGCGAACCGTTTTCACTTTTGAAATCCTCGCGTCGAGATCTTCAAAACTAGATCCCATATTGATAGGTTTGGAGATACTTTTTTCATACTTCCAATAATATTATGATTGTACCTGTGATGTGTACTAAATGTATCGTGTTTCAACCGATAAGTACTTTTAGTGTATTTGGTGCAATTTTTCCTTTACTCGCTAACCGTACTCGCGGGCAGATCAATATTCTTATGCGCGATCAACTCGTGTGCGCCATCACTTGACATGTACTTGCTCGTGTTCACGATCTGTCTGCTCAGATGCGCTTTGTACTGCCGTCGTTGATATTGTACTCTCGTGTTCAATCTTTTATGTGTTGTGCGTGATCGACTGCTTGTGTGCACGATCAGACTCGCATACGATCAGATTTATCGTCGTCAATCATTGTATTGATGTAATCGACTGATGCACGTAATCATTCGGTTGATGAATCGTACTCGTGTGTGCATGGAGTTGTAGTCGTGGTGCATTGTACTTGTACTTGTCCGTGTGTGTGACTGTACTCGTGCTTCATACACAACTGTAATCGCGTGCTCACTGAGTTGTACTCGTGTTGTAACTGTACTCGTGTATTATGTGACGGAAAAATAAGTCACGCGTGCGTGATTATTAAATCGTGAGCTGGCACGATCCAAAGCAAAAGACTAGATTTAGTGAGCTAACTGCTATCAGAAACTTGCATACATTAGCAAGTACGTATCCAGGATGGAGGATATACATCGCGCGCGGGAGGTTGCATGCATTGGCAGGCAAGTACTTACCCAGGCGAGGGAGGAAGTACGACTCGCGGGCGGGAGGCGTGCCAGGCGCGCGGAGGCCAGGCGCGGTACGGGACGGGACGCTCGTCTAGCCTGACACGTGTTGACCGCTGGTGCGTTGTGCGGGATGATTTTTCCCTTTACGAAGGTTGGTCTTTAGGTAGTGGTACCCGACGAAAACGGCTTATGGACTAAGAAGGCCCAGAGAGCCACCTCAGCCCAGCATGTTCCTCCTCTGTCATAGCCCAGGAAATTTTCTTGACTTTTTGACTAGCGTACAACTGGTCGGGGGTTGCTGTACGCCGACCTGGTCGGCGAGGACCAGGCGCCGCCCACCCCCCAGGCGGGTTGTTGGGCCGGCCCAGCACATTCCCACACTTTTTTTGTTTTTTTTTTTTTGCTTTTTTGCTTTTTCTTTTTTCTGTTTTATTTTACTTTTTACGTTTTATTTTTCTTTTTACGTTTTTCAAAAAAGCTGATTCCTTTTAGAATCGATTTTTTAAAATTATTTTAGTTTTTTCAGAAATTTAAATATTTCCAAAGTTTGAACATTTTTTAGTTTGGAATAATCTTCAAATTGGAACAAATTTTAAATTGGAACAAATATTTTTCAAAATTTATTATATTTTATATATGAACAATTTTCGAATTTGAAAAAAATTTATACTTGAACAATTTTCGCATTTGAACAATTTTTATACTTGAAAATTTTTCGCATTTGAACAATTGTATACTTGAACAATTTTTTAATTTGAAATTTCCCAAATTTTTTTAGTTAGAACATTTTACATTTAAAAAATATGTAAATTTTGAAAAATTAAATCTTAAAAATAAAAAAAACAGAAATGAAAAAGAAACAGAAATAAAAATAAAAAAGAAATAGAAATAAAAAAACAGAACAGAAAAATGACTGAGAAAAAAATGGCCAACTGGCCCAACACCCGAACTGAGCCGGCCCGTACCGCGCGCGGGGGTGTGCGGCGCGCGGTATGCGCCGACTTGGTCGGTGTATAGGAAATCCGCAACTGGTCGGAGATGATGTATGCCGTCGGCATGGATCAGGCGCCGCACACTCCCAGGCGGGTGGTTTGGGCCGGCCCAACATTTCGTTTCACTTTTCCTTTATTCCTTTTCAGTTTTTCCTTTTCTTTTCTGCGTTTCTTTTTTATGTTTTGTAAAAGCTAAAAAGTTTTTAAATTCGAAGTTTCAAAATTTGAAAACATTGTTTTCGAAAATTTGATATTTTATATATATGAACAATTTCCGAATTTGAATATTTTTAAAATTTGAACATTTTTTTAATGTGTACAATTTTCAAATTCGTACAATTTTTATATTTTGAACAATTTTCGGATTTACTTTTTTATATTTGAACAATATTTTTTTAATCTGAATATTTTTCAAAAATAGTCTTTTTAAGATTTGATTTAAAAAATTATTTTTAAAAAAATATGTATGAATTTTAAGATTAACTTTGAACAAATTTTAATGTAAACATTTTTAATTTGAAAAAGTTTAAGTAAACATTTTTTTTAATTTGAACAAATTTTAAATTGAAATATTTTAAGCTGATCATTTTTTAAATTGAACATTTCCCAAATTTAAACATTTTTAGATTAGAACATTTTTAATTATTTTTCGAATCTGAAAATTAAAAGTAACAAAAAAGAAACAGAAAAAAGGACAGAAGAAAAAAAAGAAAAAACAGGAAAAAAAGAAAAGAAAAAACAAAAAAACGAGAAAAGAGGAAGCCCACACCTAACTGGGCCGGACGGTACCGCGCGGTACACGCCGACCTGGTCGGTTTATAGGGTTTGCACAACTGGTCTGCATTGGTCAGGATTAAAACCACTCTAGATACATGGGTGATGTTATTCAATTTTTTTTTTTTTTTTTGAAACGGGGGCAAAAGCTTTGCCCCATTCGATTAATTAAGGAGAAGAGTTTGACAAGAAAGTCCGAACCAAAAGAAAAGAAGAGTACAAGCGACTACTCTCGCGGCATGATTTGGCCCAATCGTTTAGCACCGGCTATAACCCACAAGCGGGCCTCTCTCTTAATCTTATCTAGGAGTACATCATGGTTGGCGGACTTGTCATTGAAAACCCTTGCGTTGCGCTCATTCCAAATCTCCCAAGTGACAAGAAGAGCTAGCGAAGAGATGGCTTTGCGGTTGGGCAAGTGTGGTCTTGTCATGTTGCGCCACCAAAGCTCGATGGATAGGTCGGTCCACCCATTGGGGGTAATGTCCGTGTTGTGCAACCACTCCGCCACTTTGTCCCAAAGGCGCGTAGTGAACCTACAATGGATGAAGAGGTGCGCCGCCGTCTCATTTGCTTGCTTGCATAGGGGACATAGGCCGCAATTTGGCCACCCACGCTTTTGTAGGCGGTCGGCGGTCCAAATTTAGAACTCAGTAAGTCTTTATTGGACTGAGCCTTAGTCACACCTTTAAAATTAAACCTTGCGTTTGCTGTGTTCTGGACAAAAAGGACAAATTTGATCTATTGTGCGAAAGTGAGCACAAAATAGCTTGGTTCTAAAAATCAATTCATCGAATAACCTTTTTCATGGCGCACTGCCACTCTAGTCTGTACATCTATCTATGTGACACTGCTATCTACAGTCTTCATTTTAGAGTAAATGTCGCAACTTTACCTAGAGATAAATATATCTAGATGTGGTATAGCGTGCAGATAATAGAAAAAGCCGCGACACGTATTTTGAGACAAAGAGGAGTACGTGGAAGACATCACCATCCGATCAACCTTCAAGCAAGCAAACTAAGCTACAATAATGCAGCAGCAAGCCGAGGTGGCAATGATTCGGGTTTTGTCGACGTTATGCAATGCATGAGCACCACACAAGCCGGTCTTGTCAGCTCAAATACATCATGCGCCAGCTGGTTATGGCTAATTGGGTGTCAAATACTCAATCTACTTCTACAAGTAGCAGAATATATAATTAACCTCATCGTTCAGCTTGAGCGCATTGCAGCAACGGAGACGATTGGAAATCATATCATTAGACCTCGTGGCCTCACCGGCACATGCATGCCGTTGCCAGCTCAAACATTTCTCCTCTAATCTTCTCCCTTGAATTGTTATATTAGATGCAGAGCGTCGAATCTCCAATAATACCATTTGTTTATCCGTTTATGAAGGAGATCAATGCAAGTAGTGTAGGCCAGCATGCTTGCCGAGTTGCTTGCTGACAGCGCAAGAGTCCGAGGACGAGTGGCTGAATTATTTGTAATGGCGGGGCGACACTTGGCCTGTTCCATGGCCGGCCAGGAGCGGGGTTCTGGATGGATATGTAGTTGGATCAGAGGAATTTGGGTGGTCCGCAAGAAACTGTAGTACAGTCTGATGCAAACTTAAAGAACATCAATCAATAGTCGATGATACACAGACATGGCCCAACATGGTTAAATCGATCTCTCTAGAACCAACATCTCTATCCGTCGGCTGGAGCCTGGAGTATGCGAGCACTCCGTGCTTCACGCATGCAATCATGCACTGCATTGTTGATGCTAGCAGAAAACGGGAGGCCATTGTTGCCCCAGGGACAGAAGGACATGGCGCACGAGTCCTACTCCAACCTGAAATGCAGTGGCATGTCTGGCCGTGTTGTAACCTCCAATGGTGTTCGTGACCAAAACGGTACGTAGCTTCCACCTGACATGGCATAACCACATATCTATCCTCCATCCGTGGACTGCCTTGTTCATCCAATTAACCAAGAATAGTTTTAAATAAGCTTTGAGTGACAACAAGAGTGGTGCCCCCCCAAAAAAAAGGCTACCGCCGCGGCACAATAGAACCCAAACGCTTTGCGCCCGCTATGATCCGCTGTTAACTGCTTGCTTTTCGCCACAGTGTATGAAAGTGTGGGCGACAACACAAGTAAGTTCAGCTTTACCTTTCGTTAAAAAGGCCTTTGATCACACTCGCAATGACCTTGTTGGAGGCGATTGTTTTGAGAGCGGACTATCTTCGGGTGAAAACCTAAGATCGTTGATCGGGACGACGGTGTTAGAGCATTGTTCCCTTCTTGAGGCGTTTTTGAAGTCTCATTTTGTTTGGCGGTGGATGTATTTGTTGTTGTAACTCGACATTTTTATTTTGTTTCTTTCTTTTCCTTTTTTCTGTGTATCCTAGTGCCATTTAGGTATTGTCGTTGTTGCCTAGATGTAATTGGTATATTTTTGATATTAATATATTCCCTTTATCGAAAAATGATCCAATAGACAGGCTCTTCTCTAATTCTCTTAAGTACAACGTTGGGTATGGTAACTATGGTGAACATGTTCCGGATTACTCTTGCATTTCTTTCGTTTCCAATTTTCCACACCCTGAACACTATCCTAGCAATGATGCCTTCAGGCGCTAAAGTTCACTGCATACTAATCAACACCAACAGGTACAATAACGCGGGTGTGGGAAAGTATTGTTTCGGTCGACACTATTACCACGTCCAAATTGTGGGGTATATATAGGAAACCCCGACTCGTGGCCATGGGCATCTCCAAGGGCCGTTTGGTTACCTGGCTGAATTCCTGCATCATTGGCGCAGTGAGATGGGAGCCCCATCTCGTTTCGGACGGGCCACAGTGCAATTTTGGGCTGTTGTTTGGCAGGCTGTGCAGAATTTTTTGGCCTAGCAGAAAGGAAGGGCTCAGTCTGTTTGGTTTCATACGAGCTCAGTAATAGCCTCACCACTTATCCGCATGGTAACATTACCTCTCACCTCCTCACCTATCACAAAGCCTCACGCCGTTGTTCACAAGCTTCGGCACGTCGGCGATCACGAAGGTAGACACCACCATGGCACCGCCGATCACGCCGGTCAAAACTGTCACCACGTCGCCGACCACAAAGACGAAGAGCGCCATGACACCGTCGATCACACCGGTCAGAAGCATGGGCACGTCGCAGACTACGAAGATGAAGACCACCATAGCACCGTTGTTCACGCCGGTCACAAGCATCACCATGTCGCCGACCACAAAGACGAACACCACCGGGACACCGCCGGTTACGCCGGTCACAAGCATGGGCACGTCACCGACCACAAAGACGAACACCACCATGACACCATCGGTGACGCCGGTCACAAGCATGGACACGTCACCGACCACGAAGACGAACACCACCATGACACCGTCGGTGACGCCGGTCACAAGCATCACCATGTCGCCGACCACGAAGACGAACACCACCAGTACACCACCGGTCACGCCGGTCACAAGTATGGACACACCGCCGACCACGAAGACGAACATCACCATGACACCGTCGGTCACGTCCGTCACAGCACGTCGCCGACCACGAAGACGAACACCACCATGACTCCACCACCATGGATTATCACCTCTCACTTCTCACCTATAATCACCACGTCGTCGTCCATGAAGATGGCGAGCCAGAAGTTGAACAAAAATACTCCAAACCTTTGTCACACATACGTACAGATTACATTATACTTGTGAGTCATTTATCTATTAGCATATATACACCAAAAAAAAACCTATCAACATTAAAGTCATGCGGAATGGTGGGGTGAAAGGAATTCTCAAACGGTTGAGCATGATCGACGAATTTGACAAAATTCGCTTAAAACTTCATACACGAAATTGACGATTTACGACCGACGAAACTCGAAACCGATTGTGGGAATTTTCGTATCAATGACACACATCTGTTTCGTGTACATCTTATTTCGATTCGAACTATTTTTGTCTTGATTTGAGAGAGGGTGTGTGAAGTAGTGTAAGGGAGAGTGAGCGTAAGCAACCAAAGTGGCGCGAGAACGGGCCTGACCTGGAGAAACTGCCATTCCGGACGTTCCTCTAGGGCTGTCCCAGAGATGTTTTAAGATTCGTGCTATGCAAGGGTGTGTTCGGTTCAAGAACGAGAGGGGATGGAACGGAATGGTTCCATTCCAACATCATGGAACGGTTCCGTGCCTGTGTTCGGTTCGAAAAAAACGAGGAACGGAATCGTTCCATTTTTCTGTTCGGTTGGGTGGAATGGAATGGAAAAAAAACAGGGGACACAGGAACCGCCGCCGCCTTCATTGCCGATCGCTCCGCCTGCCAACGCCGCCGCGTCCGCCTTCACCGCCGGTCGCTCCACCTGCCGATGCCGCCGCGTCCGCCTTCACCACCGGTCGCTCCACCTGCCGCCACCACCGCGCCCGCCTTCACCACCGGCTCGCGCGCGAGAGGAATAGAAGCGGCGCGCGGGAATGCGAGCGAGATGGACCACCGCGCCCACCTTCACCGCTGGTTGCTCCGCATGCCGGCGCCTCCGTGCCCTCTGTCGCCGCCAATTGCTCCGTCTAACGCTGCCACCGCGCCCGCCGTCGCCGCCAGTTGCTTCGCCTGCCGCTGCGGCCGCCTTCACCGATTGCTCGCGGCGAGAGGGAGAGGAGCTGCTCGCGAGATGGAGAGCGGCGGCGGAGACGAGAGAGAGCACATCCACCGGCTACGGAGAAGAGAGTGAGGGGAGTGGCCGGGAGATCAGAGCGAGAGGGAGAGGGGCGGCGGTGGAGACGAGAACCAGAGGGATTAGGGGAGAAAGGAGTTTTTCTTTTTTTTTTTCGTTCGCTGCGGATGCGTTCCTCCCCATTCGACCGATTTGGTGGAACCACTTCGTTCCGCATATTAGAGGTATATTCCATTCCGGGGAATGAGTTGGTTCCGTTCCTTCTATAGAACCGAACACAAGAACGGGTGCTAGGTGCGGAACCGTTCCGTTCCATTCTACCTAATTCTAGAACCGAACACACCCCAAGAACGCCACTCAGCTCAGGCAACCAAACATGCCGAAACATGCCGAGAATTGTTAGCCCGATGCGAGCCAAGGAGCTCACAGGCTACCAAACACGTCCCAAGTGTCATGCAATCTGGTTCATGCTAGGTCAGTTGTTCTTTTCCTCCCCATGTTGTGGCCTTGTGGGCACTCCATGGACGTTGATGACATGGTCTGACTGTTTGCATTGATAGTTCGACGCTGACATAGCAGCTGCCGGAGATCGCTGCAAGCTACTACTACTACCAAGTGATTTCGAAGGCGCCACGCCACGAGCCACACACCAGCCAGAGAGAGAGAGAGACTAATCGAGGTATGAAAAATTGACGCTGATGTTGCAACTTCGAAGTTGAGGGCTCGACATACAGTGGATGCTGACGCGTCAGCAGGGTAGTGGCAAAAATCAGTCTGGAGTACAACTGAATTGGTTGACCTAATAAACTCTACCAGAAGGTTGTTTGATTTCTGGGTGCGCCTACGGATAGTGTGGTAGAGAGAGAGACTAACTCGTCGGGGTTAAGATTAAACCGCGCATACACTTGGCAAGCAGTTACTTGTGTTGGCTCCCCGCACAAAAAAAAGTTACTTGTGTTGGCTCCTCGCACTCATCTGGGTCTATCTTTCTCGAATCCTCGGACCAACCTGCAAGCGAGCCCGCCGACGTGTCAATGATTAAATTTTATTGTCGACACTACTCATGTCATCCATGTGGGCACCATTAAATCGGTTCTTTCTGCTCAAGTACTATTTAAATTGCTACGCGGCAGCTGATTATGCCTTTTTTTTTTATAAAGAGCATATATTAATATCGCGTAGATACCAATTACACTCAGCCTCTGCAACAACATCATACCCTAATGGCATAAAGGATGCACACAGCTAAAAAGGTAGAAGAATTACAAAAAAAAAAATCCCCGCTACAGAGATCGAAAACTCTAAACAGCAACTCTGACACCACCAGGACAACATCAGAAGATCAACTTCTTCATAAGCGACGCCTCCAAAAAGGAAACAGTGCACAAACGCTGTCGTCGCCCGATCACAGATCTTAGATTTTCATCCTGAAGAAAGTCCTCTCTCTCAAAACAATGCCTTCAACAAGAACATTGTCAGGCACAACCAGTTAAGGCCAGACCTTGAATTTTCACCCTAAAAAATAGAACTCTGAACTTCTCATGTTCAGTCGCCCCCATATACAAGTCGTTATTCGAAGTCACGAAGCTCCAAGTCAATTCCACCTTACTACCAAGATCCTACCACCGTAGCTGATTATGGCTAATTGGGTGCTCCTACTCAATTTGATTCTACTACTGCGTGCTAGACTAATTAACCGCTGCCTGAGCGTCAGATGGATCGCATGATATGCACATCTTCACCCTGCTCTCTAGCAGCGTCGTGCCACGCCGCCAACAACGGCACCGCGGCGACAGCCGCCGTAGGGGTCCCATGTGGCAAGTAATTCTGTCAGGTTGGTGTGCAGACCACAGCCAGGAGAAGATGTGGAATCATATCATCTGCCCTGGTGGCCTCAGCGGCACATGTCGTTGCCAGCTCAAAAATCCTTGTGTAATAATCTTCTCCCTTGAATATTCAGATTAGATGCAGAATCTTGACACTTGTCAGCATGAGTGTACGAATCGCCAATAATACTATTTTTTTATCCGTTTATGCAGGAGATCAGTGCAAGCGTAAGCTATCATGCACGCCGACTTGCTGACAGCGCAAGAGTCCGAGGAAGCAATCGGTTTCGAGTGGCTGCATTATTTGTGATGACAGGGCGACACTTCATGTGCCACGGCCAGCAGCTGGAACAAAGATGATAGATACTGGGCGCCCCAATCGCTTCCACTTGTAATATTGATATGATCCTGGATGAATCAGATAAATTCAGGTTGTGTGACAATCACTCTATTCCTGTCCGCTGATGCGTCCGCAAGGTACTGTGATGCAAACTTAGAAAAGCTTTGAATTCTATGTAAGACTTAGGCGGGATTCCACTTAACACATAACTTTGATGCGAACTTATTTAAAGGACATGAATGGACGGTGACGCACAGACATCTGCATCTTCTCGTTGGTCTTGCCTGTGGGTACCGTAGGTCCGTGATCTCTTTTCCTGTGTACCCATTGCTGGTTAATCTGTAACTGATTCCTGAGGTTATCGCTAAGTGTTATGTGAAGCTATGACAATGGTGCCGCGCAGAGACGAAGCAGATCATGCGCTAATTACGACATGGCATCCGACCACCAGGTGGAGCGGCGTACACGTGGACGGGACCAGCGCCAGGAATTCCATTCAACTCTAGAAATCTTTGAAGAAAAAACTAGGATGGATGAATGGTCTGTCTTAGACTCTCAGTTTCTCTGCATTATTGTACGTGCAATGATGCTTAATCAGGAAGAACTTCTCGTTAGCTAAGCCTAGCTACCTAGTACAATAACCACATACGCATATGCCTACCTCTCGGTCGATCGCTCGGTCAATCTATCTGTTACTAATTGTTGAGTAACATATCGTACTAGGTATAGATCCCGTGTTTTGTTAGGGTTGTACCTGTAATTGTATATGTGTTCGTATATATATACACGAGCACCAGGTCCAATTGGTGTTGTGCATTCTCCAATTCCCTTCTACATGGTATCACAGGCCCTCTGTTCCCTGACCTAGCCGCCGCCCCCTCCCTACCCCTGGGCGCCGCCGGCCCCTCTCCCTAGCCGCCGCCCTCACTACACCACAGCACTAGATCCCCAACCAACAGGTTGGTGGGGAAAACTCGTTTCAACGACCAAAAGTTGGTCGGGAAAGGTTTTTACCGACCAACATTGTCGGTCACTATAAGTCCAGTCGGCAAAGGTCATTCCCGACCAACTTTGTTTTACCGACCGACAGTTTGACAGCACTGCAAAACCTTTCCCGACCAACATATTCTTTGGCGACCAACATTTCATTGCCGACCAACATTTGTTCACCGACCAACAGTCTGATGGTGAAAATTTTACCGACCAACATTTTATAGGCCAAGCATATAGCCTTTCCCAACCAGCGGGTCTACGTTTTGCCGACCCACTACCCATGCGGTAATCAACATGCTTCTTAGTTCCAACTGTACGTCTTATTTTTCCTATTTGACAATTATTTAAGTTATCATCATGCATATTATCATAAGAAAACAATAAATCAAATGATAATGACATACATTAAATCCACACATATACAAAGCCATCTATTCTCAGCGTCATTACCACCTAGATTGCTCAAAAATTAAAGATATCTGAATGTGCACTAAACATTTAGACTTCTTACAAAAGACACCACACCCATCTGATTTTGCGGTAACATTTTGAGTTCCTACAAAAGACACCGCACCCATCTGATTTTGTACAAGTGAGTAGGTACATCTCCAATGACATGGAATCTTCTCCATTACAAAGAAATATCTTGATGTGGGCCACCAGCTACTAGGTTCCTGATGCAGTCCTTCCTACAAAGTTAACAACTATTATGTTTAGTTGATAACATTAGCCACAAAACTATAATTTAACATCAATTAGCAGGCTCCCATAACAGAAAATATGTCACAATGTGGTAAAATAGAGTAAGATATTCATCTACTGATGCCAAATTAAGATTCTTGTGTCAAATATTAGGTTGCTACAATAAAGATATAGCCTGCTAATTAGCCATTCAGATCAAAAAAGGTTCTATCTTTCCCTTAAGTAATAGTATATATTAAGAGAACCATAATTGCTAAATACAAAGATCTTCTAACTTAGAAAATGATGAGTAGGTAACTAGGCATATTGGATACACACATGCATCTATCTGAACGTCCAGCCCAAGCACCCATACATGCATCACATTAGGCAGAATAAGCATGCTAGTTAGCAATCTAACATCGGGATTCAGCTAATAAGCAATCTAGCATAGCAGGTTGTATGCGTACATGTACATGATACATACTGGCATGCATCAGTCAGATTCAGCTGCTAAGCACAGCGTTTGCCAAGAAATAATACTTAACAGATGGAGAAATATCAGACATGAACAAAATATCCAGACCAAGGGATTGGAGCAGAAATTTTCAAAAGATTGCCTGAAAAAAGTCTGCGGCAGGATGAGATAGTTGCCCCTGGCTTGTAGGGCTCCATCTAGCAAAATTATCACAAGTCAGCATAACACACACAACAGTACAAGGGATGTGGATAAAACACACAGGCATGCTGATTACCTTGCTGGCCATGCAATGGACCTTGTGACAGCATCACCAATATATCGTAAATCAGCATACTGTGTACAACACCACCAATATATCGTAAACCATGATGGGAGAATTGTGTTGCCATAGCAACGGGCGATTCCAAGGCTGCCCTCTCTGTACAGCAGAATTAAGGAACACATTTGTGGTGTAAGTGGCCTTCCTATCATACCTCTAGTACCATACACGATTGCTGCTGATCAGTAGGATTGTCTTAGTTGGGTGGTCAACACCTCCCTCCAGTTTCCCTGCCAAGCAACACCAAGCAGATTAGAAAACAAAACGGAGCTGGTCCGAACTAGCTAGATAGTGAAGAGGGGAAACAAGATTACCACGAGAGGTATGGCTTCAAAAGGCCGCGTTGATCCGAAGAATACAAGGACTACGTCAACAAACAATTGTCTGCAAGGGATAGAGGCAACCTACCTAGCAGCTGTACTAGATGAGAAGCTATACAGAGCATACAGCAGAACACGGAAAAACATGATCTTGGAAAGGTGGTGGCGAGGCAGTAAGGCACCTTACTACCTTGTATGAGGTGTCATCGTGGCCGGGCTCGACGATGCCAGGTTGTCTTACCCCTACTCTCTGTTGCCGCGTGAGTCCGGACAACTGCCGCAGCAGCAGTCGTGCAAGTAGATGGTCTGCCACGAGCAAGTCAACAGCTATAGGTTATATGTTTAACTCTTAGCAGCAGCAAAACAATAAATAGCACTAAGCAAAAAACGTCCAAGATTTACAGTAATATGGTGCTCATGTGTAGAAAATATTATTAATATACATCCCGAGGCACTTTTCAAGAAAAACATGCTTAAGCTTACAATTATTCAGATTCGAAGAAAGATTAATGTCGTTTGCTGTTCTGAAACTGGAAACTACTAATCATTGGCAAATGCAATTGCTATAAGATCTATGTGCTTCAGGCTGAAAATATCAATAGCCTACTAGTACAACTTTGAGAATTAACTGGAATAAAAAATTCCATTGAGAAAGTAGAAATCAATCTCAGATATGGATGGATTTGCCAGATGCATATATAAAACCTCGTAAGAAAGTAGTAAGAAATCTGCAATGAAAGTGAAACGGGCAGCAAATAATAGCACGATGGATGAATTCAACACCATGCATGCGCAGCCAGTCAATAACCGAGGACCTGACCCTGATAGCAAGTAGTGACTTTGCACATCACGTGAGATTCTGAGAAGAAAGCTAGTCACACCTTTTTTCATCTACAACGAACGAAGTAGCAGGTTCACATAGATAGCCACAGTGGAATCTGTATCAAGAATAAACAACTCTGAGCTAATTTGTCGTAGTCACCGAGGATGGCCAGACCCTGCTAGCTAGCTAATTAACTTTGCAAATTCATAATAGCAGCCTGCTAAATCTGGAACCAGCAGTGGCAGGAACGGGGTCATCACCTGCACATGACGCGTTCCTCTCTGTTGGGTGCCGGTGGTGAATATATGAGGAAGATCTACGGCGACCTGGAGCTGTGCGCGGCGGATGGTGGTGGCCGCCGTGGAGCAGCACACACATCGATGCACACGCACTCCAGCGAGCAAGCTCAGCTGCGCCGCCGCCTTTGTTCCTGTACGATGCTTCTCTCATCGGGACGGAGGGGGGAGGAGAAGTGCGGCTAGGGATTTTGTTGGGGTTGTCGGATCTGGTGCGGGATAAAGGAGAGACTGGTGTGAGAGAGGTCGTGCATGTGGTGGCTGGCGGCGGAGTGGCCGGAAGAGATAGCGCCGCCGCCGGCACGCGTGATGGAGAGGCGGCCGGGAGAGCTACGAGCCCCTGTGAATTTGGGGATTTAGGGTTCACAGGCGCGGCTGTGGAGACTTCACTCTGTGGAAAATGAAACTTGTGCGCGCGTTGGGCCAGATCTTGGCGCTAATTTTTTTTGCCTCGCGCGTATTGGGCCAAATGTTGGCGCGTCGGTCCACCTAACGACCCACGGTTGGTCGGCATTGTTTTACCGACCGATCATCTGACGGCCACATATTTCCGACCGACAATCGATCACCCTGTACATGTTTTTCCGACCGACTGTTCGACAAAAGTTTTGCCGACCAACATTCTGTCAACGATATTACCTTTTGCCGACCAACGTCAGTTGGGAATCTAGTGCTGTGGTGTAGTGCCTCTCCACGGCGCCGCAGGCTCCTCTTCCCCCAACCCCAGCCGCCGCCCACCGCTTCTGCCTCCCACCTGTAGGATAACGTTGCATAGAAAACAAAAATTTTCCTATCGCGAACACGCAATCCAAGCCAAGATGCAATCTAGAAGACGGTAGCAATGAGGGGATGATCAAGACTAACCCTTGAAGAGATTCCAAAGCCTATAAGAGTAGGCTCTTATTGCTGCGGTAGACGATCACTTGCCGCTTGCAAAAGCGCGTAGAAGATCTTGATCACGATCCGTTCCGGCGCCACGAACGGGCAGCACCTCCGTACTCGGTCACACGTTCGGTTGTTGATGAAGACGACGTCCACCTCCCCGTTCCGGCGGGCAGCGGAAGTAGTAGCTCCTCTTGAATCCGACGGCACGACGGCGTGGTATCGGTGGTGGTGGAGAAATCCGGCGGAGCTTCAAGCGTGCGGGATGTGGTGGAGGAGAGAGACCGCTAGGGTTTGGGGAGAGAGGGGGGTTGGGCGCCGGCCCTCTAAGGGGTGCGGCCAAGGCTGAGCCAAAGTGGTCAGCCCCCTCTCTATGCCCCTCATTATATAGGTGGAAGCCCCAAGAGTTCTAGTCCAAGTCTTGAATAAGGCCACACACTAAAACCTCCCAGTGGAAACCTACTCAGGGGAGTCCTACTCAAGGTGGGACTCCCACCTTTCCTTGAGGTGGGGCTGGCCGGCCACCAAGGTGGAGTCCACCTTGGACTCCTCCCCTTAGGGTTTGGCCGGCCATGCTAGTGGAGTCCCTCAGGGACTCCACCTTCCATAGTGCCATTTTTCCGTTTTTTCTAGAACCTTCTAGAACCCATAAATGCACGGATCATTTCCAAACTTGGAATATGACTTCCTATATATGAATCTTATTCTCCGGACCATTCCGGAACTCCTCGTGATGTCCGGATCTCATCCGGGACTCCGAACAAATATTCGAACTCCATTCCATATTCAAGTTCTACCATTTCAACATCCAACTTTAAGTGTGTCACTACGGTTCGTGAACTATGCGGACATGGTTGAGTACTCACTCCGACCAATAACCAATAGCGGGATCGGAGATCCATAATGGCTCCCACATATTCAACGATGACTTTAGTGATCGAATGAACCATTCACATACGATACCAATTCCCTTTGTCACGCGATATTTTACTTGTCCGAGGTTTGATCTTCGGTATCACTCTATACCTTGTTCAACCTCGTCTCTGACAAGTACTCTTTACTCGTACCGTGGTATGTGGTCTCTTATGAACTCATTCATATGCTTGCAAGACATTAGACGACATTCCACCGAGAGGGCCAGAGTATATCTATCCGTCATCGGGATGGACAAATCCCACTTGTTGATCCATATGCCTCAACTCATACTTTAGGATACTTAATCCCACCTTTATAGCCACCCATTTACGCGGTGGTGTTTGGTGTAATCAAAGTACCTTTCGGTATAAGTGATTTAAATGATCTCATGGTCATAAGGACTAGGTAACTATGTATCGAAAGCTTATAGCAAATAACTTAATGACGAGATCTTATGCTACGCTTAATTGGGTGTGTCCATTACATCATTCATACAATGATATGACCTTGTTATTAATAACATCCAATGTTCATGATTATGAAACTAATCATCCATTAATCAACAAGCTAGTTAAGAGGCATACTAGGGACTTCTTTGTTTGTCTACATATCACACATGTACTAATGTTTCGGTTAATACAATTCTAGCATGATATATAAACATTTTATCATAAACATAAAGATATAAATAATAACCACTTTATTATTGCCTCTAGGGCATATCTCCTTCAGTCTCCCACTTGCACTAGAGTCAATAATCTAGTTTACATTTGTAAAGATATAACACCTTGGCCTTAGGTGCTTTATCATGTTTTGCTCACGGAGAGGTTTTAGTCAACGGATCGACATGCTCAACCGTATGTATTTTGTAATTCATTTGCGTCTCAACGCGTCACTCATTCCAAATGAGTCGGCATTTAATATGTTTGGTCTTCTGGTGGAACCTTAATTCCGTTGAAATATGTCACTAACATTGTCACACACAATATAGCTTCAAAGTTCGACTTGTCGAACTACACCAAGTTCTCAAAGAACCTCTTGACTTAACATCCTTTGTCATTGTCAAAACAATGACATACTCTGCCTTCTTTTGTAGAATCCGTCACAATATTTAGAACTCTTCTAAATCTAGCATAAACTACTTCTAGCTCATTGTGCTACCTTTTAAACAATACTTAGTCTAATTTGAGATTGAAATTATATTTTATATGTGACAAAACCAATATCGGTGTAACACCTTACAGCGATTTGTTTGTCATTTCTTCATACAAATATATATATATATATCCTTAGTTCTTCTAAAGTACTCAAGGATATTCTTCTGTTGTCCAATGATCATCATATGAATCATTGGTATATGCTCATAACACTTTATAGCACATGATATCTGATTGTGTACATATTATTCGTGATCTAAAATCACTCATGTGTTTTACTCATCGAGTGTCGACACACTCAAGTCTTGTTAATCCTTCACATGACAAGAACATTTTCTTAATATTTCTATATTGAACTACTTCAATATCCATTCTATGTACTTTGACTTAAACTTATTATGTGTTTCAATCTATCTTCATAGATCTTGACACTAGGTATGTTTCCGTCCATATCCTTTCATTGAAATTAATTTCTCAATGAAACCTTTTAATCAAGTATATAATTACATCATTTATAACCAACTATATGTCACCTACATAAGTATTATAAATATGTCTTAGCGCTCCCACTTAATTTCTTGCAAATGCAAGCCTCTTCATCGTTGATGAAATCAAAAAACTCTTTGACTATTTCATCTGGTGAAGATTCTAACTCCGTGATACTTACTTCATCAATTGAAGCTTGTATAGCTATCTAGTATTCCACGGACCAGCAAAATTCTTGGTTGTATCTTGTATACATACTTCTGTAGTGTATTTTGCCATCCTACTAGCATATCTCATAAAAGAAATATGTAGTGATTACTAGAATAATCCACATAGACTATAAGCATTGCTACGGAAGATCTAATCTTATCGTATTCAACTCTTTGAATTTTGTCGTAAACAATTTTTCGACAAGTCAAGCTTTCTTCAAGGATATTTCATCCAAGTCTATCAATTTCATAGATCCATTTACTTTCATAAAGTATTCATCTATCTTGGATTTCATGGCGTATAGCCATTTTAACGGAGGCCCATCATAACTTCTTTGTTTGTAGTTGGTTTATCATTGTTCAAATCAATCCTTTGTTCATAAATCATTTATTTGATCACAAAGTAAACCATACCTACAAGGTTCAATATGTACTTCGATCTCCATGGCTAAAACACTTTGTAGTCATGGGAGCCATGATGCGTCGTGGCCGCTTCCGAAACAAATTCCGATGCTGCGCTACTCGATCATTATGCTCAGGTTCATAAACCTTATCAAATTATATTGTCCTCCCACTCAAAAACTTCACTCAAAACAATTTCTCGGAAATAAGAAACATTGACAAACACTTTTGTCTTTGTCTCGTGGGAAGAATTCCCAATGAAATCTCTGGATAACCAACAAAGACATTCATCCATTTTGGTTGACTCTTAGGGTTTATACCCATGCCATAACTTGTATGGTGTCATTTCAACGGATCATGATGATGCTCTATTCGGTGTAAAAGCGGTAGTCACTAAAGCATAATCCACAAAAATATAATGGCATCAATATTTTATCTCATCATTGATCCAACAAAGTTTGGATATATCTCTTGGATACTTCATCATCACTATGATACTCCAAGAAACATAAGTTGTAGAACAATTTCATAACTCTCTTAGATGTTTGCTAAAACTCGTAATTCAAATATTTTCACCATGATCCAGATATTTGATTTTTCTATTACGATGATTTCCACTTCATGCTGAAATTTATTTGAATCCTATTCAAATGTTTCAAACTTTCCTTATTGAATATATCCACATATATACTCAATTCATTGTTTGAAAGTTTTCATGAAGTAGAAGAATCTCCCGCACACAACTATGCCTAGCGAACCACATACATCATCATGTATTTTTCCACTAAGTTAGTTGCCCGTTCAACTTTTGGCCTATGAACGGTATTTTAATCATTCTCTTTAGAAAAGATTTACAAGCGCAAATGATTCAAAAATCAAATGACTCCAAAAATCCATTTGCATGGAGTTCCTTCATGTGTTCCTTTCTAACATGACCTAAATGGCGGTTCCAAATAAGTGGAATTCAAATCATTTGCCTTATGGCATTTTAGCGTCAGTGTTATGTATGTGTGTTTCATCATTAAGATTTATAATAACTTATCCATCGTATATGGAGTAATGTCATAATTTGAACAACTCATTGTTTTCATTTGACCAGAGCAAAATAACAATTATTAAGTTCTTTATTATAAATTCTAAAGGCTAGATAGAATGCTAACGACGAACATAATAACACTTTATTTTGTTCCAGTCGTGCATTCCTATCATATTCCTTGTTAGTCACTTAGGCCATTGTATTCTTGTATTGCGTTGTTTTGTATGACACTTCATACCAACCAATATAGTACTAATACCCAAGAATTTCATATTGTGACCTAACTAGGAATACAACCATAACATGTATATCATTTATATACACACGAGCTAGACTTTCTAGTCTTTTCTTTCTCTCTGCCAAAATATCTTTTGTAGTTTCTCTTTTAGCTTTCCTCAATATTGAAAAACACTTCAACATTAATAACTTCTAGGTTTGTTGGTCAAATACCAATAACCTTGAGGTTCTTACTTTGAAGTCGATCATCATATGACAAGTGTTTCAGTTTTCACTATTAGTAACTTTGTAATATGATGAACAATTTCACTCATAATTTTATCCATCAATTCATGACAACTTTCTGAGACCATGTCTGTACATGCTAGGCTCGTAAAGTTTTAACCTTAGTATTTGCATGTGCAAATCTAGCTTGCACTCGTTGTATGCACACGTAGAATCTATCACACCCGATCATCACGTGATGCTTCAAACTACGAGTCTTAGCAACGGTGCATATTAAGGATGGTCACTTCATGCGAATATTCTTAGTGCCCCAATAGTTGGAGGATTGTGACGCCTTGCGTCTTCAACCTTCGTACATTCCCATAAAACTTATGAGTTCATGTATTCTCACCAAATTATATTCTATCATCTTGCAATAAGGTCTTAGATATCACATATATCTCATACCTTGATTATTTCTGAAAACTAAATTTTCAGCTCCTTACTTTTCAAACAAATTTGAACTTCAAGTTTCACGGAGACAAGATAACTTTAGGTACTAATTGAAACCTTAGCTCTTTGAATCAACAATGTGAGGTTTACTAAAAGTTTGCAATAGGACTTAATCAATTCTTGATTCTTTAACAATACGGTACCAATCCGTAAAGTTTCTTGTCAGATTTTAACAGTATTTCTATCTCAATTACAAGACTAGCGCATAGTAGTAAACGGATGCCAATACTACAAAATTAATTCAAAATACTACTCAAACTATGTTTATGATAATTAGTTCATGTTTTAATCTAATTACTAATGAACTCCCACTTAATACAACATCCTCATAGTTGTTAAGTGGTACACGATCCAAATCCACTACACCAAAAACCGATCATCACGTGAGATGATGTAGCTTCAATGGTGAACATCAACATGTTGATCATATCATCCATATGACTCATGTCCAACCTTTCGGTTTAGTTGTCCAGGCCATGTCTGCATGCTAGGCTCGTCAAGCAAACCCAAGTATTCCGCGTGTGCAACATTACACCCGTTGTATGTGAATCGTTGAATCTATCACATCCGATCATCACGAGATGCTTGAAACGACGAACTGTTACAACGGTGCATACGAGGGAGAACACTTTTATCTTGATATTAATGTGAGGGATCATCTTATAATGCTACCGTCGCGATCTAAGCAAAATAAGATGCATAAAAGGATTAACATCACATGCAGTTCATATGTGATATGATATGGCCCTTTTTGCCTTTGCGCCTTTGATCTTCATCTCCAAAGCACAGACATGATCTCCATCATCTTCGGGCATGATCTCCATCATCGTCGCGTAGCGTCAAGGTCCATGGCGCCGTCTTCATGGTTGTTCACCTCATGTAGCAACTATTACAACTACTTTGAAATACTACTCAACATGAAAATTAAAGACAACCATAAGGCTCCTGCCGGTTGCCACAATACAATAATGATCATCTCATACATATTCATCATCATATCATGGCCATATCACATCACCAAACCCTGCAAAAACAAGTTAGACGTCTCTAATTTGGTTTGCATATTTTACGTGGTTTAGGGTTTTGAGAGATCTAATCTACCTACGAACATGAACCACAACGGTGATACTAATGTTTTCAATAGAAGAGTAAGTTGAATCTTCACTATAGTAGGAGAACAGACACCGCAAAGCCTCTTATGCAATACAAGTTGCATGTCGAACGAGAACAAGTCTCCGGACGCGGTCATGTAAAGTTAGTCCGGGGCTTCATCCCACTATGCCACAAAGATGCAAAGTACTCAAACTAAAGATAACAAGAGCATCAACGCCCACAAACCATTGTGTTCTACTCGTGCAACCATCTATGCATAGACACGGCTCTGATACACTTGTAGGATAACGTTGCATAGAAAACAAAAATTTTCCTATCGCGAATTCCAAGCCAAGATGCAATCTAGAAGGTAGCAATGAGGGGATGATCAAGACTAACCCTTGAAGAGATTCCAAAGCCTATAAGAGTAGGCTCTTATTGCTGCGGTAGACGATCACTTGCCGCTTGCAAAGCGCGTGAAGATCTTGATCACGATCGGTTCCGGCGCCACGAACAGGCAGCACCTCCGTACTCGGTCACACGTTCGGTTGTTGATGAAGACGACGTCCACCTCCCGTTCCGGCGGGCAGCGGAAGTAGTAGCTCCTCTTGAATCCGACAGCACGACGGCGTGGTATCGGTGGTGGTGGAGAATCCGTGGAGCTTCGCTTAAGCGTGCGGGATGTGGTGGAGGAGAGAGGCAGCTAGGGTTTGGGAGAGAGGGGGGTTGGGCGCCGGCCCTCTAAGGGGTGCCAAGGCTGAGGCAAAGTGGTCAGCCCCCTCTCTATGCCCCTCATTATATAGGTGGAAGCCCCAAGAGTTCTAGTCCAAGTCTTGAATAAGACCCAACACTAAAACCTCCCAAAAGTGGGAAACCTACTCAGGGGAGTCCTACTCAAGGTGGGACTCCCACCTTTCCTGAGGTGGGGCTGGCCGGCCACCAGGTGGAGTCCACCTTGGACTCCTCCCCTTTAGGGTTTGGCCGGCTGGAGTCCCTCCGGACTCCACCTTCCATAGTGCCATTTTTCCGGATTTTTCTAGAACCTTCTAGAACCTGCCATAAATGCACCGGATCATTTCCAAACTTGGAATATGACTTCTATATATGAATCTTATTCTCGGACCATTCGGAACTCCTCGTGGTCCGGGATCTCATCGGGACTCCGAACAAATATTCGAACTCCATTCCATATTCAAGTTCTACCATTTCAACATCCAACTTTAAGTGTGTCACCCTACGGTTGTGAACTATGCGGACATGGTTGAGTACTCTCTCCGACCAATAACCAATAGCGGGATCGGAGATCCATAATGGCTCCCACATATTCAACGATGACTTTAGTGATCGAATGAACCATTCACATACGATACCAATTCCCTTTGTCACGCGATATTTTACTTGTCAGAGGTTTGATCTTGGTATCACTCTATACCTTGTTCATTCCCTCGTCTCCAAGTACTCTTTACTCGTACCGTGGTATGTGGTCTCTTATGAACTCATTCATATGCTTGCAAGACATTGAACGACATTCCACCGAGAGGGCCCATATCTATCAGTCATCGGGATGGACAAATCCCACTTGATCCATATGCCTCAACTCATACTTTCCGGATACTTAATCCCACCTTTATAGCCACCCATTTACGCAGTGGTGTTTGGTGTAATCAAAGTACCTTTCCGGTATAAGTGATTTAAATGATCTCATGGTCATAAGGACTAGGTAACTATGTATCGCTTATAGCAAATAACTTAATGACGAGATCTTATGCTACGCTTAATTGGGTGTCCATTACATCATTCATACAATGATATGACCTTGTTATTAATAACATCCAATGTTCATGATTATGAAACTAATCATCCATTAATCAACAAGCTAGTTAAGAGGCATACTAGGGACTTCTTTGTTTGTCTACATATCACACATGTACTAATGTTTCGGTTAATACAATTCTAGCATGATATATAAACATTTTATCATAAACATAAAGATATAAATAATAACCACTTTATTATTGCCTCTAGGGCATATCTCCTTCACCACCACCACCACCGCTTTCGCCATGGCCGGTTTCTCCTCCTCCGGCCCCTCCGACGCGCCGTTCTACCGCTCCATCGTAGGCGCCCTCCAGTACTTGATGTTGACACGTCCGAAGCTCCAATACGCTGTGCAGCAGGTGTGCTTGCATATGCATGCTCCTCGGGATGCCCATTGGGCCGCGGTGAAGCGGATTCTCGCTACATCTGGGCTATGGCATGTCGCTGCATGCTTCGCCCTCGACGTCGACCGACCTCGTCGCTACTCGAACGCGGACGGGCAGGCTGCCCGGACACGCGGCGCTCCACCAGCGGCTACTGTGTCTACCTCGGCTCATCGCTCGTCTCTTGGTCCTCCAAGAGGCAGCCCACCGTGTCTCGCTCCAGTGCTGAGGCCGAGTACCGCGTCGTGGCTAACGGTGTGGCCGAGTACACGTGGCTTCGCCAGCTTCTCTCCGAGCTCTCTTGTACTGACAGACAAGGCTACGGTGGTCTTAACGACAACGTGTCGGTGTCTACCTCTCCGCAAGCCCGTTCATCATCGCGCACAAGCACATCGAGTTGGACATCCACTTTGTTCGTGAGCAAGTTGCCCTCGGTCACGTTCGAGTTCTTCACGTATCGACGTCTCAGCAGTTTGCCGATATCATGACGAAGGGATTGCCGTCCACGACTTTTCCTGAGTTTCGCTCCAGTCTATGTGTCGGTGCCGACCCTTCGACTACGGGGGGGGGTTGATTATACTAGGGTCCCCGTGTTTTGTCAGGATTGTACCTGTAATTATACATGTGTCCATATATATATACATGAGCAGCCGGCCCAATTGGTGCTGTGCATTCTCCAGTTCCCTTCTACACTAATTAGCAGCCATCACCATTATTCATTGGGTGCATTTGGCTTCTTCTATAATACTGCATATGTACGGAATTAAGTGACTCACATTGTTTACATATGGATATATCTAGAAACAATTATGTGTATAGATACATTTATATCTTTCTTTTCAAAAAGAGACGTTTTATTACTATACATCTATATCTAGATAAAGTTAAATGGACGTTGTAGATGGTTGCTGATTGGCTCCGGTACACATGGATGTATGTATTGTCAGCCTTCTCAAGAGTCTCGAAAGATCCAACATCACTTTATCCAACAATGGTGAGTCAGCATCGTTGGATGGAGTATGCCAGCACTCCTTCACGATTCATGCATTGGAGATGAGAGGCCATGGATGGTTGCCCAAGGAGACATAACGATGCGATGTCATGACCAAAGTTGTAGCTGTTTCCACCTGGCATATATTATTGCTTGACCATAGGTCCATCCTCCCTCCATCTGTGCATGCATGGTATGGTACTCTGGTCTTATGGTGATGAAGAAACAGATGATGCTTTTGTTCTATGATAGGCTGTGTAAACCACGAAAAGGGTAAGGGAAGAGTCTGAGGTGGGCTCACCATATTTAAGCCGACAACTAAAGAGTCCAAGAGAGCCATCGGTTTCGGTTCCCTCAATTATTTGTGGCCTTGGCCCCTCTCTACACACTTTTTTCGATAAAGGAATATATTAATATTAAAAGATACCAATTAAACCCAGCCTCTGCAACAAAGCAATGCCCTAATGGCATTAAGGATGCACATAGTCAAAAAAAAGAAAAAGAAAGCTAAGAAATAAATGTCCCGCTACAATATCCCAGCCTTAGCAACAGCAATACATCCACCACGAAGACAACACCTGAACTTCAGACTCTCCAAAAGAGACGCCTCCAAGAAGGGAACAGTGCACCAGCGCCGTCGTCGTTCGATCAAAGATCTTAGGTTTTCACCCTGAAGATAGTCATCGCTCTCAAAACAATGCCCTCAACAAGGACATTGCCAGGCACAACCAGCTATGGCTAGACCTTGGGTTTTCACCTTGAAAGGTAAGAACTCTGAACTTCACATGTGATGCCGCCCCCACTTTCATACAACTGCTGCGAAACCCGGAACACCAAGCAAGCCCCTCAATAGCGCAAAGACTTGAACCTCCCTTAGCTAGCCCTTCAATCCGGCCTTCTTGATATTCTCATCTTTTGACTTCACCATGGACCAAATGTCACTTGATGTCAACACAGAAAAGAGCTTCGCACAGTTCCCTTCAGAACCAAACGGTCGGAATAAAAGCATAGGTGCGCACGACTGAATACCACCGATCCAACAAACTCCAGGCAATAAAATCACTGTTACATTCGCCGGAGGTGCCTTACGGAACTCAACACTCCGGCCGGATCGAGAAGGGCAAGCCTCAAGCAGGTCTTCTTCTTCGCCCAAGAGAGACCCTAGGACCGCCGCCTTTATTCAGGCCGGGCCCCCACGCCGGCGACCATCCCAGGCTGGCCAAGGTTGCCGCCGGAGACACCAAGCGCAGATCGCGTAGTCCGGAGACACCGCTCACGCCTGGGCACCACCGCAGCCGAAACGCCAGCCCTCCACCACCGGCCAGCGAGAGGCGAGAGAAGAGGACCTAGAGTTTCCCCCTGCAGCCCGCCCCAACCCATCCCTCTACCGCTAGCAGGGCTCGCCACCATCTCGTCGTCCGTCGTGCCACCGCCGAGCCGAGCTCGAGCGTCGCCACTGAGGCCCCTGATTAGAGGGTCGCGCCCTGGAACGAGGAGGGAGGCCCGCGCCCAACCCCCGCGCGTGAGAGGATGAGGAGTCCCCGCCGCCGCCGATGCCGGCCAAGCTTGCCTGACCCCGGCCCCTGGCGGCGGCAAGCGAGGGGAGGGGGAGAGGGAGGAGGCGGCGGCGGCGCGGTAGGGTTCTTCCTAGCCGCCACGCGGGGGCGACACGGGAGGGGAGTAGAACCATCCTTTTAAAATGGGGAGAATTTCACTTCCCGGCCTCTGCACCAGCCAAGAATGCACACAGTCATTTGGCATGAGCTTTTTAATCTTGATTAAGTTGCATAGTCCTCAAGTTAAATTGCATGAGTACCAGGACTAGGCTGGTCCTCAAGTATAAATAGGAACCTAAATTCGCGTCCGTGAGGATTTGATTTAAACTTAGGTGCTAGGTTTGTACATTCACTCACTCAGCCAGTTGAGTTAGGCTCACACTTAACCTAGCGCGCTTCTCATTATATTTTTGTTTGCATGTGTGTTAGGGAGTGTTGAGTACAGCTTACCAGTTCCGCTCCACTACTCATTACTAGTAATTCAATGGCAGAGAAAGTGAAGGGTCTCAAACTACCTAGCTCCAAAATTCAAATAAAAACAGTATGGCTCCAATATTTTTTGGCCAAAAGACCAAGACCAGCTAGTGTGGCATGTCATATCTATCACCTTCGTTCTAAAAGGTGGAGTACAAACTCATTTTGCTATTTACGATGTCACCAAAAATATATAATACATAATGAATATATTAACATTTTGTAGTAATTTCCTCTTTGAACAAGGTACGTATAAGTGACATCTTGAAATGATTGTAGCTTGGGGAAGACTGAACATGGCACATGCCTCTTTGAACATGGCACATGCCTCCTGAGTAGAAAGCTAGAAGGAAAAAAAAGTGCAGGTGGTAGAGGATTATGTGGCATGATACACTTGAGAGTGCTACACTTGGCGTGCTCCCAGATGGATCCAAGAACTTTGGATGGCCTGAGTTGAGTGACCGCATTATTGTACTGTCCTTGTCCCTCGTGATCGTGATGTTTTTAGTTGGTATCCATAAAATCCATTAGTAAAAAAATCATTATAGGTAGAAACAATAACTGGGACGCACCAAACTGCCCATGCGCCACAAAATAATTTTTGTGGTGCACCAATCATCATGCGCCACAAAAATTGAGCAACTTCTGTGGCGCACCTTCAGCCCATGCGCCACAGAAAGTGGACATTCTGTGGCGAAATTGGGCCAGTGCGCCACAAAAAGTTCGTGGGGTCCACACGGGGTCCACCACTACACATGGGCGAAGGATATTCTGTGACGCATGGAGCAACGTGCGCCACAGAAAGTTAAACTTCTGTGGCGCACATTGCACCATGCGCCACAAAATATCCAGCGGGGACCACCCATGGCTTCACGCCACCAAAGTTCTGTGGCGCACATGCTCATATGCGCCACAGAAGTTGAAGTTTCTGTGGCGCACATGCTCATATGCGCCACAGAAGTTGAAGTTTCTGTGGCGCATATCATCATATGCGCCACAGAAAGAGCACAGTAGATCTAGGTTTTTCCCTCTTCTCTTCCACCCACCACCCTTTCCATTCTTGTCTCCTCCAACCAGCTCATGTTGCTCCTCTCTTCCACTTCATTTTGGTCATACTTTCCTCCATTGTTGATAGCTCCAAGCCTATTTTGTGGGCATATTTGTAAGTGGAAGCCACTCCAACTTGTAGAGGGGGTACTAAAAACCACAATTCTATTTCCCTCCTCCACTTTCCCTCTTGCATGCTCCATTGTTTTCTCTCCACCACCCCATCCTCTTGCTCCACCATGATTGGTAGATTTATGAGAGGTTGAGTACTATTGGATGCATGTTTTGTGTGTATGAATGTTTTGTAGGTGAAGATTATCGCGCTCCCGGACGGTTATAGAGGAAAGATTCCCATTTGGGAAAAGGAGGACGAAGACCTTGCACGTGCTGGGAAACCGAATCCATGGTTGAAAATGACCAACTTGCAGGTGAGGTACTTTGTCCGGGCCCGCTACACTCTGGACAGGAATACCATGGTATTCGTTACCGAGGATAAAGAAGTGAAGAAGTTTGAGGAAAAGCTGGTAAGGGAATTTACTCGCGCGGTCCATTGCTGCACATATTACATATATGAGGTGAAGGCAATGCCCTAAATGTGTTCACCCTATCCTTGTTTGAACGAGCGTTGGCGGCGGCGATGCCCAGAGGAATCGTCGTCCCAGGGCTCGACGGAGCCGTGGGCACGCCTTTCAACAGGGCGTTGAACGCCTACAAGAAGAGGCCATTGTCCGAGCCGCCGACGTCGGCTGGCCGTGTCTGCGGCTTTGGTACAAGCATGAAGTTTCGCGAGTACTACAAAGAGGACAACAACAAGAAGAGAAGGGAGAGGAGGAGCGCGATGTCATCAGAAGATAAAGCCGAGGTGGAAGAGCTGAGGCACAAGGTCTCCATGCTGGACGGAAAACAAGCAAACTCGATGGATAAAGAAGAGGTGGACAAGCTGTTCGAGAAGAAGCTCCGCGATTTCCTACCATCTCAGGTCCTCAAGGGGATAACTGCGTGGAATGCGACCGGTCAGGTGGGGCCGATACAAGTGCCTAGCGCCGGGGGCAGCAACTCGATCTTCAACGTGTCGCCATCTCCGGATCGGGTTACCCCGCCGCCCAGCATCGCCGCGGGGCAGCCGATGGAGTTGGATGAACCGGTGCCCCTCCTACCGAGGCTATCCAAGGCGCAGCCGGCGACAGTGGTGCTTCATAATGCACCCGAGCCGCAGAAGATTGATCGGCGGCCGCCCTGTCTCGACATTAGCACAGCTCAACGCCATCACCAAGGTAGTTAACTAATTAATCATTCCATGCCATCTCCTTCATGCGTTTTGATACCCGACGATCTAATTAATGATGCCCAACATTACTCAGGACACTCCTTGCGTGCTCCTTCATTGCGCGCCCGGCGGCGAGTTGAAGGATGTTTCCACGGGCATGATCATACAACCGAAGAGCACCACGTTGTACACCGTGGACGCTAACGTCCTGAAGGTCACTTTGGGTCGGGTGTTGCCGGGGTGCGAAGACATGGACCCCCCAATACAATCCGAGGGAGCCGACGAGCGAGACTTGCCATGGCTATACCATGGTATGGCCAAAGACCCGGATCCGTCTTGGGTCGCTCCACCGGTGCCTCCTCGATCGTCCGTGCCGATCGTCGGCCGCCTCTCGGAGGGCAGCTCCTCTGTCGTCACCGCCACAACAAGCCACCACAAGAAACTGTTGGGAGCGTCTACACCTCAGCCGCCACCGGCGGAAACTAAAACAGGCTGCACCGCTATCGCCCATCCCACCACCCCAGGAACATCGATGATGATGGGCCGGTCGACGTCGATGCCTACCTCAACACCGGCGCCGACATAGACGATTTGTACATGGCGGGCGCGGATGAAGAACCATTCCGCGCTCGCGACGAACAAGCTGGCCTGCCCAAGGCAACCAAACAGCGCATGGTGTTTCGCGGCTTCTCTGAAGAGACGCATCCGGCCGCCGATACACAAGAGCCATCTGCCGCAAACATCTTCAGCCCTAATACTCAAGAAGGTCAACGAGCTGTTTGAAGCATCAGGGGCCGTTGCTCCGAAGAAGCCACGTAAAAGACCTAGTAAGAACAACAAGGAGAAGTCTGCGAGCCAGCCACCTCCGACGATCCGTCATCGGGACTCCATTGTACCTCCCAGCGAGGATGGCTTGACCAGAATGCATGAAGCTGGCGAACCAATAATGGGTCCGGAGCTATGCTGCGTCTGCAGGACAGTATCCTTCACCTAGAGAGTGTCCTTCTTAAGGACAAAGATCCAAATTACCCGGTCTTCACGGTCTGCAGGGTGCAAAGAGATGTGGGCTTCGTCACAGTGCCGCAGATATATTCTTTATAGCGTATGAGGACGTCTTCAAGCTATTCCACTCTAGAAGGCTGGACTATAACTTGGTCCGCCTATTCGCAATCGCGATGAAGATCAAGAGAGAGAGTACCCCGGACGTCGCGATAGCGGATCCCTACTACATGTGTGAAAGCCAGTTGGCCTTATCATCGGTGCGGGTCCGGGCTTCGTTGTACCTACGTAAGTTCTTCTTGGACAACAAGAGGAAGTACAACATCCTTTTGGCTTACTTTCCCGAGTAAGTACACATCCGCTAGCCCTGTAATAAATTTCTTTTCCATTGCTCTTTTGCAACATCGATCTTGTTTCAAATTTGTGTTGCGCAGAGACACGTACTGCATACTCATTTCCATCGCCCCGAAGTATTCTCTTGCCACCTATTTCGACTCGAGTGCGAAAAAGAAGAACTACGAGGGTGTGCTAGATGATGCTCTCGAGGGCTACTTCAAAAGGGAGGCGCCTTCAAAGAAAAGGCGGAATGTTTCAGGGATGATGGCAAACACAAGTTCAAGCACGTGTTCGAGTTCCCCTGTGTCAAGCAGCCGGAGCACTCTGGAGGCCTTCTATGTCATGCATCACCTAAAAGGGTTTGTCCGGGATAGGCAGAACTTGTTGCTGCCATCTGCTCTCCGAGGACGGGCCGAAAAGTTGGCGCGGATCAATGATGATGACCTCAGAGAAGACTTCCATGCTACCCAGGTCAAGTTATCACATATCATCCTTGAAGACATCATCACAGGGGGAGGGCTCTTACACTAGGGTAGAGCGTTATGCAAGAGGGACATCGAACATCGCCTCAAAGCGCAGGGTGACAGGAGGACGTGGAATACGAAAGATTTGTGCAAGCTGTTCCCGGAGCCCTACGAGCCTTGACTTAGTGTGTGTGGATCATAAACTCTAAGTACTAGCTATCTTCATCGGTTAGTTTGTATATATCGATGGACGTCGTCTTGTGTGTGGGTCGTAATTAAACTCTAAGTACTATGTTCATCGGTTTATGTGTATCGATGGACGTCGTCTTGTGTGTGCGCGTCGCAAACTTATTGTTGCCGTGTTCAACTTTACTATATGCTTTGCTCTAATATTTATCAACATATATATATGCATGATGTACTAATATGATATACTAATATGCCTTGTCAATAGAGATGCCGACGTACGTTGTGTACAAGGGTCAGGTTCTAGGTGTCTACGAGACTCGAACAGGTGCATAAGTTTAGCGGGAACAACTACAAGGAATACGCGACTAGAGAGGAGACGGTAGCACAGTGGAGGGCACACGTGGGGAAGAAGAAGAACCGGCTGAAGTTCTTGGTCCTCCACTTACTCACCGCCACCGCGGTTGTACTCTACTTACTTTAGTCTAGGTGGCTGGTGACTAAGACATGCATGTGTACGCGACGATGAACACATTTATCTACTTATGTAATATTGGATCTAAATAATGTAATGATGAAGATTTGTGCGTATCATGTCATTTGTGTGTCATTTGTAAGTATTTCTGTTATTTCTGGATTGTGCTATGTATTTCCTGTATTATCTTTATATTTCCTGTGATATACCGTTATATAATGCAGAAATAGAAAAATTTCGAAAAATCCAAAAATTACAATTCTGTGGCGCATGTATTGGTAATGCGCCATAAAATATTTTTAATATTCTGTGGCGCACCGACAAATATGCGACACAGAATCTGGTGCACAATTCTGTGGCGCATGTGCGCAGGTACGCCACAGAATTCTGCCACTTTCTATGGCGCATCTCCAGACATGCGCCACAGAATTCCAAACTTCTGTGGCGCACGCGCTGGTGCGTCACAGAATCCCAATACTAGTCGCGTGGCAACTGTGGCGTCGGCCATATGCGCCACAGAAAGCCAAATACATGCGCCACAGTTAGCTCTTTTTTCACTAGTGATCGTATAGTGTTGGATGTAAATTTGAAGAACATCGATGGTATGTAGAACAGTGACATAGCTGCGTCTCCATTGTCTCACTGGCTTGCATTCAACGGCATCTGTTTGCTTGGCATGTTTGCTTGTTTGCATGACGCTTGTTTGCTTGGCATGCTGACTGTATCCAGTCCAGATGAATGTATGGGTCGGTGGATGTCATCTCTGTAGAACGTATCAAAATAGGAGTTACGATGCATGGTTCACCAAGAAACATAATATAGATAGAAACATACCACAGGAGTTTCTATACATGGGTGAAAACCTAAGACCTTTGGTCGGACAACGAGGGCATTGGTAAACTGTTTTCTTCTTGGAGGCGTCGCTTTTGGAGAGTGTGTACTTCAGGTGTTGTCATGGTGGTGGTTGTATTGTTGTTGTTAGGTCTAAAAGGCTGTAGCGGGACTTTTATTTCTTAGTTTTCTTTACTCTTTTTTGACTGTGTGCATCCGTACGACCATTAGGGTGGGGCGTTGTTGCAGAGGCTGGATGTAATTGGTATCTTTTGATATTAATATATTCCTTTTATCGAAAAAAGGAGTTTCTATACATACAGAAAACTCCGAATTGTCATGTGGCATGCGTGAAAAAGACAAAATTCGAAGGTAAGGCTTTTCAAAAGATAAATTTCTCTTTTTTTACATACACCATAAAAAATATCTTTTTTACGAAACTTCATGAACCCACATATATTTTGGAGATGTACATGTAGATATTTTCGTCAAATTTTTTTGAAACTTACAAATATTTGTTTTAGGTAGAGACAGTGGCGGAGCTGGTGTACAAAGGTTGGGTTAAGATGGACCCAATGAATTTCATGAAACCATTACTAATTTAATCTTTCACTTGGTTTATTAGAGGAAGAACACAATATAATTAGTAGAGCTGACACCAATGAACTTTTCCTCCAGCTTCGCCCTTGGGTAGAGAAAGCATATACACCCACGAGCCGAATTGAGTTTCCAACCAACAAACTCCTATATATTGTATGTATCTATCTATATTGCGCACCTAACAGTGCTAGCTGGACCAAAAATTCAGGATTTCAGGCCAACATATGTAGCAGGCCAATCGGGTACAAGTCCACACACTCAACGAAGGCAAAGATGTGCAATGAGACCCTATCCAGTCACAAACTAATCCAGCCTGCCCTCAGTGCAGACAGCGCAAGTGTACACGAGCTACCCATTGATCGGTTTCGGATTGCTGAATTATTCGTGGCCCCAGGAATCTAGCCCCTCCATGCATGATTTCACGCCAATCGACTGGGTTGGGTACGTTCATGAGAGTAACACTTAATAAGTTTTGTTATGTGTTAAATAATTGATGGGCATACCAAGCATGTGGATACATATTCAGATATTCTCCAGATGATGCATATGCACAGAGCAATTTTCTGCCTAATTAAGGGGGAAATGATGGAGAAATTCACGGACGCAAGAATATTCTTCCTTTTGCAATTAACAAATCAATCAGTCACTAGCCCGGTCACCAAATTACCCAATCAAATTGCTGAGCCTCTCTCACCAAGTTGCATCATAATTCGGCTGAGAGGCTCCCGGTATATGTTATGCAACTTAGCTTCAGTGACTTGGTGAAGCTAGGTCACCCTTCTCAGTCCTCCATTTCAGATCCAGTGAACCTGGATTAACAAACTTACAAAGAAATCTAGGACGATCCATTCATTAATTACGGTTGAAAGGATTTACATTATAAATCTTTTTTTTTTGCATGGATTTACATTACAAGTCTAGAGGCTTAACAAAACCAACCCAAATCGTACTTAGATGTATATCCAACACAAACACAGGCTAATCCAGCCTCGTCCAATTTTTTTTTTTAGATAAAAGGCACTAGGTGCCCGACTTTAAATTAATAAAGCCCCACAGGTTCACATAAGTTCAGTACATGCTGCGGCATACAGCTTAGCCAATAAAAATAAGAACAACAAACTGGGGTCGGCCTCCCCTAACAGACCGAGAACCAGCAAGAAGGATCAACTACGACATCCACGTCCAGTGAGGAAGCAGGTAGAGGTACAATCAGGCGTCGTGCGGAAGATGAAGAGCATGGACCCGTCTGAGCTCGGAGATCAGCCACCTAAGCCAGGGACGGTCCCTGGGCTTCGCCAGGATGAGCCACTGCTGCATGCAAAACATGGTTTTAAAGATTATGTCAGCAGGGTGTCGAATAAGCTTGGACTCCATAGTAAGTTTGTTTCTGATAAGCCAAAGCGCCCAAGATTGTGCCAGGAAAAGGCACCAAATCGTTCTACGAGCCCGACCCGCGAAATTGGTGAGAATTGCGAAGAATTGCGGGAAAAATGCAGGGCACCAACTGCACTGGAGGATGAGTCTGAGGACGCTCCAAGCGAACATGGCAAACGGGCAGGAGAAAAAAATGTGGTCCGCCGTCTCTCTTTCCCCGCAGAGAGCACAATTGCCGTTGCCCGGGCCGTGTCTCGCCAGGATGTTAGCACTGGACGAGAGACGATCGAGGACTAGTTGCCAGGCAAAGATACGGATTTTAAGGGGCACTTTAGCTGCCCAGACGTCCTTGAAATGCGCCACTGTCGCCCCTTGCGACAGTCGAGCATACAAGGATTTGACAGAGAACATCCCGTTGTTCTCAAGGCGCCATGACACCTTGTCCTGGCCATCAGACAGCACCGTTGAGTCGATCAGCAGTTGCAGCTCTTCAAGATCCGTGGCCAGACCCTGATCCAACTGTCTTCGGAAGCTTAACGGAACATTGGAACCGCACACCTGAGCTACAGAGTCCATCTGCGAAGTAGCAACATTGAATAAACCTGGAAATCTATCCTTCAGCGGAGTATCCCCCACCCACCGATCCATCCAAAACTTGGTGCGGCGACCATCCCTAATGGAGTGTTGGGCGCCTAACTTGAACATATGCTTAATTTTGTGAATGCTGCGCCAAAACTGGGAGCCCTGTTGGCCAGCTGCCGAAAAAATGTCGTCTGAATTGTTGTATTTAGCGTTGATCAGCTGCCTCCACAATTGATTGCCCTCCTGATATAACTTCCAGACCCATTTCATCATAAGGGCGATGTTCATCAATCTGGAGTTTACAATCCCCAGGCCCCCACTTGCCTTAGGTCTGCAAACTGCAGGCCAATTAACCAGGTGGAACTTCCGCTTAGGGCCCACTCCCTCCCAGTAGAAGCGGGCTCTGTGGGAATCGAATTTGGCATGAATGCCGTCTTGAAGCAAAAACAGGCCCATCGCATATGTAGGGAGGTTGGCGAGGCAAGCGTTGGACAAGATGAGCCGACCTCCCGCCGACATGAACTTGCCCCACCAGGGTTCCACCTTCGCAGCCAGCTTTCTGACTAGGAATAACCATTGTTCCATGGTCAGCGCTCTATCCGAAATAGGAAGTCCAAGGTAGATGAATGGAAACTCCCCCAACTTGCAGTTTAACTGGTCAGCTACACGTTGTTGTCGATCCGGTGATCTTCCCATGACGATCACCTCGGATTTGTGATAGTTGATTTTAAGGCCTGACATGTCCTCGAAGCACATGAGGATGAACTTGAGGTTGATCAATTGCTGCTCATCATCCTGGATCATGATAATGGTGTCGTCCGCGTATTGAAGGTGAGTAATTCCCCCCGGAATCAAGTGGGGCACCACACCCGCTATGTGGCCGGCAGAGTTGGCCTTAGTCAAAATGATCGAGAGAGCTTCTGCCATGAAGTTGAATAGGAGAGGAGAGAGCGGGTCCCCTTGCCGTACTCCCCTCTTATTCCTAAAGAAGGGGCCGATTTCGCCATTGATGGAGATAGCAGTCTGTCCACCAAAAACCAGCTGCATGATCCGATGCACAGCCCCGGAGTCAAAACCTTTACATCTAAGGACCTCCCTGAGGAAGTCCCAGTTCACCCTGTCATAGGCTTTCTCAAAATCAAGCTTCAGCAGGATACAAGCCTCCCTTCTGGCTTTAACCTCATGCACCACCTCATGGAGAGCCAAAATCCCATCCAAGATGAACCTGCCTTTGATGAACGCAGATTGGTTCGGGCTAATCACCCTGTTAGCGATTGGGTCCAACTTGCAGGCCATAGCTTTTGAGACCATCTTGAAGATCACGTTGATGAGCGCAATAGGGCGAAACTGAGTGATGTGGTCAGCACCCTGGACCTTAGGGATTAGAGACAGGACCCCGAAGTTGAGCCTGGAAATGTCGATCCTTCCCAAGAGGAAATCGTTAACGATATGCAGGACTCCCATCCTAAGCAGGGGCCAAAATTTCTTGAAGAACTGGACGGGAAGGCCATCTGGTCCTGGAGCCGTGTCGGATTTCATATCTTGAACCAGCCCATCCAGTTCAGACTGAGTGAGAGTGCGCAGAATATCCTCATTCTCCTGAGGGGAGACTCTAGCCTCCGGCGCCCAGGCCCCTGGGTCCAGGGAACACACCCTTGTGTCAGTAGAACCCAGGAGCCGGCGGTAGAAATCGTATATGTGTTCTTGGATCTGTCTCTTGTCCGCAATCGGGCCATCGTCCGTCACGAGTCTCAGAATACAACATTTCCTACGCCTACCGTTGGCGACCGCATGGAAATATGCCGTGTTAGAGTCCCCCTGGAGCATCCATCTAACTCTCCCCCTCTGTGTCTCCAGTACTCTTCTTCTACTCTAAAAATGGCAAGGATTTGGTCTTCAAGGTGATAGCGGAATGCCCATTCCTCAGCATCCAGCCCCACTGAATCAGCTTTGTCGTCCAGGCTTTTGAATCAGCCTCGTCCAATTACTAATTCACGGTTTAACCTAATCTTCTAATCCTATCCAATCTAATCTCTCCCACAACAAAGAGTGCGACAACCTCTGCTGTTCCATGGGGCCATGATGCATCTTCCTCTTCTCCAAACCATCGAGCTGGATAACATGGCCAGGATTGATGATGATTAGCACTCGCTCACTGACTGCACCTATACGCCGCCGGCCAATGGGGCCGCGCCAGGTAGGCTGCTAATGCAACGGGTGGAGACTGGAGACTATAAATGCCACCGGGAGGAAGGACTCCTCGGCAAACACGCACAGACGCAGCTACTTTTCTTGTCTAATCCCTCCCTCGCACTAATCGACCGAGGCATTCATCCTAGTTGCTTCCATCGCATCGATCTCGATCCATTGATTTTTATGCCAATGGAGGCAAGAGATGGCGGCTCGATGCCAGCATCGCCACTGCCCTACTCATATGCGGCCCTGCCGGACGACGCCGAGGCAGCCGTGGTTGGGCGCGGTCGCCGGACCGGGCCTCTGTTCGCAGCGTTGCTGCTGACGTTGGCCGCCGTACTCCTTGCCGTCGTCGCGCTGGCTGGCGTCAGGCTCGTTGGCGAGCTGCCTGCCGGGGGCGTCGTCGAGCCCTACCACCCGATGGAGGTCATGGACGTCAGAGGCAGCAGAGGGCCTGACTCGGGCGTGTCGGAGAAGACGTCCGGAGCCGCCAGCGAGAGCGGCGGCATGCTGGGCGCGGACGCCGGCAGCAACGCGTTCCCGTGGAGCAATGCGATGCTCCAGTGGCAGCGCACCGGCTTCCACTTCCAGCCCGAGAAGAACTGGATGAACGACCCCAACGGTATGTAACACCCCACCACTTCCGCCATTAAGTAGTCCTCTGAAGCAAGCAACACTCTTTTTAAAGCAAGGCCACACATCATGGAATCTTGCAAAATTTAGTTAAAATATTCCCATAACAATTGATGAATCTTGAATTCTAAATGCAACCGGCAAAAATGCAGGTCCGGTATACTACAAGGGGTGGTACCACCTCTTCTACCAGTACAACCCGGACGGTGCGATCTGGGGTAACAAGATCGCGTGGGGACACGCCGTGTCCCGAGACCTGCTCCAGTGGCGCCACCTCCCCATCGCGATGTTCCCTGATCAGTGGTACGACATCAACGGCGCCTGGTCAGGCTCCGCCACCGTTCTCCCCGACGGGCGCATCGTCATGCTCTACACAGGCTCCACCAACGCCTCTGTGCAGGTCCAATGCCTCGCCTTCCCCTCTGACCCCTCCGACCCGCTGCTCACCAACTGGACCAAGTACGAGGGCAACCCAGTGTTGTACCCGCCACCACATGTTGGGGAGAAGGACTTCCGGGACCCGACCACTGCATGGTACGATGGCTCTGATGGGATGTGGCGGATCGTCATCGGGTCCAAGGACGACCGCCACGCCGGCATGGCCATGACCTACAAGACCAAGAACTTCATTGATTTTGAGCTCATCCCTGGATTGTTGCACCGGGTGCCGGCGACGGGGATGTGGGAGTGCATCGATTTGTACCCGGTTGGCGGCGCGAGGGGCATTGACATGACAGATGCCGTCGCGGCGGCATCAAACGGCGGCGGAGAAGTTTTGCATGTCATGAAGGAGAGTTCGGATGACGATCGACACGATTACTATGCGCTAGGGAGATACGACGCGGCGACAAACAAGTGGACGCCGCTAGATGCCGAAGCCGATGTCGGCATCGGGCTGAGGTACGATTGGGGAAAGTTCTACGCATCCAAGACCTTCTATGACCCGGCCAAGAAGAGGCGTGTGCTATGGGGATGGGTCGCTGAGACCGACTCTGAGCGCGCCGACGTGGCCAAGGGATGGGCTTCCCTACAGGTACTTGAACATTTCATCTTCTTCTACAACATGGCAAAGTTAATTAATTAACCTCCATTAGCTCTAGAAAATGTTGCTTTGTTAGTAATTTGCATTATAAGAACTATTGTTGGGTTCCAAAGAAAGTATGGTACCGGTGGGCCGTGCTCATGCATGCAAAATAAGTAGCAGCCACTTGTGATGAATCATAGATTATGGCAGCTGAATCAATGATGCTGTCATGTGGTTGGAAAGTGCCGTTAGCTTCATCCAGTCTACAATCCAGCCACTGTTGAGATTCCTTGACTGCAGGACGCCAATGCAGCTGTGTCGTACAAACAAACTCTTCATACCCATGTGGCCTAGTGGCATGCAAGATTGGTAATCTGATCCAAGTACCTAACTGAATAATAAGTACAACCTACTTGTTCTGTCACAAATCAAACTGGGATTACACAAGAACAGGGGGTGTATTGCCTTCGGTTAGTATGATCCTTTTGCTGTCACAATGATGATACCAAGAGGATTCTTCAAGGAATTAAAACTGTTGATAGAAAGATGGAATAAAAAGCATCACAACCCTGTTTGATCCAGTTAAATAGGGACTATTGCTACTGCTTATTATTTGGATATCGAATACTGTATATACCTTCACCGCAGGTTAGTGTGTGCCCTGCAAAACAAAATCTTGCATGCCCATGAGTCATGTGCCATTAGTGCCAACCCATGTGGTCTAGTGTCAATGTGCAATTTAAGAATTGGCAATCTGGTAGTACCACCAAACAAAATACCAATTAACTTTTGCTAGTACCAACCAAACTGGGATTAGATAAGAAAAAGGGATGCCTTGTCTGCTGACACCAAGAAGATTCTTCAAGGGCAAACAATCATGCGACGACGCAAACAAGATTAACAAGAGCTGATTAATTAATTAGTGTCAATCGCTAATGCTCGATGTTTTCTGTTGTTGCAGTCGATCCCTCGCACGGTGGTGCTGGATACCAAGACGGGCAGCAACCTTATCCAGTGGCCGGTGGTGGAGGTGGAGACGCTCCGTACCAACTCCACCAACCTCGGCAGCATCATCGTCGAGCATGGTTCCGTCTTCCCTCTCGGTCTCCACCGGGCCACACAGCTCGACATCGAGGCTTCCTTCCGCCTGGACCCGCTCGATGTCGCCGCCGCGAAGGAGGCCGACGTTGGCTACAACTGCAGCACCAGCGGTGGCGCGGCCGGTCGTGGAGCGCTCGGTCCCTTTGGCCTGCTCGTGCTCGCCGATGCCAGGCGCCATGGCGGGGACACGGAGCAGACCGCCGTCTACTTCTACGTCGCGAGGGGCCTCGATGGCAGCCTGTACACGCACTTCTGCCATGACGAGTCACGGTCATCCCGCGCCAACGACATTGTCAAGAGGGTCGTCGGCAACGTCGTGCCGGTGCTCGACGGCGAGGCTCTGTCTGTTAGGGTTCTAGTGGACCACTCCATCGTCGAGAGCTTCGCGCAGGGCGGGAGGTCGGCGGTGACTTCACGAGTTTACCCGACCGAGGCCATCTATGCCAATGCCGGGGTGTACCTCTTCAACAACGCCACCGGTGCCCAGGTCACCGCCACCAGTCTCGTCGTCCATGAGATGGACTCCTCCTACAGCCAGAACCAGGCCGAGATGGCCTCACTGTAAATCGAAGATGTACATATATTCTTTTGTGATAGCATGTTGCATGTACATACGTGCTGAACATCGAGGGAGCCTGGATCGAGCCAAGGGGAACGTGCATCCCCGTAGGCACCACCCAAAACAAAACAGAAAAACGTGAGTGAGGCGAAACACATGCCGGAATAGACTGCCATGTTTAGACTGGGAAAAGTGCCCAGAGTGTTTTGATGAATTCAAATCAATGGATTGTTTGCTCGAAATCAGTCAAGGGACAACATGCAATATTTACATTCAACCATCTTTGGAGGACCATACAAAAGTAAAGAAACAAAACAAGAGTGATCATCCCGCAAAAAAAAGTGATTAGGTGACACCTAAGGACATGGACAATGGCAGCCGCTTAGGTGAGTAATTAGGTGACAAAAATGCCAAAAAATCGGATAATTAACCAATGCGACGCTTATTTCAGTCGCTATTTTTATCAAACAGGTGAGTGAGGATAAAAAACGAATAGCCTCCGATGTATAACTTTGCTCCACGCTCCACAAAATCCTAGGATCAAACGAGATTGAGGACTAATGGCCACGAAATTCAGCCTAGCAATTGAAAGCGTCCCGCTGTACTCGCCCTAAGCTCTTAAGTGGATAGAATCAGATTGTGTACACATGATATCGGTTAGACAACAACTGATTTTTTTTTTTTGTGAAAGACAAGAACTAAATAGTTGCCACGTCAGCTGGCTGCTGCATTATTGCAGCCTAGCTAGTTTGCTTGCTTGCGGTTGGTTGGTCAGAGGATGATGTCGGAAAAAGAAATCTAGGACACACTACGCGTGAGTAAATGACGAGGAACTACCACATTACAGACAGTCTTGTCTGAAAACTACCAACATTGAGCAAAGCGGCACATAACAACCATTCTAGGGGCATGGTGGTGACAAAAAGCACTAATTTTGCTTATTAGCCGTGTTAAACCATTTTCTGACTGTTCGGGCCCACCTGTCGGGTCTACGTAGCTGAAACAGAAAGATCGAACCTCACTACAAGAATTTTATAACCTTTGAGGATGGGATTGCAAAATTACCGAAGTGATAAGATTCACATCTTCTCCCATCTCCTGCCCGTCACCATCCTTGCCGCCGTCTCCCCGATCGCCAGGCGCAACAAGGATGACGCCCCCGCCGCCCTGCTCCTCCCGCGGCGCTGCAAAACATAGACCGACGTCGTGATCGTGCGCATCATGCTGGAGGACCCGCAGCGGCAGCGCGCGGAGAAGAGGGCGGCGTGCTCCGCCAGTGCCATGGCGCCAGGGCAAACGCTGCTTCGCTGCCCCTGGCCATCACCACCTCAGCACCTCGCCGCCGCCACCATGGGAGGGCGCTGCTGCGCGCCGGAGGGGCCGATGGCCGCTGTCCCTGGCCAGCCCCACCTCAGCAGCTCGACGCCGCCACCACGGGAGGGTGCTGCTGCGCGCCGGAGGGGACGATGGACGCCGCCCCTGACCAGCCTCACCCCAGCCGCTCACGGAGGACGCTTCTACATGTCGCAGGGGCCGCTGGCCGTCGAGGGAGCGAGCGCGACCCTCAGACATGCTCCTCCGCGACCACGGGAAGGACCTCCTCTCCACGGGATGACCTCGGCGGGCGGAGATGGAGCTAGGTAAGCCGGCGACGGTTCTCATGGCACCCCACCTCGACTGCTTGCCGTCGCCCTGAACACCCCCACCTCAGCCACTCGTCGCAGCCCCTGATTGCGCCGTGCCAGGAGGTCAACGCATGGCCACCAACCACCGGGGAGATCCTTCTCACCTAGCTGCAACGGGCGAGACCAGCGAGGACGTTGGCCACCAAGAGGCACGCACCGAGCACCGCGCGGGCGACGGCGATCTCGGCGGCGAAGAGGACGCCTTGGTCAGGGGACTCCTGTCAGTCGTCATGATGGCGGCCGGCGGCCAGCGGGATTAGGGAAGAAACGGGAAATGGGGATAGGACTTGATTGCTTTTAGAAAATAGAGCCCGAGGGCTTTTGGGTAAAACTGGCAGACCATCATTGCCACGTAGGCCCGACAGGTGGGGCCGAACGGTCAGAAAATGGCTTAACAAGGCTAATTGGCAGAATCGGTGTTTCGTGTCTCCACCAAGCCTCAAGAGTGGTAGTTATGTGTCGCTTTGCCCAATGTTGGTAGTTTTCAGACAAGACTGTCTGTAATGTGGTAGTTTCTCGTCATTTACTCCACTACGCGTAGAATCACACAACCCATAGAAACATGACACATGGAGCTATGTGCGGTAGAGTTGATCAGGTCTACCATTTCAGCCCTATGGTAACTTGTTCCCGAATCATTACTTCATAGCATTAGTTGTTGCCACCTGTCATGTTGCCATGTCATCATCATCGACCAAGTAATCATTAAAGCATCGGAGCTGCAAGGTTGGAACCTCATCGTCCATTTTTCGTGGCCGACTTCACTATGGCCATAGGTGGTTGTACTAGACTTGGCCATCACACGTACCTTCCAAGTCATTGCTAGTAGTTGCACCAATCTTTGCCACCTGCCACAGGCTGCCATGTCAATATTGAACAGTCAATTTGTCATTTAAGCCACGTTTTCAACCTTACAATGTTGATCGACGTGTCCACGGTAAAGAGGGAAAAAAAGAACAACTAATGTGGCACAAACCAGATGGCGGAACAATTGGATATGGCCATGACCAGGAGTTTGCTTCAGTGGATGGATCTTTGAACTTTGGATGGCTTGAATCAAGTCGAATCCAAGTCCCTACCATGCATTATTGTACTTGACGATGTTGATGTACCTGTAATAGAATGTCGCATCGACAGCATAGCAAGGATAGTGACATCATGCATCCCTGGAATGCATGTGGCGTGTGTGCTGGACCTAGAGTAAAATTTGATGTTGGTGAAAGTTTAACCTGAACCTTTATTCTGTTTCTATACACCGACATTGACATATTATACAACAGCTACTGAAGACTACCATCGCTTAGCTAGATTGGAAAAAAATCACCACGCCGCCTCTCGAGAAAAGACAAATTGTGCTGACAAATAAGAATGCATAGACGTTGTATTTGTGGTTGATCCACGATGAATTGGGTACTAGAAGTAGGTTGATAGCCAGACTTTGAAATACACAGGAAAATAAATGCAGATGAAAAGACATAAGAAGTAGCGACGTTGAGCTACTTCCTTCATTACGTGTATTTGTGCTGGTGTGGCGGCAAGCTAGCAGTGAAAGGATCGCTCGTGGTGTGCTCCTAGTATAATCACACCTTGAAATGATCCATCGCAAGAGCTAAGCGAGCATACAAGTTATTCACATTCTCTTAATTATTGCCACCTGTCACACACTAACTCGTCCGACATGTCGTTCAGTGTCACTAGAATTTATGGTTATGTTGATACGTCGCCGATCGAGCAATTGATCAAGTAGTCGGAGGTCCATAGTGTCGAGATAGCTTATCTATAGTGCATGTTCAGTGCACACGCGAGTCATGGTCACCCGTGCACAACGTGTCGGGTGAGCATCAAGGGCTGACATGGCAACCGTTGGCCAGGTGGAGCTACCTGCGTACACGTTGACACAACCATAGCCAAGAGTTGGGTCGACTCAAAATCCAACGAGCCAGAATGACATGATTGGAGGTAACTGGTCATCCATAGAAGTCTCTTGCTAGTAGTTTCACAAATCTTTGCCACTTGTCACAAGCTGCCATGTCAGCATCGAACCATGTAAAAATCATTTAACCCAAAATTACGTCCTTACAATGTTGATGGAGTGTCCACAACAAAGCGAGAAAGTGAGCAGCTGATGTGGCACGAAACGAATGGCGTGACACTTGGATATGGACATGACTAGGAGGTTGCTTCCCTGGATATGGATCCTAGCTAGAATTTTGGATGGCTTGAACAAAGTTACACCAAGCCCATACCTCCTCATTAATGTACTTGATGATGTAGATGTATCTGCAATAGACTATAGTACCGACATCGTATCAAGGATTGGCACATGTCAAGCTACCCACATTCTCTCAATTACTGCCACCTGTTACACAATTCCTCGTCCCACATGCCGTTGATATGTCGCTACAGGTTATGCTGATATGCCGCCGATCAAGCATCGACCAACTAGTTGAAGCTCCATAGCGACGAGACCGTGTATCGACAGTGCAGGTTCGATGCACGTTGTTCTACCGACATGCGAGTCGTGTTCACCTGTCCACAGCGTGGTGAGCACACAGGCTGATGTGGCACATGTCCGCCAGGTGGAGAAACCTAGGTACACGTGGACACACCATAGCCAAGAGTTGGGATCGACTCAAAATCCAACAAGACCAGATGACATGATCGAATGTTATTGGCCACCCATAGAAATCTCTTGCTCTGCATTATTGTTGAAACTTTACCGATAATTGATACTACCCAACCTCTTAATTAGCCTACCCGTGCTAGCTTAGCTTGGACAGTGACCATACCCAGCACACAAACTAACACACGTAAACCTCCCTCTATCCCTCTTCTATCCATAGACTATCAATATTAATGGTCTTTCACCTAATGTAAATAACAGCATAATGAATGCTGTAGGACCAGTACATACTCTAGTACCACTGATTCGATGGATCTCTCTGGAACCTACTGCTTGGCTGATGATTGACTCATGTTCGGTGAGTCCAGGGGAAGCCAAAACTCATGCATATAAACTGTATGCACTTTTATCTTATTCCGTTCGAGTTATGGGTATATTTCTAGGGCACGCCACGTATAGATTCACACCGCCGATAGAAGCGTGGCAAGTGGATTGATTAGGTCAACCAATTCAGCCATATGGTATACTTTCTCCTGAATCATTACTTCATAGCACATGTTGTTGCCACCTGTCATGTTGCCATGTCATCATCGACCAAGTAATTATTATAGCGTCAAGCTCGGAGCTTCGAGGTTAGAACCTCAATGTCTATTTCCATGGCCGACTTCATTGGGGTCATATGTGGTTGTAGTAGAGTCATCGCACATGACTCGTACCTTCCAAGTCATTTCTAGCACCAACCATTTCTCCTTGCCACATGCTTCCATGTCATCATCGAACCGAGCAATCATTTAAGCTACACTTTCGACCTTAAAATGTTGATCGTTGTGTCTGCAATAAAGAGAGAAAAAGAACAGCTTATGTGGCTTTAACCGGATGGTTCGACACTTGGATATGGCCATGCCCAGGAGTTGGCTACCCGGATAGGTCCTAGAATTCTGATGGCCTCAAATCAAAGTCCCTACCGCCTCATTATTGTACTTGATGATGTTGATGTATGTACAATAGAATGTAGTATGGACATCATAGCAAGGATAGTGACGAGCATGATGCATCGGTGTGTGTCCTGGATCTTGTTGTACCGTCGAACGGAGTAATTTTATGTTGGTGAAAGTTTGATCTTAACAGCTATACACCAACATCGACGAAAAAACTATGCAACATGTACATAAGACTACCATCGTTGAGCTAGATCGGAAAATGCGCATTTTCTTAACTATTGCCACATGTTGCATGCTGCTTCGTCGGACGTGTCGTTGATGTGTCGCCACTGCAGGTTGTGCTGATATGCCGCCGATCAATCAATCAAACTAGTTGGAGTTCGCATATCTACATCGCAGGTTAAGTGCACGATGTTCTGCCGACGCGCAAGTCATGGTTGCCTGTGCACAACATGTGAGATGAGCATAAGGGCTGACGTGGCAACAGTTGGCCAGGTGGAGCTACGTGGGTACACGTTGGCATAACCATAGCCAAGAGTTGGGTCGACTCAAAATCCAACGTGTCCCGATGACATGATTGAACGAAACTGGCCATCCATAGAAATCTCTTGGTCTCCATTATTGAACTTTACTGATGCCTGATACTGCTGCGCCCAACCTCTTAATTAGATTACCCATGGATGCTAGCTTAGTTTGGAGAGTGACCATACGCAGCATACATTTTTTTTCTTCGATCCTTCTATCCATTCGTCTTGTTTTTCTTCTGACTGATTATGTGAAGCTGAAGCTAGTAACTGAAAGCAGAATGATGAATGCAGTAGGGCCAGTACGTCCTCCCCCACTGATTCGATCGATCTCTCTGGAACCTGCTGCTGGGCTGGTGATTGACTCCTGTTCGGTGAGTCCAGAGGAATCCCTCCCCGACACTGATGAGTCAGCACCTCGTGCCCGGACATCCAATCAAGTTTGAGTACCCAGCGCACCATGCAATGCAATGCAATGCATGTGGCATGCAGTGTGTACATATGCAATGCTGGCAAAATGAGAGGCCATGGATGGATGGGATGAGGGACACGGCGTCATGTCCGGTAGGCCAACTACCAAGTCGTGACCAGAACGTTGCCATGCCACCTGCCATCGCTTAACCACAAATCCAACCCTCTTCCATCTATCACATTGAATTAGTTCTGAAGGCACAGGACGAAAGAGCTTTCTGTGTAAACGGCGGAAAGAGTAAGAGAGGAGCATGATGTTTCTCAACGTACGAGCTGGCAGCGTGAAAGGCCAAGAAAACCATCGGTTTCAGTTGGCTGAATTATTTAGGCCTTTCTTGGTACTAAGGATTATTGGGATAATCATTTCACTTAATCCTCTCAAATCTCCATAAACCCCAATTCTCAATCCAATAGGTAGGACTAATGTACTAGGGATTAGAAAAAGATACACTAGGATTTAGGAAAAGTGGAAAAAGCAGCATACCTTAGTTTTTTTAGAAGTTAAATGATTTGAAATTTGATCTAATATCTAGAGAAAATTATCAAAGTCCACAACATCAAATCAATATCATTCAAATCATCGTGAGAAATATACTTTCATATTACAGTATTTGGCGTTGTAAATGTTTTCAAACATACTTGGTGAAATTTACATATTTTCACTTTTGAAAACACTAATACGCCTTACATTTTGGTACATGGGGAGTACTAGATGTCTCCTAGCTCATTTCTTTTTTTCGATAAGGGGTGAACCCCAGCCTCTGCATCAATCGATGCATACGGCGCTTTATTATCATTATTGGAAATATGAGTAGCACACTTATTACATATCACGGGTCACTCAAATTTTCTACGAAAACCAGCCATTCCTAGCTCATTTCTAGAATAGTTTTGTTAATTCGCAGTTGATTGAACATTCACCGGCTTCTCGTTCGACTTATAGAAATTACGACTTCAGGTCTGCTATTTGCATTTTTCAGAACCGATATGAGATGTCGACAGACCCTTTCAAAAATCTTAACATCTAAGAGCAAGTTCAACGTTGAGAGACATATTCCTGACATGCTGAACAAGATCGTGATTAGCTGTAAATCATTTGAAGTGTGATTGTCGATGGTGGCCTCAGTTTTATTGATCTTGAATTGATTAAGCTAGGTGTCTCGTATGAAACAATTTCGAAAACACAAATTTAATTTTCACCCCTACGGCCTTATCTTTTGTACCACACGTTGAATCCCCGATACATGCCGTTCGTTAAAGAGGAAACCAGAGGCAAAGAAAAGAAAGCGCTTCCAAGCTGATGGCCTGGCACACGCTTGATAGGGCGACACTTGTGTGTGCCAAAAGCCTAGAACCGGGAGCTGGGTGTGTCGAATTGAGTGGATCATATCCCAATTCCCATCCCTACCACCGTATTATTATTGTACTGTCGCTGGTGATGTTGACGGGTATCCAAGAAACTGCAGTAGCGTTTGATGCAAAATTGAGAGAACGTCGTACACATGTCTTGATCTCCATTACTGCAGTGAAAGAAGTTGTCAAACGCATGATCCACCTCTTAGCTAGGTAGCTAGGACGACAGTGCCCACACCAATTCCTTTATCCATCATCGATCCAACCCTTCCACCAGATGATGCGAAGCTGAAGCAACTGCTAAATGCTAATCATACTGTAAGCATCCTATATACAGCAACAGTAGGAGACCAATGCCGATGGATCCCTTGGAAACTGCTGATTATTTTTTTTGAGAATTTTTTTTTTTTGAGAATGAAACTGCTGATTATAACGCAAGCATCATACACTCATATATACAGTAGACCTCGATCGACAGCAATAATCAGGAGTACTGCCCATGGATCTCCCCAGATCGACCTAGTTGCCTGCTGATTGGCTACGGTACATGTGGATTGTGGACCAATCTCTCTAGAACGAGAACACCTCTCCGACAATGGTGAGTCAGCGCCTAGCCGGTCGGTCGTCATTGGAGAGTGCGAGCACCCCTGCCTGACTCCCTGAGCTACGTTGGCCGAGGGACAGGATCACAGGAGTACACACGCGACCGAGGGAGGATACACAAGAACAAAAGAGGCTTTCGTTCTCTGATAGGCTTGTGTAAACCACCAAATGGGGAAGCGAAGAGCCTAAGGTGGGGCCACCATGCATATGCTGACAGAGCAAGAGTCTGAGAGAACCATTCACTTCGCTGAATTATTTGTGGGACGCCACTCGACTCTCTAGGTAGCCTATTTTTTCGAGAGCAACCCTTATTTGCAAATAATTATTCCTGGAGTTTCTTACTCCCTCCGGTCCGGTATTTTAGGCTTACTAGGAATGACACAGCGATCAAGGTGCAAAACTATTGGCTATTCCTCTCATACGATTCCACCAATCAGCTATCGCTTTTAATTTTCCAGCTAAGTACACTATTAAGGAGGGCATGCGATCAGTTGTTTTCACACATCCATGCATAACCCGCTTTGTATGTGCATGCATGGAAACCGGTTTCACACAGCCTAAAGAAAAGGAGAGAGGGGCATGCGCTGTGGCTGGAGTAATTCTAGGAGGCAATTAGTTGGGCAATTAATTAAAAGCGGGCCTTACTCTTTAGGTGTTTTGGAACAAATAGTTTTTCACTAGGAGCCCAGAATACCGGACCGGAGGGAGTACACTTGTGGAAGCCATTGGTCGCTGCTAAACTCGAACGCCGGCTAGACGTGCGTTGGAAAAGACGTCGAGCCTCCGCCAATGTCAAATCCAAGAGAGTATCATCGCTAACGAGGCTCCGTAAGTCTATAAACATGCCTGATGGAAGGTGCGACACATGTCGATGTGGCACGTCAACCAAGGAACGTCCCCGTGCTACCTTGGACCAAGATCCGTCGCATCCCACCGACGAAGTCGAGGAATAATGACAAAGCCCCTACCACCGCTGTGGAAAATGATGAACGGTAGTGACACATCAAGAAACAGATATCGCTAGAACTGAAGAGAAACCAAAAGACCAATCTGTCGATATGAAGGATCTACAAGCACACAGTGCCATCAACTCCGACATGTCATCGTGAAGGTCGACACTGATTTGGAGTAGAATTGAAGCAGATTTATTCTTCCGGCCACCGATCCCACCACTCCAGCAGCACATCACAACTGTTAAACCTAACCCCAAAAACTATACCAAAACGGTGGAGCGAGGTCCCCCCTCCATCCTACCGCCGAAGCGGCAAGCGAAGGGAGAGGATACCAACCCTCACACCGCCGGAGTTCTAGGGATGGGAGACATTGTCGCCTCGGCCTCCTATCGGGAGAGACAAAGACATAGCCTATCTTGCATTCAAGGGTTTAGTAAAAGTCAAACTTTGTAAAGTTTGACCAAATATTTTGGAAAAATATCAACACCTATAATATAAATTCTATTATGCTAAAATCTTAGCAAATTATATAATTTTAAATTACTAGGAAAATTGCCCGTGCGTTGCATCGGAAAATACATGTTGAAATGATATCATGGCACGACAAAAAAATGAAAGGATTATGTGTCTTCTTTATCCAAGGGGCTCCTTCATGGGTTATCGTGGGTACAATTAGTGCACAACGCGTCTTCCTGGTAGGGCCCACAACCACCCAATCTCTCTTATCCTTTCCTTTTCTGCCTCCTTTTCCCTTCAATCTCTCATGTGCGGAGCACAACAACCAGCGCCATGGCCCCCGACCACCGGCGGAAGATCGATGGAGGTGGAGCTTTGAGGAGGGTGGGGCGGCGAGGCGGCCGCGGGCCGCGGTCCGGCCGACGTTGGCTGTGGGGGCAGAGAGGATCTAGAGTGCGGTGGCGGTCATCCTCTTCTCTTGTTGTTGCCTCTCCCGCACCTCTGGTTCCGACACCCATGGTGCTACAGCAGAATTTCGACCTTGCGTACGGGTGACCGTTAGCTAGCCCTGCCCCTTCTTTATCTCCTGACGCCGTCCTAGTTGATGCCCTTGTTTACCTCTTATCTTGCATTGCATACAACTATATGACAACATAAACACTATTTTGCCTCATATGCACTTCAAAGCCCGGCCATCCCCTGTCACCTTGATAACCCAAAAGGCGACAAGGTGTGGCAGCCTCGGTGATGAACTGACATAAATTTGTTCTCTAGCACAATCTTTCAATGCAAGGGCACTGGATATTCAAATATCAGCTGTCCACCACTCTTGGTGTTTACAATCGTTGAAAATTGCAAATACATAGTAGATAAATTCTAATCCTTAGCAGGTACGATATAAGTAGTATCATCTTATGCATCCTGAAAAAAAGTAGACAAATTCTAATCCATAGCGGGTACAATAGAAGCAGCATCATCTTGTGCATCCTTTAAAAAGTAGGATTACATGACTACCAAGAAAATATTAGTAGACTAATCGATCCTACAGCAGTAATGAACGGAGCACACACGCCACATAAATTCAGTAATAAGAATCAACATAGTTAGATATTTTAAGCAATTGACTCCAGCTCACCAAGTAAATCAGATTGATTACTTACCACTCATCATGAGGTAGCGGAGAAAAACAAGTCAGCGCATCATGTATTGCTACCACATCGGTAGTAAAATATGCTGGGAAACAACGAATTTAGACCTTGATTCCATAGATTTATCTCTGATGGAGCAATGACACAGAGCTTATCCGCATAACCGTGTTGTGTAAGATTGCAAATCAATCAGGCTGATCTGGCTAGCTTCTCTATAGGTCATAATTATCACTCAAATCGGTTAGCTTCGCATAGTAGATTACTTCTGCCCTTATTTTGCTTTATCCCTCCCGTCTAAAGGCGGAATCCCGGTGATCAGTGTCTGTTCCTGCCTGTTGCCAACAGCTGCCAAGATCCACAGGGTTTCATTAGCATCCGCTCAGTAAATTAGAGAGTTCAGATAAAAACCACATGGTGACAGCCAGTCAGTTCCATCCTTTCGTTGACAATAAGATATGGAGAAGCAAAATTTTGTCATGATACTTGCAGGATCCACGATATGAGACACGGCTGACACCCTTCATTACTAAGTTGGTGTGATTTGCTGAATCGATGACTATTGATATTATGACTATTGATATTTTTTCTTTTATTCATGGTTAAACTTTACAAATTTTGATTTTAACTAAAGAACGCGATGTAATTATGAATGGAGGGAATACGTACAGTGATCAAGATCACTACAGGAATGGACGCATACGCCGACGGCCAGCTGCCCTCGGGGTAGCCACGCCTGGCCCTCGGCGTAGGCTACGCCGACGGCAACCCTCGGCGTATGGCGTCGGCGCTTAGGTCCCTCGGCATAGACAATATTGTCGTCGGCGTAGCCCGGCCCTCGGCGTAGCACGCTACGCCGATGGCAAAACCGTCGGCATACAAATTTTAAAAATTTGAATTTTCATTTTTCCAAAAAAAGTTCAAAAAAAATTTTGAAAAAAAAAATAATTTTTTTTATATGCCGAGGGCTTAGCCTCGGCATAGAGTTTTAAAATTTTTCAAATTTTAATTTTTTTACACCATTTTTTTTCTTTTTTTTACTTGTTTATCTTTCACCCATACACTTTTAACTCTAAGTACACTTAATCCTAGGTTAAATTACAATCATGGTTAAACTTCCCAGCCGGTCACCCGTCCTCACACTACTCCAACCTCAGAACGTTTAACTTCTTGGTTCCATTCGGATGAGCTTCCCTTAAAGAATTGACACCTTAATGATAATAATAGCCTATCAACCCTATTAACCCTTGGACCGTGATGTCACAACTCTTTATTTTTGAATTCCAAAAAATTACTTAAATAAACAACAATGAATATATAAGTAACAATGAATAATAATATTGAATGATTTTATTTTTTGGTTTTTTCTATTTAATATGGAATAATTAATATCTTTAAATCGAAAAATCAAAATTTCACAAATAATATATCTAAATCGATCAGAAAAATGAGAGGAATCTAAATATAACATCCATATCATCATTTGAACCTAAAAATTAGAGTAATCCAAATATGACGTCCAGCTTGCCATCAGCCCTCGGAGATGCGAAATGGCCGTAGGACGCTGGTGCACCGTTCGCCAAGATGCTAAACGGAAAAAATTAGCACATAAAGTGATGTGTTATAGACCTAAAAACATTTTTCGCGAATTTATTGAGCGACGGAAAGTGTACCCTAGTTTAAATCCGGTCGTTCCAGTGGTTCGTGGGACACCGCAGGCCGAGGATTTCAGATAGCTAGCACGCACATATGGCATGTGATATGTGTGCGGAGGCGGTGTCCTACCACTACGCGGAGGTCTCGCGCAATACTAAAATACCTCTGTAGCTTCACAAAAACTCGTTTTGGCACCGAAAATGAAAAAACCATCGTCCATGGGTCGGATTGGAAATCCGCTCCCGGGCCATGCCTTCCTTCCCAGGGATCACGCATGTGCCAAATATGGCCTTGTTCCGACAAACTATGCGGTATCACAGGCCGTTTTCTACTCATTTGCCCTAAAAGCCATAGAACTCCGGACGTGATAGCTCTGTTTGTGAAGGGTTTTACAAAATAATTGCCGTATCCTAATTCCAATTTTGGGGTGGTTACTAGGACACATAAAATGACGTCATGCGGCTCCAAGGGATTTTCTAACTTAGTTTAAATTGCCATCCGGCCAAAACAGGCCCCCACGAGATGCGGTATGGCCGTACCGGGCGCTGGTGCACCCGTTCACCATCGCGCTAAACGGAAAAAATTTAGCACATAAAGTGATGATTTGTAGACCTAAAAACATTTTTCTGGAATTTATTGAGCGACCGAAAGTGTAACCCTAGTTCAAATCCGGTCACTTTCTAGCGGATTCGGCGGGACACTGCAGGAAGCCGAGGATTCCCAGATAGCTAGCACGCACATATGGCATGTGATATGTGTGCGGAGGCGGTGTCCTACTAGTACACGGAGGTCTCGCTCAATACAAAAATACGCCCCATGTAGCTGCTTCACAAAAAAAAAACCGTTTGGGCACCCCGAAAATGAAAAAAACATCGCCCATGGGTCGGATTGGAAATCCGCTCCGGGGCCTTGCTTCCCAGGTGCCACACATGTGCCAAATATGGCCTCGGTCCGACAAACTATGCGGTGTCACGGGCTGTTTCCTACTCATTTACCCTAAAAGCCATAGAACTCCGGACATGATAGCTCTGTTTGTGAAGGGTTTTCCAAAATAATTGTTGTATCCTAATTCCAATTTTTGGAGTGGTTACTAGGACAAATAAAATGACGCCATGCGGCTCCATGGGATTTTCTAACTTAGTTTAAATTGCCATCCGGCCAAAACGGGCCCCACGGAGATGCGGTATGGCCGTACCGGGCGCTGGTGCACCCGTGCACCATCGCGCTAAAAGGAAAAAAATTTAGCACATAAAGTGATGAGTTTTAGACCTAAAACCATTTTTCCGAATTTATTGAGCGAGAAAGTGTACCCCTAGTTCAAATCACTTTTCCATTCGGCGGGACACAAGGAAGCCGCGGGGATTCCCAGATAGCTAGCACGCACATATGGCATGTGATATGTGGTGCGGAGGCGGTGTCCTACTAGTACGCGGAGGTCTCGCGCAATACAAAAATACGCCCATGTAGCTTCTTCACAAAAAAACCGTTTTGACACCAAAATGAAAAAACCATCGGCCATGGGTCGGATTGGAAATCCGCTTCCGGGAATTGCTTCATCCCAGGGACCACGTGCCAAATATGGCCTCGCTCCGACAAACTATGCGGTGTCACGAACCGTTTCGTACTCATTTCCCCTAAAAGTCATAGAACTCCGGACTTGATAGCCCTGTTTGTGAAGGGTGTTCCAAAATAACTGCCGTATCCCAATTCCGTCTTTTGGAGTGGTTACGAGGACACATAAATTACGCCATGCGGCTCCACGGGATTTTACGTTTAAATCGCCATCTGGCCAAAATGGGAACCCGATGACATATAAGAAAGTGTTTGAATTGTTACTATATTAACATGATATACATGATTCAAATATGCATGATTTTGACATAAACTGATAGAGGATGTTTTTCTGAACATTTTGATACCTTATACGCATTTTTCTGACATCATATGAATTAGTTATGATTTTTACAAAATTAGAAAAATTTGACAAATAGTCTACGCCGAGCGTGGCCGTCGGCGTAGCCCTGTCTACGCCTAGGGCCAAACATATGCCGAGGGCTGCCCTCGGCGTAGACTTCGCTACGCCGGCAACGATACGCCGAGGGTGAGACTCGCTGGCTGGCCGTGCCGGGCCATACGCCGACGGCCCCGACATTTGGCCGTCGGCGTATGCCACGTCCCTCGGCGTACGTCGCCATTCCTGTAGTGGATCATGGAGAACCGGCGGCAATTGTGACTAGCTAGGCCAGGATAGCATACCTTAGAGCATCTCCAGTCGCGTCCTCCAAACCGCGCCGGATTGAGCGTTTGGAGGACGTGTTTCGTTCGTGCCGCGTTTGGGGACGTCGCTCCCCGCGCGTCCCCCAAACGCCCCCAAACATTAAAAATACTTTTTTTTGGCATTTTTATTTCAATTTCCACAAACTAATACATAATTGGGAACGTGGTTTACACGAAGACATAATTAGGAACATGGTTTTCCACAAACTAATATATAGTTTGAATCATGGTTGACACAAATATAAAATATTGCAAAAAAATAAACCTAACTAGGCCGTGCATCGAAGATTTCGTGTGTTCGCTGCCAAGAAAGAACACTCGAGGGGCACACCCAGTCACCCAAACTGGAAAATCCAGCTGGTGAAGGTGCCCTGTTGGTTCTTGCGGGAGAAGAGACAAAAACCTCCGTGCACGTATTCGCTGCGAAGAAACAACACTCTTCATCGGTCATCCTCCTTGTCGGTGTTGTCGCCGTGGTAGTCCCGGCGGCGCGCGTCGAAGACCTTGACGCTCATGTCCCTCGCCGAGGAGAACAGGGAGGATGAAGCCGCTTCAAGGCTGTGGTGGCGCGCGAACTTCTCCCGCCGATGTGGAGGTACATCTTGTCGCGCGCGTCGTAGATCATGTCGACGATCCACCGGTAGTAGCCGCACGAAGCCTCCCGCAGATGCATCGTGCCCGGGCGGTCATCGCCGGCGACGTACTCGGCGAAGAAGTCCGGCAGCCTCTGGATGCCGCGTGGGTCGCCCGAGGACGAGGCGAACTCGAACAACCCACTCTCCATCGACGATGAAGACAACGGCGTGGGCGACGGCGAGCGTGCAGCTGCCGCGGCCATGACCACGATCGCGAGCTCGGCCTCCGCCTCTCCCAGCCATGGCGTCGACTCTTGTTGAGATGGTGGCGGCTAGGGTTGGGGAGAGAGGCACTAGGGTTTGTGTGTGAGAGTGACGATGAGAGGCGGCCCTTTTATAGGCCGGAGGGGGAGCGGTGGCGCTCAGCGTCGGCACGCGAGCTAGGCGCGATGAGACGTCTTGCGCCTCTGGGAACGCACCGCTGCGCCAATAACTTCCGTCGCAAGGTAGGCGACGGTTGGGTTAAATTTATTGTGCCGGACGGTCGGCCTCGCCACTCCCCTCGTTTCGGTGTGTCCAGCGTTCGTCGTCCTGTGGCGAGGACGGGCTCGGCGCCGGACACCGTATTGGGGCGCGCCGAACAAAAAACGGGTTTGAGAACGCGGCTGGAAACGTTTTTTTGTCCGGTACGTCTCAAATAGCTTTGGGGGACGGTTTTGGGGACGCGGCTGAAGATGCTCTTATTACTCGTGACGCATTGGTACATGTTCTCGAGGTCATGCAGCGATGCAATAGCATGCATGTGCACAAAGAAACTACGTACTTGCCGCCCAGATGAATCAACCAACCAAATTGCATCTTCATTTTACCAACAAATTCCTGCCTGCTGTACATGTCAATATGTATTTGTGTGGAGGTAACATTGCTAGAGACCACTGCAGTGCGAAGAAACCAATATACCCACATACATCCAATCATCATAAACTAATCCAGCCTTAGTGCAGGCTGCTGACAGCTCGGGAGTCGGTTTCGGTTCGCTGAATTATTCATGGGCCCAGGAATCTAGCCCCTCGCCATTGGTTTTCTTTTCTGCTCCATGATTCCGCGCCGATCGATTGGGTAGGGTATGTCCAGGAGAGGAGGCACTTGAGCATGATTAGGTGTGAAATTATTCCTGCAAAAAAAATGCACGGAGCAATTCGCGGCGACACGAACCACCAATCAATCAGTGAGTAGCTAAGGCATGCACATGGTCAGCTATATATACAGTGCAGAATTAATCAATCAATTGCTTGCTCACTTGCCAATTTGCATCTAAATTCTACTACTCAATCCCTTCCAAAAAAAAACTTATCAGAGCTTTGTCTATATATGGATATATCTGGATCAGTATCTAGACAATGTTGTGACAAGCTTTTTGAGACGAAGGTAGTACCTCCGTTGGAAAATGTAGGTTGATTTAGCATATCAAAAATTTGTTATATTTTGAAACTGAGGTAATACCAAAGAACTCCTAATTTACGTTTGGGAGGAGTGTGCCAGGTAGCCTTTTATTTGAAAATATTGAATTACTTATTTTGAGAACTCAAAAAAATCGAAATAAAATACTCTTATATGACTACCTATAGTTTCCTAGCAGGTACAAATTCAGAGACCTAACAAAAGCAACTCATAGATGTAGACAAACAAATAACACAGATTAATCCAACCTCATCCAATTACTAATTAAGGGTTTTATCTAATATACTACAATGTAATCTATGGCAACAATGGGTGCGACAAGTTTTACCTGTCCCATGCTGCGATGATGCATGTTCCTGTTTTCCATCATCATTGTAATCACAACAAGCAACTCTCCTGCTCCAGGTATGGATAACATGGCCTGGATAGATGATGATGATTAGCAGCCTCCCACTGACACAGCGGACCAGCACAGCGGCCAATGGGGCCGCGCCAGATAGGCCACTAATGCAACGGGTGAAGACTGGAGGCTATAAATGCCGCCCGGAGAAAGGGCTCCTCCACAAACACACACAGCTTCTTGTTAAGATACACAAGCAGAGGAGGACGTAGCTATCAGTTCCACTGATCCCTCCCTCGTGCTAATCAATCCAGCTTCTTGTTAAGATTAGCATCCTCTCCACCTTGCTTCTTCCATCGCATTGATCTCGGTCGATTGATTCTATGCCAATGGAGACAAGAGACGGCGGCTCGGGGCTGGAGCCGGCATCGCTGCCGTGCTCCTATGTGCCATTGCCGGACGATGCCGAGGCCGCCGTGGTTGGGCGCGGTCGACGGACCGGGCCTCTGTTCGCAGGGCTGCTGCTGGCGTTGGCCGCGGTGCTACTCGCCGTGGTTACGCTGGCTGGCGTCAGACTCGTCGGGCAGCTGCCCGCCACGGGCGTCGTCATGCCCAACCAACCGGCAACGGTTGACGAAGCTATGAGCACCGCCTGCAGCAGCAGAGGGCCTGAGTCGGGCGTGTCGGAGAAGACGTCCGGCATCCCTGCCGAGCACAGCAGCATGCTGGGGGCGGACACCGCCGGCAGCAACGCGTTCCCGTGGAGCAATGCGATGCTCCAGTGGCAACGCACCGGCTTCCACTTCCAGCCCGAGAAAAACTGGATGAACGACCCCAACGGTAACCGCAACATCTCCTTCCGCCATTAATACCCTGCAAGCAACAATCTCCTTAGAACAAAAACCGTGCATGATGGAATCTTACAAAATTCAGTTTACAAATGTTCATGGAAATCTTTTTATCCAAATGCAGGTCCCGTATACTATAAGGGGTGGTACCACCTCTTCTACCAGTACAACCCGGACGGCGCGATCTGGGGCAACAAGATCGCGTGGGGACATGCCGTGTCCAGGGACCTGCTCCGGTGGCGCCACCTCCCTGTGGCAATGTTCCCCGACCAGTGGTACGACATCAATGGTGCCTGGTCAGGCTCCGCCACCGTGCTCCCCGACGGCCGCATCGTCATGCTCTACACCGGCTCGACCAACGCCTCCATGCAGGTCCAGTGCCTCTCCTTCCCCTCCGACCCCTCCGACCCGCTGCTCACCAACTGGACCAAGTACGAGGGCAACCCCGTGCTGTACCCGCCACCGCACGTCGGGGAGAAGGACTTCCGGGACCCGACCACAGCATGGTACGATGGCTCCGATGGAATGTGGCGGATTGTCATAGGGTCCAAGGACGAACGCCACGCCGGCATGGCCTTGACCTACAAGACCAAGAACTTCATTGATTTTGAGCTCATTCCCGGAGTGCTGCATCGGGTGCCGGAGACAGGGATGTGGGAGTGCATCGACTTGTACCCGGTCGGCGCCGCGAAGGGCATCGACATGACGGAGGCCGTCGCAGCGGCATCCAACAGCGGCGGCGGTGAAGTTTTGCATGTCATGAAGGAGAGCTCAGACGACGACCGACATGACTACTACGCGCTAGGGAGGTACGATGCAGCGACAAACAAGTGGACGCCGCTAGATGCCGACGCCGATGTCGGCATCGGGCTGAGGTACGACTGGGGAAAGTTCTACGCATCCAAGACCTTCTATGACCCAGCCAAGAAGAGGCGTGTGTTGTGGGGCTGGGTCGCCGAGACCGACTCCGAGCGTGCCGACGTGGCCAAGGGATGGGCCTCCCTACAGGTACTTCAACATTTCTTCTACTACAACGTGGCAAACTTAATTGAATAACCTCAATTAGTCATTAAAAAATGTTGCTTTGCTAGTAATTTTTATGAATAGGAGTGATCATGCACTTTTGGTTGGGTTCCACAGACACATATGGATAGCACGGGTGGGTCATGGTCATGCACGCAAAATAATAGCAGCCACTTGTGTGGAAACCACACTCTTGCTTGTGATGAAGCATATAGATAGGAGGTAAATCAATGTGGCTGTCATGTGTCCCTACCTTCATTCAGTCTACAATTCGAGCTACTGTTGAGATGCTTGGATCTGCATCATGCCAAACTGGCAAACCGTGTCCTAGTATAAACAAACTAAATAAGCTCATGACTCACGTGCCACCCTATGTGGCCTAGTGGCATGCAAGAATGCAATATTATTGATATTGTGGCGCTAGTACCTAACTGAATTAGTGCAAACAATTTTAGTGCAACCTAACTGATTACAGAAGAAAAGGGATGTACTGTCTTCAGTTAGTAATATTCATTTGTTATCACAATGATGATACCAAGAGGATTCATTAAGGAACAAAAAAAAAATGATAGAACGTTGGAAAAGATAGCAACACAAGCCCTGTTTAATTCAGTTAAATAGTGCCTGCTGCTACTGTTTATTATTTGGATACAGAGTACTCTATATATACCTCCGCCGCACAATGCAGCTAAGCTGAGTGTGTGTGCCCTACAAGCAAAATCTTTCATGCCCATGTGGTCTAGTGGCATGCGAAGATCGGCAATTCGGTACTACCACCAAACTTAGTACTTAATAGCTTTTGCTAGTACCAACCAAACTGGGATTAGATAAGAAAAAGGGATGCCTTGTCTGCTGATACCAAGAAGATTCTTCAAGTACAAACAATCATGCCACCCTACAAACAAGATTAACAACTACTAATTAATTAATTAATTATTAGTGTCAATTGCTAATACTTGCCTGATGTTTTCTGTTGTTGCAGTCGATCCCTCGCACAGTGGTGCTGGACACCAAGACTGGCAGCAACCTCATCCAGTGGCCAGTGGTGGAGGTGGAGACACTCCGTACCAACTCCACCAACCTCGGCAGCATCACCGTCGACCACGGCTCTGTCTTCCCTCTCAGCCTCCACCGTGCCACACAGCTCGACATCGAGGCTTCCTTCCGCCTCGACCCACTCGATGTCATCGCCGCCAAGGAGGCTGATGTCGGCTACAACTGCAGCACCAGCGGTGGCGCGGCCGGTCGTGGCGCGCTTGGCCCATTTGGCCTGCTCGTACTTGCCGACGCCAGGCGCCATGGTGGAGACACGGAGCAGACCGCCGTCTACTTCTACGTCGCCCGAGGCCTTGACGGTGGCCTGCGCACGCACTTCTGCCATGATGAGTCACGGTCGTCGCGTGCCAATGACATTGTGAAGAGGGTTGTCGGTAACGTCGTGCCGGTGCTTGATGGCGAGGCGCTATCCATCAGAGTACTGGTGGACCACTCCATTGTCGAGAGCTTTGCACAGGGCGGGAGGTCGACAGTGACTTCGCGAGTGTACCCAACCGAGGCCATCTATGCCAACGCCGGGGTGTACCTCTTCAACAATGCCACTAGTGCCCGCGTCACCGCCACTAGCCTCGCCGTACATGAGATGGACTCCTCCTACAATCAGGCCTACTTGGCTTCACTGTAAAAAGAAACGGACAGATTATTTTTTGGTTGCATATATATGTGTATTCTCTTTCTAAATTTTTCTTTTTCATCTTTATTATGTCTATTCATTGTCAAGGCCTTTCAGTAGCTGTAACCCTAGTGGAAGATGCCATGACACAAGGCTAGAGCTGTACATGTACAACGTCAGTCCAAGTTGTTTAGAAAAATTTTGCTTTCAAATTTTAAGTTGGTATACTCACTGTGTCATGCTGTATACAAATGCAGAACAACACCTGTTAGAGGTAAATCCATAAAATGCACACAAGAAATAAATATGATTCTTCACATACTGCATAACAATTTGTGGTGACATATATCTGATATCGAAAATACACTCACCTGGCCATGATCTGGAGTTCTTGGGCATCCAGTCAGTGACTTCTGACATTCCTGATTCTGTTGCAGTATAACTATCCTTCAGGAGCATTTCTCCAGTGAGTTCTTCCCAGCGTCCCTCCACATGATTTAATGTTCCTGCATCTTATTCTCGAGGTGTTTGCAATGACAGAAATGAAATGAAATCGCCAAAGTGAAACCACAGGAAATATACCCTTACAGGCACGAGCAGGCACAGCGAAAATAAAGCCTGGATTTTAATCGAGCAGGTGTGTATATCCTGCATATTTTGCAGTTAGTGACCATGCATAAAGGTCCAACATCAAGATGCTGCTAAAATGGAAAGCTTTATCGAACCACCAGATTTTCTAGTTATGCTAAAATGAAAAACAAATATATTAACACTAATTATTATAGTGTGGTGGTTTATTTACTCCTACAAGTTCCTGGCTTACCTTTCTACTTCAGTTGCTCAACAAGAAATTGAACATGAGATAAGGATCAATTCAGTGTGGTGCATAACCTTTAATCCCTTATAACTGCTGTTTGGAAAGGCAGTTTGGCACTTGGCCTGTCAAAAACAGATCGACTAACATTTAGGACAGCTAATGTGACAAAGCATTAACTGAAACAACCTTCTGGAAGTACAGAATCACAATGCCATAAACACACCTCTTCGAACCCTGCACCTGCAGGGAAAAGGATTTACTCTTGCTCTGCCCCCAGAAAGCCAGCTGATGGCCCGAGCATGTTATCTATCCTTAGCTTTGAAGCCTTTGATCACCATTTCTTGTTTCTCTTCCAGTGGCACTTCTCACTTATATTTCAACTTGAATCATGTATGAAGTTAGCGTGTTAGACAGCGGAATTACCAGAAGTCCCCACATGAGCAAATGCCATTGCTAAACATGTGAAATCTGACAGCGTCTCTCACAAGAATATGACGCCCAGTTATCTTAGATATGAACTTGGTAGCATTATGACAATCCACACATACCCGTAGATTCTTGACAATCCGGATCTGCATTTCTTGTGGAACAAAAATTAAGCCAAATGCAATTGCAAGCTTCTCGCTATGATTGCTGAGCATTTGAACCTTCTCAGAATCCACTACATCATGAAGCACTGAACTGACATCAGGCTTGTACCCTTCTTCCACCATCTTAGAGTTGAGCCACTGTAGCTTTTCATAAATTGTTCTGGAGAAGGGGTGAGACTGGTCATCGGCTGAAAATATGTAGACTTTATTCTTATACTTGATCCAGCTGCAGCCTGGTTCTTTCTTCACTTGCCTATCCCTCATCCCACGCCTCAGCTGGGCAACCTCGCTCCATTCACCTTTAGAAGCATGCATGCTGCACAGTAATACATAGCTCGCTGGGTTTTGAGGATCAACTTTCAAGAGATTCTCGGCAGCCCATTTCCCGGTCTCCATATCACCACGCAACCTGCTGGAGCTCAGCAATGTCGCCCATCCAATAGCATCCGGACATCGTGGCATCTGCCTTATGAACTCTCCAGCTTCTTTCAACCTCCCTGATCTGCTATACAGGTCAATCATGCAAGTGTAGTGATCATCCAAGGGTACAATACCATGGTCCTCCTGCATGGACTGGAAGTAGCTGCGGCCTTTCTCCACAAGCCCTGAACGGCTACAAGCAGAAAGGACGCCAATGAATGTCACGCCGTCTGGTTTCACACCCTTAGACAACATCTTCTCAAACAGATCTATTGTTTCTTTCGCCTTCCCAAACTGCGCATAACCCGAGACAAGGGCTGTCCATGACACCTGATCGTGAAACGCCATCTCATCAAACAGGCGGTGTGCGTCCTCGATACTGCCGCACTTCCCATACAGGGTTACCAGCGCATTAGACACCGTGATGTACGGCCTCAGCCCCGACACGAGCGCCATGCAGTGGAACTGAGCCCCCTCTTCCAGGCTCGCCAGATTAGCACAAGAACTGATGACACTGCCAAGAGTGAAATCGTCAGGCTTAACGCCATCCCTCTGCATCTCCGAGAACACCCGCACAGCCTCCTCGCCGCACCCATTCTGCCCGTAGCCAACGATCATCGCAGTCCACGAGACGATGTTCCTGCACGTCATCCTTCTGAAGACGGCTTCCGCCGATCCGACGCTCCCGCACTTGGAGTACATGTCAACGAGCGCGCTTCCGACGAAGACGTTGTCATCATACAACGTTCTGATTACGTAGGCGTGGATCTGCTTCCCTTGTTCCGAGGCAGCAATGGCGCCGCAGGCCGTGAGGACGCTTCCGAAGGTGTACTGATCGATGCCGACACCTGCCATCCTCCTGAAAACATCCAGCGCCTCCGAGTGCAGCCCGTTCCGCGTCAGCCCCGTGACCATCGTGGTCCAGGTGATGGAGTCCCTGTTAGTGTCAGCCATTGTCTCGAACAGCGCCCGCGCGTCCGCGACCATCCCGCACCGGAGCAGCCCCGTGATCATGGTGTTGTGCATCACCACGTTCCGGTGCGCCGTCTCATCGAAGACGCGTTTCGCGTCCCCGATGAGCCCCATCTTGGCGTACATGTCGACGAGCGGGCTGGCCGTGAACGCGTACGCCCCGAACCCGAGCCGCAGTGTCTGGCAGTGCACCTGTCGGCCGAGCGCGCGGTCGCCGAGCGCCGACGCGGCCATGACCATGCCGGACATCGTGATGCGGCTCGGCCTGACCCTGGCGCCCTCTTCCCGCAGCAGGGTGCGGTACGTATCCGCCGCCTGCGCGGGGGCGCCGGCGCCGGAGAACCCGGCGATGAGTGAATTGTAGGAGACGGTGTCGCGGTCGGGCATGGACGCGAAGAGGCGCTCCATGTCGGGGAGGAGCCGCGCATGGGCCAGCGCGGAGAGGAGCGCGTTGCGTGTGAAGAGGTTGGGGTCCGGCATTGCGTCGAACAGGCGGCGCGCGCGGGAGAGGTGGCCGGACCTGGCGTAGGCCGTGAGAAGGTGGTTGAGGAGGTAGGTGGGCGGCGGGTGCGGGACTGTCCGGAGGATGAGGCAGTGGATGGCGGCGGAGATGCGGGCGCCATTGCGGCTGCCGGCGGCGGAGGAGGAGAGGAGGGCGGCGTAGTGGTTGCACAGTGGTCGGCTCATGGCGAGGCGCGCGAGGGAAACTGGCGCTCCAAGCGATTCGCGACTCAAGAGAGTTGGGAGTTATGGGCCTAGCGATCAGCCCATAGCTCGCTGACGCATGGCGAATGTAGGCCCATCTCTAGTATTGGACTGGATCCAGTTTCGAGGAAGGATCTCTAGAGTGCAAGCAAAGCAAGCTAGAACAATCATACTTACGAGTAACCTTCAACCATTGTTCACTTTTGTTTGCCCAGAGTTTCATCTGCCATGGTAGCATTAGAGCGTTGATTCTCTTTGGCAAGTCTTCAGCCCATTCCATGGAAGAAGCCGAGGTTCTCTGCGATCGGCTATGTATTATGGTAGATGGAAGGCTCCACTGCATAGGAAGGCCTCAAGAGGTATATGATCATGTTACAACCACCCCTCCGTAATTTAAGATCTATCGTGACGTTGTTGTTTACATCAAGTACTCTCGGAAATTCATGTTGCAGCTCAGAGCTAGATATGGAGGCTATTATGTCATGACGATGATGACATCCTCAGAGTTCGAACACGAGGTTGAGAATTTGGTACCAGCTCTCGCTGAATGCAAGTACTCGGAAATATGATTTTCTAAAGCAAGAAGTTAGGATTGCAGATGTCTTCGTGGCTGTGGAGAATTTCAAGAAGAGAGTTGAAGTGCAAGCATGGGGCCTCGCGGACACCACCATGGAAGATGTGTTCGTCAAAGTCGCCACAGGGGCGCAGTCGAGTGACCAACTCTCTTAGCCTGGCGCAAGATCCTACTTGTGATGTTACCATGTAAACTAGGTAGAAATTCTTTTTGTGAAGCCAATGATTTGTCTGACTTGTATTTTCTCTTGCCCCCTTTTTTTGTGTAGGTGGTTGTATGTGTGTGATTAACATTACGTTCAAGATGTATATGTTTATGTGTACAATCAGAAAATGTATCTAACACCAGCTTCTATTATTTATGTAATACTACATGATTTTCCCCCTTCTATTGGCATTATTTTCCTTGTCGTTGTGATGTTGCTTTCGAGCGTACTTCTTGGTCCATCATTAGACAACCGTATTGGCATCATCTGCTCCCATGTAAGATAACTTCAGAAGTTAAATTATTTGTGTCTGCACTTCAGTTTGACTTCTGTGGGATCTTTTCATTCTATCAAAATATTCAAACTAAAAACATATATTTGAATACACGAGTAACATATTGATCATTGATTCCATTGCTCGTAAGCAATTTCACTAGTCTCCTTATCCCTTTATGACAGATAATGTAGCGTATGATCAATCATTTGCAATGATGGTACACACTTCTCTTATCTTTTACCAGGGTCAAAATAGATCTTTTGATTGGAAATTCAAGACTCCTCCGGTGTTTAAACTTAGCTTAAAAGCTAAATAAAAGAGTCAATCAGGTGTACGATTCGGCACTAGAAAACCTTCTAGCCGCAGAAGAAAGAAGAAAGTTAATGAACTTGCATTAAACCCCCAACTCTATTAGTAAAACACACAAGACAGGCAAAATAGTGTGGAAGGGTACGAAATAGACATGGGACTATTCCTCTGAAAGGAAATGCTTCTTACAACAATAAAATCCTTTGGAGCACTTGCAATTCTGTTAGTGTTGTGTTTGACATTTAGATGACTTTTACCGGAAACTTCACTTGCCGGGTATAGAGTGCCATAGTGAATTATATATGGATGTCCATCAACAAACGTGTAATTAGTTACATCGTAAGGGCAAAGCCAGAGGTAGATAGGGAAAATATTTTGACGTATCCTTCTCCGTGTTGGGATGCAAATTGATGTTTTGTCGGGAAAACTACCTCAGAGGTAACAGAGGCTCGCAGAGTTCTAGTATCAATATATTGAATATGATCAGATCGAAAACAACAGAATGATGCCATTAATGACACAACTATGGTGAAGACGATCTTGATGACAATTGACAAAACGACCACTATGTCAAGTACATATATCTTCTTATACACAGCGAAGTTTCTGCAATGGCATTTAACCTAGGAGGTTTTTGAGAGAGATAAAAATGGTGTCATCTACGCCAATATTGTGACACAATTAGTTCCACCAAGCTAAGGTTTTTTTAGGGTACCACGACGCACACAAAATTACATGCCTAAAGTAGACTTGAGGTTGGTGGCAGTTACTTGCATGTGAACATTTAGATGTCGGCGACGATTGCTTTGTTACTAGCGAACATTACCTTAGGACGCATGTCGAGTGTGACAAAATTTCTTGATTCAATGTTTACCCCCTTTATGCTAGGTCCAAAATTGATAAAGAGGAGATGATTGTGTCGTTCAATTCAATATTACTTTAGTACCCTTTTATATATCTGCATATAGTTTCAATTAAAATGGATTACAAAAGTTTCTTTAAAATAAAATATAGTGGATTGTTCCTATTTAGTTATTATAGATTTAAAGCTACCGTTCGTAGCATACATATTTACCGGTGGTGCAAGACAACATTACGTATAGGTAAATTAGTCAGTCAAGTCATGCCCGTGTAGACTTGTTGAACTACGAGATACCAAATGATCATGAACCGATCCTTATATTGACGTGGGCACATTGACAAATCCTAACATGGGTTACAACTATTTCGGAGCTATGTGTACTAGTACTACTTCAATTAATTGGTGGTCTCAAAATGAGTTATGTGCATTTACATGGCACTAATGAAGCTACAGCTAGATTCACTACAGAAATGTGTCAAGGTGCCGACGGCCAAAATCTATGCCGACGGCTTATAGTTGGGGCCGTCGGCACAGGTACCGAGCCCGGCAGCCCAGCAGCAAGGCTATCGGCACAGATAAGCTGTTGGCGTAGGGACCATCTGTGCTGACGGCAACCATCGGCACAAATAAAGCCGTTGGCATAGTCAACAAGAACCGTCGGAGTAGACAGAGGGGCGGTAATTCGCCGTGACAGCGAGGCAAGAACGTCAGCCCTATGCCGACAGCAATGCCATCGGCACCATTTTTTGCTTTTCCTTTTTGTATATGCATATATTTATACTCATTTATTTATTTGGATTCAAGATTTATTGTTATTTGGATTCAAGATTTATTATTACTTATTTATTGTTGTTTACTCAAATAATTGTTTGGAATTCAAAAAATAGAGACGTGTGACATTATGGCCCAAGGGATAATAGGATTGATAGGGTACTATTATTAATAAATTATATTAGAAGCTCATCCAGAAGTTAAGCGTGCTGGATTGGGAGTAGTCTAAGGATGGGTGACTAACCGAAAAGTTTGACCACAAGTGGGAAATTTGATCTGAGATTAAGCACGCTTAGAGATTAACCTGTGAAACAATTCAAAACCTTGAATTTTTTTGAAACGCCTGTGCCGACGGACCGATGATGCATCTGCCGTCAGCACAGAACCTGCCAGAACAAACGACCGTTAGACATCAGCGAGGCCACCTATACCTATTTCGATGGCCTGGGGCGCCGACGGCTCAATCTGGCCGTCGGCCTGGTGTCTATGCCAATGCCTTCTAGTGCGGACAGTGAGGTGCCGTCGGCACAGGCTCTGTGCCGACGGCCTTCAGGTCTGTGCCGTCGGCACCTTTCCTGTTTCCTGTAGTGATTGATGGATCATTATGCTTCTACTACTCAAATTAGTGGGTGGTCTCAAAATGTGACAGATGAATATATTCCATGGCATCTATTAAAGTACTACATACTTATTAGGTACAGCTGGATTGATAGTGGTGCTTGCAGAACTACTATAGTTAATTGATAGTCTACTATGTACAGATGGATTGATAGTGGTGCTTGTAGTACTACTACAATTAATTATTGGTACTAGTAAAATGAGTCAGTTCGATTCCCACGGCATTTGTCAAGCTAAGCTAGTACTCAGTACTAGTTATAGTTTTTTGGACCTATGTCCAGCAGGACTGGTCTATGTCGTCCATCACGCAAGTTCCAAGTAGCACAGCTAAACAGGCCATGCATATATTTACTCTATTAGTATACATTTTGTGACATAAAATTGATATCATTAAATATGTATTCTAATATACTTGATAGCTAGTACTCCCTCTATCACAGTTTATTAGAAGTGCACGTACTCCTAGATCGTAAATTTGATCAAGTTAACATTAGTTATATGTTATAAAAATTATATCACTAGAAAGTTTAGATGTTCTATTTTCTAATGATATAATTTTTGCATTATATAATTTAAATTATATAGGTCAAATTAGCAACTAGTGATACGGGGAAGACTACTAAACTGAGACGGAAGGATAACATCACACACCCCAAGTCATTTTGGTGACATGGCATGATAATAAATTAAGAAAGAGAGTGAGGTGGTAACTACCTATGTTACCATAACATCACATTTTTCAAAACAAAATGAGTCTACAATTTAATTAATGTAACATGCATGATACCACATATAAGTAACTGTCTACTATGGAGGTAGTAACATACTCGCAAAAAAACATAGGGTAGTAACATGCTACTCTATGTTACTCACCACTATGCTAGTCTTATTTTGACGGACATATGGTGGTGCTTGTAGTGTACTACTATAATTAATTGGTGGTTTCAAAATGACCCAGATGGATTCCCACGGCACTTATCAAGCTAAGCTACTACTTCAGCAGGACCAGCCAGCTGTCGTCTATCACACATGTGGATATGTGTCATTTGTTTTGTTCCATGTAGCATAAAATGCTGATGTGGCACCATAATTAATGATGAAAGAGATTATTGCGGTATCATAAACAAGGTATTTCCCAATGCTTGTCTCTTAGGCTGGTCATAGTGCATAGTATCATATACTAGTATCATGCATATGATACTTTTCTATGATACTATCTCTATAGTGGGTGTTATTATAGAGTAGTATCATAAACTTCTAAATTTATTGTTTTGTAGAATCTTAATGTAAATCTATGTATAGGATCTATTTTGGCATTTACTTTTCTCGTAAGATACGCTATGATACTCTAATCATATCTCTCCTCCTTAATTACATGCCACATCATCTTTTTTGTGGGCCTAGTATACATGATACTACCTATGATACTAGCACTATGACCAGCCTTAGCGCGATATCATAGATAAAATGCTAATATGGCACCATAACTAATGATGAAAGAGATTATTGTTGTATCTTAGACCAAGGACAATAGTAGAGCTAGCAGCCGTACATAAAACTCCCGTAGCATCAAAGCCAACTTTATTAATTAGTCATATAATAGGGTTGTCTATAAAAGCGTTCACATCGCTCCTAGCTGGACTGTATCTAATTTTGCCAACTAGAAAAAATATGACGTGGAAGGAGCATTAAAGAAGATAGAGAAGGTTATGGTATCCTAAATAGGATACGACTATTGACGCTAAAATCGAAGCAAGTAATTGGAATTTCTCATCTTGTGCGTGTTCCTTCGTCTCTGAGGCTAGCCATAGTGCTAGTATCATAGCTAGTATCATGCACATTGGTCCCATAAAAATGCTGATGTGGCGACTAATTAAGGAGGAGAGAAGAGATTAGAGTAACATATGTAGATACCGTATCATAGCGCAAACAACGAGAAAAATTAATGCTAAATAAATCATGTACACAAATTTGCATCGATATTCTAAAAATAATAAATATAGCAAGGCTATGATACTACTCTATGATACTGCCCACTATATAGTACTACCTCCATCCCAAGGCTTAAGGCCTATAAAGTCAAACTATGTTAAGTTTGACTAAGTTTTCATAAAAAAATATTAACATGAAAAGTACAAAATCAATATCATTAGGTAGATAATGAAATATATTTGCATATGGTACCTACAAAATGTCATATTTGTTCACAAATTTTTCTAAAAATTTGGTCAAACTTTACTTCATTTGACTTACTGAAAAATATAGGCCTTAAGCCTTGGGATGGAGGTAGTATCATATAGTAGTATCATATGCATGATACTACTACATGATACTTACCACTGTGGCCAGCATGAGCCTCCTTGACTCCTTCTCGAGTTTGTGTGGCCTCGACGTCCATCCTTTGGACCTCAATAACCTCCTTCGCGAGGTTGTGGTAAATGGCAGCTGCGGCCTCTTTTTTCAGCCGCCTCATCTCGTCCCTAGCAGCCAAGGCGGTAAGATTCCCGGCCATTATCTTCTCCATGCTCTGGGTGAACGCAATGGTCTGCGCCTCCCGGGCTAGATCGGCCTTGGTAGCCTTATGGCCTCAGGGACGAGGTGAAAAGGCTGGACGGCCTTGATCGTTGTCTTCGCCGTCAAGGTTGACCGTTGTCCCATTCCTGACAACTTCGTTTTAGGATGCAAAGCTTGTCTTCCACTTCTGCGCGTCCTTGAGCACGTCCCAGCAATGGACCATATGGAAGCCCTTCTTATGCGTCGCCCTGAACTTCTCCAAGGCGCGGGGTACCTGCAATCAAAGCCGCCAATGATGTACATAGAATGATGCAAATAGTGTAGAATGATGATGGTTGTATCGTGTTTACCACTGAAATGACGCCAGCGCCGCTTATGGGGTTGTTCTTAGTATGTTCGACCGTCGAGCAGAACTTGCTTGTCTCTTGTTTGATGTAGTTCTATCTTTTTCGGAGGGACTCTTCCGTCCGAGGGCTTGTGATATGGTAGGGCGGGTGCATCCTGGTCTCGTTGTACTGCTGCAAGACCTTGGCCCAATATACCTTGCCCTTTTGCTGCGCGCCATTAATACAGTCATGGGTCGTTGCCAGCCACGCTTCGCACAAACATTTGTCCTTGTCGTCGACGAAGCCTTGTGTCCTGTGGCTCTCCCCCTTCTTCTTGGTACCAATGTTCGTGGGGACAGGCTATGTTGGCGCGTCATCGAAGTCGTTGATGGACACTGGTGTTGGCTGCATCTGTTGGGTGGCGAACAGCCGGGCGGTTTCGATGTCCTCCGCCCGATCATCTTCCGTTGATGCCCAGTCATTATGCGGGCCTATCCCGGCCTGGTCATCACCAACGAAGCCGCCGCCGAAGATCATGGCCTCGATGTCTGTCTCATGGCGGTCATTCCAATAGGCCTACGAATGACCGCACGTCAGACCCATGTTACACGGCAGCCGCACACATTGAGAGAACTCACGTACCGGGTCGTCCATCGTCGGGGCAGGCGGCGCCATTTCGTCGAACAGGATGCGAGGCACCGGCATGCTCTCCTCCGGCACCTGGCGCGTCATGTGTGTCGCGCCCGGGCAGAGTCACCGCTTCTAGGCGTCTGGTTGAGGTCGGAAACCGCCGCCCCGTTGAACGGCTCCGGCGCCACGGGCAACTGCACCGGCGGCACGCCGGGTGGACCTGCAAGGGAGCGGAAGTTCCAGGACACAGCTGAGAACTTAGCGAGCTCACCGACGAGGTCGGAGGAGCGACGCCGGCGATCCCCTCTCTCTTGACGAGCATGTAGGCCTCCGCTAAGCTCGGATGGAGAGCTACTTGTGCGACGCTGGCTTTCATCTGCATCTGTCAGGCGTACTGGTTGGCGGCCGCGGCAGTCTTGTCCTTCTGGTTCTTGCGCCGGCCGTGATGCTTCGCGGCCTCGATGATTTTCTCCTCCTTGGAGAGCACCTTCTTTGCCGCCTTCTACTTTGCCTGCCGGCCGCCGCCAGCAGCGGCCCGCTTTGCTTCCGCCGGAGCTGCACCCTCCATTGTGGCTATGGTCTTGGCTACATGTGAGTGTGGGGCGGCGGCGGGTGCGAGGGTTTGCTCCGCATAAGGATGGCAATGGGCAGGGTATGGGCAGGGTAGTGCAATACCATACCCATGCCCATATAGTCAATGGGTACAAACTTCTACCCATAACCGTACCCATGGGCATGAAACTTTACCCATACCCACACTAGTAGGAAAACCATTATAGGTAGAAATGACATCTGTGGCGCACCTAAAAAATGTGCTCCACAAAAATTATTTCTGTGGCGCACCAAAATATGCGCCACGAAAAGTCGAACGTGGCGCATGGATGGACAGGTGTGCCACAATGTCTACTTTCGTGGCGCATGTGGCTGCGCGCAGGAAATTCCATGGGCCACGCGGGGTCCGACTGCACATGGGCGAAGAAAATTCTGTGGCGCATGGTGGCATGTGCGCCACGTAGTTCAAAATTCTGTAGCATGGTGGCATGTGCAAGTAACTTGTGGCGCACCAACAATATGAGGAGTTTTTCTCCCCACGCAACTCCACCCCCCCGTGGATCGCCTTTTTACCTTTGTAAAAAATAAAAGAAATAGATAGAAATTTCAAAAATAAAATCCTTCGAGATTCCCATATATTATGTCATCTAGCACCACTGAAATTTAACAAACATGAATTTTGACTTTTTTGCAAAATTGCGTGGGAAAATCATCAAACTGGATTTCTGGTTGCATACGAACTCGAAAAAAAACGCACAATATATCAAAATGGTCCCACGAAAAATCTACATCCGAATTCACCGGGGCTTGCCCGGTTGGAAAATTTTTAGAATCACCAAAGTCGAAAAGAGTAAAAAGTTACGGCCAGTTAAAGTGTTTTTCCTGCAAAATGCAAAAAAAAGAAAAAAAATTTCTGTGGCGCACCATGTGGAGGTGTGATACGTCTCCAACGTATCGATAATTTCTTATGTTCCATGCTACTTTATTGATGATACCTACATGTTTTATGCACACTTTATGTCATATTCGTGCATTTTAAACTAACCTATTAACAAGATGCGAAGTGCCGTTCCTTGCTGTTTTTGGTTTCAGAAATCCTAGTAACGAAATATTCTCGGATTGGAAATCAACGCCTGGTTCCTATTTTGCCCGGAAGCATCCAGAACACCCGAGAGCGCCAGAGGGGGTGTGGGCCCATGATAGGGTGGCGCGGCCTGGGCCCGGCCGCGCCAAATGTCGTCGCCCCTTCGACCTTCCGACGCTGCCCTTCGCCTATATAAAGCCCCTGCGTGAAAACCCTTACGGAATAAGCCACGGTACGAAAAGTTCCGAGCCGCCGCCATCGCGAAGCCAAGATCCAGGGACGGAGTCTCGTTACGGCACCGGGCGGGGAAGTGCCCCGGAAGGCTTCTCCATCAACACCGCTGCCATCTCCACCGCCATCTTCATCACCGCTGCTCCCATGAGGAGGAGTAGTTCTCCATCGAGGCTCGGGGCTGTACCGGTAGCTATGTGGTTCATCTCTCTCCTATGTACTTCAATACAATAATCTCATGAGCTGCCTTACATGATTGAGATTCATATGATGATGCTTGTAATCTAGATGTCATTATGCTAGTCAAGTGAGTTTTACTTATGTGATCTCCGGAGACTCCTTGTCCCACGTGTGTAAAGGTGACAGTGTGTGCACCGTGTGGGTCTCTTAGGCTATATTTCACAGAATACTTATTCACTGTTATGAATGACGTAGTGAAGTGCTTATTTATATCTCTTTATGATTGCAATGTGTTTTGTATCACAATTTATCTATGTGCTACTCTAGTGATGTTATTAAAGTAGTTTATTCCTCCTGCACGATGTAATGGTGACAGTGTGTGCATCCGTGTTAGTACTTGGTTTATGCTATGATCATGATCTCTTGTAGATTGCGAAGTTAACTATTGCTATGATAGTATTGATGTGTATTATTCCTCCTACATAAGCATGAAGGTGACAGTGTGCATGCTATGTTAGTACTTGGTTTAGTCGTATTGATCTTTCATGCACTCTAAGGTTATTTAAATATGAACATTGAATTGTGGAGCTTGTTAACTCCGGCATTGAGGGTTCGTGTAATCCTACGCAATGTGTTCATCATCCAACAAGAGAGTGTAGAGTATGCATTTATCTATTCTGTTATGTGATCAAAGTTGAGAGTGTCCACTAGTGAAAGTCTATTCCCTAGGCCTTGTTCAAATTGCATCGCTGCTTGTTAATGTTTCTTGAATTACTAATGCGTTTTTACTTCCTACAATATTACCTATCAATTGCAAGCTATTTTCTTGGTGTACTGCTTATATTCATTTATACCACTTGTATTTCACTATCTCTTCGCCGAACTAGTGCACCTATTAGGTGTGTTGGGGACACAAGAGACTTCTTGCTTTGTGGTTGCAGGGTTGCATGAGAGGGATATCTTTGACCTCTTCCTCCCGAGTTCGATAAACCTTGGGTAATTAAGGGAAACTTGCTGCTGTTCTACAAACCTCTGCTCTTGGAGGCCCAACACTTCTACAAGAATAGAAGCACCCGTAGACATCAAGCACTTTTCTGGCGCCTTGGGAGGAAAGGTAAAAGGTACTCACACTCGGATCTCGGCTACTAAGCTATTTTCCGGCGCCGTTGTAAGTACTCGAAGCTATTTCCTTTAGACTCTGCAATGACATTTGGTTTCTTGTTTACACTAGTTAGGCATAATGGACAACAATGACCTTATTATTCTATTTCCTGATTTAAGACATGGATGGTTTGATGCGAAAATTAAAAAACCCATGGAACATATTAATATCAATGCTTTGAACACTATTGTTGCTAATGCTATGGAAAATTCTAAGCTTGGGGAAGCTGGCTTTGATGAGCATGATATTTTAGTCCCCCAAGCATTGAGGAGAAAATTTACTTTGATGATACTATGCCTCCCATTTATGATGATTATAATGATATTAGTCTTTTGTTACCACCTGTTATGGAGGATAAATTTGATTATGATTACAATATACCTCCTATATTTGATAGCTACTTTGTTGAATTTGCTCCCACTACAATTAATAAGAATGACTATGCTTATGTTGGGAGTAGTAATTATTTTATGCATGATCGAGACTCATGATAAGAATGCTTTATGTGATAGTTATATTGTTGAGTTTGCTCATGTTGCTACTGAAAGTTATTATGAGAGACGAAAATATGGTTGTAAAAAAATTCATGTTACTAAAACACCTCTCTATGTGCTGAAATTTTTGAATCTACACTTGTTTTATCTTCCTATGCTTGTTACTTTGCTCTTCATGAACTTGTTTATTTACAAGATTCCTATGCATAGGAAGCATGTTAGACTTAAATGTGTTTTGAATTTGCCTCTTGATGCTCTCTTTTGCTTCAACTTCTATTTCTTGCGAGTGCATCATTAAAACTGCTGAGCCCATCTTAATGGCTATAAAGAAAGAACTTCTTGGGAGATAACCCATGTGTTTATTTTACTACAGCAATTTTTGTTTTGTTGAGTCTTGGAAGTTGTTTACTACTGTAGCAACCTCTCCGTATCATGTTTTTGTGCCAAGTAAAGTTTCTATGTTAAAGTCGATGTTATATTTGGGATCTCTGCGCAGAAACAGCATTGCTGTCTGTCACGAATTCTGGCACAAGTCTCTGTAGAAAATTCAGAAAAATCTGCCAATTTACGAGCGTGATCCTCAGATATGTACACAACTTTCATTAGTTTTGAGTTTTTCCGTTTGAGCAAGTCTGGTGCCATTTTAAAATTCGTCTTTACGGACTGTTCTGTTTTTGACAGATTCTGCCTTTTATTTCGCATTGCCGCTTTTGTTAAGTTGAATGAGTTTCTTTGTTCCATTAACTTTCAGAAGTTATGTGCAATGTCCAGAAGTGTTAAGAATGATTGTGTCACCTCTGAACATGTGAAGTTTTGATTATGCACTAACCCTCTAATGAGTTTGCTTGAAGTTTGGTGTGAAGGAAGTTTTCAAGGGTCAAGAGAGGTATGATATACTATGATCAAGAGGAGTGAAAGATCTAAGCTTGGGGATGCCCCGTGGTTCATCCCTGCATATTTTAAGAAGACTCAAGCGTCTAAGCTTGGGGATGCCCAAGGCATCCCCTTCATCGACAACTTATCAGGTTCCTCCCTGAAACTATATTTTTATTCAGTCACATCTTATGTACTTTACTTGGAGCGTCTGTGTGTGCTTTTATTTTTGTTTTGTTATCTTAGTTCTCTGAATAAGTTCATCCTTGTGTGGGAGAGAGACACGCTCCGCTGGTTCGTATGAACACATGTGTTCTTAGCTCATAATATTCTGGCGAAGTTTCTTCTTCGTTAAATTGTTATATGGTTGGAATTGGAAAAATGCTACATGTAGTAATTGGTAAAATGTCTTGGATAATGTGATACTTGGCAATTGTTGTGCTCATGTTTAAGCTCTTGCATCATATACTTTGCACCTATTAGTGAAGAAATACATAGAGCATGCTAAAATTTGGTTTGCATAATTGGTCTCTCTAAGGTCTAGATAATTTCTAGTATTGAGTTTGAACAACAAGGAAGACGGTGTAGAGTCTTATAATGTTTACAATATGTCTTTTATGTGAGTTTTGCTGCACCGGTTCATCCTTGAGTTTGCTTCAAATAACCTTGCTAGCCTAAACCTTGTATCGAGAGGGAATACTTCTCATGCATCCAAATACTTGAGCCAATATTCATGCCATTTGTGTCCACCATACCTACCTACTACATGGTATTTCTCCGCCATTCCAAAGTAAATTGCTTGAGTGCTACCTTTAAACAATTCAAAAGTTACTACCTCTTATATGTGTCAATGTTTTATAGCTCATGAGGAAGTATGTGGTGTTTATCTTTCAATCTTGTTGGGCAACTTTCACCAATGGACTAGTGGCTTCATCCGCTTATCCAATAATTTTGCAAAAAGAGCTGGCAATGGGATTCCCAGTCCCAAATTAATTAACAAAAATAGACACTCCTCCATGGTATGTGATTGTTGGACGGCACCCGAAGGATTCGGTTAGCCATGGCTTGAGAAAGCAAAGGTGGGGAGGAGTGTCATCATAATAAAACTAAAATAAAAAGGCACTCCTTCATGGTATGAGATTGTTGGCAGGCACCCGAGGATTCGGTTAGCCATGGTTTGTGAAAGAAAGGTTGGAAGGAGTGCCACCCAAAAATAAAATAAAATGGGAGCCTCTCTTTGAAGGTTTGTCTGGCAATGGGGTTAGAGTACCCGCTACCATTCGTTGACAACAACAAACACCTCTCAAAACTTTATGCTCTCTTGATGTTTTCAAAATCAAAGCTCTAGCACAAATACAGCAATCGATGCTTTCCTCTTTGAAGGACCTTTCTTTTACTTTTATTGTTGAGTCGGTTTACCTATCTCCCTCCACCTTAAGAAGCAAACACTTGTGTGAACCGTGCATTGATTCCTACATACTTGCATATTGCACTTGTTATATTACTTTATGTTGACAATATCCATGAGATATACATGTTATAAGTTGAAAGCAACCGCTGAAACTTAATCTTCCTTTGTGTTGCTTCAATACCTTTACTTTGATTTGTTGGAGATATGCCCAAGAGGCAATAATAAAAGTGGTTATTATATATCTTTATGTTTATGATAAATGTTTATATACCATGCTATAATTGTATTAACTGAAACATTGATACATGTGTGATATGTAAACAACAAAGAGTCCCTAGTAAGCCTCTTAACTAGCTTGTTGATTAATAGATGATTAGTTTCATAATCATGAACATTGGATGTTATTAATAACAAGGTTATATCATTGTATGAATGATGTAATGGACACACCCAATTAAGCGTAGCATAAGATCACGTCATTAAGTTATTTGCTATAAGCTTTCGATACATAGTTACCTAGTCCTTATGACCATGAGATCATGTAAATCACTTATATCGGAAGGTACTTTGATTACATCAAACGCCACCGCGTAAATGGGTGGTTATAAAGGTGGGATTAAGTATCCGGAAAGTATGAGTTGAGGCATATGGATCAACAGTGGGATTTGTCCATCCCGATGACGGATAGATATACTCTGGGCCCTCTCGGTGGAATGTCGTCTAATGTCTTGCAAGCATATGAATAAGTTCATAAGAGACCACATACCACGGTACGAGTAAAGAGTACTTGTCGGAGACGAGGTTGAACAAGGTATAGTGTGATACCGATGATCAAACCTCGGACAAGTAAAATATCGCGTGACAAAGGGAATTGGTATCGTATGTGAATGGTTCATTCGATCACTAAAGTCATCGTTGAATATGTGGGAGCCATTATGGATCTCCAGATCCCGCTATTGGTTATTGGTCGGAGTGAGTACTCAACCATGTCCGCATAGTTCACGAACCGTAGGGTGACACACTTAAAGTTGGATGTTGAAATGGTAGTACTTGAATATGGAATGAAGTTGGAATATTTGTTCGGAGTCCCGGATGGGATCCCGGACATCACGAGGAGTTCCGGAATGGTCCGGAGAATAAGATTCATATATAGGATGTCATTTTATGTGAATAAAATGATGCGGAAGGTTCTATGGAAGGTTCTAGAAGGTTCTAGAAAAGTCCGGAAGAAACCACCAAGGAAGGTGGAGTCCACATGGGACTCCACCTCCATGGCCGGCCAACCCTAGTGGGGAGGAGTCCCAAGTGGACTCCTTAGGGGGGCCACCCCCATGGAAGGTGGAATTCCCACCTCTAGTGGGAGGAAAGTTTCCCACCATATGGAAGGTTTTGGTTTCGGGTCTTATTCGAAGACTTGGACACCAACACTTGGGATCCACCTATATAATGAGGGGCCAAGGAGGGGGCCGGCCACCCCAAGACCACAAGCTGGCCGCCCCCATAGAGTGGCCGGCCACCTCCTCCCAAACCCTAGCTTTGCTCCTCCACTTCATATTGCCCGCATAGCTTAGCGAAGCTCCGCCGGACTTCTACGCCACCGACACCACGCCGTCGTGCTGTCGGATTCAAGAGGAGCTACTACTTCCGCTGCCCGCTGGAACGGGGAGGTGGACGTCGTCTTCATCAACAACCGAACGTGTGACCGAGTACGGAGGTGCTGCCCGTTCGTGGCGCCGGAGCCGATCGTGATCAAGATCTTCTACGCGCTTTTGCAAGCGGCAAGTGAACGTCTACCGCAGCAACAAGAGCCTCCTCTTGTAGGCTTTGGAATCTCTTCAAGGGTGAGTCTCGACAATCCCCTCGTTGCTACCGTCTTCTAGATTGCATCTTGGCTTGGATTGCGTGTTCGCCGTAGGAAAATTTTTGTTTTCTATGCTACGTTATCCTACAGTGGTATCAGAGCCGTGTCTATGCATAGATGGTTGCACGAGTAGAACACAATGTTTTGTGGGCGTTGATGCTCTTGTTATCTTTAGTTGAGTACTTTGCATCTTTGTGGCATAGTGGGATGAAGCGGCTCGGGCTAACTTTACATGACCGCGTTCATGAGATTTGCTCCACGCTTGACATGCAACTTGTATTGCATAAGTGGCTTTGCGGGTGTCTGTCTCTCCTACTATAGTGAAGATTCAATTTACTCTTCTATTGACAACACTAGTATCACCGTTGTGGTTCATGTTCGTAGGTAGATTGGATCTTGCTCGAAAACCCTAAACCACGTAAAATATGCAAACCAAATTAGAGAACGTCTAACTTGTTTTTGCAGGGTTTGGTGATGTGATATGGCCATAATGTGATGATGAATATGTATGAGATGATCATTATTGTATTGTGGCAACCGGCAGGAGCCTTATGGTTGTCTTTAAATTTCATGTTGAGTAGTATTTCAAAGTAGTTGTAATAGTTGCTACATGGAGGACGATCATGAAGACGGCGCCATTGACCTTGGTGCTTCGCCGACGATGATGGAGATCATGCCCGTTGATGATGGAGATCATGTCCGTGCTTTGGAGATCAAGATCAAAGGCGCAAAGACAAAAGGGCCATATCATATCACATATGAACTGCATGTGATGTTAATCCTTTTATGCATCTTATTTTGCTTAGATCGCGACGGTAGCATTATAAGATGATCCCTCTCACTAAAATCTCAAGATAATAAAGTGTTCATCCTTAGTAGCACCGTTATCAAGTCTTATCGTTTCGAAGCATCTCGTGATGATCGGGTGTGATAGATTCGATAAGTACATATAACGGTGCAAGACAGTTTTGCACATGCGGATACTAAGGTGGCCTTGACGAGCCTAGCATGTAAAGACATGGTCTCGGAACACGTGATACCGAAAGGTAGAGCATGAATCATATGATTGATATGATGAACACTTTGAGTGTTCGCCATTGAAATTACATCTTGTCTCGTGATGATCGGGCATAGGTGTGATGGATTTGGTTCGTGTGATCACTAAGACAATGCGAGGGATATTGTTTTGAGTGGGAGTTCACCTAGATTTTTAATTATGTAGAATTAAAATTTGAACTCAATTTGTCATAAACTTAGTCTAAACTATTGCAAATATGTTGTAGATATGACGTCCTCAATCAATTTTAACCAGTTCCTAGAGAAAGAAAAGCTTAAGAGCAACGGTAGCAACTTCACCGACTGGTTCCGTCATGTGAGGATCTTCCTCAATGGCGGAAATCTGCAATATGTGCTTGATGCACCGCTAGGTGACCCTCCTGCAGAAACTGAAACCGATGAAGTAAAGAATGTTTACATGACTCGGAAAACTCGGTACTCTCAAGTTCAGTGTGCCATCTTATGCAGTCCGGAATCCGATCTTCAAAAACGTTTTGAGCACCACGATCCTCATGAGTTGATAAAAGAGTTGAAGACTATTTTTGAGACTCATGCGGCCGTGGAATGCTATGAAGCATCGAAACACTTTTTCAGCTGTATGATGGAAGAAGGCAGCTCCATCGTGAGCACATGCTCGTTATGACCGGGCATGCGAAGAAACTCAGTGACTTGGGAATAGTGATTCCTAACAGACTGGGGATTAATCGTGTCCTTCAATCACGCCACCAAGTTATAAGAACTTTGTGATGAACTACAATATGCAGACATGAACAAGGAGTTTCCTGAACTCTTTGGCATGCTAAAAGCTGCTGAGATTGAGATCAAGAAAGAGCACCAAGTGTTGATGGTCAACAAGACCACCAGCTTCAAGAAACAGGGCAAGTCTAAAGGCAAGAACAAGAAGAGTGGCAAGAAAGCTGCCACGCCTCCTGTGAAACCTAAGTCTGGCCCTAAGCCTGATGCTGAGTGCTATTACTGCAAGGAGAAGGGACACTGGAAGCGTAATTGCTCCAAGTATTTGGCGGATCGAAGAGCGGCCTTATCAAGAAAAAGAAAGAAGGTATATCTGATATACATGTTATAGATGTTTATCTCACTAGTTCTCGTTCTAGTACCTGGGTATTTGATACTGGTTCGGTTGCTCATATTTGTAACTCGAAACAGGAACTAAAGAATAAACGACAACTGCTGAAAGATGAAGTGACGATGCGCGTTGGAAACGGATCCAAGGTCAATGTGATCGCAGTCGGGACACTTCCTCTACATCTACCTTCGGGATTAGTTTTAAGCCTAAATAATTGTTATTATGTACCCGCGTTGAGCATGAACATTATATCAGGATCTTGTTTAATGCAAGACGGTTATTCATTCAAGTCTGAGAATAATGGTTGTTCTATTTTTATGAATAATATCTTTTATGGTCGAGCACCACAAAAGAATGGCTTATTTCTGTTAGATCTCGATAGTAGTAATACGCATATACATAACATTAATGCTAAGCGAATTAAATTGAATGATAATTCTACTTATATGTGGCACTGTCGTCTTGGTCATATTGGAGTGAAACGCATGAAGAAACTCCATACCGATGGATTACTTGAATCACTTGACTTTGAGTCACTTGATAGATGCGAAGCATGTCTGATGGGAAAAATGACTAAGACTCCATTCTCGGGTATGATGGAGCGAGCTACTGACTTATTGGAAATCATACACACAGATGTATGTGGACCAATGAGTGTAGCATCGCGTGGTTATCGTTATGTTCTAACCTTCACAGATGATTTGAGTAGATATGGGTATATCTATTTAATGAAACATAAATCCGAAACTTTCGAGAAGTTTAAGGAATTCCAAAGTGAAGTAGAAAATCAACGTAACAAGAAGATTAAATTTCTACGATCTGATCGCGGAGGTGAATATCTGAGTTATGAGTTTGGCATGCATTTAAAGAAATGCGGAATACTTTCACAATTGACACCGCCGGGAACACCACAACGAAACGGTGTGTCCGAACGTCGTAATCGAACTCTCTTAGATATGGTTCGTTCTATGATGTCTCTTACTGATTTGCCGTTATCATTTTGGAGTTATGCATTAGAGACAGCCGCATTCACTTTAAATAGAGCACCATCAAAATCCGTTGAAACGACGCCGTATGAATTATGGTTTAATAAGAAACCTAAGCTGTCGTTCCTAAAATTTTGGGGTTGCGAAGCCTATGTAAAAAAGTTACAACCGGACAAGCTAGAACCCAAAGCGGAGAAATGCGTCTTCATAGGATACCCTAAGGAAACTATAGGGTACACTTTCTATCACAGATCCGAAGGCAAGATCTTTGTTGCTAAGAACGGAACCTTTCTTGAGAAAGAATTTCTCACTAAAGAAGTGACTGGAAGAAAAGTAGAACTCGATGAGATTGAAGAATCTCTACTCGTTGATCAGAGTAGCGCAGTACCGGAAAATGTTCCTGTACCACCTACACCGGCAACAGAGGAAGCTAATGATAATGATCATGAAACTTCAAATGAGACAGCTACTGAACCTCGCAGATCGACAAGGGATCGTGCCACTCCAGATTGGTATGATCCTTGTCTAAATATCATGATTGTGGATAACAATGATGAAGACCCTGCGACGTATGAAGAAGCGATGATGAGCCCAGATTCCAACAAATGGCAAGAAGCCATGAAATCCGAAATGGGATCCATGTATGATAACAAAGTATGGACTTTGGTAGACTTACCTGATAGCCGCAAGGCTGTCGAGAATAAATGGATCTTCAAAAGAAAAACAGATGCTGATGGTAATGTTACTGTCTATAAAGCTCGACTTGTCGCAAAGGTTTCCGACAAATTCAAGGTGTTGACTACGATGAGACTTTCTCACCTGTAGCGAAGCTAAAATGGAGGATTTTGTTAGCAATAGCTGCATTTTTCGATTATGAGATTTGGCAGATGGATGTCAAAACGGCGTTCCTTAATGGAGACATTGAGGAAGAGTTGTATATGGTACAACCCAAAGGTTTTGTCGATCCTAAAAATGCCGACAAAGTATGCAAACTTCGAATCTATGGACTGAAGCAAGCATCGAGAAGTTGGAACCGACGTTTTGATAAGGTAATCAAAGACTTCGGGTTTATACAGTGTCATGGAGAGGCCTGTATTTACAAGAAAGTGAGTGGGAGCTCTGTAGCATTCCTGATATTATATGTAGATGACATATTATTGATTGGGAATGATATAGAACTATTAAGCAGTGTAAAGGGTTATTTGAATAATAGTTTTTCAATGAAAGACCTTGGTGAAGCATCATACATATTAGGCATCAAGATTTATAGAGATAGATCAAGACGTCTAATAGGGCTATCACAGATACCTGACAAGATTCTAAAGAAGTTTAGAATGGACGAAAGTAAGAAAGGATTCTTACCTATGTTACCAGCAAGGTCTTGAGTAAGACTCAAGGACCGGCTACGGCAGAAGAAAGAGAAAGGATGAGTCGGATCCCCTATGCCTCGGCAGTAGGCTCTATCATGTATGCCATGCTATGTACAAGACCGGATATAGCACATGCTGTTAGTTTGACTAGCAGATATCAAAGTGATCCAGGAATGGAACACTGGACAGCGGTCAAGAATATCCTGAAGTACTTGAAAAGAACTAAGGATATGTTTCTTTGTTATGGAGGTGACCAAGAGCTCGTTGTAACAAGTTACACCGATGCAAGTTGGAACACTGATCCTGATGACTCTAAGTCACAGTCTGGGTACGTGTTTATATTGAATGGTGCTCGTAAGCTGGCAAGCTCGAAGCTGCACGGTGGCGAAATCCTCAACAGAATCGGAGTACATAGCGGCTTCAGAGGCTTCATCGAACCGGTATGGATGAAGAGGTTCATTGTAGAGCTCGGTGTGGTTCCTAGTGCATTGGACCCATTTGTCATCTACCGTGATAACATGGGTGCCATCGCCAATGCACAAGAGCCAAGGTCACACAAGAGGCTGAAGCATATCAAGCTGCGTTACCACTCGATTCGCGAGTACATCGAAGATGGAGAAGTAAAGATTTGCAAAGTACACACTGATCTGAATGTAGCAGATCCGTTGACTAAAGCTCTCCCTAGGGCAAAGCATGACCAACACCAGAATGCCATGGGTGTTAGGTATATTACAATGTAATCTAGATTATTGACTCTAGTGCAAGTGGGAGACTGTTGGAGATATGCCCAAGAGGCAATAATAAAAGTGGTTATTATATATCTTTATGTTTATGATAAATGTTTATATACCATGCTATAATTGTATTAACTGAAACATTGATACATGTGTGATATGTAAACAACAAAGAGTCCCTAGTAAGCCTCTTAACTAGCTTGTTGATTAATAGATGATTAGTTTCATAATCATGAACATTGGATGTTATTAATAACAAGGTTATATCATTGTATGAATGATGTAATGGACACACCCAATTAAGCGTAGCATAAGATCACGTCATTAAGTTATTTGCTATAAGCTTTCGATACATAGTTACCTAGTCCTTATGACCATGAGATCATGTAAATCACTTATATCGGAAAGGTACTTTGATTACATCAAACGCCACTGCGTAAATGGGTGGTTATAAAGGTGGGATTAAGTATCCGGAAAGTATGAGTTGAGGCATATGGATCAACAGTGGGATTTGTCCATCCCGATGACGGATAGATATACTCTGGGCCCTCTCGGTGGAATGTCGTCTAATGTCTTGCAAGCATATGAATAAGTTCATAAGAGACCACATACCACGGTACGAGTAAAGAGTACTTGTCGAGACGAGGTTGAACAAGGTATAGTGTGATACCGATGATCAAACCTCGGACAAGTAAAATATCGCGTGACAAAGGGAATTGGTATCGTATGTGAATGGTTCATTCGATCACTAAAGTCATCGTTGAATATGTGGGAGCCATTATGGATCTCCAGATCCCGCTATTGGTTATTGGTCGGGTGAGTACTCAACCATGTCCGCATAGTTCACGAACCGTAGGGTGACACACTTAAAGTTGGATGTTGAAATGGTAGTACTTGAATATGGAATGAAGTTGGAATATTTGTTCGGAGTCCCGGATGGGATCCCGGACATCACGAGGAGTTCCGAATGGTCCGGAGAATAAGATTCATATATAGGATGTCATTTTATGTGAATAAAATGATGCGGAAGGTTCTATGGAAGGTTCTAGAAGGTTCTAGAAAAGTCCGGAAGAAACCACCAAGGAAGGTGGAGTCCACATGGGACTCCACCTCCATGGCCGGCCAACCCTAGTGGGGAGGAGTCCCAAGTGGACTCCCCTTAGGGGGCCGGCCACCCCATGGAAGGTGGAATTCCCACCTCTAGTGGGAGGGAAAGTTTCCCACCATATGGAAGGTTTTGGTTTGGGTCTTATTCGAAGACTTGGACACCAACACTTGGGATCCACCTATATAATGAGGGGCCAAGGGAGGGGGCCACCCCAAGACCACAAGCTGGCCGCCCCCATAGAGTGGCCGGCCACCTCCTCCCAAACCCTAGCTTTGCTCCTCCACTTCATATTGCCCGCATAGCTTAGCGAAGCTCCGCCGGACTTCTACACCCCCGACACCACGCCGTCGTGCTGTCGGATTCAAGAGGAGCTACTACTTCCGCTGCCCGCTGGAACGGGGAGGTGGACGTCGTCTTCATCAACAACCGAACGTGTGACCGAGTACGGAGGTGCTGCCCGTTCGTGGCGCCGGAGCCGATCGTGATCAAGATCTTCTACGCGCTTTTGCAAGCGGCAAGTGAACGTCTACAGCAGAGCCTCCTCTTGTAGGCTTTGGAATCTCTTCAAGGGTGAGTCTCGACAATCCCTCGTTGCTACCGTCTTCTAGATTGCATCTTGGCTTGGATTGCGTGTTCGCCGTAGGAAAATTTTTGTTTTCTATGCTACGTTATCCTACATGATTTATTGCTTTATGAGTTAACTCTTATGCAAGACTTATTGATGCTTGTCTTGAAGTACTATTCATGAAAAGTCTTTGCTTTATGATTCAGTTGTTTACTCATGTCATTACCATTGTTTTGATCGCTGCATTCATTACATATGTTTACAAATAGTATGATCAAGATTATGATGGCATGTCACTTCAGAAATTATCTTTGTTATCGTTTTACCTCTCGACGAGCAGAACTAAGCTTGGGGATGCTGATATGTCTCCAACGTATCGATAATTTCTTATGTTCCATGCTACTTTATTGATGATACCTACATGTTTTATGCACACTTTATGTCATATTCGTGCATTTTCTGGAACTAACCTATTAACAAGATGCCAAGTGCCAGTTCCTGTTTTCTGCTGTTTTTGGTTTCGAAATCCTAGTAACGAAATATTCTCAATTGGACGAAATCAACGCCCAGGTTCCTATTTTGCCGGAAGCATCCGGAACACCCGAGCGCGGAGGGGGGCCTGTGGGCCCGATGATAGGGTGGCGCGGCCTGGGCCCTGGCGTGCCCTATGGTGTCGTCGCCCTTCGACCTTCACGCTGCCCTTTCGCCTATATAAGCCCCGCGTCGAAAACCCTTACAATAAGCCACGGTACGAAAAAGTTCCAGGCGCCGCCATCGCGAAGCCAAGATCGGGGGACAGGAGTCTCTTCGGCACCTGCCGGCGGGGAGTGCCCCGGAAGGCTTCTCCATCAACACCGCTGCCATCTCCACCGCCATCTTCATCACCGCTGCTGCTCCCATGAGGAGGAGTAGTTCTCCATCGAGGCTCGGGTACCGGTAGCTATGTGGTTCATCTCTCTCCTATGTACTTCAATACAATAATCTCATGAGCTGCCTTACATGATTGAGATTCATATGATGATGCTTGTAATCTAGATGTCATTATGCTAGTCAAGTGAGTTTTACTTATGTGATCTCCGGAACTCCTTGTCCCACGTGTGTAAAGGTGACAGTGTGTGCACCGTGTGGGTCTCTTAGGCTATATTTCACAGAATACTTATTCACTGTTATGAATGGCGTAGTGAAGTGCTTATTTATATCTCTTTATGATTGCAATGTGTTTTGTATCACAATTTATCTATGTGCTACTCTAGTGATGTTATTAAAGTAGTTTATTCCTCCTGCACGATGTAATGGTGACAGTGTGTGCATCCGTGTTAGTACTTGGTTTATGCTATGATCATGATCTCTTGTAGATTGCGAAGTTAACTATTGCTATGATAGTATTGATGTGTATTATTCCTCCTACATAAGCATGAAGGTGACAGTGTGCATGCTACGTTAGTACTTGGTTTAGTCGTATTGATCTTTCATGCACTCTAAGGTTATTTAAATATGAACATTGAATTGTGGAGCTTGTTAACTCCGGCATTGAGGGTTCGTGTAATCCTACGCAATGTGTTCATCATCCAACAAGAGAGTGTAGAGTATGCATTTATCTATTATGTTATGTGATCAAAGTTGAGAGTGTCCACTAGTGAAAGTCTATTCCCTAGGTCTTGTTCCTAAATACTGCTATCGCTGCTTGTTACTGTTTTACTGAATTACTACTGCTGCGTTACTACGTTGTTTACTTCCTACAATATTACTACCATCAACTGCACGCCAGCAAGCTATTTTCTGGCGCCGTACTACTGCTCATATTCATTTATACCACTTGTATTTCACTATCTCTTCGCGAACTAGTGCACCTATTAGGTGTGTTGGGAACACAAGAGACTTCTTGCTTTGTGGTTGCAGGGTTGCATGAGAGGGATATCTTTGACCTCTTCCTCCCGAGTTCGATAAACCTTGGGTGATCCACTTAAGGGAAACTTGCAGCTGTTCTACAAACCTCTACTCTTGGAGGCCCAACACTGTCTACAAGAATAGAAGCACCCGTAGACATCAAGCACTTTTCTGCGTTGCCGGGAGGAAAGGTAAAAGGTACTCACACTCCGGATCTCGGCTACTAAGCTATTTTCCGGCGCCGTTGTAAGTACTCGAAGCTATTTCCTTTAGACTCTGCAATCGCGACATTTGGTTTCTTGTTTACACTAGTTAGGCATAATGGACAACAATGACCTTATTATTCTATTTCCTGATTTAAGACATGGATGGTTTGATGCGAAAATTAAAAAACCCATGGAACATATTAATATCAATGCTTTGAACACTATTGTTGCTAATGCTATGGAAAATTCTAAGCTTGGGGAAGCTGGCTTTGATGAGCATGATATTTTTAGTCCCCCAACCATTGGGTACCCGGTGGATAGGTTAAATTGTACACAAGTCAATCATAATTTTACATTTATCGATAAGAAATTTGAAAATTAATTATCTCAACTCAATAACAGGTAGTTGAGTACATAACAATAAACATAATATAAAAATAACATTCTCATATTCTAACTCATAAGTCAACAAAAATAGACGTGTCACTTATGAATTTGACAATAAATGGGCAAGGTATGGGTATACCCGCGGGTACGAGGCTATACCCATGTCCTACCCATGACTTAACGGGCAGGGTATGGGTACTACCCATGGGCATAAAAGTGTACCCATACCCGGGCCATGCGGGTACGGTACCCGCGATTACCCGTACCCGTGGGTAAAATTGCCATCCTTAGCTCCGCATCCATGGCGGTGGCTGCGGCGGCGTGGACGTCCATCGCTCCTGGATTTCTCGCGCCGGTCTACTTTGATATTTCGCGCGGGGAATGGCCAGTGGCGGGAATAATATCGGCCTCCCTGAACTGACGCGTGGGTCCTACGTCTTTTTCGGCGGACACTCGGCGCGACCGCGTAGCGTCCGCGGAGACGCAAACCTGACGCATATTTGGGCCAGGTTTGCGTCTCCGCGGACGATCCGGTCACTTTGTGTCGCCCCGCTGGAGATGCCCTGAGAGCACGTTACATTATATTGCTGGATATTAGCCGGCCGACGACTTGACATGGTTGTAAATTTGCACGCTGTGAACGTGCTCGGGGTCTATAAAGACCACCTAAGCGTACAACAAAGCTGTGAACTTGGTCGCCAACCAAAACAGCAACCACTAAACTAATCAAACAAGCGATAGTCATGAGTCTGGTGACCGGCGCCATGAGCTCCCTGCTGCCCAAGCTAGCCGAGCTCCTCAACGACAAGTACAAGCTGCAGAAGGGCGTCAAGGAAGGCGTCAGGTCCCTCGAGAAGGAGATGAAGAGCATTCACGCAGCGCTCTGCAAGGTGGCAGAGGTGCCGCGGGACCAGCTCACTGAGGAGGTCAAGCTCTGGGCAGGGGAGATGAGGGAGCTCTCCTTTGTCATAGAGGACGTCATCGACAAGTTCCTGGTGCGTGCCGATGATGGCTCTAAGCCCACCGCCAACTCGAAAGCCGTAAAGTCGATCATAGAGAAAATGGTCGGCTTATTCACTAAGGGGAAGGCTCGCCATGAAATCGCCGACGCGATCAAGGACATCAATAAGCAAGTCCAAGAGGTGGCTAACAGGCGTGGAAGGTACACCATCAACGATATTATCGCTAAGCCAGCAGCCGTGACGCCCATCAATCCCCGCCTTGGGGCTTTGTACCAGGATGTGACAGAGCTTGTGGGCATCGCTGGGAAAAGAGATCAAGAGCTAATGAAGTTGCTCTCTAATGGAGATAGCATGTCCAAGAAAAAGTTGAAGATAGTCTCCGTTGTCGGGTTTGGAGGTGTGGGAAAGACCACACTTGTCAAAACGGTTTATAACCAGATGAAAGGAGATTTTGATTGCAGTGCTTTTGTTGCTGTCGGTCGAAATGCTGGCGCAAATAAGGTTCTCATGGACATCCTTCTTGATCTTGGGATGTACGAAAGTCAGTTCACCATTTTGGATGAAAGACAGCTCATCAACAAACTCCGGAAAAGTCTTGAGAACAAAAGGTACGTACTCCTCCGTTCGCAAATAGGTGTACATGCGATTTTTCTAAAATAAATTATGAAGTGGAGTGAAAAATATATTAAAAAGATGCATCTTTGCTTTTTAATTCTTTCATATCTAATAAGCTGAGTGCATGTAGAAAACAAGAAGTACATGTACCTAATATTATTGGATTTGATTTACGTGCGATGAGAGAAAAGCAATTTTAGCTATTTTAAAGTGTATTGGAAAAATATAAGTACACTCTTTTATGGACAAAATTTAGAGCTAGATGTCTACTTATTTGAGGACGGAGAGAGTATATATCAACTGTCAATCAGTTAATGATGGCAACAAGCTTACGCTGATAATTTATTCCACTTATTAATTGTGCTATAATGTGTAAATGATGAAGTTACTGTCTCGATTCAAGAAAGTTAATGTCTACATGCAATCCATTATTTATTCCTAAATTATTATAGGTACCTCATCGTTCTTGATGATATATGGGATGAAAAACTATGGGGACTTATAAACTGGGCATTCTCTAGCGGTAACAATTTCAGCAGTCGTATAATCACCACAACTCGTATTGTCAGTGTATCTAAATTATGCAGCTCATCTCCTGATGATTCAGTTTATCAAATGGAACCTCTTAGTGATGAAGATTCCCAAAGGCTTTTCTATAAGAGGATATTTTCTCGTGAGAGTGGATGTCCCCATGAATTAGAAGTATTGTCCATGAATATTTTGAAGAAATGCGGTGGAGTGCCATTAGCCATCATCACTGTAGCTAGTCTTTTGGTTAGGGATCATCAGGTAAAACAAGAGGATGAATGGCATGTTTTGCTCGAGTCTATTGGCCGTGGACTTACAGATGACCCTAGTGTAGAAGAGATGCTGAGGATACTATCGTTTAGCTATTATGATCTACCTTCTCATCTGAAGACATGTTTATTATATCTAAGCATGTTCCCGGAGGATTACGAGATTAGAAAAGATCGCTTGATATGGATGTGGATTGCCGAAAGTTTTGTCCAATGTGAAAAAGTAGAAACTTGCCCCTTTGAGATCGGAGAATCTTACTTTAATGAGTTGGTGAATAGAAATATGATCATGCCTGTATATGGTGATGACGGCATATTAGTAGCTTGCAATGTACATGATATGGTTCTAGATCTAATTTCTTCCTTGTCAAGCGAGGACAACTTTGTTACTATATTGAATTATACTTGTGATAGCATGTCTTCTCAGAGCAACGACCGCAGGCTGTCTCTGCAGAATTGTAGGAAAGGAGAACTTCAAACCAGGCCTCTCGAATCTGTGAGTATGTTACAAGTGAGGTCGATTGCTACATTTCAACATGCTATTGGTCTAATGCCATCTTTCTCGAGCTTTGTTGTTTTACGTGTATTGGATCTGAATGGATGTAATATTAGTGGTCATAATCATCTAAATCTTCGGGACTTGGGGAGTTTATTGCACCTCAAGTACCTTGGTCTGGCCCAAACCGGAATTTCCGAAGTCCCAGAGGAAGTTGGAAAGTTGCAGTTTTTGCAGGTGCTTGATGTGAGTAGAAATGATGATATGGAACTGCCATCGACTATTATTAAGCTGAGAAGATTGATGTGCCTACTCATTGATTATGACCACAAGAGGCTTCCAGATGGACTGGGAAACCTGATATCAATGGAAGTGTTGAGTGAGATCCATGGAGACTCTCTAAGCACCGTGAAAGAGCTGGGCAACATGGAAAGGTTGAGGAAGCTTGAAATTCGGTTTTATAATAATCTGAGCTTGGAGTTGAAGAATGCTCTTGTGAGGTCGCTAGGTAAAATGCCCAACATCCAGAGTTTAAGAATTGAATATAGAGCTCATGTTTTTGAACCAATGATTCTTTTGGAGGAACGTTGGGTGCCCCCTCGAAGTCTCCAGGAATTTGTCACAATCGGAATGATCAAATTCTCTAGAATGCCAGCTTGGATAAAGCGGAATCCCGTGCATATGTTGCAGCTCTCCAAGTTACAAATCACTGTCGACGAAGTGCGACAGGAGGATCTTGACAACCTTGGAAGGTTACCGGCTCTTCGTATTCTTGATTTGTGGAGCCTCCGCCAAAGTAGGCTGCTACTCGTTGGCGCGGATGGTTTCCGTTGCCTGACATCATTCAAGCTGCAATCCTGGTCATCACCGGGCCAAGTCGTGTTCATGCCAGGGGCCATGCCCAACGCTGAACGAGTTGTGCTCCGAATCAGTTTGCAGGTCGCAAAAGAGGAAGCAGCTGGCAACGGTGGTGATCGGTTTGACCTGGGCATGAGCAACCTGCCGTCACTGCGGAAGGTCGATGCCAAATTATTTCGCTCGGGGGTGACGGTCGGGGAGGCCAGGCAAGCGGAGGTTGCCCTGGAGAACGCACTCGGTTCCCATCCTAACCGTCCCACCTTTGGCATCGACTTCGTTCCTGACATACCACAGTGTACGTGATTAAAATCCAATGGTGCTAATTTCCTTTCCCCAATGCTTTTATGCACGCATGTCTGATTTTCTTTCTTTGGTAGACGCTGGTGACGACGACGTCTGCTCTAAGTACGATGTGTCCGACTGAGGAACCTTCAGGTTACATAGCCTATTTCTTTCCCATTTAAATATTCTAGAAGATAGATATGTACGCTTTTTTTTCTCATTCTCTTACCCATATATTGTCATGCTTATATTTTGTGACACATTATTTTTTCCTATGTATAGGCTGTCATTGTTTAATGGAGATGCACGTCTGCAGACCAGACCAGATCGATCATCCATCATAACGTGTTATTACTGCTGAGCTTGTTTCTTGGCTTAGATTTAGAAAAAAGCGGGAAACGCAAAAAAAAAAATCTTTGGTAGTTTATACGTGATTCTTAGTTCCTCGCTCAGTATCACTCCTCTGTTTTCAAAAAAGGCTACCATGCTCTTTTATTTTGCTTAATTACTAGTGATTATTTCCCAAAAAAAAGTAAAAATATGTTTGCTTGCTTTTGTAGCATGTACTCGTATGTTGTCTCAAGAAAAAAAAACCAAAAAAAAATTAGGTGTTGGCTGTACCTTATGGTATTTACTAGTTCTATTGGAGTATTTTCAATGCGTTAGTTTTATTTTTATTTGGGTTTGGTCGTTGGATGGATTTTTTAGGGGTGTGGGAGGTTGGGGAACTCCGCCTATGATATTAGTGTTAAGTTTACGCTTAATATTACTGCATAGCCGGTCCCAAGCCCGGAAAAAGGAGGAGGGTCCGACCCGATACACCGTGATGTGCCAAAAAATCATGAGTTTTGCTTGAAAATTGCCCCTTTTCATTCGTCCAATTTCTTTTGTGGGTTATCGCCTGATTGCCGCATCATTCATCATATAGTTGAATGGACCAAATTTGTTCAGTTTTGAACATTGTGTTTCTGCCTGACACTTTGGTGAAAATTTGGTAGTGAAGTACTCCCACCATCCTATGAAACTTGTCTTAGATTGATATAAATTTTGATGTATCTTGATATTAAATAGTGTGTAGATACATCCAGCTCTCTGCAAATGTAAGACAACTTTCATGAGATGGAGTAGCTAGAGAGAGAGAGAGACGCAGAGGACAGAGGAGACATTTGCAAGCCTCATCCACAACAAAGGCAAGACGTCAGCCAGCTATGTCCGCCGCCTACAACCTCGCAGCCAAGCTCCGAGCGATGGATGCTACCTTCTCCGGCATTCATGGGCTCATCGACTCCAGATCACGCACATCCCTCACATCTTCTTCGTCCAAGAACCACCTTCGGATCCAACTGTCCACGCCGCTGGCCAAGAAACTGTTGCATCATCCGCAGCGACTACCGTCCTGGTGATCGACCTCAACGGTGGCCTCCCAGCTGTGGGTGCGGCCATATGCAGCGTTGAGGCGCAGTGGTGGTTCTTCCATGTGACGTGCCATGGTGTGCCTCTTCAGTCGATGGCCATGAAGGTGGGTGCGTGGAGGTTATGGACAAGGAGCTTTACATACATGAGCCGGCGAGGGCGGTGAATTAGATTTTTATGGAAGGAAATGAATGAAAATAGATTAATAACTTATAATGCCCCAGACCTAATGATGCCTGTGAAACGAACAACTGCACGCAGAGTTTCTCCTATAGGGAACACTTCTCTACGACTACAGTTCTCGTTCTAACGCCATACTCAAGGCTTAACGAAGAACTACACGTGGAGTTTTCTCCTATAGGATCCCTAGCGTAAGAACCCATGCCATATAAACATGCTAAAAAGATCAAGGGAAACACAAAACGACATCATTTCCACAATATACCTTATATGCGGTTTTTCATTTCGGGAACCCCCGACGGGTTTACACAAGCAAAGGAAATCAACTTTTTACCTTCACGATATCATGATACATCCATACAGGTGCCTTCAATATAGTTGCTCTTATTACAGGGAAGGTGGCTCTATCTCTCTACTCTTATGATCGGTGGTTGTGCTTCTGGTTGCTCGTTTCTTCATGTCCGTCTTTGCTACCGGAGTCTCGTTTTATAGGAGAGAGAGAGAGCAGCATCCACCCTCCATGTTCTCCATTATTGCTTCTACTTTCTTCTTGCTCATCATTCACCTATTTTGTAGGTCTTTCTAGGCTTCATAGGCTTTGTAGATGATAGGGGCATGAAGGCCGATGTGAAGCCCAATTTCAGGACTTCACCAGCCTAGTTATCTTATTTTATGTATTTTATATCTATGGTCATATGTGGGCCAATTAGGGATTTTAATAAGTTGAGTCAGTTTTGGTTTGGGCCTGTCCAAACCAAGTTAGGGAGGCCCACAAGGGCTGGCCGGCCACCACCCCCTCATATAAGGGCTAGGTGCGGCTAGGGTTAGGTTAGAACCAGTTCGAGTTTAGTCTAAACGCTATCGCGTGTGTGTGTGCTTGGTGAAGCATCCCTCCGGGGACGGCGCCACCGTTTATCTATCATAGTTGTTGCGGAGGTTCTTGTGTTCATCAAGGATTGTCGTGCTTTGGCTTTGAGGCGTGGTGATCTTCATCATGTTGCTTGCTGGATTTATCCCCTACTTTAGGTTGTGTTCCGCGCGTAATTGGAGGTATCTATCTACCCGGGTTCTCGTTGTGAAAGATTGGGCAACAACCAATGGGGATCAGCTGGGATCCCCTCATCATATGGTATCAGATTTCTGGGATGCTCACGGCGAGGTTTTGTTGATCGATCTCATTGGATCGGTTTGCATCGGAGGAGATTGGCTCAAGGTTGAAGGAGGTTGGGTGGAGGAAGATTGGTGCTGTTGTGGTGCAGTTTTTTCTATCATCCATGGCTGTTTCAGGTGTCAAAATCGTGACTTTTGGTGTTTGGAGTCAGGAGGAAGAAGGCAAATCGCGACAGGATCCGATGCTAGGACCGGCCGACCGGCCCCAGGACCGGCCGGGCCGGTGCCAGACCCAGCCAGACCGGCCCCTGGACCGGACCAGCCGGCGCCCAGGCCGGCCAGACCGGCTGCCAGGCCGGACCATCCGATTCCCAGGCCGGCGCAACAAGCTCCTAGACCGGCGGTTCAGCAGTCTTTTGCGACGGATTCTTTTCCAGGCGATGTTTTGGGCATGCGGTGTTCTCTTGGGAAGATGTCCTGTTTTGTTTTCAATGATTATCTTGACATCCGGAAGGGAGTAGAGCGTCATGCATCCAAACTTCATTGGTATTTACACCATTACGCGACAGTTGAGGAGTACGAACATTGGGAAAGGAACATGATATTGGGTTTCAATCGATGTCGATGATACAATGGAAAGTTCAGTGGGTATGATGCATATGTTCTCTCTCACTGGCGTGTGGACGAGGAGTTAGACAATTATTGGTGTGATGCGGTTGACGGAGGAGAATTTGCTTGTACTTGGGAGGACTTCAAGACTTTTCTTCGTGATGGTTTCATTTTACCGTATATGGAGGAAAGTGAGCAGCCGTCCGGAGTTGTGCATGCAATGGAGGAAGTTGGCACATGCATAGTTCCTATTCAGGAGGTTGGTCCAGTACCGACAGTCACTGAGGGCGACGTGATATCTTCAGAGGAGAAGGAACCTGGCTCTGATACCATGGACACTGTTGTGACTATGGAGGAGGATGTACCATTGAGTGGGTTGAATATGCAACTCAAGAAGGTACAAGATGATGCTTGCAAGACAATTGACAAGGGTCAGCGGTGGACTTTGTTTCAGACTCAGTGCATTCTAAAGGGCAAGGCTTGCAAGTTGATGATTGATGGTGGTAGATGTACTAATGGCATAAGCAAGGCGATGGTGGCAGCATTGGGGTTGTCTACATGGCGTCTTCCTGAAACTAAGCGTCTTGAGGGGTTGAATAGTTGTGGTATGCTAAAGATTACTCATAAGGTGCGTGTGCCATTTATAGTTGACGATTATGTTGATGAGATAGAGTGCGATGTGTTGCCATTGGAGGTGTGTGGATTGCTACTTGGGCGTCATTGGCAGTATGATCGCAATGTGACACATGCTGGGAGAAATACATATTCTTTTATGCATGGTGGCAAACAACGGACTTTGAAGCCTATGGGTGATGATCATATCAAGTCCGATGTGGAGTTGGTGGTACGCAAGGAGAAGTTGCACAAGCCTAAAGTGCAGCATGAGGTGCATGATGTTCCGAGCGTCGATGTTAGTGATATTTCAGTCATGCCTGTAGATGACAAACCAGTTCTTGTTGGTGACAAGCCGGATGAAGCTAATACTATTGTTGATGATGATGTGGCAGCATGTGCTACAATTCCAGTTTATGTTCATGCCAGTATACAGACTGATGATGTTTGTGTTGATAGTGTTTCAGTGCATATGGCGCAGATGCGTGTGGGAGGAGTGGGAGGCGAGCGCGTCAGTGGAGACAATGGGCAGCGGCATTACCGTGCTAGGAGTACTGCAGTCCAGTTTTCCGCGACACCGCGGATGCATAGAGGCAATGATGGTCGTGTTCGACAACTTTGTGGCCCAGGCATTACTCATTTGCAGGGTAGCACAAAGAGAGTTCATATTCAGCAACACAGGGTTCCATCAAGACCTCAGACATGTGGAGAAGAAAGGAGGCGCCAAGTGATGTATCAAGTCAAGCAAGCCGCGGGGCAGGATGTGGTGTGGAAGGCAAGCAAGACTTGAAGACGGCGCGGACATGTGATGTTCATATCACGTCACCTTTTCCAGAAGACCCTCACGCGTTGGGGACAATGCTTCTTGAAGGGGAGGAATATACGTGCATGAAGGCTGATGTGAAGCCCAATTTCAGGACTCCACCAGCCTAGTTATCTTATTTTATGTATTTTATAACTATAGTCATATGTGGGCCAATTAGGGATTTTAATAAGTTGAGTCGGTTTTGGTTTGGGCCTGTCCAAACCAAGTTAGGGAAGCCTACAAGGGCTGGCCGGCCACCACCCCCTCATATAAGGGCTAGGTGCGGCTAGGGTTAGGTTAGAACCAGTTTGAGTTAAGATTAGATGCTATCGCGTGTGTGCTCGGTGAATCAACCCTCCGGGGACGGTGCCGCCGTTTATCTATTACAGTTGTTGCGGAGGTTCTTGTGTTCATCAAGGATTGTCGTGCTTTGGTCTTGAAGGGTGGTGATCTCCATCACGTTGCTTGCTGGATTTATCCCCTACTTCAGGTTGCGTTCCGCACGTAATTGGAGGTATCTATCTACCCGGGTTCTCGCTGTGAAAGATCGGGCAGCACCTAGGAGGATCTGCTGGGAGCCCCTCATCACAAAGTCCTAGCAAAGTATGTTAGTCTCATCAAGGACATGTACGATAATGCTGCGACAAGTGTTTGAAGAAGAGATGGCGATACCGATGACTTCCCGACTAAAATAGGACTACACCAGGGGTCAGCTTTGAGCCCTTATCTATTTGATTTGGTGATGGATGAGGTCACAAGAGATATACAAGGAGATATCCCATGGTGTATGCTCTTAGTGGATGATGTGGTCCTAATCGATGATAGTCGAACGGGGGTCAATAGGAAGTTAGAACTATGGAGATAAACCTTGGAATCGAAAGGTTTTAGACTTAGTAGAACTAAAATCGAGTACATGATGTGTGGTCTTAGTACTAATAGGCACGAGGAGGAGGAGGAGGTTAGCCTGGATGAGCAGGTGGTGCCTCAGAAGGACACCTTTCGATACTTGGGGTCAATCCTGCACAAGGATGGGGATATTGATGAAGATGTGAACCACCGGATCAAAGCCGGATGGATGAAGTGGCGCCAAGCTTCTGGCATTTTTTGTGATAAGAGTGCCACAAAAGCTAAAAGGCAAGTTCTATAGGACGGCGGTTCGACCCGCAATGTTGTATGGCGCTGAGTGTTGGGCGACTAAAAGGCGGCATGTTCAACAGTTAGGTGTGGCGGAGATGCGCATGTTGAGATGAATGTGTGACCACAGGAGGAAGGACCGAGTCCGGAATGATGATATACGAGATAGAGTTGGGGTAGCACCGATTGTAGAGAAGCTTGCCCAACACCGTCTAAGATGGTTTGGCCATATTCAGCGCAGGCCTCCAGAAGCTCCAGTGCATTGTGGACGGCTAAAGCGTGCTGATAATATCAAGAGAGGATGGGGTAGACCAAACTTGACATGGGAGGAGTCCGTAAAGAGAGATCTGAAGGACTGGAGTATCATCAAAGAACTAGCCATGGAAAGAGCCGTGTGGAAGCTTGTTATCCATGTGCCCGAACCATGAGTTGGTTACAAGATCTTATGGGTTTCACCTCTAGCCTACCCAAACTAGTAAAATGCCCGTGCGTTGCCACGGAAACGCAATACATGAAAAGAAACTAAAAAGATAGTAAATACAATCATCATGTCATCAACCTATAGCATTGTTCCTAAATAATAGCACTGACTTAGGATGAGACGGAGCACTGCGGCGGCATCAAAACAAGCAAATAGAAAAATAGTCATCATGCCATCTTATGAGCCTTGTCTTTTTTCAAATGTAAGATTGAGAGGAAGATTCCTTACATGTGAGTGAAGCACGTACACAAATCCATTCCATTCCATTGTGAGCGAACAACTTCTGGACAAACCTACTTGTCGGCACCAAGATTTGTCTATGAAGTGTGACGAAGGGAAACAGACGACAGAACACTTTCGTTTTCTAGATAGCAAAGTTATAAATCCATTAAAGATGTTAAAAATCATACAAATAATTTTCTATGTCGCATTTTACCATGTCCTTGTCCTTTCATAAAGCAAACATTTCAAGTGAATAGTAGCTCCCTGAAGATTGTAGTGCTACGAAAAGAAGAAAATAAAATCATAGTGATACCCTAGGAAAAATAGTGGGAAAAAGTACATAATAGATAGTACAATATCACTTTTTGCAAATGAACTCTGTGAACACAATAAGGTGGAGACTTCAATGTCTTCCTTGTTCAACCACTATGGCACCAAATGTAGCAAACTCTTCTTTGATTTCTTCTCTACTGCATATCAACATTAAAGAAAAATAATTAGCAACAACGCCCATAAATAATGTCCCACATTATAGTCTTAATCAGAAGTGAGAACATCAAGTTGCCTATTTTAGCGGATATGAATGTTGAGCCAATGGTTTACAAAAAGTAGCAAGTATATTCCAAACTTTACAATTCCTCACAACATATAGTGCATCTGCATATGTTGTTTAGCGGACAAATAAAAATATAACTGGAATTTCCTTAGTGGATCTGCACAAACTATGAGCCAGTTATTTGTTTAATTCGAATCATGAAATAAGCTGTGCTTCAATTATATCTGAAACTATGACTTTCACATTATACTACACTTAAATACAAAATTGTGTGTGCTTATACACATGTAGTTTATTCATCCAAAACAATAGCTACACATGAAAACAAACCAGAATTAAACAAGACTGACACTTCCAGGCAAAGATCGAACTAAACCAATCCAGACCCTGATGCTAAATTACCACACCAACCAACTTTTCCAGGGTTGTATTCTACGCATGTGCTCTACTCTATGGCAGCTTGAGCCACATACAAGCGAACCCATCATCACCTCGTAGACTCAGGAGCAAGGGGACACTTTCGGGATAAGCTTATAGGTTCAGTGCATCTTGTGCAAGGAAAACCCCACAATTGTGTGGGCAATCACCGTGACAGAGACACAAATCTGCTCGGGGGCTGCTCGCTGATCCAGTTTGGCCTAGCGAACAATAGATATAACACTATGTTCAGAAAATACCGGCGAAGGGAGCAAAATACTACACAAAATATTAGTGAAAAAGCACCATCCAAATGATCTACTCCCTAGATCCGATACATAATAAGTGTCAGGAACTCAGGATCTTAATTCAAAGTAATACTGCTGTCTTGGTAAAATCCGGACACTATTTACGGATCGAAGGAGCAATATATTGATTGCACTCCAAAGTTCTTAAAATCATAATTGTCTCAAATGGTAGAAAATGTGTAACATTAGATGAATGTTGTGAATGAGGAAACCCCTACTGAACTTTATAGAGTTTCATTGGTACATCTTAAAGCGGATAATGTGTCTATAAACTTTGATCAATTTGCAAGCAAACTATAAAGACTGTACAAATAGGTAAATATTTTGTGTACATCATCCCATGTACATCCCTAACTAATTACCACATTCTAGCTATATGGAGATATTGAGAAGACCAGGTAAAATAAGTCCTAATTAATCATAGGCAGAATATTTCCAGTAGCCAATTTGCATGCCTGGAACACTAAAACTATTGCAGGCTACCCATGAAAAGAATCTTTTTCACTCAAGGAATGCCATAATAAACATCTGAATCAAACTGCTCTCCCGATGGAAAGCATATTTTTCACTCAAGGAATTATGAGGAGTAGAATCCAAGAAATTATTCGTTGGTGAAAACATGTTATATCTTAGCGTTAAAATAGTCTTTACCAAATAGAAGGTTTGGATCTTCTCCTTTTTTTTCTAAAAATGGCGGAATTTTTTATTCCACAAGGTAAAACTACAGCGGCATATAACCAAAAACTATGTTTGAACCACAGTAACGATTATGATTTAACACTTCTATGCCCACCAGTTTGTGGCGCATGGTATTCAAATAAGCGCAACATGCACTATGAATCTATTATGAAAAAATTATAAAAAATAAATTTGAAATGTCAAAAAAATCGAAATAAAATTTTGCTTGTACATCCGAACGTTCTATGTTTAAAGGACGAGATGTCGCCTAGAGGGGGGTGAATAGGCGTTTTTAAAAACTCTTACGGATTTGTCTTGTAAGAATGCGGAATTAAACTAACGTTTATTTTACAAGCACAAATCCTAAATATGCTAGGCTCACATAAGTGCAACAACAACAACTAGAGCTAAGCAAGATAGGTACAAGATATATGTAGCACAAGTGATAGCAAGATATATATATATATATATATATATATATATATATATATATATATATATATATATATGACATATTCATGCTACACCCGGGTGTAGTTACTCCCACGTGTGTTTCACACAATCTAGGTAGTATCTATCATACCGAAGAGTATATACATGTAGTATGAAGTATATAAGAATATTTTGGTAGTATATATACTACTTTGTAGGTAGTATGTACACTTTTTTACGTACACTATTTCTTTACGTATAAATATGCATGTATTTTGTATATATAGTGCAAACTATGGGTGTATTTAAATTTTTTTCACCAAAGTTGGTATGGAGTATCTTAGATATAGTGTACGAATATACTCAAACCAATAAAGTATGTTATATACTTCCGCATGGTAGTATATGAGACGTGGGTGTAGTTACACCCAGGAGTAGGAAGTATTTATCCTATATATATATATATATATATATATATATATATATATATATATATATATATATAGGTAAATTAACTGGTGCTCCTAGGTGCCCGGGCACCATACGTAGATACGCGTATTTTTGCTTTGTAGTACACATACCTGAGGGTATACATACCTAAGTTACACATACCTAAGGTATACATACCTAAGATATGCATACTCAAGTGATACATACCTAAGATATTGCATATCTAAGGTGTACGTACACTGATACGTGTATATATATGTTAGGTATGTGTAACTTGCATGTGTGTATGTTAAGTATGTAAATGTTAGGTATGTGTAACTTGTATGTGTATATGTTAGGTATGTAAACCTTAGGTATGTGTAATTTAGACACGTACACTCCAGGTATGTACGAAATACACGTTGGGTGCCCATGCTCCTAGGTGCCCCATCTGAGCTTATATATCCAAAATAGTGGGCTACCATGGTGGCTAGCTGTGCATACCATAGCAGCCGTCTGATCTCCTATATGTTACACTAGATATACACTGGGGAGCACACTCTTCAAACGGAATACACTAACGCTGTCACATACACAGCTGGCCGGGAGCACGTTATTCAAATTTTGAATCCACATCAATTTCTGCAATACACTTTGCAATACAAAGATGTTGTAAATGCTGCTAGCTGTCCAGGAAAAATTAACGCATAACGAACTGTACTACACTACGAATTACAAATGGCAGATACGCCTTATCCCAACACCACTCAAAGTGCAAAACGAAGTGCAAATCAAACTGCATATTTAGACGTCTCCAAAATATCAGACCATAAGACTTGCACTCCTTTCGGCACCCCTAGTGTATTAGCAAGCAGCTGACTTCCTTTTTCTTCTAAATTATTGTTTAGGTGAGCTCATGCACATCTGAAAAGACGTGATTCACTCATCATCAACAATGTGCATTCGACTAGTTTGATTTCAACAAGTTTCAGTTCTGCAAGTTTTGATTCTTTTGATACTGCATTTATCTACGTTTGCATTTCTGTTATGGGATTCAAGAAAGTAAGTGGGTTTTTTACTGTAGGGAGTGAGGCCGTTCGTGAAGCTGGCGCCGGTGGTGGTCTGCTCGATGGACTTTGACGGCTCGCCGGAGGATTCGTCCTTCACCGCGTACCCGCGGACACACCCTCGGGGGCGGCTGTGCTGTCGACCATAGGGAACACGAGCGGCGGCGGCATCGTGGGATTGGCAACCCGCTGTCATCCTATGAGCTACACCACAAGATCAGCCAGGTGGGAGGTTTTGCTTCGCGCGCCACCAGCACCGTGATGAAAGCCGCGCTGGGCGAGACGAGGGTGGCGATTGTCACAACGACAACAGGGATGGGCATTCCCGCGCTGACGTGTGGAGACTAATGCTGCGGTGGCTCTGGCTGCCTCGGGTTCCCTTGATGGCATCTGAATCTGCTCGAGATCCGGCGACGGACCCCTGATGGCGATGTCCCTGGTACCTGTATTCCACGCCGGTCACCCACCGCGGCCTGGGGAAGTTCCTGCTTCACCACTATCTTGGAGGCGCGGAGTCTTCGCGGAGGCACGCGGTGTGCCCCTGACGTCAGGGAGGTGGGAGGCGCGCGAGATTGGTCTCCCCGTTAGGTGCTGGAGAGGTCGAGGGAGGATGGGCTGGCCTCCGCTCGCAGGCGGCCTGCGCGTGCGTGCTGGGTATTCGACCGGGCATACTACCTCCAGCCTCGGCACAACAACAACAAGGTAAGAGAGATGGAGGTTGGGGTCGCCTGTGCAAGCCCTGCCTCCACCGGCCCCTTCATCGGCGGCTGTCGCAACCCAGGAAGCCACACGAAGCAAAGATCAAGGCGACGAGGAAGAGCACTACGGAGTCGGACACGAGGTAGGAGGAGTCGTAGGACGGCACGAGCCCATATTTTGGTGCAAAAGATTCGTCTCCTGCCTCCCTGATTTGCAGAAAGTTTGGGTGGCTTTCACGGGGAATCGTTTTTGTTTTGGTAATTAAGGAGAAGTATCTGGGATTTGGTTTGCTCCCGATTTTGCTTCATGCTTTTGTATAGTGTGGATTTGTGCTACAGATTTGGGTTTTCCAGATCAGTTTGTGGGTGCTAGAGCAACACAATTTGGGTACAGTTCATGTTATCATGTTTCTGTTTTTTGTTCTGACGGCAAAGTGCGAATAATTCTCCTTTCAAGAGACCTGGGTAAGGTCGTTGATATTCTGGCAATCTGCTTCAATCCAAACGCCAACCGCGCTGTCCAATGAAAGTGCATTTTCATGGTTGAAGAACCAACACAAAAGTCAGTCCATAGCACATGCAGTTTTTTCGTAGCTCAGTGAAACGCCAAACCAACTATCCAATGAAAGTGCAAATGAATCACTGGACGATACGAAAAAATAGGTTGAAGACTGCTGGACGCACTCTGCACACACCGGTGCCACGGATGGATCACTCTGCATATACCGGTTCAAAATGAGCAATGTCCGGTTGAGGAGTAATTTCAGTTGCAATTTTCATTGTACATATACAGCTACTGTCAAAGGCATGCAAATGCCAGCTCTTTCCATCCTGACATGGCAAAACGAACGACAGTGACGACGGTAGTTTCAAACGCAGTTCTGATGGTAATCCCAAGTTTTCACTTCAGGTATAGAACTTTGCCAGAGGGAGTCATTATAATAAATTCTTGCATAATAGACTGGCTGGCAACACTATTAGTTTTTGTTTGTACAACATAATCTTACTGTTTCATATATCCATACCAATTGATATCCACATCAAAATACAGATTACAGAGTTACCCATACATAATTTTATCCACATCAAAATACAGTATCCAAAATGTAACTATAGATCAAAATGCATCAGTATATGTAGTTATTTCCTTGAGAAAAGCAGTGGGTGCTGATTGCAAGATTAGCAATGCAAACTGGAGATTAGCTATGCAAAGAAAGAAGTTGGTGTTGAGTTATTTTGTCTTGCACATAGCAGCCGCTGCTGGCTGTATACGATAGTGTAAAAACAGAAGTACAACACAAGTGTATTGTGAAATGTATTTATGTTTGTACTACAGTTAGATTTACACTTCAACCGTTGCTCATATTCTACAGTGTAGAATACAAAACTACACAGCTGCCAGCATGCTAACGGTTGTAACGGCCAAGACATAAACGTTACCTCACTCCACTTGTACACATGGTAATCTTTGATCCCATTGATTTGCATGCACACTATATCCAATGGCTAAAACAGGGTGCGTAGCTAGCCACCATGGTAGCAAATCCGCGTTGATATATATATATATAAACTTCAAGCACGATGGCTATCAGAAGGAAAGAAAGCTCGGGTATAGAAATAACCGAGGCACGCGGAGACGAGGATGTATTCCCGTGTTCCCTTCCTTTGCAAGAAGGTACGTCACGTTTGGAGGAGTGGAGGTCCCACGAAGGATTCCCCAACGCCACGAAGGCTCACCCTATTCTCCGAGCCAAACCCACGAAGGATAATGACCCTTTCCTTATGGTTAGCTTTTCCTTCACTCCGGAGATGGCAAGCTCCAAAATCACTTCACAAGCTCCACGAAGGAGAAGCCCGGGCCTCTTCACAATCTTCCTTGAAGAGATCACCGGAGCACCAATCGCCAAGCCAACTAGAAGGTCTCCCTCCAAGAGTAACAAGCTCACGGTCTCTCACTCGAACTAATCGTGGTGGAGAGCTCAACACTATGCAATGATGCAAAGCAAGAACACTAGAGGTGTTCAAATCCTTCACACTGAAATCCCACCAAAGCAACAAATGCTAGGATGAGATTAGAGAGAAAGAACAAAGAGGAAATCAACAAATGACTCCAAGATCTAGATCCCAAGAGTTCCCCTCACAAAGAGGAGGAATGGATTGGTGGAGTTGTAGATCTAGATTTTCTCTGTTAGATCCCTTAAGAATGAGCAAGAATCATGGGGGGATCAAGAGATAGGGCAAGTTCTTCAAAGGCAACAATGAAAGAGAGAGAGTGTAAGAACTTAGCTTGCCCAAGGTGGAAGAAGGGCTATTTATAGCCCAAGACGAAATCTAACCGTTGAGTGAGAAAAACAGGCAGAAAGTCGGGCAACCCGGTATACAGCCCGGCAGGGCCGGACCAGGTACCGGGCCACCCGGTAGCACACTCGGCAGGCCGGGCCACGGGCCAGGCCACCCGGCAGCAGCACCCGGCAGGCCGAGACACATGCCGGGATGACCGGGAGGCTGGGCCGATCGGCACCACACTCGGTGGGCCGAGCCAGATGCCGACCCGCCCGGTAGCAGCACTCAGCTGGCCGGGCTGGGTGCCGGACTGACCGGCAGCAGCACCCGATGGACCGGGCCAGATACCGGAATTCGAGACCCTTAAAAACATTTTCTTTTTCTTTAAAAATAGAAAATGCTCCCGAACTCCGATTGACATGAAACCAATTTTGTTGGAAATATAACGACAGATAGAACCCAACAAAAACGGTGAAGGCGTCCAAATTTTTTGTTGGAGACTCTTCACATGATATTTTTAGATGATTCTAGAGAGGGAGTCTCCCACAGTCAAGAAACGGTGAAGGCGTCCAAACTCGAAAACACAATAGAAGATGCATGCGGATTCCGTTTTCGATGAACTTGGGCTTGTTGTAAAGCTAGCAACAAGCTCAAGAACCTCACACAGATAAACACCAAGAAGCAATAGGGATATGCAAAGTATGCAAAGGATTGAGCTCCCTAAGACAATGCGATCAAGTTACCCAACCGAAAGCCCCTCTTGATAGTGCGACTATCTATCCTATAATCCGGTCTTCCAACAACCACCTTGAGACCGGTAAAAGGAAAACCTAGCAAGGACATACCTTTGCCTTGCGCATCTCGCTTGATCTTGATGATAGCTCTTCAAGCTCCACCCAAATCGGAATGCCTCACTTGATCATTGTTGCTTCGTGAAGACTCACAATTGCTCCCCCATACACCATGATGAGATAGCTCCATTGATGCACATCTTCACATGTCCATTATCACCAAATGGACGGCAAGCTTCAAGCATATGATCCTCTTGAGATGCTCAACTTGAACTTGCCCAAATCAACCTTGATGACGATCACTACTTGATGTCATCCTCTCATGGGCTATATGAGATCTCACTTTTGATGCATGCCCATGGAAAGATACCTAACCCACATAGACAACACAAGGGCACATATATGATGGGTTAGTTCATAAAGCATAATTGACAAGGCTTACCATACCACATGACTTCACGTGGCACATTCTTCATGCTTCATGTGTTGACCAATCTTGAATCTATTCTTCACTCTTTGTATTGGTCAACCTTGTATCTTCTCATGCTCTACAATACTATATTGAGGTGTATATAGAATTCTTCATTTGTTTGCATGCTCTAAATCTTAGTCAACCATAGCTCAACTTATGAGACTATCATGACACCGAATTAGAGCCATAACTTGAATTCTTCACTTGGAATCAAGCACTCAAGATCATGATCATTTGTTGCTTATATCATAAGCTAGAGCATGGCTAATATTGAGTTCCACATAAGAACTCCATCTTCATTTCTTCTTCTTGGTCATATCACATATATATCTTCAAATCGATGATCTTGATGCCAGTACACAAGGTATATCTTTATCTTCATGGCATCCATACTTGAATCCAACACATGGAATACAAGTAGTACTTATGGAATATTCCTTCATATAAACTCAATGAAAACATTAGTCCATAGGGGTTGTCACTAATCACCAAAACCACACATAGGGGCAATATACCCTTACAATCTCCCTGATACGTCTCCAACGTATCGATAATTTCTTATGTTCCATGCTACTTTATTGATGATACCTACATGTTTTATGCACATTATATGTCATATTTATGCATTTTCTCGAACTAACCTATTAACAAGATGCCGAAGAGCCAGTTCTGTTTTCTGCTGTTTTTGGTTTCAGAAATCCTAGTAAGGAAATATTCTCGGAATTGGACGAAATCTTCGCCCAGGGTCCTATTTTTGCACGGAGCTTCCAGAAGACCGAAGAGGGAAGGAAGTGGGGCCACGAGGCGCCGACACCATAGGGCGGCGCGACCCAGGCCCTAGCCGCGCCGGCCTGTGGTGTGGGCCCCTCGCGCCGCCTCTTGACCTACCCTTCCGCCTACTTAAAGCCTCCGTCGCGAAACCCCGCACCGAGAGCCACGATACGGAAAACCTTCCAGAGACGCCGCCGCCGCGAATCCCATCTCGGGATTCAGGAGATCGCCTCCGCACCCTGCCGGAGAGGGATTCATCTCCCGGAGGACTCTTCATCGCCATGATCGCCTCCGGAGTGATGAGTGAGTAGTTCACCCCTGGACCATGGGTCCATAGCAGTAGCTAGATGGTCGTCCTCTCCTTGTTGTGCTTCATTGTTGGATCTTGTGAGCTGCCTAACATGATCAAGATCATCTATCTGTAATACTATATGTTGTGTTTGTCGGGATCCGATGGATAGAGAATACTATGTTATGGTGATTATCAATCTATTGTTTATGTGTTGTTTATGATCTTGCATGCTCTCCGTTATTAGTGGAGGCTCTGGCCAAGTTTGTACTCTTAACTCCAAGAGGGAGTATTTATGCTCGATAGTGGGTTCATGCCTTCATTGACACCTGGGACAGTGACAGAAAGTTCTAAGGTTGTGATGTGCTGTTGCCACTAGGGATAAAACATTGATTCTATGTCTAAGGATGTAGTTGTCGATTACATTACGCACCATACTTAATGCAATTGTCTGTTGCTTTGCAACTTAATACTGAATGGGGTTCGGATAATAACCTGAAGGTGGACTTTTTAGGCATAGATGCGTTGGATGGCGGTCTATGTACTTTGTCGTAATGCCCAATTAAATCTCACTATATTTATCATATCATGTATATGCATTGTTATGCCTTTCTCTATTTGTCAATTGCCCGACTGTAATTTGTTCACCCAACATGCTTTTATCTTATGGGAGAGACACCTCTAGTGAACTGTGGACCCCGGTCCTATTCTTTACATAGCATACAATCTACTGCAATTGTGTTTTACTGTTTTCTTGGAAACAATCATCTTCCACTCGATACGTTTAATCCTTTGTTACAGCAAGCCGGTGAGATTGACAACCTCACTGTTTCGTTGGGGCAAAGTACTTTGGTTTTGTTGTGCAGATTCCACGTTGGCGCCGAATCCTGTTGTTGCGCCGCATCACATTTCGCCACCATCAACCTTCAACGTGCTTCTTGGCTCCTCTGGTTCGATTCAACCTTGGTTTCTTTCGAGGGAAAACTTGCCACTGTGCGCATCATACCTTCCTCTTGGGGTTCCCAACGGACGTGTACATCTACGCGCATCAAGCCTTTTTCGGCGCCGTTGCCGGGAGATCAAGACACGCTGCAAGGGGAGTCTCCACTTCTCAATCTCTTTACTTTGTTTTTGTCTTGCTTTATTTTATTTACTACTTTGTTTGCTGCACCTAAACAAAACACAAAAAAATTAGTTGCTAGTTTTACTTTATTTACTGTCTTGCTCTCTATATCAAAAACACAAAAAAATTAGTTACTTGTCTTTACTTTATTCGCCTTGTTTACTTTTTGCTTATTGCATCATGTTTCCTTTTAATTTCACCACAAAAGACATACCGGTAGGACGTGGGTCCATAGTTGGGAGAAATAATATAGAAGAATTTTTCAATCATGTTAGTATTACTGAAGATTTTGAAGATAGACACTTGGTAGAACTTGCACCTACCTATGAAATTGCTGCTGCTGCTTTAGTTCGCATGTTGGAAACTAAATTTGTTAATCTCAATCCTATAATCCAACACATGTTTCTTACACTTGGTGATATGGAAGAGGGGAAAAGAAAGATTTTGTTTTAGAAACCCTTCTTAGAGAATTTGGTGGTCTAGCAAGAGAGGCTAGAAAGGTTTTTGCTAAATTTAATATGCTAGGTTCTCATACCAATTTTATTGGTCTCCTTGAAAAAATGGACATGGGTAGAATAAGGTACACTAATAATATTAATGATGGTGGGGAGATCAAAGAACCAATACCATGTAAACTCCTAGCTATGAATGATGCACTAGAAAATAACTATGCTTGGCTTGTTCTGAAAATTTGTTCGATGAGAGTAGCAAGCCTAAGACTAATGAAAAGGGAGACGCTAAAACTTATATATCCAATATATTATGCTTGGTTGAGAAAACTCCCAATACCCCTGGTTATGATGGTGATGCTTCTTCGTTTGAAAATACTTGATTTGCACTTTCTGCGCCTGGCGTTAAAGAAAAGCGCTTATGGGAGACAACCCATGTTTTTACTACAGCAATTTTTTGTTTTGTTGAGTCTTGGAAGTTTTTTACTACTGTAGCAACCTCTCCTTATCATGTTTTTGTGCCAAGTAAAGTTTCCATGTCGAAGTTGATGTTATATTTGGGATCGCTGCGCAGAAACAGCATTGCTGTCTGTTAAGAATCTGGGCACAGTTCTCTGTAGAAAATTCGAAAAATCTGCCAATTTACGAGCGTGATCCTCAGATATGTACGCAACTTTCATTAGTTTTGAGTTTTTCCATTTGAGCAAGTCTGGTGCCAGCTTTAAATTCGTCTTTACGGACTGTTCTGTTTTTGACAGATTCTGCCTTTTATTTCGCATTGCCTCTTTTGCTATGTTGGATTCATTTCTTCGATCCATTAATGTCCAGTAGCTTTATGCAATGTCCAGAAGTGTAAAGAATGATTGTGCCACCTCTGAATGTGTGAATTATTAATTGTGCACTAACCCTCTAATGAGTTTGCTTGAAGTTTGGTGTGAAGGAAGTTTTCAAGGGTCAAGAGAGGAGTATGATATACTATGATCAAGAGGAGTGAAAGCTCTAAGCTTGGGGATGCCCCCGTGGTTAACCCCTGCATATTCTAAGAAGACTCAAGCGTCAAAGCTTGGGGATGCCCAAGGCATCCCCTTCTTCATCGACAACATCATCAGGTTCCTCCCCTGAAACTATATTTTTATTCAGTCACATCTTGTGTTCTTTACTTGGAGCGTCGGTTTGTTTTTGTTTTTGTTTTTGTTTGAATAAAATGGATCCTAGCATTCACTTTGTGGGAGAGAGACACGCTCCGCTGTTGCATATGGACAAATATGTCCTTAGGCTTTACTCATAATGTTCAAGGCGAAGTTTCTTCTTCGTTAAATTGTTATATGGTTGGAATTGGAAAATGCTACATGTAGTAATTCTAAAATGTCTTGGATAATGTGATACTTGGCAAATGTTGTGCTCATGTTTAAGCTCTTGCATCATATGCTTTGCACCCATTAATGAAGAAATACATAGAGCTTGCTAAAATTTGATTTGCATATTTGGTCTCTCTAAGGTCTAGATAATATCTAGTATTGAGTTTTGAACAACAAGGAAGACGGTGTAGAGTCTTATAATGTTTACAATATGTCTTTTATGTGAGTTTTGCTGCACCGGTTCATCCTTGAGTTTGCTTCAAATAACCTTGCTAGCCTAAACCTTGTATCGAGAGGGAATACTTCTCATGCATCCAAAATCCTTGAGCCAACCACTATGCCATTTGTGTCCACCATACCTACCTACTACATGGTATTTCTCCGCCATTCCAAAGTAAATTGCTTGAGTGCTACCTTTAAAATTCCATCATTCACCTTTGCAATATATAGCTCATGGGACAAAATAGCCTTAAAAACTATCGTAGTATTGAATATGTACTTATGCACTTTATCTTTTATTAAGTTGCTTGTTGTGCGATAACCATGCTTCGGGGAACGCCATCAACTATTGTTGAATATCATGTGAGTTGCTATGCATGTCCGTCTTGTCTGAAGGATCTATCATTTTAGTGGTTGGAGCATGCAAAATTGTTAGAGAAGAACATTGGGCCGCTAACTAAAGCCATGAATCATGGTTGAAGTTTCAGTTTTGGACATATATCCTCAATCTCATATGAGAATAATAATCATTGCTACGTGCTTATGCATTTAAGAGGAGTCCATTATCTGTTGTCCATGTTGTCCCGGTATGGATGTCTAAGTTGAGAATAATCAAAAGCGAGAAATCCAAAATGCGAGCATTCTCCTTAGACCTTTGTACAGGCGGCATGGAGGTGCCCCTTTGTGACACTTGGTTGAAACATGGCATGCAAAGATCCGGTAGTCCAAGCTAAGTAGGACGAGGTGCGGACACTATTAGTATACTATGCATGAGGCTTGCAACTTGTAAGATATAATTTACATAACTCATATGCTTTATTACTACCGTTGACAAAATTGTTTCATGTTTTCAAAATAAAAGCTCTAGCACAAATACAGCAATCGATGCTTTCCTCTTTGAAGGACCATTCTTTTACTTTTATTGTTGAGTCAGTTTACCTATCTCCCTCCACCTTAAGAAGCAAACACTTGTGTGAACTGTGCATTGATTCCTACATACTTGCATATTGCACTTGTTATACTACTTTATGTTGACAATATCCATGAGATATACATGTTATAAGTTGAAAGCAACCGCTGAAACTTAATCTTCCTTTGTGTTGCTTCAACACATTTACTTTGATTTATTGCTTTATGAGTTAACTCTTATGCAAGACTTATTGATGCTTGTCTTGAAGTAATATTCATGAAAAGTCTTTGCTATATGATTCACTTGTTTACTCATGTCATTACCTTTGTTTTGATCGCTGCATTCATTACATAAGTTTACAAATAGTATGATCAAGATTATGATGGCATGTCACTTCAGAAATTATCTTTGTTATCGTTTTACCTGCTCGGGAGAGCTAAGCTGGGGATGCTGATACGTCTCCAACGTATCGATAATTTCTTATGTTCCATGCTACTTTATTGATGATACCTACATGTTTTATGCACATTATATGTCATATTTATGCATTTTCTGGAACTAACCTATTAACAAGATGCCGAAGAGCCAGTTGCTGTTTTCTGCTGTTTTTGGTTTCAGAAATCCTAGTAAGGAAATATTCTTGGAGTTGGACGAAATCTTCGCCCAGGGTCCTATTTTTGCACGGAGCTTCCAGAAGACCGAAGAGGGAAGGAAGTGGGGCCACGAGGCGCCGACACCATAGGGCGGCGCGGCCAGGCCCTAGCGCGCCATGGTGTGGGCCCCGCGCCGCCTCTTGACCTACCCTTCCGCCTACTTAAAGCCTCGGTCGCGAAAACCCCAGGACCGAGAGCCACGATACGGAAAACCTTCCAGAGACACCGCCGCCGAATCCCATCTCGGGGATTCAGGAGATCGCCTCCGGCACCTGCCGGAGAGGGGATTCATCTCCCGGAGAACTCTTCATCGCCATGATCGCCTCCGGAGTGATGAGTGAGTAGTTCACCCTGGACCATGGGTCCATAGCAGTAGCTAGATGGTCGTCTTCTCCTTGTTGTGCTTCATTGTTGGATCTTGTGAGCTGCCTAACATGATCAAGATCATCTATCGTAATACTATATGTTGTGTTTGTCGGGATCCGATGGATAGAGAATACTATGTTATGGTGATTATCAATCTATTGTTTATGTGTTGTTTATGATCTTGCATGCTCTCCGTTATTAGTAGAGGCTCTGGCCAAGTTTGTACTCTTAACTCCAAGAGGGAGTATTTATGCTCGATAGTGGGTTCATGCCTTCATTGACACCGGGGAGTGACAGAAAGTTCTAAGGTTGTGATGTTTGTTGCCACTAGGGATAAAACATTGATTCTATGTCTAAGGATGTAGTTGTCGATTACATTACGCACCATACTTAATGCAATTGTCGTTGCTTTGCAACTTAATACTGAATGGGGTTCGGATGATAACCTGAAGGTGGACTTTTTAGGCATAGATGCAGTTGGATGGCGGTCTATGTACTTTGTCGTAATGCCCAATTAAATCTCACTATATTTATCATATCATGTATATGCATTGTTATGCCTTTCTCTATTTGTCAATTGCCCGACTGTAATTTGTTCACCCAACATGCTTTTATCTTATGGGAGAGACACCTTGATACGTCTCCAACGTATCGATAATTTCTTATGTTCCATGCTACTTTATTGATGATACCTACATGTTTTATACACATTATATGTCATATTTATGCGTTTTCCGGAACTAACCTATTGACGAGATGCCGAAGTGCGAGTTCCTGTTTCTGCTGTTTTGGTTTCAGAAATCCTAGTAACGAAATATTCTCGGAATCGGATGAAATCAACGCCCAGGTTCCTATTTTTCCCGGAACCATCCAGAACACCCGAGCCGCCGAGAGGGAAGCCTGTGGGCCCCACACCACACCCGGCGCGGCCGGAGGGGCGCCGCCCTATGGTGTGGTGGCCCCGGCCCCCTCCGAGGCTGCCCTTTCCCCTATATAAAGCCCTGCGTCGAAAACCCTTACGGAGGAAGCCACGGTACGCGAAACCTTCCGGAGCCGCCATCGCGAAGCCAAGATCTGGGGGACAGGAGTCTCTGTTCCGGCACCCTGCCGGATGGGGAAGTGCCCTCGGAAGGCTTCTCCATCGACACCGCTGCCATCTCCACCGCCATCTTCATCACCGCTGCTGCTCCCATGAGGAGGGAGTAGTTCTCCATCGAGGCTCGGGGCTGTACCGGTAGCTATGTGGTTCATCTCTCTCCTATGTACTTCAATACAATAATCTCATGAGCTGCCTTACATGATTGAGATTCATATGATGATGCTTGTAATCTAGATGTCATTATGCTAGTCAAGTGAGTTTTACTTATGTGATCTCCGGAGACTCCTTGTCCCACGTGTGTAAAGGTGACAGTGTGTGCACCGTGTGGGTCTCTTAGGCTATATTTCACAGAATACTTATTCACTGTTATGAATGGCATAGTGAAGTGCTTATTTATATCTCTTTATGATTGCAATATGTTTTGTATCACAATTTATCTATGTGCTACTCTAGTGATGTTATTAAAGTAGTTTTATTCCTCCTACACGATGTAATGGTGACAGTGTGTGCATCCGTGTTAGTACTTGGTTTATGCTATGATCATGATCTCTTGTAGATTGCGAAGTTAACTATTGCTATGATAGTATTGATGTGTATTATTCCTCCTACATAAGCATGAAGGTGACAGTGTGCATGCTATGCTAGTACTTGGTTTAGTCGTTTTATCTATCTTACACTCTAAGGTTACTTAAATATGAACATTTAATTGTGGAGCTTGTTAACTCCGGCATTGAGGGTTCGTGTAATCCTACGCAATGTGTTCATCATCCAACAAGAGAGTGTAGAGTATGCATTTATCTATTCTGTTATGTGATCAATGTTGAGAGTGTCCACTAGTGAAAGTCTAATCCCTAGGCCTTGTTCCTAAATCTGCTATCGCTGCTTGTTGTTTTACTGAATTACTACTGCTGTGTTACTACGCTAGTTTACTTCCTACAATATTACTACCATCAACGCACGCCAGCAAGCTATTTTTTTACTACTCATATTCATTCATACCACTTGTATTTCACTATCTCTTCGCCGAACTAGTGCACCTATTAGGTGTGTTGGGGACACAAGAGACTTCTTGCTTTGTGGTTGCAGGGTTGCATGAGAGGGATATCTTTGACCTCTTCCTCCCCGAGTTCGATAAACCTTGGGTAATCCACTTAAGGGAAACTTGCTGCTGTTCTACAAACCTCTGCTCTTGGAGGCCCAACACTGTCTACAAGAATAGAAGCACCCGTAGACATCAAGTAATTTTCTGGCGCCGTTGCCGGGGAGGAAAGGTAAAAGGCACTCATACTCCGGTTCCAGGTAACACTTTTTGGCGCCATTGTGTGTGTGCTCTATTTCCTTTAGACTCTGCAATTGCATCTTTTTGTTTCTTGTTTACACTAGTTAGGCATAATGGACAACAATGACCTTCTTATTCTATTTCCTGATTTAAGACATGGATGGTTTGATGCGAAAATTAAAAAACCCATGGAACATATTAATATGAATGCTTTGACACTATTGTTGCTAATGCTATGGAAAATTCTAAGCTTGGGGAAGCTGGTTTTGATGAGCATGATATTTTTAATCCCCAAGCATTGAGGAGAAAATTTACTTTGATGATACTATGCCTCCTATATTTGATGATGAGAACAATAATGATAGCTACTTTGTTGAATTTGCTCCCACTACAACTAATAAAATTGATTATGCCTATGTGGAGAGTAATAATTTTATGCATGAGACTCATGATAAGAATGCTTTATGTGATAGTTATATTGTTGAGTTTGCTCATGTTGCTACTGAAAGTTATTATGAGAGAGGAAAATATGGTTGTAAAAATTTTCATGTTACTAAAACACCTCTCTATATGCTGAAATTTTTGAAGTTACACTGGTTTTATCTTCCTATGCTTGTTACTTTGCTCTTCATGAACTTGTTTATTTACAAGATTCCTATGCATAGGAAGCATGTTAAACTTAAATGTGTTTTGAATTTGCCTCTTGATGCTCTCTTTTGCTTCAACTTCTATTTCTTGCGAGTGCATCATTAAAACTGCTGAGCCCATCTTAATGGCTATAAAGAAAGAACTTCTTGGGAGATAACCCATGTGTTTATTTTACTACAGCAATTTTTGTTTTGTTGAGTCTTGGAAGTTGTTTACTACTGTAGCAACCTCTCCTTATCATGTTTTTGTGCCAAGTAAAGTTTCTATGTCAAAGTTGATGTTATATTTGGGATCGCTGCGCAGAAACAGCATTGCTGTCTGTCACGAATCTGGGCACAAGTCTCTGTAGAAAATTCGAAAAAATCTGCCAATTTACGAGCGTGATCCTCAGATATGTACGCAACTTTCATTAGTTTTGAGTTTTTCCATTTGAGCAAGTCTGGTGCCATTTTAAAATTCGTCTTTACGGACTGTTCTGTTTTTGATAGATTCTGCCTTTTATTTCGCATTGCCGCTTTTGTTAAGTTGAATGAGTTTCTTTGTTCCATTAACTTTCAGAAGTTTTGTGCAATGTCCAGAAGTGTTAAGAATGATTGTGTCACCTCTTAACATGTGAATTTTTGATTATGCACTAACCCTCTAATGAGTTTGCTTGAAGTTTGGTGTGGCGTTTTCAAGGGTCAATAGAAGAGGGTGATATAATGTGATCGAGAAGAGTGAAAGGTCTAAGCTTGGGGATGCCCCGGTGGTCCCTGCATATTTTAAGAAGACTCAAGCGTCTAAGCTTGGGGATGCCCAAGGCATCCCCTTCTTCATCGACAAAGTATCGGTTCCTTCTCTTGAAACTATATTTTTATTCGGTCACATCTTATGTACTTTACTTGGATCGTCTGTGTGTGCTTTTATTTTTGTTTTGTTATCTTAGTTCTCTGAATAAGTTCATCCTTGTGTGGGAGAGAGACACGCTCCGCTGGTTCGTATGAACACATGTGTTCTTAGCTCATAATATTCATGGCGAAGTTTCCTCTTCGTTAAATTGTTATATGGTTGGAATTGGAAAAATGCTACATGTAGTAATTGGTAAAATGTCTTGGATAATGTGATACTTGGCAATTGTTGAGCTCATGTTTAAGCTCTTGCATCATATACTTTGCACCTATTAGTGAAGAAATACATAGAGCATGCTAAAATTTGGTTTGCATAATTGGTCTCTCTAAGGTCTAGATAATATCTAGTATTGAGTTTTGAACAACAAGGAAGACGGTGTAGAGTCTTATAATGTTTACAATATGTCTTTTATGTGAGTTTTGCTGCACCGGTTCATCCTTGTGTTTGTTTCAAATAAACCTTGCTAGCCTAAACCTTGTATCGAGAGGGAATACTTCTCATGCATCCAAAATCCTTGAGCCAACCACTATGCCATTTGTGTCCACCATACCTACCTACTACATGGTATTTCTCCGCCATTCCAAAGTAAATTGCTTGAGTGCTACCTTTAAACAATTCAAAAGTTATTACCTCTTATTTGTGTCAATGTTTTATAGCTCATGAGGAAGTATGTGGTGTTTACCTTTCAATCTTGTTGGGCAACTTTCACCAATGGACTAGTGGCTTCATCCGCTTATCCAATAATTTTGCAAAAAGAGCTGGCAATGGGATTCCCAGTCCCAAATTAATTAACAAAAATAGACACTCCTCCATGGTATGTGATTGTTGGACGGCACCCGAAGGATTCGGTTAGCCATGGCTTGAGAAAGCAAAGGTGGGGAGGAGTGTCATCATAATAAAACTAAAATAAAAAGGCACTCCTTCATGGTATGAGATTGTTGGCAGGCACCCGAGGATTCGGTTAGCCATGGTTTGTGAAAGAAAGGTTGGAAGGAGTGCCACCCAAAAATAAAATAAAATGGGAGCCGCTCTTTGAAGGTTTGTCTGGCAAGGGGGTTAGAGTACCCGCTACCATTCGTTGACAACAACAAACACCTCTCAAAACTTTATTTTTATGCTCTCTTTATGTTTTCAAAATAAAAGCTCTAGCACAAACATAGCAATTGATGCTTTCCTCCTTGAAGGGCCTTTATTTTACTTTTATGTTGAGTCAGTTCACCTATTTCTCTCCATCCCAAGAAGCAAACACTTGTGTGAACTGTGCATTGATTCTTACATACTTGCTTATTGCATTTGTTATATTACTCTATGTTGACAATTATCCATGAGATATACATGTTATAAGTTGAAAGCAACCGCTGAAACTTAATCTTCCTTTGTGTTGCTTCAACACATTTACTTTGATATATTGCTTTATGAGTTAACTCTTATGCAAGACTTATTGATGCTTGTCTTGAAGTACTATTCATGAAAAGTCTTTGCTTTATGATTCAGTTGTTTACTCATGTCATTACCATTGTTTTGATCGCTGCATTCATCTCATATGCTTACAATAGTATGATCAAGGTTATGATGGCATGTCATTAAGAAATTATCTTTGTTATCGTTTTACCTGGGAGAGAACTAAGCTTGGGGATGCTGATACGTCTCCAACGTATCGATAATTTCTTATGTTCCATGCTACTTTATTGATGATACCTACATGTTTTATACACATTATATGTCATATTTATGCGTTTTCCGGAACTAACCTATTGACGAGATGCCGAAGTGCCAGTTCTGTTTTGCTGTTTTTGGTTTCAGAAATCCTAGTAACGAAATATTCTCGGAATCGGATGAAATCAACGCCCGGGTTCCTATTTTTCCCGGAACCATCCAGAACACCCGAGCAGGAAGCCTGTGGGCCCCACACCACACCCCGGCGGCCAGAGGGGGCCGCGCCGTGTGGTGCCCCCCCCCTCCGAGGCTGCCCTTTCCCCTATATAAAGCCCCCGTCGAAACCCCTGGAGGAAGCCACGTACGCGAAACCTTCCGAGCGCCGCCATCGCGAAGCCAAGATCCGGGGGACAGTCTCTTCCGGCACTGCCGGATGGGGAAGTGCCCCGGAAGGCTTCTCCATCGACACCGCTGCCATCTCCACCGCCATCTTCATCATTGCTGCTCCCATGAGGAGGGAGTAGTTCTCCATCGAGCTCGGGGCGGGTAGCTATGTGGTTCATCTCTCTCCTATGTACTTCAATACAATAATCTCATGAGCTGCCTTACATGATTGAGATTCATATGATGATGCTTGTAATCTAGATGTCATTATGCTAGTCAAGTGAGTTTTACTTATGTGATCTCCGGAGACTCCTTGTCCCACGTGTGTAAAGGTGACAGTGTGTGCACCGTGTGGGTCTCTTAGGCTATATTTCACAGTACTTATTCACTGTTATGAATGGCATAGTGAAGTGCTTATTTATATCTCTTTATGATTGCAATATGTTTTGTATCACAATTTATCTATGTGCTACTCTAGTGATGTTATTAAAGTAGTTTTATTCCTCCTACACGATGTAATGGTGACAGTGTGTGCATCCGTGTTAGTACTTGGTTTATGCTATGATCATGATCTCTTGTAGATTGCGAAGTTAACTATTGCTATGATAGTATTGATGTGTATTATTCCTCCTACATAAGCATGAAAGTGACAGTGTGCATGCTATGCTAGTACTTGGTTTAGTCGTATTAATCTATCTTACACTCTAAGGTTACTTAAATATGAACATTTAATTGTGGAGCTTGTTAACTCCGGCATTGAGGGTTCGTGTAATCCTACGCAATGTGTTCATCATCCAACAAGAGAGTGTAGAGTATGCATTTATCTATTCTTTATGTGATCAATGTTGAGAGTGTCCACTAGTGAAAGTCTAATCCCTAGGCCTTATTCCTAAATACTGCTATCGCTGCTTGTTCTTTTTTCTGAATTACTACTGTTTGTACTACTGCTTGTTTACTTCCTACATATTACTACCATCAATTGCACGCCAGCAAGCTATTTTCTGGGCGCCGTACTGCTCATATTCATTCATACCACTTGTATTTCACTATCTCTTCGCCGAACTAGTGCACCTATTAGGTGTGTTGGGGACACAAGAGACTTCTTGCTTTGTGGTTGCAGGGTTGCATGAGAGGGATATCTTTGACCTCTTCCTCCCGAGTTCGATAAACCTTGGGTAATCCACTTAAGGGAAACTTGTTGCTGTTCTACAAACCTCTGCTCTTGGAGGCCCAACACTGTCTACAAGAATAGAAGCACCCGTAGACATCACACCTCTAGTGAACTGTGGACCCCGGTCCTATTCTTTACATAGCATACAATCTACTGCAATTGTGTTTTACTGTTTTCTTGCAAACAATCATCTTCCACTCGATACGTTTAATCCTTTGTTACAGCAAGCCGGTGAGATTGACAACCTCACTGTTTCGTTGGGGTAAAGTACTTTGGTTTTGTTGTGCAGATTCCACGTTGGCGCCGGAATCCCTGTTGTTGCGCCGCATCACATTTCGCCACCATCAACCTTCAACGTGCTTCTTGGCTCCTCCTGGTTCGATTCAACCTTGGTTTCTTTCTGAGGGAAAACTTGCCACTGTGCGCATCATACCTTCCTCTTGGGGTTCCCAACGGACGTGTACATCTACGCGCATCACTCCCCATTTTGGTAATTGATGACAACACAATAAGAGGGTTTATATAATGAATATTAGAAACAAGTATGCAACTTATCCGAGAATAAGTTGTATACAAGAGGTTGTATTTGATATGGTCAAGTAACACAAAGCTACTAGCCCATATCAAAACCAGCTCTACTCACACAACTACAACTAATGCAATGGATGTGAGTAGAACCAATATATATATATGCACGTGTGATGAAAAGACAATGTATGCACGTGTTATGAACACGAATTCATTGCATACATTGTCAAGATTAACCTTTGGGACTGTCTACAGAGAGAATTCCTTATTTGACACTATGTTAAAATGTGGTTCCTTATTTGACACTGGATTTTTTTCTCTTCCCTATATGACACTTGGTTAAAATGTTATTCATATATGACACTCTAGTTCATTTTGAACATTGACAGTGTTAAGTAGTGGCATGAAAAGACACTTTTGCCCTTATTTTGAACATTATGTGTAGCAATCATCCAATCACAAATCCTTTTTCGGTTTTTTCCGGTTACCAGGTTCACGTGATTATGTTTTTCCGTGGGTTACGATTAAATGAGCTAGCCTACGAGCCAGACTTTTCATGTACAGGAATCCATCAAGTGACCAAGATGACTACTTTCCACATGTGCTTCTAGCCGTATCTGATGAAAACCAACACGGACTCGCGATATAGAAACACTGGGGAACCGCGACCCTTTGCACTTACACAACAATTAAGGGTAGTATTTTCTCAGCTGACGGAAGAGACTAACGGAACCAACGGCGATGTCATATAAGGAAAAAAGTTTATATAAGATGTCAAATAGGGAAGAAAAAAAAGTTCAGTGTCAAATAAGGAACCACGTTTTAAGATAGTGTCATATAAGGAATTCTTATAACAACCATGCAAGACATAATAAATATGGAATGCATGAGAGGCAAAACACTTAAGCACAAACCAAACTTAAGTGTAAAACCATTCCCTTAAACCCTCTAAACTTCTCCCTCATTGGCAACAAGTGCCAAAATGGGTGAAAAAATTAGAGAGCCAATATAATGTGAGTTCCTCCCCAAGGTGTGCACTTCTCATAATTTGAGTGGAATTAAGTGCACAGATCCAATGACGAATACTTGAAGGAAGTCAAACTATACTGAGGATCAAAGATTGCATAAAGATAACATGGTGAAGAAAGCTTCAACAAATAAAGCAAGCAATCAAAGATCAAATTGGACAAACAAAGATGTCATGATAAGAGAGATATATTGCTCTAAATGAAATAAGGATGCTCCCCAAGGTTCGTGCATAATTTAGAATGTGGGCATTTGAATACAATATGCACAAACATGGAATCCTCACTCCCTCTATATCATTTAGAACATACACAAGATAATGAGAATATTCTTATCAAAAACAACTTGAGTCCAACAATACGAGATATGAGTGCATGAAGATAAAAATGAACCAAGCACTCATAAATCTTCTTTACCAACACCACTAAAATCAAAAGAATAAGAAGATGGTCGGCAAAGAACAAGGATATCAAGATGATGGATTAACGCTCTCATGTATATAAGTTTCTAAAGTGGACAAGATGATCCATAAAGAAACATCCATACATAAGAGGTTAATAAAATAAGACATGATATCCAAGATGAAGTCATAAAGTATACCAAAGGATGTTTGCTTGAAAGCATTTATAGCCTATGGCTACAATTTTCACTTATGGTATATGAATGAACTTCAACCAAGAAAATCTCAAAAACATCACAACCAACAATAAGGGAAGTAAAGCTAGTTGGAATTTTTTGAGAAAGACAACAAGTATCACAAATACGGATTTATTTCTCAATTTCATCAATATTGCACATAAGATCTCTTTGAGGAATTGATATGCAATAAATTGCTAGAGGGCATATTTGGGATAGGTGAATCATAAACATGATTTATATATATATTCCTATCATATGCATCTTCTCAAATTACTCAAATGTACAATAAGAAGTTTTCTTTAAAAAGGATTTTCAAGAACCGCAATATTTTCAAAATAAAGAATTTCATGCCAAGATGCAACCTACAAGAGGTTGGATGCTATATGAGTATGCATGAATAAGATACTTGTTACCGAGATAGCAATGGCATGATGTAGTAGATAAGAGTTCATCGATCATCCTAGCTTGACTCCAATTCTCATATGGTGACAACACCTTCCTTATAGATGAGACAAGCCTCCATTACATCTCCAATGTACCTAAAACAACATTCAAGTACATCTTGGTCCCCAAATTTATTGGGTCCAAAATGGTTAGACTAACCACAATACATAGGACACACTCCATATAAATATGTGCATATTTATAGATGAAGTTTGAATTTCATGCACATCTTAGCCATTTAGGATTTGATGGATTATATATTAGATCAAAGAAAGCAAGAATGCTACATATATAAACAAATTACATATAAGCATGTACACGACTTTAAGGATCCAAGAAAGATACACTTTGGACAAAACACCAAATGAATTCAAAAAGGCATAAAGGTGTAACCAAACAAATTTGTTGTCCAAATTATATCAAAAGAAGCAAATCACAAAAGATTTGTTCAACAAAGTTCAACAAATGAACTAAGTAGAAAACATTGAGCATAAAAGATGAATAAAGCCACACATGCTCAACTAATTTATCTCATTCAAGCAAATAAAACATGTAAGAAGGAATGAGATAACACACTCCCAAAAGAGCAAGGTTCGAACAAATAAACCAAACCCTCTACACTTTTCACAATGGCACAATGTATCGCAAAGAAAAGGTTTGTCTTCCAAAACAAACACTTGGTATGAATCAAGAGAATTTATCAAAATATTTTATTTTTTAAAAGGGACAAGGAAGACACATGGGAGCAACAAAAGATTTCTTGGAAATAAAATAAGGCAATAAGAAACAATCCAAGGTGAGGATGATCCATAAATTCAATCCACATTCAAGGTTATCAATTGTCAAAGACAATGAGTATATTGGAAATAATTTCCGGTGGTGTATTGACACTGGTAGTAAGGATAAACTTCACAATAAAAGGTATAGGATAAATATATAGGATTAAGCACTATGCACGGATGAAGATTCTTGATAGCTTCAACTAGTCAAATAATCACACATCAATGATTAGAATAACTTGAAGCCAACGGTGTCCCAGATGAGATATAGAGATATGTATTTGAGAAAAACCGTACCAAGAATTTCTTACTCAAACAAGAACCCATAAGATGAGCAATAAAAGCTTTTTAATAAAAGTGGAGCTTGTTTGAGCAACCATGCCACTTAGGAACAAGATAATTAAGAGTATCAACTCTAAGTGGCATAACCTCATATGTTCACATTTTCTAGGCTTGTGATATGTACAAAACATATTACTCCCCCATAATGTGATAAAGCATTTCTTCTAATCAAGAGGCAATTAAAAATTGACTAAAGATGATTAATGGATACTTAGAATTTGAATTTCTCATGTGTACGACATACCACGTAGTGACTAGATAATCTTGCAATATCAATACTAAGTGGTGGTACCCATGTACAGCTATTTTAAAGAAAGAGAGATGCACAAGGCATATCACTCCCCCAAAATGGGAAATTCCATTAATCACTCAAAGAGATCCAAATAAGATATCATCAAGATGCATTGGGCTCAAAACAATACACATGTAAATGATGAGTCAAACAAACATACTTGAATACACAAGATAGGCAAGTAAGACACAAAACATACACACACATATTTGGTACAAAACTAAACATGCAAAGGGGCAAGTAACTTACAATAAACATGAAGAGTTGAAGTATAAGTTACCGCAAAGAGCAACATTGGATATAAGATATAGATGATAATCCTTATGACTTGGCTTGATAAAAATATAATATATGAAGATCCCTTAATTCTTCATGAAGTGGCCAAGTCTCCAATGCCCTCCACATGCACCTATTGGTCAAGTTTGAGCTTGTTGGTCCCCAACCAAGTTGGGTCCTAAGAGGTTAGTCACAATAGGCTTGGCAACCCAAATGGTTCTTTTCTTGAAACCACTTTGAGTTCCAACAAACTTGGCAAACACATTGCCATCCTTATCCTTCCCTAGAGAATAATCATCATCAACAATTATAGGGTTAGATAAGGTACCACTTAAACATGAAGAAGCAAGGTGCCCCTTCTCACGGCATAAGTAGCAAGTGTTCCCCTTTCTCTTTTTTATTGATTTCTTCTCTTGGATAACTTTTTCTTGATTTTGCTTGGGAAGTGGCCTATCTTCAACTTGAGGTCGAGCTTGAGCTTGACCTTGACCTTGTGGCCGTTTCCCTTGTTGTTTCTCACTTAAGTGCTTCTTCTTCAATGGGCATGATTAAGGATGGCAATGGAGCGGGTTTGGACGGATATAGAAAAACCAGATCCATGCCCAAATCCATCAGCCTCGCTCTGCCCCGCCCACGAAAGTATCCATGGGCATGGATGCCGCCCCAAATCCAAATCCGATGGATACCTGGATATCCATGGATATCCATGCCCATAAAATTTGAGTACCATTTCAGCAATATTTCACTTGCATTTCATCAATAATAAGCTAACATGAATATTTTGGCAGCATTTCGACATTATTTCAGTAGAATTTCAGTTGTAATTATGTCGACAATTCATAGGAATATCAAAGCAACAATATATCAGATTACCGAGGAGGCGGAGCAATCAACGAAGATATCCACAGTCAATGCGACTGACGGAAACCCTACCAGCACAAGGCGGTTCCGTGATTATTTAGAGTATAAAATCATTAAGGCTTAAATTAAGGGTTTGGTGATTTGAGCCTAAACAGGACAACCAGTCGTAGGTAAAATCGCATGTGTCACTGACATGTGGGTCCTACATGTCAGTTGGATATCCATCGAATATCCATGGAGCAAACACTCTGCCCGTGCCCGCTCCATGAATTATCGGATATCCACCCCATGAAATCCGTGGACACAACCAACCCTCCATACCCGTGCCCGGCGGGTCGAATATCCGTGGATACCCGGATCCGTGGATAAAATTGCCATCGTGAGGCATGATCTAACATGGTGCCCTTCAACTTTGCACTTGAAGCAAACAATCTTGGTCGGATCCTTGACTTTGTCTTGGCCCTTCTTCTTGTTGCTCATGCTCTTGGACTTGTTCTTGTTATTGGAGTTGAATCCAAGTCCACTCTTGTCATTGGGGGATTGTTGCACACTTAGCATCTTGTCAAGTGCGGATTTTCCTTCATGACGCTTTTGCAAGTCTTTCTTCAAAGAAAGGACTTGGGCCTCAAGCTCTTTGATTTCCTCTACATAGTTAGTAGAAATACAAATACTAGAGGAAGTAGAATCTTCATTGTTAGAGTAACAAGGCAAGGAAAGTAATCCAACACAAGGTGTATCAATAGTTTGACTAGTTGAATTACTAGAACTAGCATATGGAAATATAGCATTTGTAGTAGAGATTGTGCAAATGTCCACATGAGGCTCACAAGATGTTATCTTAGTGATACTTGCCTCATGAGCTAACTTTAGTCCATCATAGGAGATTGAAGATCATTATGAGAGCCCGAAAGCTTTTGATGACTTTCTTCTAATTCCCTATAATTGCTAGTTAGCAAATCAAGTTGAGCCCTAAGCTCAACATTCTCCTTTAAGACAGATGCTTCACAAGAAGTAGAGTTAGTAGCACAAGCATCATCAATATGGTTTTCCTTTTCAAGCCCGAGGGATTCAATTTTTTGTGTGAGAAGGAAATTAATATGCTTCTCATTGTTCAACTCATGTTTGAGGAGATTGAATCTCATTCTCCCACTTTCAACATGGGACTCCAACTCCACTATGGTTCCCCTGTGTTTATTCACTGTTTCCATAGAGTGTTAGTTTATATTTTTTTTATTTTTCTTTCTTCACTATCTAAATTATGTTTTTATGTTGACTAGTACAAATGCCCGTGCGTTGCCACGGGAAAGAATAATATATTTTTAGTCAGTCTCAGATTGTTTATTGATTCTCTTGATGATCACAAAGCCATTTTTTTTACTTTCGTCCGTCAACATCCTATTTTGCATCATTGCTTGTTGATGCGACAACTATGACTCCTTGCATTATTTCACTCCACCTAGCAAGATAAATAAATATTTATATAGGTAAATTCACACAAAAAAACACACATGTAAAACATGATGTGCTCGCAGTTTGTGATTATATTACAATTCCCGACATGTTTTCTTCATCTCTGGAGGCAATTGGAAATTCGCAAGATGTCTTGTCCTCTACCGGTGCCTCGCTAGGATACTACACTACACTTGTTTCTCATCATTCCATGCCTTCTCATGAGACCTCCCCAACCCCAATGTTTATGTGTTCTTGTTGCAGAGTATGATCATTCAGACTCCGTGTCCTTGTTGCACTACATTATCATCCGGACTCCCTAGTGTGTGCGAAAGAAGCAATGCAAAGAAAAAAAGTACACTTTTGTTTATATAATCTTGATAGTCAAAAGTCAATATCTCACATTCCTGAATAGAAAAGACATACTACCAATAACATAAAATTAAGAATATCCTACAGGTTGTTTCTCAAACCAAAATATTATGAACTAATTGGAAAAAAAGCATCTTAAGAGACAACAAAAAGGATGGAGACATATTTGATGAATCTACTGTAATACTATATGTTGGGGAGAAACCAGAGAGCATAAATTGTCTGAAGTAAAATATCCATAACACTCTATTCTTCTGTGATAATTGATAAATTTGCCTACCTAATTTTGAGTAAACCCTCTCACGTACATAAGATCCTTGTAGATAAAAATGGTTTGTCTTTCTTTGAAGTTGAAGCAGAAATTCCGGCGTCAGTGAAAAACCTAACATTCATCTGGCAATATTCATAGCTACTCACCTGCGTCAACGGTGACCATGGCAGTGACAAACACCCAGATACTGCAGCAGCAGTAGAATCCCAACAGTATCCCCATTTCTGCACTTGTTTTAACATAACATTTTTTTACACATTTTAACATCACGTTGACAGATAATCAGTTAATCACCCATTCCCTTGCAGGAAATGTCAATGGTGTATGGAAATCTCTAGGTTGTAGTGCTGAGTGGAATCGAGCACCCATACAACGTTAAGCTGAAATTCTCAACAATCACAATGCATACCTATTATCAGATAACCAAACCACCAGGAAGCGAGAACAAATTCTTAACAAGCGGGAGGCGTGCTCCACCTCCAGGTTGTCAAGCGCCAAGTGGCAGTACTCGTCGTCCATCTTCTCCAGCTCCACCTGGACCATTGTTGCTCCGTCCGCCAGCGAGCCATTCACCTTCCACGCCTCGGCGAGCTGCGTGGCCATGAAGATGGTGTTGCCGAGGTATCCATCCGGGAGCACCGACTGCAGCCGCTGCCGCTCTCCTGCAAACATTTGAGAATTGCAACATGTGGTGAGGGGAAATCCAGCGCGACAATCCACCACCACCGTTGTCTGTGAGCTCACGATGCGGAGGTAGCCTCAGCGACCCGGAGGATGGCATCCGCGGCAGCAACATGGCTATCACAAGTGAAATAGCAAGCATTTGTAGAAACTGAAGGACCTTATCTTCTCGTCTATAACCATAACACAAATGCCACATTGCAAGATATTTCTAAGAAATAAATATTGCGCATTCAGGTTTAAGAAAGTAAATATTGCACAAACTTCAGTCAAGATACAAGGAAGTAAATATTGCACATTCAAGTTATTTTTAAGAAAGTAAATGTGTTACCAGTGATTTGTTGATGCCTCCATGTGAAGCTAATTTCTCCAGGTCCTATGCGTCTGATGGCCCTGACTTCTGTACGGTATAAGAGAAAAAAAACATGGATGAGATGGAATAATATAAGAGAAAAAATCATCTACACACCACGGAATCAGACTCACGTTTTTGTCTTGTTCAGAATCATGTGCAATCAAAAATTCAGGAAGAGCCGCATGTGCACCTGGAAATCCACAAGAACCCGGTCATGGGCAGCAAGTCTCTGCATCTGGCGGCAGCTCCATAGTCAAACTATGAGTGTGGTTGCCGATCTTCAGACCAACGTGACAATATCAGGTCACAATTGTTTCCATGTCGCTACATAATAATCAACACCCAGGGAACAAAGAGATGATACAGTTACATGAGAACATCTCAAGGCATCCAGCGTCCTCGGCGCTGGCTTCAGGGGCTGCTAATATCGCGTGGAGGAGGCCACCAGCCAGAGTTGGTGAGAAAGATCCCGGCAACCTTGGCCTTGCAGCGGTGCTGTGCTTGACAAATAACATTTTAAATTTTATAATCTAAATGTTAATACACACAAAATATTGAAAGATCTTAAATTCAACAAGACAGTAGTTTACACATATTCAGCTAACAGTAAACACACATCGCTAGAAATACATCTTTGGAAAAAAAAAGATAATATAACTACATCTATTAAGCTCTCGCTCTCGTTGATGCCGCACTCCCCAGTAGTGCCATCTTGAATGAAATTTTGCTTAGGCATGATGCACATCCACTACAAAAAGTGTCCTAATTAGTACAGAATTATTTGCTAGGCTAGTGGCAGGACCACATCAATCAAACATATAAAATCTAGGTCCTAACACAAAGCAACCTGCTAAACCGAATATGAAAACCTTAAAAGCGACAACACATTAAAATCTAGAAAGTATGAACTACTCCGTCCACAGTCACACTGCCGCCAAGGCCATTCTCCTGAGTCTTGAGTTGATATTTTGGGGTCCCGGTAGAGGCACAGAGCAAAGGGTTTACATACGAATTATCAGTCTAGGTAAACAGAAAATCTTAGCAACAGTAATCAGTTACATTACCAAGCAACTCAGTTGATGATGCAGGTCCTTACCAAGAAAGTTCAGCAAGAAGGCCGAGTGCTCTGTTGCAATGCCCAATCCCAGCAGCAGCAGCTGACCACTGAGGAAGCACACTCCCAGAGAAGGGGTTAGAACGCTTGAAGCAAAAGTAATGCATAAAATAGTAAAACATGAAGTAACAAGATACATGTGGTGGATAAGCATCCCCCGATTATCTAACCGATGATTCAGAAGGCGTGGACCGAATGAAAGATCATGAGCATTTGGATCTGTTCCCGTTAATGATTGAGCGCCATCTCTAGTTTTGGTCATTTTTTATCGGTCGGACATGCAACATCATATGCTCTCCTTTTATTTATGGAAGAATGCTCATTGTGCATAAAGAAACAACATTGTGCTGAGTTGTAACCTTCTTGATTCACTCTGCATCTTCAAAGGTATTCAAAAACTGTAAGCAATTTGCAAAGTTGTCATTGCAGCTATAAGGAATGTTATGTTACATATTACCTTTAGGTGAAAAAAACTAATAAACAGTTTCATCTCGACTAATATTTTATCTTCTGGTCTCACAACTCTCATGTGTAGGATGAAGCAGATGTTCACTCAAGTGTATCTAATGTACATATAGAACATACAAATGTAACATTATCATTGTCTTTAAGCATATATGCAGAAAAAAAAGGTGTGACATGGTTGAAGCTCTTTTAACAGGACGCGGGTATTTTATGTAAGACATGTAATTTGTTCACATGTAACTTTTGTTTATGTTTTCAGAACAATCAGCTTCAACCATGGAAGAGGCTAATATGGGGTAGATAATAAACTCCAAACAGATGATGGTAAGTCATAATAGTATCATCATTGTGCACATTTATCAGAAGTGGGAGGGGATCTCTCAGCTGAGGTGAGCGGCGGCACCGACAGAGAGAATCATGGCGAGCGTGCGGGAGACTGCGGGAGGGTTTCCTACCTGCATCCGGATGTACCACTTGTCGGCGTGCAGATTTGTTTGAGTAGGTATAAAGTGAACCGGTACCATGGCATAGCAGTATTATAGTATTTGGTGGGAGGGCAAAATGGTCGGACGAAAATATGTAGGACGAAACCTTTGACCGGAGGAAACAAAACCAATTCCTCCTTTTTATATAGTAGAGATTACTGTATAAGCCATTGTATGTACCTTAAGAGGCTCAGGGATGCCCTCTGCTATTGGAACCTCAGGATGCCCTGCTCTGTCACACAGTCCTTTGAAGAGAGCATTGCGTGTAGCATATTCTGTAGTGACATTGCCAAATATGGTTGTCAGCCTAATGATCTTAAATGAAAAGTATTGTCTATATTATGCAACATGCAAGCTCAATAATGTTGCATATGAATTAGGAACATATAAGAATTATTTTTTAAATTCGTCTAGCTTCCTAAACAAATAATCACCTAAGCAAGAACGAAAGAGTTCAGTCCTAAAAAAGTGTTCAGGCCATAACTACTAAATAAAGCATTAGCAAAAACCAATTATTAACTGCCATGCAACACGACACCCAGACAGGGACCAGAAATGCCAAAATAAAAAAAATAAGTCAGAGACAGTAATTGGGGTTCTCCATGAAGTAAACCAATTCAAACCCAAGAAACATGAAATTCTGAAAGTGATGTCCAATAGCCAACTTTTGTCCTCAAACACAAGAAAAGCAAATTATGCTTCTTATTCGAGTTGAAGCTTATTACAGGTAAAACAAGAGCTATCACAAAATAGGCAGGAACAAGCTAAGGTTGCATATGCAAGACAACAACTTATGATATTGGACCGTCAAGACAACAAGTAAAAGTAGAGCTTATTGTTTTAAATAAGCTATACTGAACAAATATAGTCCACAGCGGAGAAGGCCGAACAATCCTGCAGAACCAAATATAATTTCTCCATTATTCTCTAAAGACCAGGGAAACATGAATGATCTTAGAAACCTCCAATTTTAACAAGTCTAGATAATATCACAACAGTCAATATGATGATATAACTTATAAGTAATAGTTTCATTAGCATACTTGCCTCTTGCGCTAATAGTGAACAGCTCGTCATTTTGATTCACCATAACATGATCGAATGGACAGTACTTCGGCCCAGTTTCTTGGTCATGTAGAAGCAAATGTCGTTGACTAAAAGATCCCCTTTGCACATCTTGTCCACTTAGCCTAACATGGTTGCCTTCGTCTATGGGTGATGCAAAATCAAGGGCTTCAGCCATAGCCCAATCAATACCTTCACCACTTTTACACATTGCAGTGTGTTTCGGAAATCTGTTTCATGTAGCTTGGCAAGGAAATTTTGCTCAAAAATATTCTTCACATGGGGCTTGCAGCCTTCAGGTAGAGCAGTAATTGCTTGACAAGCTAGCACCTTTCAGTACCTCAATCTTAAACCTGCAAAGCAAGCATTTCAATGATGATGGATGATATATTTGTTGAATACATAAGTTACATGATCAACACAACTAATATTCTTACAAGGTGTTGCAGACACGTGGAATTTTCTTAGGTGACTTAAAGGTAGTATGGTAATCTGTGAGACAATCCCTCATGTTGCAAACATAATTTGTGCTTTTAGTGAAGTCTTCATTGTGGATTTGGTTCACTTTGTCGTGGATCCTTTGAACATCTTCTTTGTTGACTTTGCATGTTTCACGCATTTTCTCAAAGCTTCAATAAATTGGAATGGATCTTAATGACCGCCCAAAGAATAATTTTCATTAGAAGTACACACCGGGCTGGAATCGTAAAGCATAAAATATCAGCAAAAAAACACAAGTATGAAAAAAAAGGAATTGAACACAAAACATGAACATGGTAGAAAGGGTAATTAGGAGCAGCTAAAGAAGAAATGAGCGACAAGCTATATACTACACTGGGTAACAAACTTTGTAGACATGATCTGTAATGCGGGCATGGCCGTGGTGCGGCACCAAGGCCGCCACAAACAACCCGCGACGACGGTCGACGGTGCCAGACATCCGCATTGGGGAAGGACATCGTCGCCATTGCCCGTGGCCAAGTTCAGCGCGCCGTGGCTGCCACAAACAACTCGCAGTGGTTGATGCCAGGCATCTGCACCAGGGAACGGCATCGTCACCATTGCACCTTGAATAGTGTACCAGAGAACCATAATTTTGTATACAACTTACGATTTTGAGCAGGGAATCATGCTCAAGTGTCTTCGTCTTGCTACATGATAAAATGTCATTCTCCTTTTCTTCCCCCAAAATAAAGTATACCTAATACGTAATATAAGTATGTGATCCATATGATATAATTATGGATTATCTACAAAGCAGAGTAAAGTGCAAATAAAAACTGACTATTTCCTGTAATTCTAACTATGGACGCCATAGTGATTTTTAATCAAATTATTAATGTGATTGCTTTTCTCTCTCAACTATACCTTACCACGTTTGTTTGTTCAATCAACACTGGAATAAGTGCATAACGGAGCAGGTCTTGTCAGCCTATTCTTGCAATGAAACCTGAAACTCAGCTCATCTATCGGAAAGGAATCACTTTGATCTACATCAAAAAAAATCTTAATAAGAAACACCAGTGACGCAAGGTCAAGAAATTTGGAAGAGGAAAGAATAAAGGACATGTATGATTGTAAACCCGTACCTGGGTGCAGTATGCGCCGATGGAATTCCGGCGAAGTGGCTAGCATACCGTGTTGTACCAGGCCATGTCTCGACGGTTGATGTCGCGATGGGAGGTGAGAGACCTGTGCCGCGCCGCCGCCGCTTGGAACGGGAAGCTCTGCTTGTAGACATCCTCCTCCCCAACGTCGCCAGGCTGGTTAGACCCTCCGCTCGAAGATCTCCTCCTCATAGACGGTCGCCTCGTCGCCCTCCGGAGCGGACCCGGCTGCCTGCCCGCTGCCGTACAATCCATGAAACGCAGATCCCTCCTCCTCGTAGACGGCCGCCTCATCGCCAATCGGATTTGCGGGAGGCCGCACGTGCACAAGCAAGACCTTCGGTTTTGGCCCAGTCCAGCAGCTGGTGTTAACTTTCGTGGACCAAGCGATTGAGCCGGTGCCGTCAAATAGAGCGAGGTTGCCGTCGGGCGTGATGGCGAGCCGTGACGAGGATGGATCGGAGACCGGCGTGTCGCGGTTGGCCACCCAAACCAGCGTCTGAACGGCGATGTTGTGGTACCAGATTCCCATGTAGCAGCTTCCGGCGGCTCCTCCGTCTGGCAGAAAATAAAAGGAACATAGCGATAAGTATCACATCACACCGAACATACACGGTCGAGCAATGTCATGCAGATATGCAGGGACGAAGCTAGAAAAAATTACCACTGGGTCAGCACTATAATCTCTCCAGCTCACTGGTGTCATTCTTTACAAATTAACAATGGCTAATACAAATTAGTGAAGAAATTTGTATTTTCTATGGGTGTCAGCTGACACCAGCACTGTCAAGGCAGCTCCGTTCCTGCAGATATGCATCGTGGACTCACCAGGCTGGAAGAACTTGCGGCCGTGAGAGACGAGGGTCTGGCCAAGGGTGAGAGGGCGGCCCACGGCGACCGTGTCCGCGGCGCGCACGGCACCCACGCAGAGCAGCGCGAGAAGCACGCCCAGGGGAAGAGCGCCTGATGCCATCTCATGTTCCCTCCTGTCGGCTGCTGATGGCGTGGGTGGATGGATGGGGTAGCTAGGGATTAGGTATTTAGGTTGACTTGGTGACGAGATGTGTTGGGTGGGATAAGATGGGCCAGGCCCATCTGGCGTCGTGCGGTCGAGCGGAGGGAGGGGGACGACGACGAACGTATCGTTGTAGTGGCAGAATAAGGAACAGGTTTCTCCTTTTTAAGTAGTGTAGATGTAGATAGATGTAGATGTAGATGTAGAAAAAGGCAAAATCCTAAAAAAAATACGTCGTGCCGCTGGGACACCTCGACGTAAACACAGTCGATTTCAACTATTTAAATCAACACAAACGGACTCGATTTTAGAGGCGTCGGCTTGACATGGGCTCAATCTTCCGCTCTCCCCAATTCCCCCAACACGCAACCGCCAGTCTCAACTTCCCCCAAATCCAGCGCGACGTCGCGACCACAACCCCAAATCCACCACCGGCGGCGGGCGGCTGACGCCGGCGCACCTCCGTCCGGCCGTCCCTTCCCTTCCCATCTGGTGCCTCCGGTCGCGTCTCCCCTGACCTGCTCCTTGTGTGACTCGTGTCCTCCACTCCTCCTCAAGATCGCGAGGCGAGCGACGGCCGGGCAAGTTGCGAGTACAGGCGAGGCTGGTGACGCTCGCACGCACAGGCTAGGCTTGCAGGAGCAGCTGCCGGCGACCATCTGCATCCACGGATCCACCCGACTGTCAAGGTAATAGGGAATTTCTACTCCCTTTTCCTCCTGTTATTATGAGCCATCCTGCATATCTGCATCGACCCGAGTCACACGACTACACGAGCTAGTTGCAGCGACCTGAGCTAGTTACATCTGCGATTTGTTAGTCTCCTAGTTCTTAGAGTTAGAGGTGGCCATTATAACTACTGTATCTTCCTCTCGCGAGCCCCTGACCTACCCAACCAAAGCTGACCCAATGCGGCTCTAAAGAATCTCTTATATACACTACCACCGCTGTGCCGCCATGCCGTAGTTCAGACGTCACCGTCGACGCCTCACCCAGTCATCCCCACTCGCAAGGCCCCAACCCTCCTATGCCTCTCGCGCTCCGACGCCGGCCATCGCCGTTCTCGCGCAGCCTCCCCATCGCGACATCACGCCCGCTCTGTCTGCAAACTCGGAGATTGGTTTATGAGGTATGAGCTTTTCACCATCCATTGACCGTCGGTGGTCCGTAGATTTTGTGCGTGCGCGGTAAATCATCTAGATCCTCCCCCGATTTTCTGTTCTGTTGGCTGCAAAATCTAACATACTAGGGTTTCTCCTAGGTTTCTATTCCGGTCTGTCGTTTGCTCTCATCCAAATCCTTCTCCTTCCCAATTCCATCCCGTCTGTCGTGGAATTCTCCGTTGCGTGGTGGAGGTTCTAATAGCACTTCGGTATTTTGTGAAAAACTGGGGGATTCAAGTGAATGCCCATGCTCGATGTTAGGCCCGGCACTGTAAGATCGTTTCTTGATATCGGATCGAAACTCCTGGGCACTCGCTGATTGCGTGTCCTAACTTGACTCCCCGCGGATCACTAACCTGTAGTAAGGGCGAAACCGGCCACCGACTTTTATATGCCTTACATGTGTGCCCTCTTTGTGGATAGCATGGCAGAGGAATCTGGGTTGGGTCTTCCGTGGGAAGTCAAGTGGCTTTGGTATTGATTCCGTTCTCTCGCGCCACGGGTCCTCTTTGTAAATTTGGTTTGCGTGGCCGATTGGATATGGTGGCTGAGAGTATCGTGTCGTGTTCTGCACTAGATAACATGTGAAGGTAGATTTTTTCTGTTCAATGAACTAAGTGCTTTGAACGGCAGATGCATCTCCTACAAGCCTACATTCCCCGCACACACAAAAAAAAAACTACAAGCCTACATTGGTGTAAGCTACTGTCATTATTTTTGAATGATGAAGCACAAAAGGAATCTAATTAGTACTCTTCGCCCTCTTCCTCCATGTTTCTATCCCATCACTTGCAAGCGGGCATACTTGGTTATGACCTGCTCTGATTATTCTCTTGAGTGCTAAAAAGACTTGCCTTGTGGCACGGGGCTTCAGCAGGAGCATGGCCGTGACAACGACGAGTCTTTCCTTGTTTGCACTCTTGCTGCCGTGGCCTTCTTTTGTCCCTGGTATACTTCTCAACTCGACGTGAAGAATGCTGTTCTTGACGACGAGCTGTATGAGGTGGTGTACATGCAGTCACCACTCTGGTATTCTATTCAGACGGCTTAGTTTGTTGTCTTCGTCACTCATTGTGAGCATATTTATTTTGGTGTTCTAATGTCCATGTGCACTTCTTTAATTTGATGCTCAGTGTTTGGCCGAGTTGTTAGGTGGAGTTTTACCGTCCTAGACTTGTAATAAACTATAATCTATTGCTCTGTGGTAGACAGAGAGCAATAAAATTCTTCTTTATCTATAAAAAAATGTGTTTGCAATCATGTCCTCGAGAGCCAATACATACGTATCTTATGCACAGGGCACTTCAACTAAATGATTTCATGAAACCCACATGTGAACAACATAGTTATAAAGTTTTAAACGATGATTCATGGTCAAAATAATTGCAGGCTGCTCTAATGTGGGAGCACTAGACAGTCAGTGGTTATGAACTGAGAGAGAAAGGTTACAATGATAACATGGTGTTGCCTTCTATTTGCTTTATCGGTGCAGCTTAAGGAGAATGTGTGATCATTTTGACAGCTTGCTTTATAGGTGTCACTGTCATTGCAGAATAGCACTATTTGTCTTGCCTATGAGCTCCTAAGACCATCCACTATGTGGAATCGGTTCATTGAAAAAGCTGTCCGTATTTGGAATCGCTGTGATCTTCCTGCTATGTATGGCATCGCTTCAACATGCAAAGAGGGACCTACAACACAGTGAATAATTTCTTTTCTATGCTCCTCTTCCCTACCTTTCTGCCTCACAAGCAACCCTCTCTCTTCCTTTGTGATGTGGTGTCAGCTTAGAAACGTTACTTTACTGGCTATGAACCGAACCAAGTAGTTGGTTCGTTTTTGTTGTCAGGTTGCATGGTGTGATGCCCTACTATGTGCGGAACCGGTTCAAAACCCTCTATGATTTGCTTTTGTGCAACATAGTGGCTGGTCTAAGATACTATGAGCACTGCTAGTATTTGGCCAACGTCTCGAGTTTTAGTGTAGTACAACATGAGTTGGAGAAATTTGAATGTTGAATACTGTCTTTAATGTTTGAGTGGCACGATTGTTTATTTTTTCTCATAGATTCTTGATCACAATAGGTTTATCCACCATATTGAAGTATCCCCCCCCGTTCCAAATTAGTTGACACAGCTTTGGTCAGATTTGGTCTAGATACGCATGTATATAGATGCATTTCAGAGTATAGGTTCGCTCATTTTGGAACAAAAAAGCTGCGTCAACTAATTTGGAACAAGGAATTATTAATTATACGCTTTAGTTTCTGCATTCTGAATGGTCAGTAGTTAGACATTTGTTATGTATCTTCCATTTATTTTTGCTTCATTGTAGTTTTCTGAACGAATTATTTATGTATATGTGATTTTTGACATTTGCATGCAGTGCCATAACTGTGCCGCTTAGTTTAGTGCACTACAATGGAGATTGACAGTCTAAGAGAGGCCTTTGACCGAGTTGTTGAAAAACGTACCTTATCTTCTACCAAAGTTCAGGAAGCTATTGATCAGATAGTGAATGAAGTTATGCAGGCAATATCGAAGATACAGACGATGAATACAGATTCCATGGACAGTTGTGACCATTCATACATCCTTGCAGAACTGAAGGCCAAGCTGAACGAAGTGGCGCCATTGAACCAGCTTGAAGGGTGTCAAAAGGAATTGAATGTTGCTCTGAGTAAATATCTCAAGCTCCTTGAGAAGTCTTTTAATCCAGATATATCAAAGGCATACAGAAATGTGGATTTTGAGACTTCCACAATAAACAACATAATAGCAAATCATTTCTACCGCCAGGGCCTCTTTGATCTCGGGGACTCCTTTGTCCATGAGTGTGGTGAGTCAGATCGGTCTTACCTGAAATCATCGTTTCAAGAGATGTATGGAATTCTTGAAGCGATGCAAGCAAGAAACCTTGAGCCTGCACTCAGTTGGGCTGCCAAGAACCATGATCAGCTGTTGCAGAATAGCTCAATGCTTGAACTGAAGCTCCATTCTCTTCAGTTTGTTGAGATACTTACTAATAAAGGAAGTAAAGCCGAGGCTTTACAATATGCAAGGGCTCACCTGGGGCCCTTTGGCTTCATGCACGAGGCGGAGATCCCGAGGCTGATGGCTTGCCTTATCTGGGACCGGCTTGATCAGTCCCCATATGCCGAGTTTGTGTCATCGACGCAATGGGAGAAGCTATCTGAGGAGCTAATCCATCAGTTCTGCAGCATCTTGGGGCAGGCTAGCGACAGCCCACTTAATGTTGCTATATCAGCTGGTTTTCAAGGACTGCCGACCTTGTTGAAGCTAACCATGGTAATGGCTGCCAAAAAGCAGGAGTGGCAGGCCATGAAACAGCTTCCAGTCCCCATAGACATTGGACCAGAGTTCCAGTACCACTCTGTGTTTGTATGCCCAGTGCTGAGAGAGCAGTCAAGTGACGAGAACCCTCCGATGCTGATGCCCTGTGGACACGCTGTATCGAAGCAATCGATCATGAAGCTGTCAAAGAGCAGCTCCAGAACTTTCAAGTGCCCTTACTGCCCCTCTGAGGCGGTAGCTTCGCAGTGCAAGCAGCTTCGTTTCTAGATTGTTTCATCTTTTTCCAGATCAAAATCTGTTATACAAGTGGTTTCTTCATGTTTTCTGTTCCACCCATCCAATAACTTTTCTGTAATATAATCTTGTATCTTTATTTAATCCTGAATGTTAATCTGTACAGTAGCAAAACCCAGTCTGTTGCTAAAATATCTACTGAACACCAAAATAAGTTTCATGGCTGAGCCTGTCGTTTAAATCTTGCATGTTCATGGTGTGTTGGTATTACAGTTGATAATTGGCAGCACAGTGCTGCAGTCAAGGGAATTTTACCAATTGAAATTACACAAATTTGAGTCCATGGTACAATAGAGTTACCACTGTGGCTTCAGCTTATATATGTGGCTTTAGCTTATATATGTGGTTACTTTATGGGAAATACAAAGGAGCTCTCGGGTGCAACGCACCCCCATACTTGGAAAAATAAAAAAATATTGAAAAAGTTTAATTTTTTTTTTTGGAAATCAAAGATGATCAGGTACAATACCTGAAACAAAATATTTTCTTAGGAAATTACTTTTATTGTATCCTAGGTAAAAAAAAAAAACTCGAAATGCCCTATGACCAGGTACTATTCACTTTTTTTTGTCATAATTTTGTCTTTTTTGCCGTGGAGTCCATGGAAATCATTTCGTGTCCAAACATTTTTTTTACGAGTACAAACTTGATCATCTTTTATTTCCAGGAAGATTCAAATTTTTTTTTGACTTATTTAAATTATTATAATTTTTTTGGTCTATGGGGATGCGTTGCACCCGAGAGCCACAAGTCCGCGTTAGTTACTTTATGGAGTTTTTTTCTGGGGCTATTTTACGATCAACGGCAAATTATCTATGGTTCACTCTGTTTTTGTCTGCAAACCTGAAAGCCTGTGAAGGCTATCAAGGATGATATAAGAAAGCGGTTGAGACTGTTCACGAATTATATTCCCTAGGGTTCAAATCCTACACTACTCCTATACAATTCCATCAAAGGAGCTTTAATATTGTAAACAACTTTAGTCTAAACAGGTAGGATATTTTTTTCCACTCGCATACACTGCAGAACCTCATGATATTTAATGTTAACAAATAAACACACGTACATATAAATAAACTGCGTTACATACAAGTGACACAAAACATTCGTGATTTTGGAATATCGGTTCAGTGAAAATAGTAAAAAAAATAATTTTTTAAATAACCTATGAAAAATAGAGATCTACTGTAGTAGCATTTGCAACGATAATTCCGAACTATATAATTAAAAACTCTATGCTTAATGTTGTTATATACAATAGATATGTAAGATTTATTACTTTATTACAAAATGTATCAGTGTAAACATAGTTTGAAACTTGAAATTTATAACAAAGTGGTCTATAAATAAGTAAAATTATTTAGTATAAACATGGGATTGTGTTTTGACTCGAGGACCGACCCTTGGTAAGCACCGTAACTTTGACGGGTATTACATGTTTGTTCTATTTACGGGAGGAGTTATAGCTACTAAAGAAGTAGTCTTGACTAGAGAAATCTTTCCCGGGAAGGGAGCGGTGGAAACCGAGTTAACAAGAGTGGGTGCATATACAAAGATGAGACCCACGCTAAATGTCGAAGAAAAGTAAATCAGCGGTGTTAATGTCCTCCACGACATTTATCAATGACATCGGACTGAAACGACGTGGTATATATACTCACCTCGACGTATTATATGTGCCACGAAAGCTCCATATCATCGGTGATGCTCGTGTTTGTATTCAGTGGCGGAGCATGCAGCAATTGTAAGACCGGGCCAGGCAGCAAAATAAGTCTAAACAGCCCACATAGTGATCATTTTTTATTAGTGGGCCTGAATATTACTAGTGAAACATAAAGAAAAGGTTGGGCCACGGTCCAGGTTGGTCAACCTGTAGCGCCGCCAGTGTTCGTATTGACTTTCCACAAAACTATCATCTCATGTTTTGTAATGAGGAGGCAATTCACACATGAATCATCATGGGTTCGTGTCATTTGGAATCCCGTTCTTTCTTGCACACTGAATCTATGCAGAAAACTTTCAACAAATCTGCAGGTTGTCGCTTTTGATCACTCGGCTACTCTCCCCTTCCCGGGGATACATTCCGCTCTCTTACGCAATGCACGTCCTCTTTCCTTTCAACCACGGTCTTGGCTTCAACCCTTTTCCCTATGATCTCCCTCTAGTAAGAAGAAATCGAGCATTGATTCATAATGATTCTAAAGAGTATGCTAGCGGGAAAAATAGTTTGCACCCGTTTCCACGTGGAAAGGCGGGGGTGTCTACCATTCTCGGTTCAACACGTGCCTAGCGGATAGCACACCACATGTGGCGCGGGGTTCGCAGATGAACTTTAGATAGGATAGTAAAATGTCCGTGCCTTGCCACGGGTATTTAAGTTATTTTCTTCAACGCACGTGTAAATATAGTGCATATAATTTTTTGGTGATATATGAAAGAAAATACTATATTAATCATCATTTCAAATTTCAAACCACTTCTGCCAAGGCCCAAGGGCAACAACATAAATTATCGTTTCACAACACACTTCTGTTTCATATTGATTTTGCTCTTTGATGTTGGTTCGTACATGGACTAACAATTCGTGTATAAATCACACGACACAGTCACATGTGTCACTCGCTGCTATCAGCCCGTGTTTTCTGCAATTCTAGCAAATCGATGGTCATCATATATATGCAGTCAAAGCAAAGAAAAGGTTCATTATACGTGCAATGCGTTCAGCAATTGTATTATGCAACAAACCTGTTATTCAACGGCATGCTCGAAATCTCTCTTCCCATGATGGAATTCATGCATCAGACTCGATCCGTTATTCAGCCTCGGCTGCACACGCAAGGAGAGATGATGCGAGACTAATCATCCATGTTGATTGTGGAAAGTCAGTACTCTGAATTAGGATCTATAACTGGAAAATATAGGGAGCATAGAGAATTAGAAAATATGGGTCCGCAACGGAAGAAAGGAAATATACTAATTGTGCAATAGAATATATAATTGAAATACTACAATATATTCATACACTTTTTGTCTCCAGTAATCACCAGCAATAACTTGACGATACATTGCGAATACGGGCAACCCTGATGTAATCATTAATTAACAAGAATCTCACCTATTATTGCTTTATATCATTGCCACTGGAGGATCAGAGGCAGATCATGTATAAGCCTCAGACTCCGTGACTCACACCCGTAAAACAAGACATAGAATACAATTTATCTCTCAATCTTTAGAATCTACCTTGTTCTCCTTGTATACTTGGAAAATGAGAAGCTTACCCCTTTTTTTTACCGAGATGAGAAGCTTACCCTGAGCCCCTGACTCTGCATAACACATTAACACCAAGATTTTTGTACAAAGGATCAGCAAACATCACTCAAAAGCAACCATTTGTTAATTTCTCCATTGCCTCATGCCCTCAACCAAATTCTAGATTGTAGAGAAGTTACAGAAAATAAATGTCAGTTTCTTTCATTCTTTCTTGATGGAACAAACAAACATATACTCTTCTCCCATTACGATGCATTAATGATGAACAATCTCGATCTGCTCAAGGATCCTTATCCTAGCCAATATTTTAGTTGTAGTCCGCAACCTGCATACAGATATGAGAACTTCTGTCATTGATGCATGATCGTTTAACCAATGAAAAAATGTACGAGCTTAGTTCAGTATATATATATACACACTGAAAAAAGCCATATAGTGTAATTCTTCCATAACAACTATTGTCAGGTTTAAAAACATAGGCTCAAGAGTGATAAAGCACGGTAAAATCAAGATACAGCAGACCCATACATACCAAAAGAAAAACAGGATAATGCATCATGCGAGAATTTAAATTGATGAACATATTAAGAATCATGCCCTTCTAGCAGATTCTAAAGAGCTATGGTACCATTAAAATATTCTAAATCACCATGGAAGCATGAAAGAAAGATGGTGCTAATGTCTATAGGCTAATTTATATGGATGAATTTAAATGATAAATCGAACAAAAGTTACCATTTGCTATCGTCGTCGGGTTTTGTAATAAATAGTATATTACTTTCTCCGCTACATCAGGTCCTCAACACAATACACAAAATATAAAAAATATATGCTAAAAGAGTTCTCTGTGTATGCTCAGAATTAATATATATCAGTAACATCTTGTAAGTTTGTCCAACACTACCCATTACAACACTCAATATTGTTGAGAGAAATGTCAATACAAAGTAACTATTCAGTTGCATCTAAATGCAAATCTTATACGTAAGATTCCGACATGGGGTTAAATTGTCAAGTGCAAAGAAACATCAATAAACCAAGAGCACAACCAATTAGTAGTAACCAACCTTGGTGGGCGCGCCCTTCAGCCTAGTCCTTTCCATGCGTTACGATCCTCCAACGTATTCACCTCAATTGTTTTCTCCTACCATCTCTGTTGTCGTCAGCTCCTCATCCCCTGAAACTGAACCCGACAAACCATAATAATTGTATCTCCACCAATTTTTTCTTGAAAAAATGTAATGGCACTTGTCTTCCTGTCATCTTTCAAACACACCTGAATGCGAATAAAATTGCTAAGATCTTTCCGCAAGACGGGAGAATAATTCTATTGTGATGGTAGTAATAGGAGGATGTGCATTTTCTATGACAACATGATGGGATTTATCATACTCTTGTAGGCTACTAAAAATATTAGCATCCCCATTAACAATATTAAGATTAACCAAGTTTGATATGAACCACCGAAATGAATGTGTTTACAAAGCTTTAGCAAATATAAATGGGTGAAGAAAGAATACGGAGAACTGAGAAGGGGCAAAAATAAGTTAAAAGAAAAACAGTTTCACATAGAGAGACATATTGGGGTACTTTTTAAAGAAAGGAAACACTGTATATACGGGTAGCCATGAGTATTTAGATGCAGAACTCCTACTTTATTTCCAACTTGAGTAAAATGATAGTACATAAAGGAGATCTCTACAGAAAAAACAATAAAACTAAGAAGCTCGCCTCTAAAAACAAAAAAGGTGCTTAATAGTGCAGCGATGTGTACTTGCAATAATTTAGATCCTACGACTACTCTCGCTTTTACCTTGGGGAATAGATAATGCCCAATTTTTACATAAGATGTAAAACCCTGACATTTTCATCAGTTTGGAAATAAATCATCATTCCAGTATTTCATTGAGATCACCTTAAAAACAGATCGTGTGTATTCCAACCTTGTGCAGCATACATGTGCTACAACATCGACATAGTTATAGGTAAAAGATGATGCCCAAGAAATGTCAGAACAAACTGAGGCTAGTGTACCAAAGAAACAAAATCTTTCTCGGGCACATGGCAGCGGTTCTTGATTTTGTGTGGCAGAGAGTCGGAGGGGCTGGCGGCCGGTAGTGGATTCTGAACTGAGCTGATGCTCAAGCGTTGTCGATTGGGTCAGGCCGCCAGAATCAAGTCTAGCAGGACATGTCGACGGAAAGGTAAACCATGTAGCACGATCGAGGGCATCTGAAGGTGGAGGGGAAACTCTGGCTGCTAGACTAAACACAACAATCAGTTGCTCTCCCACCACCAATCAGACATGGAGAAGCTATATTACACACAAACATTTTGCCCATCATATCTTTTATCAAGCAAGGAGATGGAAATAAGGTTATTGATTCTGAAACAGGATGTGCTGCAGTCATGAATGATGCCTGTGATGCTCCATCCTCTAAGGGTGATGATCATCAACCGTGCACCTGACACAAACTCCTTGTGGCCAACCCTGTTGAACTATCTAGGAAGGGGCGGCCACGTGTATTCTAAAAACGTTGGGAGTTAGAAGCCAATGTTAACTGAGTTGGAAATTCTAATTTTTTTGTGAGTTGCACAGTATTGGTAATTCAACAACGATGGAATTAAAATCTAATGGACACAGGTTCAGGAGACATTGGCAAGCCAAATTATATGAGGTTTGCTGTCATACACAACATCACATCGAACAACACATAAAAAACTCAGGGTCTCGTGAATGAACAGGGTAAAAGTGTTATCACCAGATTTTGGCCAAATCAGGAGATGGGCCGTAAGTGAAGATGGGCTTGAAGGATACACGCGTCGAGCATCTTTGAAGCGGCCTTGCACGGAGAATATTGGGCTGGATCGCCCGTGTATCTGTAGTATAGTAGATTGCATTTTAGTTTAGATTAAAAGATAGAGTTCAACCCGTGCACGGTTAGGTGCACGTCCAAATTAGAAAGTCCCTTGGACTATAAATATGTATCTAGGGTTATCGGAAAAGGAGGACAATCACGTTCACAACAAACACAAATCAGGTGCATCGCCACCCCTTCTTTCGAGGGTTTCTCCCGGGTAAGCATCATGCTGCCTAGATCGCATCTTGCGATCTAGGCAGCACACGTTTATTCGTTTACCTTGTGCTGCTCGTACTGAAGCGTTGTTGATGGCGAGTAGCACTACTTATCGTAGATGTTTTGGGGCTTGCATAGATGCTTTTCTTACGCATATCTGCTTAGCTATGCCGTCCCTCAATATCTAGCTGCCCTTACACCTATCCAGGTGTAAGGGCAGCGTCTTGCTTGTTCGTTGTTTAGTAGATCCGATCCGTTATAGTTGCTCCTTGATTCTTCAAGGATTGGTTTAATATCCGTATGGTTAGGCCTTGCAAACGGGTTGAACGATCCGGTAGTACGTTAGGTATGGTCTGTTAGTCCTAAGAGGGATGTTCCGGGAATTAACTTAATGTTGGTTTTTAGGCCTCTTTTAGGGTTAGTTTTCCATTATCTTTCGTGTCTATTAGGCTCAACTAGGCGTAGGATGTTCCGATCATACGGTGAAAACTCTAAACTGTCGTAGATTGGTTTAGCTTTATACTGATCAAGCAGGAGCCCCATGTCATCGTTAACCCGACGTGAACTATGGGGCGATCGGCTTTGTGAGCCGATCCACAGGGCAACCTGAGAGCCGATCAGGCTCGTATTTAATGTTTACGTGTCTGCCATGGAAACTAATAGAAGCAATCCAACACCTTCCTGGCGGTATAGGTCAGGTGGCACGCGCTTGCAACCGCTAGGACGTGTGCCGGAACATTTGCGGGACGACGTCGAGGACCCGGGCCCGCCGCCTTGAAGCCTCCCGGCTCTTCGTGTTGCTTAACCACCGCTCGTCGGTGGGTTTTGGCAGGCAACACATTCACGCACAACTTCGCAACAACCACGTCAACATCCGAGATGGCGGAAGAACCGGTCAAGTATGAAGATCTGAGCATAAGAAGAAATATGATGATCTCAAGGCCATCTTGGAAGCCGATCTCATCGGCGCTTTTGAGAAAACCCGTTCGCACGGGATCAAGTTCAAAGGGTTCCAACCCGAAGGTGCGTTAGAGGGACTGGATCTATCTCTCCCTTCGGACGAACGTACCAGAGCCATGCGACAGGAAGTCAACTATGCCGTTGCTCATTCACTACATCGGCATTCTGAGAGCCTGGTGAACACTCTGGAGCGTGTCGCGCTCAATGTGGTGCAAGAAATCATGAAGCACAAGTACTCTCCTTCAGGACCTGCGCTAGGAACTCATCAGGGAGAGATACCGTTCTACACCAGGCCACCACTGCCGTACACGATGGCAGCTCCACAGCAACAAGGTTCACCGGCGTACGTCGTCTACAAGGTTGGAGGTGATCCTGGTGACTACCAATTCCTGTATGAGCCGCCCAAGGAAATTTCACATGGATACGTGTGCACATACGTGCCGGACTGCAACAACTGGATGACCCAGGTTACAGCAGGAAGGACTGCCACGGCAGGAGGGATCGCCGGAACAGGAGTAGTTGTTGGAGCAGGAAGCAGTTGTTGGAGCAGGAAGCAAATATGCCACCGGTACAAGTCATGAACGCTCAACTTCTGCAGGTCCTACGGTGGATGAAATCACCACGTTCATGAGAGATTAGTTCGGCATCCTGCCGAAGAAGAGAATGATCGGCTATTCCAAGCCGTATCCCAACGATTATGACCTGATTCCACTACCGCCTAAATATCGGCTCCCTGACTTCACAAAATCTTCGCAAGGGCCAGCTCTGAGCACGTGAGCCGATATTTGGCACTGGGCATGGTCTCCTTCAGCTGCGTGTGAGGTTTTTCTCACAATCTCTCACGGGTCCGGCCTTTGGGTGGTACACCTCGTTGCTACCAGATTCGGTTCGGACGTGGAAGCAGTGGAAAGCGTTCACATATCACTCGAAGCTCGAAGCTGGCATTGCCGATCTGACCCAGTTCGGCAAAGGCGAGGAGAGACGGTGTCTGAATACATTCAGCGCTTCAGACCGTCAGGAACCGATGTTATTCGGTTCGTCTATCCGAGAAGGAAGCATGCGAGCTGGCGATAGCAGGCTGTGGCGCCGCTCAGAGATGTGACCTTCCAAGCGAGTACAATTCACTCGGCGCATATGGTTCAGAAATTGACGTATGAACAACGCCACCCAGAATTGTACCAGGACAAGTTCAAGCGCGTCGCCCTGATCGAGATTGAAGAAGACGAAGATTCTGTGGGAGATCAGGAGGTCGCTGTAGCTGAATGGACTCGGGGGGCAAAACCCGTGTCCTGCAAGTGGGTGAAACAACCAGGGCCTGCGAAGGGGTTTGACTTCGATTTGAGCAAACGGAGCAAATTTTTGATTTGCTGCTGAAGGAAAAACAGCTGAAGTTACCCGAAGGCCACAAAATCCCCACAGTACAAGAGATGAACGGCAGGCCATACTGCAAGTGGCATCACACGTTCACCCATGCCACCAACCGCAAAGTCTTGCGCGGACAGATCCAAATGGCGATAGAACAAGGCCGATTACTCTTCGGTCAGTTTGCCATGAGAGTTGACACGCAGCCGTTTCCAGACGTCGACATGGTGGATCTTAGCCACTGCATAAGACGCGAGCCAGGTTTCTCGTTTGATATCAACATGGTAGGGCTTGCAGATCGCCATGGCGAGGATAAGCCAGAGAGCAGTCGCTCTCGTGGCAAAGATAAAAAGGAGGCCGATCCACGCGACCGGCCCAGCATGATGACAGACGGTATTTGACTGAGGAAGAGGTGATAAGCGTGCGGTATCAACGACCACTTTCTGCGCACCTCCTTAACAAATACAAACAGCAATACGACCGACGTCGACGCTACGACGCAGATGATGATAGATATCGTCGGTCCGATGCGACAACAGGAAATACCGTCGATACGAAGGGTATGAGCGTCACGCCAGGGAGGTCAAGAGAGCAAGAGGACATGGATAGGCATTGTGCCTTTCTTCAAACACTGCTGGGACTCGGGAGCCGATTGCCTACAATCGAGAACTGCCCAGAATGTAGCAGAGGAAGGAACAAATGAAGTTTCGGTGTTCAAGCGTCCAGGACCTCTCCCACCTCGAACAAACGAGCTAAGTCATCCCAAGATGAAGACTTGAGTCGAAGAAGAAGATAGATATCACCGACCAAGGTGGTGTCCCGATGGACTTGATACGTCTCCGACGTATCGATAATTTCTTATGTTCCATGCCACATTATTGATGATATCTACATGTTTTATGCACACTTTATGTCATATTCGTGCATTTTCTGGAACTAACCTATTAACAAGATACCGAAGTGCCAGTTCCTGTTTTCTGCTGTTTTTGGATTCAGAAATCCTAGTAACGAAATATTCTCGGAATCGGACGAAATCAACGCCCAGGTTCCTATTTTTCCCGGAACCATCCAGAACACCCGAGAGCCGCCAGAAGCCCTGGTGGCCCCACACCACACCCGCGGCCGAGGGGGCCACGCCGCCCTATGGTGTGGTGGCCCCAGCCCCTCCGAGGCTGCCCTTTCGCCTATTTAAAGCCTCCGTCGCGAAAACCCTATTACGTTGGACGAAACCCACGAAACCTTCCAGAGCCGCCGCCATCGCGAAGCCAAGATCTGGGGGACAGGAGTCTCTGTTCCGGCACCGCCGGAGCGGGGAAGTGCCCCCGGAAGGCTTCTCCATCGACACCGCTGCCATCTCCACCGCCATCTTCATCACCGCTGCTGCTCCCATGAGGAGGGAGTTCTCCATCGAGGCTCGGGGCTGTAGCGGTAGCTATGTGGTTCATCTCTCTCCTATGTACTTCAATACAATAATCTCATGAGCTGCCTTACATGATTGAGATTCATATGATGATGCTTGTAATCTAGATGTCATTATGCTAGTCAAGTGAGTTTTACTTATGTGATCTCCGGAGACTCCTTGTCCCACGTGTGTAAAGGTGACAGTGTGTGCACCGTGTGGGTCTCTTAGGCTATATTTCACAGAATACTTATTCACCGTTATGAATGGCATAGTGAAGTGCTTATTTATATCTCTTTATGATTGCAATGTGTTTTGTATCACAATTTATCTATGTGCTACTCTAGTAATGTTATTAAAGTAGTTTTATTCCTCCTACACGGTGTAATGGTGACAGTGTGTGCACTCGTGTTAGTACTTGGCGTAGGATATGATTATGATCTCTTGTAGATTATGAAGTTAACTATTGCTATGATGGTATTGATGTGATCTATTCCTCCTACATGCGTGAAGGTGACAGTGTGCATGCTATGCTAGTACTTGGTTTAGTCGTGTCGATCTTTCATGCACTCTAAGGTTATTTAAATATGAACATTGAATTGTGGAGCTTGTTAACTCCGGCATTGAGGGTTCGTGTAATCCTACGCAATGTGTTCATCATCCAACAAGAGAGTGTAGAGTATGCATTTTATCTATTCTGTTATGTGATCAAAGTTGAGAGTGTCCACTAGTGAAAGTCTATTCCCTAGGCCTTGTTCCTAAATATCGCTCATGCTTGTTTCTTTTTTTTGCGTTACTACTGCTGCGTTACTACTGCTTGTTTACTTCCTACAATATTACTACCATCAACTGCACGCCAGCAAGCTATTTTCTGGTGCCGTACTACTGCTCATACTTATTCATACCACTTGTATTTCACTATCTCTTCGCCGAACTAGTGCACCTATTAGGTGTGTTGGGGACACAAGAGACTTCTTGCTTTGTGGTTGCAGGGTTGCTTGAGAGGGATATCTTTGACCTCTTCCTCCCGAGTTCGATAAACCTTGGGTAATCCACTTAAGGGAAACTTGCTGCTGTTCTACAAACCTCTGCTCTTGGAGGCCCAACACTGTCTACAAGAATAGAAGCACCCGTAGACATCAAGCACTTTTCTGGCGCGTTGCCGGGGAGGAAAGGTAAAGGTACTCACACTCCGGATCTCGGCTACTAAGCACTTTTCCGGCGCCGTTGTAAGTACTCGAAGCTATTTCCTTTAGACTCGCAATTGCGACATTTGGTTTCTTGTTTACACTAGTTAGGCATAATGGACAACAATGAGCTTCTTATTCTATTTCCTGATTTAAGACATGGATGGTTTGATGCGAAAATTAAAAAAACCATGGAACATATTAATATGAATGCTTTGAACACTATTGTTGCTAATGCTATGGAAAATTCTAAGCTTGGGGAAGCTGGCTTTGATGAGCATGATATTTTTAGTCCCCCAAGCATTGAGGAGAAAATTTACTTTGATGATACTATGCCTCCTATATTTGATGATGAGAATAATAATGATAGCTACTTTGTTGAATTTGCTCCCACTACAACTAATAAAATTGATTATGCCTATGTGGAGAGTAATAATTTTATGCATGAGACTCATGATAAGAATGCTTTATGTGATATTTATATTGTTGAGTTTGCTCATGTTGCTACTTAAAGTTATTATGAGAGAGGAAAATATGGTTGTAAAATTTTTCATGTTACTAAAACACCTCTCTATGTGCTGAAATTTTTGAAGCTACACTTGTTTTATCTTCCTATGCTTGTTACTTTGCTCTTCATGAACTTGTTTATTTACAAGATTCCTATGCATAGGAAGCATGTTAGACTTAAATGTGTTTTGAATTTGCCTTTTGATGCTCTCTTTTCTTCAACTTCTATTTCTTGCGAGTGCATCATTAAAACTGCTGAGCCCATCTTAATGGCTATAAAGAAAGAACTTCTTGGGAGATAACCCATGTGTTTATTTTACTACAGCAATTTTTATTTTGTTGAGTCTTGGAAGTTGTTTACTACTGTAGCAACCTCTCCTTATCATGTTTTTGTGCCAAGTAAAGTTTCTATGTTAAAGTTGATGTTATATTTGGGATCGCTGCGCAGAAACAGCATTGCTGTCTGTCACGAATTCTGGCACAAGTCTCTGTAGAAAATTCGAAAAAATCTGCCAATTTACGAGCGTGATCCTCAGATATGTACGCAACTTTCATTAGTTTTGAGTTTTTCCGTTTGAGCAAGTCTGGTGCCATTTTAAAATTCGTCTTTACGGACTGTTCTGTTTTTGACAGATTTTGCCTTTTATTTCGCATTGCCGCTTTTGTTAAGTTGAATGAGTTTCTTTGTTCCATTAACTTTCAGAAGTTTTGTGCAATGTCCAGAAGTGTTAAGAATGATTGTGTCACCTCTGAACATGTGAATTTTTGATTATGCACTAACCCTCTAATGAGTTTGCTTGAAGTTTGGTGTGAAGGAAGTTTTCAAGGGTCAAGAGAGGAGTACGATATACTATGATCAAGAGGAGTGAAAGCTCTAAGCTTGGGGATGCCCCGTGGTTCATCCCTGCATATTTTAAGAAGACTCAAGCGTCTAAGCTTGGGGATGCCCAAGGCATCCCCTTCTTCATCGACAACTTATCAGGTTTCTTCTAGTGAAACTATATTTTTATTCCGTCACATCTTATTTACTTTACTTGGAGCGTCTGTTTGTTTTTATTTTTGTTTTGTTTGAATAAGTTCATCCTTGTGTGGGAGAGAGACACGCTCCGCTGGTTCATATGAACACATGTGTTCTTAGCTTTTTAATGTTCATGGCGAAGGTTGAAACTGCTTCGTTAATGGTTATATGGTTGGAATTAGAAAAATGCTACATGTAGTAATTGGTAAAATGTCTTGGATAATGTGATACTTGGCAATTGTTGTGCTCATGTTTAAGCTCTTGCATCATATACTTTGCACCCATTAATGAAAAAATACATAGAGCTAGCTAAAATTTGGTTTGCATATTTGGTCTCTCTAAGGTCTAGATAATTTCTAGTATTGAGTTTTGAACAACAAGGAAGACGGTGTATAGTCTTATAATCTTTACAATATGTCTTTTATGTGAGTTTTGCTGCACCGGTTCATCCTTGAGTCTGCTTCAAATAACCTTGTTAGCCTAAACCTTGTATCGAGAGGGAATACTTCTCATGCATCCAAATCCTTGAGCCAACCACTATGCCATTTGTGTCCACCATACCTACCTACTACATGGTATTTCTCCGCCATTCCAAAGTAAATTTCTTGAGTGCTATGATGGCGTGTAACTCACACGTTCGTTGGGAACCCCAAGAGGAAGGTATGATGCGCACAGTAGCAAGTTTCCCTCAGAAAGAAACCAAGGTTTAATCGAACCAGTAGGAGCCAAGAAGCACGTTGAAGGTTGATGGTGGCGAAATGTGATGCGGCGCAACAACAGGGCGCCAACCTGCACAACACAACCCAAGTACTTTGCCCCAACGAAACAGTGAGGTTGTCAATCTCACCGGCTTGATGTAACAAAGGATTAACCGTATTGTGTGGAAGATGATTGTTTGCAAGAAAACAGTAAAACAAGTATTGCAGTTGATTGTATGCGATGTAAAGAATAGGACCGGGGTCCACAGTTCACTAGAGGTGTCTCTCCCATAAGATAAAAGCATGTTGGGTGAACAAATTACAGTCGGGCAATTGACAAATAGAGAAGGGCATAACAATGCATATACATGATATGATAAATATAGTGAGATTTAATCCGGGCATTACGACAAAGTACATAGACCGCCATCCAACCGCATCTATGCCTAAAAAGTCCACCTTTTATCATCCGAACCCCATTCGGTATTAAGTTGCAAAGCAACAGACAATGCATTAAGTATGGTGCGTAATGTAATCGACAACTACATCCTTAGACATAGAATCAATGTTTTATCCCTAGTGGCAACAGCACATCACAACCTTAGAACTTTCTGTCACTGTCCCAGTGTCAATGAAGGCATGAACCCACTATCGAGCATAAATACTCCCTCTTGGAGTTAAGAGAAAAACTTGGCCAGAGCCTCTACTAATAACGGAGAGCATGCAAGATCATAAACAACACATAAACAATAGATTGATAATCATCATAACATAGCATTCTCTATCCATCGGATCCCGACAAACACAACATATAGTATTACGATAGATGATCTTGATCATGTTAGGCAGCTCACAAGATCCAACAATGAAGCACAATTAGGAGAAGACGACCATCTAGCTACTGCTATGGACCCATAGTCCAGGGTGAACTACTCACTCATCACTCCGAGGCGACCATGGCGGTGTAGAGTCCTCCGGGAGATGAATCCCCTCTCCGGCAGGGTGCCGGAGGCGATCTCTGAATCCCCCGAGATGGGATTCGCGGCGGTGGCGTCTCTAGAAGGTTTTCCGTATCGTGGCTCTGTACTGGGGTTTCGCGACGGAGGCTTTAAGTAGGCGGAAGGTAGGTCGGGCGAGGGGCCCACACCATAGGTCGGCGCGGCCGGGGCACGGCGCGCCGCCTGTGGTGTCGCCACCTCGTGGCCCCACTTCGACTCTCCTTCGGTCTTCTGGAAGCTTCGTGCAAAAATAGGACCCCGGGCGGTGATTTCGTCCAATTCCGAGAATATTTCCTTACTAGGATTTCTGAAACCAAAAATAGCAGAAAACAACTGGCTCTTCATCTTGTTAATAGGTTAGTTCCAGAAAATGCGTAAATACGACATATAATGTGCATAAAACATGTAGGTATCATCAATAAAGTAGCATGGAACATAAGAAATTATCGATACGTTGGAGACGTATCGGCATCCCCAAGCTTAGTTCCTCGTCCCGAGCAGGTAAAACGATAACAAAGATAATTTCTGAAGTGACATGCCATCATAATCTTGATCATACTATTTGTAAACATATGTAATGAATGCAGCGATCAAAACAAAGGTAATGACATGAGTAAACAACTGAATCATAAAGCAAAGACTTTTCATGAATAGTACTTCAAGACAAGCATCAATAAGTCTTGCATAAGAGTTAACTCATAAAGCAATAAATCAAAGTAAAGGTGTTGAAGCAACACAAAGGAAGATTAAGTTTCAGCGGTTGCTTTCAACTTATAACATGTATATCTCATGGATATTGTCAACATAAAGTAATATAACAAGTGCAATATGCAAGTATGTAGGAATCAATGCACAGTTCACACAAGTGTTTGCTTCTTAAGGTGGAAGGAGATAGGTAAACTGACTCAACAATAAAAATAAAAGAATGGTCCTTCAAAGAGGAAAGCATCGATTGCTGTATTTGTGCTAGAGCTTTTATTTTGAAAACATGAAACAATTTTGTCAACGTTAGTAATAAAGCATATGAGTTATGTAAATTGTATCTTACAAGTTGCAAGCCTCATGCATAGTATACTAATAGTGCCCGCACCTCGTCCTACTTAGCTTGGACTACCGGATCTTTGCATGCCATGTTTCAACCAAGTGTCACAGGGGTACCTCCATGCCGCCTGTACAAAGGTCTAAGGAGAAAGCTCGCATTTTGGATTTCTCGCTTTTGATTATTCTCAACTTAGACATCCATACCGGGACAACATGGACAACAGATAATGGACTCCTCTTAAATGCACAAGCATGTAGCAACAATTATTATTCTCATATGAGATTGAGGATATATGTCCAAAACTGAAACTTCAACCATGATTCATGGCTTTAGTTAGCGGCCCAATGTTCTTCTCTAACAATTTGCATGCTCCAATCATTAAGGTGGCAGATCCTTCAGACAAGACGGACATGCATAGCAACTCACATGATATTCAACAATAGTTGATGGCGTTCCCCAGAAGCATGGTTATCGCACAACAAGCAACTTAATAAAAGATAAAGTGCATAAGTACATATTCAATACTATGATAGTTTTTAAGGCTATTTTGTCCCATGAGCTATATATTGCAAAGGTGAATGATGGAATTTTAAAGGTAGCACTCAAGCAATTTACTTTGGAATGGCGGAGAAATACCATGTAGTAGGTAGGTTTGGTGGACACAAAAGGCATAGTAGTTGGCTCAAGGATTTTGGATGCATGAGAAGTATTCCCTCTCGATACAAGGTTTAGGCTAGCAAGGTTATTTGAACCAACTCAAGGATGAACCGGTGCAGCAAAACTCACATAAAAGACATATTGTAAACATTATAAGACTCTACACCGTCTTCCTTGTTGTTCAAAACTCAATACTAGATATTATCTAGACCTTAGAGAGACCAAATATGCAAATCAAATTTTAGCAAGCTCTATGTATTTCTTCATTAATGGGTGCAAAGCATATGATGCAAGAGCTTAAACATGAGCACAACAATTGCCAAGTATCACATTATCCAAGACATTTTAGAATTACTACATGTAGCATTTTCCAATTCCAACCATATAACAATTTAACGAAGAAGAAACTTCGCCTTGAACATTATGAGTAAAGCCTAAGGACATATTTGTCCATATGCAACACGGAGCGTGTCTCTCTCCCACAAAGTGAATGCTAGGATCCATTTTATTCAAACAAAAACAAAAACAAAAACAAAAACAAACCGACGCTCCAAGTAAAGAACACAAGATGTGATTGAATAAAAATATAGTTTCAGGGAGGAACCTGATGATGTTGTCAATGAAGAAGGGGATGCCTTGGCATCCCCAAGCTTAGACGCTTGAGTCTTCTTAGAATATGCAGGGGTGAACCACGGGGCATCCCCAAGCTTAGAGCTTTCACTCCTCTTGATCATAGTATATCATACTCCTCTCTTGACCCTTGAAAACTTCTTTCACACCAAACTTCAAGCAAACTCATTAGAGGGTTAGTGCACAATTAATAATTCACACATTCAGAGGTGACGCAATCATTCTTTACACTTCTGGACATTGCATAAAGCTACTGGACATTAATGGATCAAAGAAATTCATCCAACATAGCAAAAGAGGCAATGCGAAATAAAAGACAGAATCTGTCAAAAACAGAACAGTCCGTAAAGACGAATTTTAAAATGGCACCAGACTTGCTCAAATGGAAAACTCAAAACTAATGAAAGTTGCGTACATATCTGAGGATCACGCTCGTAAATTGGAAGATTTTTTCGAATTTTCTACAGAGACTTAGGCCCAGATTCGTGACAGACAGCAATGCTGTTTCTGCGCAGCGATCCCAAATATAACATCAACTTTGACATAGAAACTTTACTTGGCACAAAAACATGATAAGGAGAGGTTGCTACAGTAGTAAACAACTTCCAAGACTCAAATATAAAACAAAGTACTGTAGTAAAAACATGGGTTGTCTCCCATAAGCGCTTTTCTTTAACGCCTTTCAGCTAAGAAAGTGCAAATCAAGTAACATCAAGAGTAGAAGCATTAACATCATAACTTGTTCTAATAATAGAATCAAAAGGCAACTTCATTCTCTTTCTAGGGAAGTGTTCCATACCTTTATTGAGAGGAAATTGATATTTAATATTACCTTCCCTCATATCAATAACAGCACCAACGGTTCAAGAAAAGGTCTTCCCAACACAATAAGACAAGATGCATTGCATTCGATATCCAAGACAACAAAATCAACGGGGACAAGGTTATTGTTAACCGTAATGCGCACATTATCAATCCTCCCCAAAGGTTTCTTTTTAACATTATCGCTAGATTAACATCCAAATAACAATTCTTCAATGGTGGCAAGTCAAGGATATCATAAATCTTTTTAGGCATAACAGAAATACTTGCACCAAGATCACATAAAGCATTACATTCAAAGTCATTGAATTTCATTTTAATGATGGGCTCCCAACCATCTTCTAACTTTCTAGGAATAGAAGTTTCAAGTTTTAATTTCTCTTCTCTAGCTTTTATGAGAGCATTTGTAATATGTTTTGTAAAGGCTAAATTTATAGCACTAGCATTAGGACTTTTAGCAAGTTTTTGTAAGAACTTTATAACTTCAGAGATGTGGAAATCATCAAAATCTAAATCATTATGAGCTACAGCAATGGGATCATTGTTCCCAAGGTTGGAAAAAATTTCAGCAGTTTTATCACAAGCAATTTCAGCAGTTTTAGCAATTTCAGGCAGTTTTGTACGCTTTGCACTAGGAGTAGAAACATTGCCAACACCAATTATTTTACCATTGATAGTAGGAGGTGCAGCAACATGTGAAGAATTAGCATTACTAATGGTGGTAATAGTCCAAACTTTAGCTACATTATTCTCTTTAGCTAGTTTTTCATTTTCTTCTCTATCCCACCTAGCACGCAATTCAGCCATTAATCTTATATTCTCATTAATTCTAACTTGGATGGCATTTGCTGTAGTAGTAATCTTATTATCAATATCATTATTAGGCATAACTTTCAATTTTAAAAGATTAACATCAGAGGCAAGTCTATCAACTCTAGAAGCAATAATATCAATTTTATCAAGCTTTTCCTCAACAGATTTGTTAAAAGCAGTTTGTGTACTAATAAATTCTTTAAGCATAGCTTCAAGACCAGAGGGTACACTCCTATTATTGTTGTAAGAATTCCCATAAGAATTACCATAACCATTACCATTAGCAGAAGGATATGGCCTATAGTTATTACCAGAGTTGTTCCTATAAGCATTGTTGTTGAAATTATTATTTTTAATGAAATTCACATCAACATTTTCTTCTTGAGCAACCAAAGAAGCTAAAGGAACATTATTTGGATCAACATTAGATCTACCATTCACAAGCATAGACATAATCACATCAATCTTATCACTCAAGGAAGAGGTTTCTTCAACAGAATTTACCTTCTTACCTTGTGGAGCTCTTTCCGTGTGCCATTCAGAGTAATTATCATCATATCATCAAGAAGTTTTGTAGCCGCCCCCAAAGTGATGGACATAAAGGTACCTCCAGCAGCTGAATCCAATAAATTCCGCGAAGAAAAATTTAGTCCTGCATAGAAGGTTTGGATGATCATCCAAGTAGTCGGTCCATGGGTTGGGCAATTCTTTACCAAAGATTTCATTCTCTCCCATGCTTGAGCAACATGTTCAGTATCTAATTGCTTAAAATTCATTATGCTACTTCTCAAAGATATAATTTTAGCGGAGGATAATATCTACCAATAAAAGCATCCTTACATTTAGTCCATGAATCAATACTATTCTTAGGCAAAGATAGCAACCAATCTTTAGCTCTTCCTCTTAATGAGAAAGGAAACACTTTCAATTTAATAATATCACCATCTACATCCTTATAATTTTGTATTTCACAAAGTTCAACAAAATTATTGAGATGGGCAACAGCATCATCAGAACTAACACCAGAAAATTGATCTCTCATAACCAGGTTCAAAAGGTGTTTAATTTCAAAGAATTCTGCTGTAGTAGCAGGTGGAGCAATAGGTGTGCATAGGAAATCATTATTATTTGCATTTGTGAAGTCACAAAACTTAGTATTTTCAGGGGTATTCATTTTAGCAACAGTAAATAAAGCAAACTAGATAAAGTAAATGCAAGTAACTAATTTTTGTGTTTTTGATATAGAGAGCAAGACAATAAATAAAGTAAAACTAGCAACTAATTTTTTTTGTGTTTTGTTTAGGTGCAGCAAACAAAGTAGTAAATAAAATAAAGCAAGACCTAAACAAAGTAAAGAGATTGAGAAGTGGAGACTCCCCTTGCAGCGTGTCTTGATCTCCCCGGCAACGGCGCCAGAAAAAGAGCTTGATGGCGTGTAACTCACACGTTCGTTGGGAACCCCAAGAGGAAGGTATGATGCACGTAGCAAGTTTTCCTCTAAAGAAACCAAGGTTTAATCGAACCAGTAGGAGCCAAGAAGCACGTTGAAGGTTGATGGTGGCGAAATGTGATGCGCAACAACAGGGATTCCGCCAACGTGGAACCGCACAACACAACCCAAGTACTTTGCCCCAACGAAACACTGAGGTTGTCAATCTCACCGGCTTGCGTAACAAAGGATTAACCGTATTGTGTGGAAGATGATTGTTTGCAAGAAAACAGTAAAACAAGTATTGCAGTTGATTGTATGCGATGTAAAGAATAGGACCGGGGTCCACAGCACTAGAGGTGTCTCTCCCATAAGATAAAAGCATGTTGGGTGAACAAATTACAGTCGGGCAATTGACAAATAGAGAAGGGCATAAAAATGCATATACATGATATGATAAATATAGTGAGATTTAATCTGGGCATTACGACAAAGTACATAGACCGCCATCCAACCGCATCTATGCCTAAAAGTCCACCTTCAAGTTATCATCCGAACCCCATTCAGTATTAAGTTGCAAAGCAACAGACAATTGCATTAAGTATGGTGCGTAATGTAATCGACAACTACATCCTTAGACATAGAATCAATGTTTTATCCCTAGTGGCAACAAGACATCACAACCTTAGAACTTTCTGTCACTGTCCCAGGTGTCAATGAAGGCATGAACCCACTATCGAGCATAAATACTCCCTCTTGGAGTTAAGAGCAAAAAACTTGGCTAGAGCCTCTACTAATAACGGAGAGCATGCAAGATCATAAACAACACATAAACAATAGATTGATAATCATCATAACATAGCATTCTCTATCCATCGGATCCCGACAAACACAACATATAGTATTACAGATAGATGATCTTGATCATGTTAGGCAGCTCACAAGATCCAACAATGAAGCACAATTAGGAGAAGACGACCATCTAGCTACTGCTATGGACCCATAGTCCAGGGGTGAACTACTCACTCATCACTCCGGAGGCCATGGCGGTGTAGAGTCCTCCGGGAGATGAATCCCTCTCCGGCAGGTGCCGGAGGCGATCTCCTGAATCCCCCGAGATGGGATTACGGCGGGCTCCGGAAGGTTTTCCGTATCGTGGCTCTCAGACTGGGGGTTTCGCGACGGAGGCTTTAAGTAGGCGGAAGGGTAGGTCAGGGGGCGACGAGGCCCACACCATAGGTCGGCGCGGCCAGGGCCTGGGCCGCGCCGCCCTGTGGTGTCGCCACCGTGGCCCCACTTCGACTCCCCTTCGGTCTTCCGGAAGCTTCGTGCAAAAATAGGACCCTGGGCGGTGATTTCGTCCAATTCCGATAATATTTCCTTACTAGGATTTCTGAAACCAAAACAGCAGTAAAACAACTCGTTCTTCGGCATCTTGTTAATAGGTTAGTTCCGAAAATGCGTAAATACGACATATAATGTGCATAAAACATGTAGGTATCATCAATAAAGTAGCATGGAACATAAGAAATTATCAATACGTTGGAGACGTATCATGCTACCTTTAAACAATTCAAAAGTTATTACCTCTTATTTGTGCCAATGTTTTATAGCTCATGAGGAAGTATGTGGTGTTTATCTTTCAATCTTGTTGGGCAACTTTCACCAATGGACTAGTGGCTTCATCCGCTTATCCAATAATTTTGCAAAAGAGCTGGCAATGGGATTCCCAGTCCCAAATTAATTAACAAAAATAGACACTCCTCCATGGTATGTGATTGTTGGACGGCACCCGAAGGATTCGGTTAGCCATGGCTTGAGAAAGCAAAGGTGGGGAGGAGTGTCATCATAATAAAACTAAAATAAAAAGGCATGCACTCCTTCATGGTATGAGATTGTTGGCAGGCACCCGAGGATTCGGTTAGCCATGGTTTGTGAAAGAAAGGTTGGAAGGAGTGCTGATACGTCCAATTTGCATCACTATTTTGTATCATAATTTGCTGTTATTCATTGATATATTTCATATTGGGACACAATACTTATGTTATTTCATCTATTTTGCATGTTTCATCATCATTGGAGGATCAAGCACCGGAGCCAGGATTCTGCTGGAAAAAGCACCGTCAGAACGCAATATTTCGGAAGATCAACTGCGGAAGGAAATTTCACGTAAATTCCTATTTTTCCAGATGACGGAGGGAGCCAGAAGGGGAAGAAGAGGGAGCCACTGTGGGCCCACCATGCCCGGCGCGGCCCATGGCCTGGCCGCGCCACCCGTGGTGTGGGGCCCCACAGCCCTTTCGCCTCCTTTTCTTCGCACTCCTTCGTCCCGAAAACCTAAGCCACGAGAGGACCTCACGAAGGTTACAGCCGCCTCTGCAGGGCGGAGAACACCAGAGAGAAAAGAGCTCTCCGGCGGGCAGGAATCCGAAATTCCCTCCCGGAGGGGGAAATCGACGCCATCGCCATCGTCATCGAGCGGGACATCATCTCCATCATCATCATCATCATCTCCACCATCTACACCGCCATCACCACCGCTGCACCTCGTCACCGCTGTAACAATTCGGGTTAAATCTTGATTGTATGATAGGGGAAACTCTCCCGGCATTATTCTCTACTTGTTATAGATGCTATTGAGTGAAACCATTGAACCAAGGTTTATGTTCAGATTGTTATTCATCATCATATCACCTCTGATTGTATTCCATATGATGTCTCGTGAGTAGTTCGTTTAGTTCTTGAGGACATGGGTGAAGTCTAAATGCTAGTAGTGAATTATGGTTGAGTAATATTCAATGTTATGATATTTAAGTTGTGGTGTCATTCTTCTAGTGGTGTCGTGTGAACGTCGACTACACGACACTTCACCATTTATGGGCCTAGGGAGTGCATCTTGTATTCGGTTGCTAATTGCGGTTGCCGGAGTGACAGAAACCTAAGCCCCCGTTAGTATATCGATGCAGGAGGGATCGCAGATCTCAAAGTTTAAGGCTGTGGTTAGATTTATCTTAATTACTTTCTTGTAGTTGCGGATGCTTGCAAGGGGTATAATCACAAGTATGTATTAGTCCTAGGAAGGGCGGTGCATTAGCATAGGTTCACCCACACAACACTTATCAAAACAATGAAGATTATTAAGCCACATGAAGCGAAAGTACTAGACTAAAATCCCCGTGTGTCCTCAAGAACGTTTGGTCATTATAAGTAAACAAACCGGCTTGTCCTTTGTGCTAAAAAGGATTGGGCCACTCGCAATTATTTCTCTCGCATTTTACTTACTCGTACTTTATTCATCTGTTACATCAAAACCCCTTGAATACTTGTTTGTGAGCATTTACAGTGAATCCTTCATCGAAACTGCTGCCAACACCTTCTGCTCCTCGTTGGGATCGACATTCTTACTTATCGAAGATACTACGATACACCCCCTATACTTGTGGGTCATCAAGACTATTTTCTGGCGCCGTTGCGGGGAGTGAAGCGCTATTGGTAAGTGGAATTGGTAAGGAAAACCTTTACTGTTTGTGCTGATTTTATTTCTGCCTGCTGCTATAAGTCATTATGGAGAGATCTTCTCTCAATTTCTATTTGGGAAATCTACTACTACTGCAACGGTAGTGGATGAAGCGCCAGGTGAGGAAGTAGTACCATATAAAATACCTATGAAAATTATTGAACGTGTTATGGATAACCGCTATGAAGGGGATGGAACTGTCCATCCTGGTGATCATTTATTGTTTTTGCATGAATTATGCGGGTTATTCAAATGTGCAGGTTTCTATGAATGAAGTTAGGAAGAAACTATTCACTATATCGCTGTCTGGTAAAGCGGCGCACTGGTATAAATTGCTGAAGAATGGTGATTCAATTGATTGGGAGGACATTGTGCCTTTATTTTATTCCAAATTTTATCCTCCAAGTGAAATTCACAAAGATCGGAACCGCATATATAATTTCTGGCCTCATGATGGAGAGAGTATTGCCCAAGCTTGGGGGAGATTGAAGTCTTTAATGCTCAAATGCCCCATTCATGAGCTTCCTGGTAATGTTATTATTGATAATTTCTATGCAAGACTTTCTTTTCAAGACAAGACCTTGCTGGATACTTCTTGTTCTGGATCATTTACACGCAACAAAGAAGAGTTTAAAAGGGACCTTCTTGATCGGATCCAAGAAAATACTGAAGGATGGGAGAACGACAAAGATAGAGAATCAGGTATAATTTATGATTATAAATGCATTGAAGCTTTTATGGATACTGATAAATTTCGTAATATGAGTGCTACATATGGTCTTGATTCTCAAGTTGTTGCAAATCTTTATAAAGCTTTTGCCTCTCATTATGAACTGCCTAAGAAGAATTTTGATAAGTATCATGAACCGTATAAACATAAAGTTGATTCATCTGTAAACAAATGTGTAGTGGTTGAAACTGTTGATAATGTTATTCCTGAAGCTTATATTGAAAAAACTCCTTTCCCTGCTAAAATGAAGGAGTACTCTGTTATATCTAGTGCGGTTAATAAAAGTGAAAAGAAACCTAAAGAACCTGAAGAACAAATTAAAATTGAACCTGCTGTTGCAATAGTTAAAGATCTTGTGACTGAAAATGTGGAGGATGGTCATATTATTTTCTGTGAAGATGCTTCTAATATTGTTTCACATCCTAATAAACCCAAACAAGTTAGTGTTCCTATGCTATCTGTTAGAATTGGTGATCATTGCTATTATGGTTTATGTGATATTGGTGCAAGTGTTAGTGCTATTCCTTATGAGCTTTACACGGAGATTATGCACGAAATTGGTTCTTGTGAACTTGAAGATATTGATGTGGTTATTCATCTGGCTAATAGAGAAACTATTTCTCCAATTGGTATTGTTCGAGATGTGGAAGTTCTATGTGGTAAGATTAAATATCCTGCTGACTTTTTGGTACTTGGTTCTGCTGCTAGTGATCATTGTCCTATCATTTTTGGTAGACCTTTTCTAAATACTTGTGGAGCTATTATAGATTGTAAGAAAGAGAAAATTTTGACTAGATTTGCTGGTGAACCTTATGAATTTAACTTTTCTAAATTTACCAAAACTCCTTATAAAGCTGACTTGCCTAGTAATGATTTTAAAATGGAGCAGTGTGCATCTATTGTTCTTGTTCCTAATAATCCTTTGCAGCAACATTTGGAGAATAGTGAAAGTGAAGCTTTTAGGAAAGAAAGAGATGAGCTTGAGGAAATTTTTCTTCGCCAACCTATTCTCAAGCATGATTTACCGGTGGAAGATTTGGGTACAACACCGCCACCAAAGGAAGATCCTGTTTTTGATTTAAAGCCTTTACCTGATAATCTTAAATATGCTCATATTGATGATAAGAAAATATATCCTGTTATTATTAGTTCTAAGCTTTCAGAGATTGAGGAAGAAAGGTTATTGGAAATATTGAAGAAACACCGAGGAGCTATTGGCTATACTCTTGATGATTTGAAAGGGATTTCTCCTTCTATTTGCCAACATGCTATTAATATGGAAGAAGATGCAAAGCCTGTTGTTGAACATCAACGTCGTCTAATTCCGAAGATGAAAGAGGTGGTAAGGAACGAGGTATTAAAACTTCTTGAAGCTGGTATTATATATCCTATTGCTGATAGTAGATGGGTTAGTCCTGTGGATTGTGTTCCTAAGAAAGGAGGAATGACCGTTGTGCCTAATGACAATGATGAGCTTATTCCTCAAAGAATAGTTGTAGGTTATAGAATGTGCATTGATTTTCGAAAAGTTAATAAAGTTACTAAGAAAGATCATTACCCTTTACCATTTATTGATCAAATGCTAGAAAGGTTATCTAAAAATACTCATTTTTGCTTTCTTGATGGTTATTCTGGGTTTTCACAAATTGCTGTTAAAGCTAAAGATCAAGAGAAAACCACGTTTACTTGTCCTTATGGAACTTATGCTTATAGGCGTATGCCTTTTGGTTTATGTAATGCTCCTGCTACTTTTCAAAGATGCATGTCTGCTATTTTTCATGGTTTTTGCAAAAGTATTGTAGAGGTGTTCATGGATGATTTTTCTGTCTATGGGAATTCTTTTGATAATTGCTTGCGAAACCTCGATAAAGTTTTGCAGAGATGTGAAGAAACTAACCTTGTTCTTAATTGGGAGAAATGCCACTTTATGGTTAATGAAGGAATTGTATTGGGACATAAAATTTCCGAGAGAGGTATTGAAGTTGATAGAGCTAAAGTTGAAGCAATTGAGAAGATGCCCTATCCGAGGGATGTTAAAGGTATTCGTAGTGTTCTTGGTCATGCTGGGTTTTATAGGAGATTTATTAAAGATTTCTCTAAAATTTCAAAGCCTCTTACTAATCTTCTTCAAAAAGATGTACCTTTTGTTTTTGATGATGATTGTAAGGAAGCTTTTGAAACTCTAAAGAAAGCCTTAACAACTGCTCCTGTAGTCGAACCTCCTGATTGGAATTTGCCTTTTGAAATTATGTGTGATGCTAGTGATTTTGCTGTAGGCGCTGTTCTTGGACAGCGGGTAGATAAAAAATTAAATGTTATTCATTATGCTAGTAAGACTCTTGATGCTGCTCAAAGAAATTATGCTACAACTGAAAAGGAATTGTTAGCTGTAGTCTTTGCTTGTGATAAGTTTAGACCCTATATTGTTGATTCGAAAGTTACAATTCATACTGATCATGCTGCAATTAGATACCTTATGACAAAGAAAGATGCTAAGCCAAGGCTTATTAGATGGGTACTTCTGTTGCAAGAATTTGATTTACATATTATAGATAGGAAAGGTGCTGATAATCCTGTTGCTGATAATTTGTCTAGATTGGAAAATATTGCTTATGATCCTGTTCCTGTTAATGATAGTTTTCCAAATGAACAATTGGCTGTAATAAAGGTGAGCTCGCGAGAGAGCCCTTGGTATGCAGATTATGCTAACTTTATTGTTTCGAAGTATTTGCCTCCAACCTTTTCAGCTCAGCAAAGGAGGAAATTCTTTTATGACTTGAGGCATTATTTTTGGGATGACCCACACTTATATAAAGAAGGAGTGGATGGTATTATGCGAAGATGTGTTCCTGAATATGAACAACAAGAAATATTGAGTAAATGTCATGGTAGTGTTTATGGAGGACATCACGCTGGAGATAGAACCGCGCAAAAGGTTCTACAATCAGGTTTTTATTGGCCAACACTCTTCAAAGATGCAAGGAAATTTATTTTATCTTGTGATGAATGTCAAAGAGTTGGTAATATCTCTAGACGCAATGAAATGCCTATGAATTATACTCTTGTTATTGAACCATTCGATTGTTGGGGATTCGACTTCATGGGTCCTTTCCCTTCTTCAGATGGTAACACTCATATACTTGTCGCTGTTGATTATGTTACTAAATGGGTAGAAGCTATACCTACAAAGAGTGCTGATGGTGAGACCTCTATAAAAATGCTTGTAGATGTTATATTTCCTAGATTTGGAGTACCTAGATATATTATGACTGATGGAGGTTCTCATTTTATTCATGGAGGTTTTAGAAAAACTCTTGCTAAGTATGGTATTAATCATAGAATTGCTTCCGCTTATCACCCTCAAACTAGTGGTCAAGTAGAATTATCAAATAGAGAGATTAAAGCTATCTTAGGTAAGACTGTTAATAAATCTAGAAAGAATTGGGCTAGCAAATTGAAAGAAGCACTATGGGCTTATAGAACTGCTTATAAAAATCCTATGGGAATGTCACCTTATAAAATGGTTTATGGAAAAGCTTGTCATTTACCTTTAGAACTAGAGCACAAAGCTTATTGGGCTGTTAGAGAACTAAATAAAGATCCTAAATTAGGTAATAAGAGGTTGTTGCAATTAAGTTCTCTAGATGAATGGAGAAGTGAAGCTTATGAAAATGCTAAACTCTTTAAAGAAAAAGTTAAGAAGTGGCATGATAGAAGGATTATCAAAAGAGAGTTTAATGTTGGGGATAAAGTCCTATTGTATCGGTCTCGTCTCAGATTCTTTGCAGGGAAATTACTCTCGAAGTGGGAAGGACCATATGTTGTTGAGGAGGTGTATCGTTCAGGAGCAATTAAAATTAGCTCTCTCCAAGGCAATGCCACACAAGTGGTGAATGGACAAAGACTCAAGCATTATATCTCGGGTGATTCTTATAATGTTGATGTTGATATTATTCAAGTGGAAACACCGGAGGCCTTCATCAAAGGACAAATTGACAGTCCGCCAGAACTCGACTTTGAATAGGTAACAGTACAGGTAATAAAAAGTCCGCGTTTACCTTTCCGAACATTATTTCTGCTGTTTTTAGAAAATATGAAAAATTACGGAATCGAAACGGAGTGGAAAAGACGCGCGAGGGCCCGTCACCACAGGCCGGCGCGGGCCCCACCCTGGCCGCGCCGACCTATGGTGACGGCCCCTCGGCGTCCCGTTTCCACTCGTTTTCGACCTGGAACCTTCCTTTTGTCGTAAAAATATTTGCTATATAATCCCCCGGACCCCTGGAGGTCCGTAATATCGTTTTCTCGTCGTGTTTTGTTTCGAGCTGTTTTCTGCCAGATTTGTTTTGATCTAGAAGCACCATGGTCTCCAACAACAAAGACAAGGGGCCTTGGAGGGAAGAGATGGATGAAAGGATCAATAAGGAGAAGGAGAAGATAGCATCAGCAAAAGGAGAGTGGGAAACTACGAGGAGTAAGCCAATTTTGGTGGGATCGGTTAATACTGGGCGTTCTTTTTCTCATAACTTGCAGGGAGCTCTTCCGCCTGCTCTGGACCTCGACTCTTTCCCTTGTGTGGAGGAAGCAATACGGGTTGCTGATGAGTTTTGTGATCAATATCGTGCTCTAAAAAGGGAAGTGGAGATACTTCAGGAGGAGAACCAGCGACTTCGCAGAATGCTGGAATATTACTCAAATCCCAGCACAAGGCCGTCACCGCCACACTCGGGTAACAATGAGTCTCTTCAGGTTTTGGTGCAGAATTACAAAATTGAGAAGCTGAAGCTGAAGGAGATCCTTATGAAGCGCGAGAGGAATCCATCGCCATCATCACCGAAGGAGTAATTCATCATCGGTATTGGCATCCCCTTGGTTTGTTCCAAGCTTGGGGGAGTGCCGCGGTATCACATCATCATTACCTTTATCTTTTACTATCAAGTAGTGTCATATCATGAGTAGGGAAGTTATCATATGGAATAGTATGCAATGTGGAAGTATCTCTCTTAGTTAGTTATCTATGTATCCGTTGGTGTGAGTTATCGTTATGGAATATTAATGAGAAGTCTTATCATTTACTTTTTGCACACCTTATTTTAGTTTGCAATCTCCATTATATGATTACTCTTGACATGAGTATTGATATCACTTTGGGAGCATCAAGTAAATCTATTTGGTTTTGGCAAACTTAGCATTGGTCAATAGCAACAACATCTTGATGTTTAATAGAAGAGAGAAATACACTTAGATATATTACTCTATTATCTCTATGCTTAGTATTCTAAAGTTAAAATTGCTTGTGCTTATGAGAAAGATGCATGATTGTTCTATCATATGTATATTTGTTTGTTTCCCTCAACCTTTATGCTTGCTATCAAACCTTGCTAGCCAAAGACCTGTATCGAGAGGAGATGCTTCTCATACATCCATAACCTTAGATCAAACCTATGCCATTTGTGTCCACCATACCTACCTACTACATGGTATTTTCTGCCATTCCAAGTAAATACTTCATGTGCTACCTTTAAATTATTCAAACTACTACTCCTTATTTGTGTCAATGTTCTATAGCTCATGAGGAAGTATGTGGTGTTTTATCTTTCAATCTTGTTGGGCAGACTTTCACCAATGGACTAGTGGCACATCCGCTTATCCAATAATTTTGCAATAAGAGCTGGCAACGGGGTTCCCAGCCCCAATTAATAACTTTCATTAATAATTCTCTTCACATGTTTTGCTCTGATTTATCAGTAAGCAACTTAATTTTGCAATAGACACTCCTCCATGGTATGTGAATGTTGGAAGGCACCCGAGGATTCGGTTAGCCATGGATTGAGAAAGCCAAGGTTGGGGGGAGTGTCATCCTTAATAAAACTAAAATACATGTGTAAACAAAAGAGAAGGGGGATGATCTACCTTGCTGGTAGAGATGCCGTCCCTCATGGGAGCCGCTCTTGGAAGGTTCGTTTGGCAAGGGGGTTAGAGTGCCCGCTACCATTCGTTGACAACAACAAACACCGCTCAAAATCTTACTTTTATGCTCTTTATATGATTTCAAAACTTGAAAAGCTCTAGCACATGATTTAATCCCTGCTTCCCTCTGCGAAGGGCCTGTCTTTTACTTTTATGTTGAGTCAGTAAACCTATTTCTCTCTATCTCAAGCAAGCAATTGAGTTGTTGTGAACCAATCATTTATGCTATGATTCAGTTAATCATGTCTTTTATACTTTCTTGTTTAGTACCAATTTTATCTGAATGAATATGACTTTGAAGTTATCAATGATTATGAGGAGATTGTTATGCTTAAATATGAAGGCTCAGCTATAAAATCTAATATGAAAGCTTTGCTTAGAAGTACAATCCGTTAGTAGTTCTCTGACCAAGAACAAAGTTTGCCATCACCAACTATGATTTCTTATGCACCTTTACTTGTGATTTCTCTTTACCTATTTCAAGATGAGTTATATGAGGAAGTTGTTTACTAGAATGTCTTGTGTGAATGAATATGATGCTTCTTGTCCGTATTTTATTTATCGACTCTTCACTCCATAAACATGTGGTCTTGTTTATCGAGCTCAGTTTCGCTTGGGGACAAGCGAGGTCTAAGCTTGGGGGGAGTTGATACGTCCAATTTGCATCACTATTTTGTATCATAATTTGCTGTTATTCATTGATATATTTCATATTGGGACACAATACTTATGTTATTTCATCTATTTTGCATGTTTCATCATCATTGGAGGATCAAGCACCGGAGCCAGGATTCTGCTGGAAAAAGCACCGTCAGAACGCAATATTTCGGAAGATCAACTGTGGAAGGAAATTTCACGTAAATTCCTATTTTTCCAGATGACGGAGGGAGCCAGAAGGGGAAGAAGAGGGGAGCCACTGTGGGCCCAGACCACAGGCCGGCGCGGCCCATGGCCTGGCCGCGCCACCCTGTGGTGTGGGGGCCCCACAGCTCCTTTCGCCTCCTTTTCTTCGCGTACTCCTTCGTCCCGAAAACCTAAGCCACAGAGAGGACCTCACGAAGGGTTACAGCCGCCTCTGCAGGGCGGAGAACACCAGAGAGAAAGAGCTCTCCGGCGGGCAGGAATCCGCCGGGGAAATTCCTCCCGGAGGGGGAAATCGACGCCATCGCCATCGTCATCGAGCTGGACATCATCTCTATCATCATCATCATCATCTCCACCATCTACACCGCCATCACCACCGCTGCACCTCGTCACCGCTGTAACAATTCGGGTTAAATCTTGATTGTATGATAGGGGAAACTCTCCCGGCATTATTCTCTACTTGTTATAGATGCTATTGAGTGAAACCATTGAACCAAGGTTTATGTTCAGATTGTTATTCATCATCATATCACCTCTGATTGTATTCCATATGATGTCTCGTGAGTAGTTCGTTTAGTTCTTGAGGACATGGGTGAAGTCTAGATGCTAGTAGTGAATTATGGTTGAGTAATATTCAATGTTATGATATTTAAGTTGTGGTGTCATTCTTCTAGTGGTGTCGTGTGAACGTCGACTACACGACACTTCACCATTTATGGGCCTAGGGGAGTGCATCTTGTATTCGGTTGCTAATTGCGGGGTTGCCGGAGTGACAGAAACCTAAGCCCCCGTTAGTATATCGATGCAGGAGGGATCGCAGGATCTCAGAGTTTAAGGCTGTGGTTAGATTTATCTTAATTACTTTCTTGTAGTTGCGGATGCTTGCAAGGGGTATAATCACAAGTATGTATTAGTCCTAGGAAGGGCGGTGCATTAGCATAGGTTCACCCACACAACACTTATCAAAACAATGAAGATTATTAAGCCACATGAAGCGAAAGTACTAGACTAAAATCCCCGTGTGTCCTCAAGAACGTTTGGTCATTATAAGTAAACAAACCGGCTTGTCCTTTGTGCTAAAAAGGATTGGGCCACTCGCTGCAATTATTTCTCTCGCATTTTACTTACTCGTACTTTATTCATCTGTTACATCAAAACCCCTTGAATACTTGTTTGTGAGCATTTACAGTGAATCCTTCATCGAAACTGCTGCCAACACCTTCTGCTCCTCGTTGGGATCGACATTCTTACTTATCGAAGATACTACGATACACCCCCTATACTTGTGGGTCATCAAGTGCCACCCAAAAATAAAATAAAATGGGAGCCGCTCTTTGAAGGTTTGTCTGGCAAGGGGGTTAGAGTACCCGCTACCATTCGTTGACAACAACAAACACCTCTCAAAACTTTATTTTTATGCTCTCTTTATGTTTTCAAAATAAAAGCTCTAGCACAAATATAGCAATCGATGCTTCCCTCGTCGAAGGGCCATTCTTCTACTTTTATGTTGAGTCAGTTCACCTATCTCTCTCCACCTCAAGAAGCAAACACTTGTGTGAACTGTGCATTGATTCCTACATACTTGCATATTGCACTTGTTATATTACTTTACATTGACAATATCCATGAGATATACATGTTATAAGTTGAAAGCAACCGCTGAAACTTAATCTTCCTTGTGTTGCTTCAATACCTTTACTTTGATTTATTGCTTTATGAGTTAACTCTTATGCAAGACTTATTGATGATTGTCTTGAAGTACTATTCATGAAAAGTCTTTGCTTTATGATTCACTTGTTTACTCATGTCATTACCATTGTTTTGATCGCTGCATTCATTACATATGTTTATAAATAGTATGATCAAGATTATGATGGCATGTCACTTCAGAAATTATCTTTGTTATCGTTTTACTGCTCGGGACGAGCAGAACTAAGCTTGGGGATGCTGACACGTCTCCGACGTATCGATAATTTCTTATGTTCCATGCCACATTATTGATGATATCTACATGTTTTATGCACACTTTATGTCATATTCGTGCATTTTCTGGAACTAACCTATGAACAAGATGTCGAAGTGCCAGTTCCTGTTTTCGCTGTTTTTGGTTTCAGAAATCCTAGTAACGAAATATTCTCGAAATCGGACGAAATCAACGCCCAGGTTCCTATTTTTCCTGAACCATCCAGAACCCAAGAGCCGCCAGAGGGAAGCCCCGGGGGCCCCACACCACACGCGCGGCCAGAGGGGGGCCGCGCCGCCCTATGGTGTGGTGGCCCCAGCCCCTCCGAGGCTGCCCTTCGCCTATTTAAAGCCTCCGTCGCGAAACCCTATTACGTTGGACGAAACCCACAGAAACCTTCCAGAGCCGCCGCCATCGCGAAGCCAAGATCCGGGGGACAGAGTCTCTCGTCCGCCGGAGCGGGGAAGTGCCCCCGAAGGCTTCTCCATCGACACCGCTGCCATCTCCACCGCCATCTTCATCACCGCTGCTGCTCCCATGAGGAGGGAGTAGTTCTCCATCGAGGCTCGGGGCTGTACCGGTAGCTATGTGGTTCATCTCTCTCCTATGTACTTCAATATAATAATCTCATGAGCTGCCTTACATGATTGAGATTCATATGATGATGCTTGTAATCTAGATGTCATTATGCTAGTCAAGTGAGTTTTACTTATGTGATCTCCGGAGACTCCTTGTCCCACGTGTGTAAAGGTGACAGTGTGTGCACCGTGTGGGTCTCTTAGGCTATATTTCACATAATACTTATTCACTGTTATGAATGGCATAGTGAAGTGCTTATTTATATCTCTTTATGATTGCAATGTGTTTTGTATCACAATTTATCTATGTGCTACTCTAGTAATGTTATTAAAGTAGTTTTATTCCTCCTACACGGTGTAATGGTGACAGTGTGTGCACTGTGTTAGTACTTGGCGTAGGCTATGATTATGATCTCTTCTAGATTATGAAGTTAACTATTGCTATGATGGTATTGATGTGATCTATTCCTCCTACATGCGTGAAGGTGACAGTGATGCTATGCTAGTACTTGGTTTAGTCGTGTCGATCTTTCATGCACTCTAAGGTTATTTAAATATGAACATTGAATTGTGGAGCTTGTTAACTCCGGCATTGAGGGTTCGTGTAATCCTACGCAATGTGTTCATCATCCAACAAGAGAGTGTAGAGTATGCATTTTATCTATTCTGTTATGTGATCAAAGTTGAGAGTGTCCACTAGTGAAAGTCTATTCCCTAGGCCTTGTTCCTAAATATCGCTATCGCTGCTTGTTTACTTGAAGAGCAGAACTAAAGTTGGGTAGCACTGATACGTCTCCAACGTATCGATAATTTCTTATGTTCCATGCTACTTTATTGATGATACCTACATGTTTTATGCACATTATATGTCGTATTTACGCATTTTCCGGAACTAACCTATTAACAAGATGCCGAAGAGCTGTTTCTGCTGTTTTTGGTTTCAGAAATCCTAGTAAGGAAATATTCTCGAATTGGACGAAATCACCGCCCAGGGTCCTATTTTTGCACGAAGCTTCCGAAGACCGAAGGGAGTCGAAGTGGGGCCACGAGGTGGCCAGTGATAGGCGGCGCCTGTGCCCCGGCCGCGCCACCCGTCCCCGGGCCCTCGTGCCGCCTCCCGACCTACCCTTTCGCCTACTTATAGCCTCCGTCGCAAACCCCAGTACCGAGAGCCACGATATGAAAACCTTCCGAGACGCGCCGCCAATCCCATCTCGGGGATTCAGAGATCGCCTCCCGCACCCCGGAGAGGATTCATCTCCTGGAGGACTCTTCATCGCCATGATCGCCTCCGGAGTGATGAGTGAGTAGTTCACCCCTAGACTATGGGTCCATAGCAGTAGCTAGATGGTCGTCTTCTCCTAATTGTGCTTCATTGTTGGATCTTGTGAGCTGCCTAACATGATCAAGATCATCTATCTGTAATACTATATGTTGTGTTTGTCGGGATCCGATGGATAGAGAATACTATGTTATGGTGATTATCAATCTATTGTTTATGTGTTGTTTATGATCTTGCATGCTCTCCGTTATTAGTAGAGGCTCTGGGTTTTTGCTCTTAACTCCAAGAGGGTATTTATGCTCGATAGTGGGTTCATGCCTTCATTGATACCTGGGACAGTGACAGAAAGTTCTAAGGTTGTGATGTGATGTTGCCACTAGGGATAAAACATTGATTCTATGTCTAAGGATGTAGTTGTCGATTACATTACGCACCATACTTAATGCAATTGTCCGTTGCTTTGCAACTTAATACTGAATGGGGTTCGGATGATAACCTGAAGGTGGACTTTTTAGGCATAGATGCAGTTGGATGGCGGTCTATGTACTTTGTCGTAATGCCCGGATTAAATCTCACTATATTTATCATATCATGTATATGCATTGTTATGCCCTTCTCTATTTGTCAATTGCCCGACTGTAATTTGTTCACCCAACATGCTTTTATCTTATGGGAGAGACACCTCTAGTGAACCTGTGGACCCCGGTCCTATTCTTTACATAGCATACAATCTACTGCAATACTTGTTTTACTGTTTTCTTGCAAACAATCATCTTCCACACAATACGGTTAATCCTTTGTTACAGCAAGCCGGTGAGATTGACAACCTCACTGTTTCGTTGGGGCAAAGTACTTTGGTTTTGTTGTGCAGATTCCACGTTGGCGCCGGAATCCCTGTTGTTGCGCCGCATCACATTTCGCCACCATCAACCTTCAACGTGCTTCTTGGCTCCTACTGGTTCGATTAAACCTTGGTTTCTTTCTGAGGGAAAACTTGCTACTGTGCGCATCATACCTTCCTCTTGGGGTTCCCAACGAATGTGTGAGTTACACGCCATCAAGCTCTTTTTCTTGCGCCGTTGCCGGGAGATCAAGACACGCTGCAAGGGGAGTCTCCACTTCTCAATCTCTTTACTTTGTTTTTGTCTTGCTTTATTTTATTTACTACTTTGTTTGCTGCACCTAAACAAAACACAAAAAAATTAGTTGCTAGTTTTACTTTATTTACTGTCTTGTTTGCTTTATATCAAAAATACAAAAAAATTAGTTACTTGCATTTAGTTTATTTTGTTATCATGTCTAGTCCTGTACTTGTTTTTATTTTTACTAGTTAGGCTTAATGGAAAACAACAAAAAAATTAGAGATCTTTATGAACTTTATCTTGAATTAGGACATGATGTGTTTGAAGAGAAAATTAAAAAACCCATGGAACTTTGTTTGCAAAATAGTTGTAACAATGTTATTAGCATGAACTCTTTGAACACCATTATTGCTAAAGCTATGGAAGAATTTAAGCTTGGGGAAGCTGGTTGTGATATTTTTAGTCCCCCAAGCATGGAGGAGAAAATTTACTTTGATGATACTTTACCTCCTATATATGATGCTTGCAATGATGAATATGATATTTTCAGACCACCTACTATTGAGGAGAAAATTAATTATGATTACAATATGCCTCCTATATATGATGATTATGGTGATGAGAATAATAGTGATAGCTATTTTGTTGAATTTGCTCCCACTACAACTAATAAAATTGATTATGCTTATGTGGAGAGTAATAATTTTATGCATGCGGCTCATGACAAGAATGTTTTATGTGATAGTTATATTGTTGAGTTTGTTCATGATGCTACTGAAAATTATTATGAGAGAGGGAAACATGGTTATATGCATCTTAATAATATTAAGTTTCCCCTCTTTATGTTGAGAATCTTGAAATTGCACTTGTGTTGCTTTTCTATGCTTGCCACTTTGTTCTTCATGAATTTATTTGTGTACAAGATTCCTTTTCATAGGAAGTGGGTTAGGTTTAAATGTGTTTTGAATTTGCTTCTTGATGCTCTCTTTGCTTCAACTCTTATTTATTGCGAGAGTATCATTAAAATCACTGAGCCCATCTTAATGGCTATAAAGAAAGAACTTTTTGGGAGATAACCCATGTGTTTATTTTACTACAGCAATTTTAGTTTTGTTGAGTCTTGGAAGTTGTTTACTACTGTAGCAACCTCTCCTTATCATGTTTTTGTGCCAAGTAAAGTTTCTATGTTAAAGTTGATGTTATATTTGGGATCGCTGCGCAGAAACAGCATTGCTGTCTGTCACGAATCTGGGCACAAGTCTCTGTAGAAAATTCGAAAAAATCTGCCAATTTACGAGCGTGATCCTCAGATATGTACGCAACTTTCATTAGTTTTGAGTTTTTCCATTTGAGCAAGTCTGGTGCCATTTTAAAATTCGTCTTTACGGACTGTTCTGTTTTTGACAGATTCTGCCTTTTATTTCGCATTGCCTCTTTTGCTATGTTGGATGAATTTCTTTGATCCATTAATGTCCAATAGCTTTGTGCAATGTCCAGAAGTGTAAAGAATGTTTGTGTCACCTCTTAATGTGTGAATTATTAATTGTGCACTAACCCTCTAATGAGTTTGCTTGAAGTTTGGTGAAGGAAGTTTTCAAGGGTCAAGAGAGGAGTATGATATACTATGATCAAGAGGAGTGAAAGTTCTAAGCTTGGGGATGCCCCGTGGTTCACCCCTGCATATTTTAAGAAGACTCAAGCGTCTAAGCTTGGGGATGCCCAAGGCATCCCCTTCTTCATCGACAACATCATCAAGTTCCTCCCCTGAAACTATATTTTTATTCAACCACATCTTGTGTTCTTTACTTGGAGCGTCGGTTTGTTTTTGTTTTTGTTTTTGTTTGAATAAAATGGATCCTAGCATTCACTTTGTGGGAGAGAGACACGCTCCGCTGTTGCATATGGACAAATATGTCCTTAGGCTTTACTCATAATGTTCAAGGCGAAGTTTCTTCTTCGTTAAATTGTTATATGGTTGGAATTGGAAAATGCTACATGTAGTAATTCTAAAATGTCTTGGATAATGTGATACTTGGCAATTGTTGTGCTCATGTTTAAGCTCTTGCATCATATGCTTTGCACCCATTAATGAAGAAATACATAGAGCTTGCTAAAATTTGGTTTGCATATTTGGTCTCTCTAAGGTCTAGATAATATCTAGTATCGAGTTTTGAACAACAAGGAAGACGGTGTAGAGTCTTATAATATTTACAATATGTCTTTTATGTGAGTTTTGCTGCACCGTTCATCCTGGAGTTTGATTCAATTAACCTTGCTAGCCTAAACCTTGTATCGAGAGGGAATACTTCTCATGCATCCAAAATCCTTGAGCCAACTACTATGCCATTTGTGTCCACTATACCTACCTACTACATGGTATTTTCCGCCATTCCAAAGTAAATTGCTTGAGTGCTACCTTTAAAATTCCATCATTCACCTTTGCAATATATAGCTCATGGGACAAAATAGCCTTAAAAACTATCGTAGTATTGAATATGTACTTATGCACTTTATCTTTTATTAAGTTGCTTGTTGTGCGATAACCATGCTTCTGGGAACGCCATCAACTATTGTTGAATATCATGTGAGTTGCTATGCATGTCCGTCTTGTCTGAAGGATCTATCACCTTAATGATTGGAGCATGCAAATTGTTAGAGAAGAACATTGGGCCGCTAACTAAAGCCATGAATCATGGTTGAAGTTTCAATTTTGGACATATATCCTCAATCTCATATGAGAATAATAATTGTTGCTACATGCTTATGCATTTAAGAGGAGTCCATTATCTGTTGTCCATGTTGTCCCGGTATGGATGTCTAAGTTGAGAATAATCAAAAGCGAGAATCCAAAATGCGAGCTTTCTCCTTAGACCTTTGTACAAGCGGCATGGAGGTACCCCTTTGTGACACTTGGTTGAAACATGGCATGCAAAGATCCGGTAGTCCAAGCTAAGTAGGACAAGGTGCGGGCACTATTAGTATACTATGCATGAGGCTTGCAACTTGTAAGATATAATTTACATAACTCATATGCTTTATTACTACCGTTGACAAAATTGTTTCATGTTTTCAAAATAAAAGCTCTAGCACAAATACAGCAATCGATGCTTTCCTCTTTGAAGGACCTTTCTTTTACTTTTATTGTTGAGTCGGTTTACCTATCTCCTCCACCTTAAGAAGCAAACACTTGTGTGAACTGTGCATTGATTCCTACATACTTGCATATTGCACTTGTTATATTACTTTATGTTGACAATATCCATGAGATATACATGTTATAAGTTGAAAGCAACCGCTGAAACTTAATCTTCCTTTGTGTTGCTTCAATACCTTTACTTTGATTTATTGCTTTATGAGTTAACTCTTATGCAAGACTTATTGATGCTTGTCTCAAGTACTATTCATGAAAAGTCTTTGCTTTATGATTCAGTTGTTTACTCATGTCATTACCATTGTTTTGATCGCTGCATTCATTACATATGTTTACAAATAGTATGATCAAGATTATGATGGCATGTCACTTCAGAAATTATCTTTGTTATCGTTTTACCTGCTCGGGACGAGCAGAACTAAGCTTGGGGATGCTGATACGTCTCCAACGTATCGATAATTTCTTATGTTCCATGCTACTTTATTGATGATACCTACATGTTTTATGCACATTATATGTCGTATTTACGCATTTTCTGGAACTAACCTATTAACAAGATGCCAAAGAGCCAGTTGCTGTTTTCTGTTTTTGGTTTCTAAATCCTAGTAAGGAAATATTCTCGGAATTGGACGAAATCACCGCCCAGGGTCCTATTTTTGCACGAAGCTTCCAGAAGACCGAAGGGGATGGGCCACGAGGTGGCCAGGTGATAGGGCGGCGCGGCCCAGCCCGGCCGCGCCACCTGTCCCCGGGCCCTCGTGCCGCCTCCCGACCTACCCTTTCGCCTACTTATAGCCTCCGTCGCGAAACCCCCGCATCGAGAGCCACGATACGGAAAACCTTCCAGAGACGCCGCCGCGAATCCCATCTCGGGGATTCAGGAGATCGCCTCGCACCTGCCGGGATTCATCTCCCGGAGGACTCTTCATCGCCATGATCGCCCTGGAGTGATGAGTGAGTAGTTCACCCCGGACTATGGGTCCATAGCAGAGCTAGATGGTCGTCTTCTCCTAATTGTGCTTCATTGTTGGATCTTGTGAGCTGCCTAACATGATCAAGATCATCTATCTCGTAATACTATATGTTGTGTTTGTCGGGATCCGATGGATAGAGAATACTATGTTATGGTGATTATCAATCTATTGTTTATGTGTTGTTTATGATCTTGCATGCTCTCCGTTATTAGTAGAGGCTCTGGCCAAGTTTTTGCTCTTAACTCCAAGAGGGAGTATTTATGCTCGATAGTGGGTTCATGCCTTCATTGATACCTGGGACAGTGACAGAAAGTTCTAAGGTTGTGATGTGATGTTGCCACTAGGGATAAAACATTGATTCTATGTCTAAGGATGTAGTTGTCGATTACATTACGCACCATACTTAATGCAATTGTCTGTTGCTTTGCAACTTAATACTGAATGGGGTTCGGATGATAACCTGAAGGTGGACTTTTTAGGCATAGATGCAGTTGGATGGCGGTCTATGTACTTTGTCGTAATGCCCGGATTAAATCTCACTATATTTATCATATCATGTATATGCATTGTTATGCCCTTCTCTATTTGTCAATTGCCCGACTGTAATTTGTTCACCCAACATGCTTTTATCTTATGGGAGAGACACCTCTAGTGAACTGTGGACCCCGGTCCTATTCTTTACATAGCATACAATCTACTGCAATACTTGTTTTACTGTTTTCTTGCAAACAATCATCTTCCACACAATACGGTTAATCCTTTGTTACAACAAGCCGATGAGATTGACAACCTCACCTGCTTCACAAAGTACTTGTTTTGTTGTGCAGATTCCACGTTGGCGCCGGACCTGTTGTTGCGCCGCATCACATTTCGCCACCATCAACCTTCAACGTGCTTCTTGGCTCCTACTGGTTCGATTAAACCTTGGTTTCTTTCTGAGGGAAAACTTGCTACTCTGCGCATCATACCTTCCTCTTGGGGTTCCCAACGAACGTGTGAGTTGCACGCCATCAACTTCCTACAATATTACTACCATCAACTGCACGCCAGCAAGCTATTTTCTGGCGCCGTACTACTGCTCATACTTATTCATACCACTTGTATTTCACTATCTCTTCGCCGAACTAGTGCACCTATTAGGTGTGTTGGGGACAAGAGACTTCTTGCTTTGTGGCAGGGTTGCTTGAGAGGGATATCTTTGACCTCTTCCTCCCTGAGTTCGATAAACCTTGGGTAATCCACTTAAGGGAAACTTGTTTGTTCTACAAACCTCGCTCTTGGAGGCCCAACACCGTCTACAAGAATAGAAGCACCGTAGACATCACTCAGCCACTCCCAAAGCGCAGAGTGCAACGGCTAAGAAACTTGGAAGAAGCCGAGGCGCAGACCTGACACGTTGAGGAAAGCACGGCCTGATCTAGCCGTGAAAATTCAGCATACACTGGAGACAGAGGCTCGCCCACCAAAGAAAGTGTGGCGACCCAAGCAGACAAAAGCCGATGCAGGGACATCGGCTGATACAAACATGGTGTTCATTCTCCCGTCAGAGTTTTGTGCTCCGAGAGATGAGGAAGTATCAGTGGCACAGTTTGATTGCGGGCCACGGCCAGTTATCTTTGAGAAGCCACGAGAGAGGAGCTATAGGCATCTGAAGGCCCTATACCTGAAGGGTTATATCAATGGGCAGCCTATCAGCAAGATGTTGGTTGACACGGGAGCAGCAGTTAACATAATGCCGTACTCCATGTTACGACGTTTGGGACGTTCCAATGAAGATCTGATCAAAACCAACGTCACGCTAAGCGATTTCAATGGCCAACCGTCAGAAGCCAAGGGTGTTCTGAACGTGGACTTAACTGTCGGCCGAAAGACCATCCCTACATCCTTCTTCATCGTCGACAGCAAGAGCACTTATGCTGTTCTGCTAGGAAGGGATTGGATCCATGCTAACTGTTGCATTCCATCCACAATGCATCAGTGTATCATACAATGGGATGGAGATGAAGTGGAGGTTGTTCATGCAGATGATTCGATCGATATCTCTTTGGCTGCCATGAACATCTGGGAAGCAAATGACCAAGAGCCGCTCTCTGGAATCAATCTGGACGGCTGTGAGCGCATCGAAGCTTCAAAAAACGGGGTGAGGCTGGTCTTATCCACTGGCCTGACAGAGTAGCAAGATCCAAGTCTATGGACGTACGTGGCAAGGCCGATCCCTGCGATCGGCCCCAAAAAATAAGAAGCAAGGATCTCACCTCAAGCATGTCACGCATAGCCAAGAAGTTGTAAACCCTCGTTAAACATTGCAATGGAAAAGGAGGCCGATTCTAGCAATCGGCCACAATTAGCCTCAACCTGCCTTCTGCCTGTGTTCATCATTGATTTAGCAGGCGATAGAAAGTTGAGGTATGGGTTTACAGCAGCTGATGATCTAGAAGAGATTGACATTGGTCCTGGGGATAAGCCACGACCAACATTTATCAGCAAATAGTTGGATCAACAACTGCAAGGGGAGCCGATTCCAGCAATCGGCTAAAATTATTCCCACCACCCGTGTTCACTGATGTGCTATTTAGCATGGTGAGTGGTGAGACAAGCTTGAATTGGCTGAAAAGCCGATATCTTCAATCACTTGAAGGATTCGGCTCGGGGGGCATACACACAGAGAAGGTACAAGGCCATGAAGTATGTACCCAGGGGAAGCCGATTCATGAATCGATCGGCTAATAAAAAATCGAAAATACAGCACAGCCGATGCTTGGACATCGACTTGAGAACCTCTTTGATGAGCCAACTACAGAGTTTTCGACCAATGTTTCAATGAGGAAAGAAAGCAGGGCTTTGAGGCATTGGAGCTTGGACTTGGTTCATCACGTGCTATGGAGAGGCCGGCTCGATATTTAGGGTCGAGCGACACGTCAGCAAGCCTGAGAGATCACAGCCCTAACAGACAACAAGGGCAGCACAAGCATGCAGATCAGAGAAAGGGCGAGCCAATCGGAGCAGTAAATCACAAGAATTGAGCTAGGAGGAATTGGAGAGCCATTGCATGTGAAGCTTCTTGGTTCAAGAAAGGGGTTTGCTAATCTTCCGAGCCCTCTTGGTGCATCGACTCCTTGTGCGTAAGCTTTCCTATCTTGTTTTGATGGGAGTTGAGGGCTGACCTTTTCTTGGAAGCCGATGGTGACACATCTGGCTAGTTTTATGTGGTGGTGTCCCCAGAGGTGCCCAAGCTGGAGTTTCGTCGGCTGGATTGCATGTTCTTGCTGATATTATTTTCAGTTCCTTTTTGAGCTCTGATACGTCTCCAACGTATCGATAATTTCTTATGTTCCATGCTACTTTATTGATGATACCTACATGTTTTATGCACACTTTATGTCATATTTGTGCATTTTCTGGAACTAACCTATTAACAAGATGCCGATGCCAGCTCCTGTTTTCTGTTTTTGGTTTCAGTAAATCTTAGTAACGAAATATTCTCGAATTGGACGAAATCAGCGCCCAGGTTCCTATTTTGCCCGAAGCATCCAACACCCGAGAGCCGCTGAGAGGAGGGCCCTGTGGGCCCGATGATAGGGTGGCGCTCCCCGCGCCAGCCTATGGTGTCGTCGCCCTTCGACCTTCCGACGCTGCCCTTTCGCCTATATAAAGCCCCCGCATCGAAAACCCTTACGGAGGAAGCCACGGCACGCGAAACCTTCCGAGCCGCCGCCATCGCGAAGCCAAGATCCGGGGACAGGAGTCTCTGTTCCGGCACCCTGCCGGACGGGGAAGTGCCCCCGGAAGGCTTCTCCATCGATACCGCTGCCATCTCCACCGCCATCTTCATCACCGCTGCTGCTCCCATGAGGAGGGAGTAGTTCTCCATCGAGGCTCGGGGCTGTACCGGTAGCTATGTGGTTCATCTCTCTCCTATGTACTTCAATACAATAATCTCATGAGCTGCCTTACATGATTGAGATTCATATGATGATGCTTGTAATCTAGATGTCATTATGCTAGTCAAGTGAGTTTTACTTATGTGATCTCCGGAGACTCCTTGTCCCACGTGTGTAAAGGTGACAGTGTGTGCACCGTGTGGGTCTCTTAGGCTATATTTCACAGAATACTTATTCACTGTTATGAATGGCATAGTGAAGTGCTTATTTATATCTCTTTATGATTGCAATGTGTTTTGTATCACAATTTATCTATGTGCTACTCTAGTGATGTTATTAAAGTAGTTTTATTCCTCCTACACGGTGTAATGGTGACAGTGTGTGCACTCGTGTTAGTACTTGGTTTATGCTATGATCATGATCTCTTGTAGATTGCGAAGTTAACTATTGCTATGATAGTATTGATGTGTATTATTCCTCCTACATAAGCATGAAGGTGACAGTGTGCATGCTATGTTAGTACTTGGTTTAGTCGTTTCGATCTTTCATGCACTCTAAGGTTATTTAAATATGAACATTGAATTGTGGAGCTTGTTAACTCCGGCATTGAGGATTCGTGTAATCCTACGCAATGTGTTCATCATCCAACAAGAGAGTGTAGAGTATGCATTTATCTATTGTTATGTGATCAATGTTGAGAGTGTCCACTAGTGAAAGTCTAATCCCTAGGCCTTGTTCCTAAATATCGCTATCGCTGCTTGTTTACGTTTTACAGTTACTGCTGCGTTATCGTTTGTTTACTTCCCGCAATATTACTACCATCAAGCACGCCGCGAGCTATTTTCTGGCGCCGTACTATCGTCATACTTATTTATACCACCTGTATTTCACTATCTCTTCGCGAACTAGTACACCTATTAGGTGTGTTGGGGACACAAGAGATTTCTTGCTTTGTGGTTGCAGTGTTGCATGAGAGGATATCTTTGACCTCTTCCTCCCTGAGTTCGATAAACCTTGGGTAATCCACTTAAAGGAAACTTGCCGCTGTTCTACAAACCTCTGCTCTTGGAGGCCCAACACTGTCTACAAGAATAGAAGCACCGTAGACATCAAGCACTTTTCCGCGCCGTTGCCGGGTAGGAAAGGTAAAAGGCACTTATACTTCGGTTCCAGGTAACAGTACTTTTCTGGCGCCATTGTGTGTGTGCTCGAAGCTATTTCCTTTAGATCCTGCAATTGCATCTTTTTGTTTCTTGTTTACACTAGTTAGGCATAATGGACAACAATGACCTTTTTATTCTATTTCCTGATTTAAGACATGGATGGTTTGATGCGAAAATTAAAAAACCCATGGAACATATTAATATGAATGCTTTGAACACTATTGTTGCTAATGCTATGGAAAATTCTAAGCTTGGGGAAGCTGGCTTTGATGAGCATGATATTTTTAGTCCCCCAAGCATTGAGGAGAAAATTTTCTTTGATGATACTTTGCCTCCTGTTTATGATGATTATAATGATAGTGGTCTTTTGGTGCCACCTACTATGGAGAGTAAATTTTATTATGATTATACTATGCCTCCTATATTTGATGATGAGAATAATAATGATAGCTACTTTGTTGAATTTGCTCCCACTACAACTAATAAAATTGATTATGCCTATGTGGAGAGTAATAATTTTATGCATGAGACTCATGATAAGAATGCTTTATGTGATAGTTATATTGTTGAGTTTGCTCATGTTGCTACTGAAAGTTATTATGAGAGAGGAAAATATGGTTGTAAAAATTTTCATGTTACTAAAACACCTCTCTATGTGCTGAAATTTTTGAAGCTACACTTGTTTTATCTTCCTATGCTTGTTACTTTGCTCTTCATGAACTTGTTTATTTACAAGATTCCTATGCATAGGAAGCATGTTAGACTTAAATGTGTTTTGAATTTGCTTCTTGATGCTCTCTTTTGCTTCAAATACTATTTCTTGCGAGTGCATCATTAAAATTGCTGAGCCCATCTTAATGGCTATAAAGAAAGAACTTCTTGGGAGATAACCCATGTGTTATTTTGCTACAGTACTTTGTTTTATATTTGTGTCTTGGAAGTTGTTACTACTGTAGCAACCTCTCCTTATCTTAGTTTTGTGATTTGTTGTGCCAAGTGAAGCCTCTAATCGAAGGTTGATACTAGATTTGGATTTCTGCGCAGAAACAGATTTCTATCTGTCACGAATCTGGGCTGTTTTCTCTGTAGGTAACTTAGAAAAATATGCCAATTTACGTGCGTGTTCCCCAGATATGTACGCAACTTTCATTAGTTTTGAGTTTTTCCGTTTGAGCAAGTCTGGTGCCATTTTAAAATTCGTCTTTACGAACTGTTCTGTTTTGACAGATTCTGCCTTTTATTTCGCATTGCCTCTTTTGCTATGTTGGATGAATTTCTTTGATCCATTAATGTCCAGTAGCTTTATGCAATGTCCATAAGTGTAAAGAATGATTGTGTCACCTCTGAACATGAATTTTTTTATTGTGCACTAACCCTCTAATGAGTTTGCTTGAAGTTTGGTGTGAAGGAAGTTTTCAAGGGTCACACTAGTGGAAAACAGGGCTTTCGTGGGAGCCTTTTGTCGCGGGCGCGCCTGCACCCGCGACAAATGGCCTGGCCACGTCGCCCCGAAACCATGTGGAGCGGGCAGGGCCTTTTGTCGCGCCCTTTTGTCGCGGGCCGTATCTCGACCCGCGACAAAAGGTGTCTGAGTGCTGGGGCTTCCTGTCGGCACCCCTTTTGTCGCGGGTCGTAATACGGCCCGCGACCAAAGGGCCATGGCTATATATAGACACGCAGCCAGCCCCCCCACCTTATTTTTTCCTTGGTGGTGAAGGTGGAGGTGTATGCTAGCTCATTTTTTCTACATGTGCACAAGAGGTGTTTGATGGAATGCTTGTAAGAGGGATGCCACTTGATTTTAGTTGATAAGATTTCTCCTCTTTTCGATCCTAAAAGGTTAGCCACTATTTTCTCGTATATATATATATATATACATAGTCCATACAATACTAATTTTAGAAAGGTGATTGCATCTGATATATATATAATTGTACTTATGATGCAGATGAGTCATCCATGGATGTACGGTAACCGATGTGCTCCCGCTTTCAGAGAGGGCGTGAATTCTTTCCTGCTTGTGGCCGAGGCCAACAAGTCGAAGCAAGGTTTTATGTGCTGTCCATGTCTAAAATGTAAGAACGAGAAGGATTACTCTTGCTCAAGAGACATTAAGAGCCACCTGCTTCGGTTTGGATTCATGTCCAGCTATAATGTTTGGACCAAGCACGGAGAAGAAGGGGTTATGATGGAAGACGGCGATGAAGAAGAAGATAATGATGACCAGTACCGATCTATGTTCTCTGAATGCGATGATACCGCAATGGACGACAATGAAGAAGAAGGAGGTGAAGAACAGGCATCAGATGATCCTGTTGATGATGATCTTCGTCGGGCCATTTCTGATGCAAGAAGAGACTGTGGCACGGATAAGGAGAGGTTGCAGTTCGACAAGATGTTAGAGGACCACCACAAATTGTTGTACCCAGGTTGTGAAGATGGGCATAGAAAGCTGGGTAGCATATTGGAATTGCTGAAATGGAAGGCAGAGGTCGGTGTGACTGACTCGGGATTTGAGAAATTGATGATAATATTAAAGAAGCTGTTTCCAAGAAATAATGAATTGCCCGTCAGTACATATGAAGCAAAGAAGCTTGTCTGCCCTCTAGGATTAGATGTGCAGAAGATACATGCATGCATTAATGATTGTATCCTCTACCGCGGTGAGAAGTACGAGAATTTGAATAAATGTCCGATATGTGGTGCATTGCGGTATAAGATCAGAAAAGATGACCCTGGTGATGTTGAGGGCGAGCCACCCAGGAAGAGGGTTCCTGCGAAGGTGATGTGGTATGCTCCAATAATACCACGGTTGAAACGTTTGTTCAGAAACAAAGAGCATGCCCAGTTGTTGCGATGGCACATGGAAGAACGTAAGAAAGACGCGATGTTGAGGCACCCCGCTGATGGTCGGCAGTGGAGAAACATCGGGAGAGAGTTCCCGGATTTTGCAGGTGAGGCAAGGAACTTATACTTTGGTCTAAGTACAGATGGCATGAATCCTTTTGGGGAGCAGAGCTGCAGTCACAGCACCTGGCCCGTGACTCTATGTATCTACAACCTTCCTCCTTGGTTGTGCATGAAGCGGAAGTTCATTATGATGCCAGTGCTTATCCAAGGCCCAAAGCAACCGGGCAACGACATTGACGTGTACCTAAGGCCATTAGTCGATGAACTTTTGGAGTTGTGGGCCAAACCAGGTGTACGTGTGTGGGATGAGCACACCGAGCAAGAATTTGACCTACGAGCGTTGCTATTCGTAACCATCAATGATTGGCCTGCTCTTAGTAACATTTCAGGACAGACGAACAAAGGATACAATGCATGCACACACTGTTTAGATGAGACTGAAAGTAAATATTTGGAAAAAAGCAGAAAAGTTGTGTACCCGTTCAATCGTCGTTTCCTTCCGCGCAAGCATCCCTTAAGAAAAAAGGCAAGCATTTCGATGGCGAGGCAGACCGCCGTCCGAAGCCTGTCCCCCGTAGTGGTGCTGATATATTTGACATGGTCAAGGATTTAAATGTTATCTTTGGAAAGGGTCCAGGCAGTCAACCTGTTCCGAAAGACTCCGACGGACACGCGCCCATGTGGAAGAAGAAATCTATATTTTGGGAGCTAGAATATTGGAAAGCCCTGGAAGTCCGCTCTGCAATCGACGTGATGCACCTGACCAAGAATCTTTGTGTGAATATTCTAGGTTTTCTGGGCGTGTATGGGAAGTCAAAAGATACAACAGAAGCACGTGAGGACCAGAAACATCATAAAGGACGAGACGGCAAGCATCCAGGGAAGTTTGAAGGGCCTGCCAGCTACGCTCTTACCAAACAAGAGAAGGAGATCTTTTTTGAAGCCCTATTCAGTATCAAGGTTCCGTCTGGTTTCTCGTCGAATATAAAGGGGATAGTAAATATGAAGGAGAAAAAATTCCAGAACCTGAAGTCCCATGACTGTCACGTGCTTATGACACAATTGCTTCCGGTTGCATTGAGGGGACTTCTATCAGAAAATGTTCGACTAGCCATTGTGAAGATATGTGCATTCCTCAACGCAATTTCTCAGAAGGTAATGGATCCAGAAACTTTGTCAGGATTACAGGAAGATGTGGTCGAATGTCTTGTCAGCTTCGAGTTGTTGTTCCCACCATCCTTCTTCAATATTATGACGCACCTCCTCGTTCACCTAGTTGAAGAGATTAGAATTCTCGGTCCTGTATTTCTACACAATATGTTCCCCTTCGAGAGGTTCATGGGAGTCTTAAAGAAATATGTTCATAACCGAGCTAGGCCGGAAGGAAGTATCTCAAAGGGCTATGGAACTGAGGAGGTCATTGAGTTTTGTGTTGACTTTCTTCCTGACCTTAAGCCGATTGGTGTTCCTGAATCTCGGTATGAGGGGAGGCTGACTGGAAAAGGCACACTAGGAAGGAAATCAAGGGTGTGCAGGGACAAGATTTCTTTCAATCAAGCACACTACACAGTTCTATACAATTCCATCTTGGTGGCTCCGTACATCGAGAAACATAAGAATGCTTTACGAGAAATAAACCCGGGCCAGCCCGAGTCCTTGATTACACGTGAACACATGAATACCTTCGGCAGTTGGTTGCAAAGACATCTCATTAATGACCCATCTGTTGTGGAGCAGCTGTACTTGTTGGCTAGGTTACCATCTTCAAACATATGTACATTCCAAGGGTACGAGATAAATGGGAATACATTTTACACGATGGACCAAGATAAAAAGAGCACCAACCAAAACAGTGGTGTCCGCTTCGATGCAAAAGACGAGAATGGGCAGACCACCACATATTATGGATACATAGAGGAGATATGGGAACTTGACTATGGTCCCACTTTTAAGGTCCCTTTGTTTCGGTGCAAATGGGTGAGGCTCAGCGGTATACATATTGACGATAAGTACGGTATGATAACAGTGGATCCCAACAATCTTGCGTACCTGGACGAGCCATTTGTCCTAGCCAGCGAGGTGGCTCAAGTTTTCTACGTGAAGGACATGTCTAGCAAATCAAGAAAAAGAAATCAACAAAAGAATACATCAACCGAGGAGCCAAAGCGCCACATAGTTCTTTCGGGGAAAAGAAACATCGTGGGAGTGGATGAGAAGACAGACATGTCAGAAGATTATAATAAGTTTAAAGAAATTCCGCCCTTCACGGTGAAAATTGACCCAAGCATCTTACTAAATGATGAAGATTCTCCATGGCTACGGCGTAGAAGATCACAACACTAGATGGCGATGTAATAATGTATTCTTCATATATAGTTCCCAAGACAATCTCTACATTTATGTAATAATGAGAACCCTTTCCCCAACACTGTTAGAGGGAAAAAGAAATTTTTCCGAGGAGCAGCTTCCGAAGATGCCGTAGGGCGTGTGCACCAACGACATCTTCGAGAAGCTGCGCCACGGGAGATTTCCCAACCCTTTCCTTCATCCATGGGAATGAAACTGTGCTTGGCTTGTTGATCTGCTTGGCAAGGCGTATTGATGCTCCTTTTATAGGCACGGCACCGCTTCTACTTTGTCTTGTTCCTTCGACAGGGCGTGGTGTGCTACATGCTTTATCTCATCGAGCATTGCGTCCACCCACGCATCCTTATCCTGCCGACAGCTTTAGTCCCGGTTGCAACCACCAACCGTGACAAAAGGTTACCGACACATCCTTATCCTGCCGACAGCTTTAGTCCCGGTTGCAGCCACCAACCGTGACAAAAGGTTACCCGCACATCATCCCCCCAGATAAGGCCCTCCTAGATAAGCCTCCCCCAGTCTTTTGTCCCGGTTTGAGCCTCCACCCGGGATGAAAGTTTCGCGCGCCTCTTCGTTCCCGCCTATTTTCTTCCCGCATTCCCGCCATTTTTTCACTATATATATGTAGGCCTTGGACTCATATCTGCAAACCTCATCACTCTCTCCCATGGCTTCCATCGTATGTCTAACACCCCGGGAGGCGGAGGCGCTTTGCGCCTCGAACTACCCCTGCCCGCCCGGCTACCGCGTCCCGCCGCTGGTTGCTGAGCGTCGCCTCCTCCGGCGTGTTGTACGTGCCGAGGGTGAGGCGGAAGCCACCGGCGCGTATCTCGGCGGTGAACCTACCGCTCGGACGCACTCGAACGCCACGGAAACCGGACGCCCCTCGACGACGTGGAGGCATCCCGGAGATGAATGAGCGGAGGCGGTGGTGACGTGTGGTTGCGCCCGCACTCGTCGCTCTATATAGCGCACGCGGGGCATGGCACGTGTAAGCGGTGGCTACACGTCGCACGCCGGCGTCGGCGGGGCGAGGCACGTGGTAGCGGTGGCTACACGTCGCACGCCGGCGTCGGCGGGGCGAGGCACGTGGAAGCGGTGAAACGTTTGATATGATGCGAGATGCAAATAGTTATATGCATGTCATATTCATGTTCATTGGATTTTTCTGATCAATTTTCATATATAAAACTTTTGTATTTGAGGTACCATTCAAAAGTTATTGAAATAATAGTTTTATTAAGTTAAAATAGAAAAAAAAGGGGTGAAGAGGGGGAGATGGCTGATCCGTGGCACAACCCATCCAACGGCTCTAGGCCGTTGGATTCAAACGGCCAGAGCCGTTGGATGGGCTGTGCCACGGATCAGCCAACTCTCCTACCCTTGTCGCGGGAGCCACGGCCCGCGATAAAGGCCCTTTTATCGCGGGTGGTGGCACGCCCATAAAGGGGCTTTATCGCGGGTCGTGCCACCACCCGCGATAAAAGGGGGTACGTATATAACCTGGCGGGCGGTGCCTCCACCGCGACACCCGGAGGCCAACACTTAGCGAATTTGCGCCGCCAGCTGCCCGATTTTCCGCCGCCCGTCGCCGCCGTCGCCGCGTCGAGCTCCTCCGGCTTCCTCTCCGCGCCTCTCCGCCCTCTCCGCCCCGCGCCCGTCCGTGCCGCGCGCGCCGCTGCTGTGTGACGCCGTGCGCGCGCGCCGCCGTGTGCCGACCCCGCGCCGCCCCGACCCCGGCGCCGCCGCTTGCCGACCACCGCCGCGGCGCCTCCGCTGCTGCGCGCAGGTAGACCACCGCGCGCCATTACGGCGCGCCCGCCCTTTTTTATTTTTTTATTTTTGAGTTAATTATTAGTTAGTGGGTTAATTAGTTAGTTTATTTTAGTATTTAGTAAGTTTTTTTGTAAGTATTTTAGTATTTAGTAAGTTTTTTTGTAAGTATTTTAGTATTTTAGTATATATATAGATTATTTTAGTAAGTTTGTTTGTAATAAGTATGTAAGTATTTTAGTATTTTAGTATATATATAGATTATTTTAATAGTTAGTTTATAGTTATTTTATATATGGTTAAATAGCTAGTTATCTTGTATATATATAGTTAGTATATAGTTAGTATAGTACCGACGCCGACACCGACGCCGCAACTCCCTCTTTTCTCGCCCTCTCGCGAAAACCATCGACGCCGCAACTCCCCTCTTCTCTCCCTTCTCGCGAACAACCGACGCCGACACCGGCGCGCCCTCTCCCTCTCGCCAACACATCTCTCTCCCTCTCGCGAAAATCACCGACGCCGCAACTCCCTCTCTTCTCTCCCTCTCGCGAAAACCATCGACGCCGCAACTCCCTCTCTTCTCTCCCTCTCGCGAACAACCGACGCCGACACCAGCCCTCTCCCTCTCGCAAACACCTCTCTCTCCCTCTCGCGAAACCACCGACGCCGCAACTCCCCTCTTCTCTCCCTCTAGGGTTAGTTTAGTTTTTGGTTAGCTAGGGTTAGGGTTTGGTTTGGGTTAGAACATGTACTTATCGATTTAATTTTTTGCAGAAACAATGGATCCATTCGAACGGGACTTGGAACAGGAAGACATTTTCGCGAACATAATCCGCGATGGTGATGGAGAAGCCGGCGGCTCCGGTGATCATGGAGAAGCCGGCGGCTCCGGTGATCATGGAGAAGCCGGCGGCTCCGGTGATCATGGAGAAGCCGACGGCTCCGGTGCTGGAGAAGCCGACGGCTCCGGTGATGGAGAAGCCGACGGCTCCGGTGATGACGAGGTATACGATTAGTATAGATGCATTAATGGAATTCTATATGTACATATGTATATAAATTAATTAATTTTTATTCTCTTAGGCCTCCGAAGATAAGTTGGACAAACGAGGCCCGGCAAAGAAGTTGACCAAAAAAGACCACTTCACAATTGAAGCTATATCACCGGAAGGCCAACCTGTGGCACCCTCACTTGTCAGAACGAAATTTAAAAATCAGTGCGGAGTTCTGGTTAGGGATTCTCTCCCGATCACTATTAGAGAATGGAACAAGACCAAGAAGGTGTCCGAAAATCAGGTTGCCGATAGGTACAAAAACACACTTTTTGACGACCTCATGGCACATTTCACTTTGCCAGATCTGGGATCGGAGTCTGAGAATGCTAAGCAGAGGGCGCTAGTGAAGAAATGGGCTCTTAAGAAGATGGGGGAACTTTTCCGGGCGTATAAGAACCGGTTATGGGCAACTTATAAGGCCGAGAAGAAGCCTCCAGTATTCGAGAACTATCTATCGAAGCAGGAGCATAATTGGGAAGAATTTGTGAAGTACAAAGAATCAGAGGAGGCTGTGAACCTGTCGAAGAAAAACCAGAAGAATGCAAGCGAGAAGAAATATCACCATCATACGGGGCGAGGGGGCTACGAAGTAGCCATGCCTAAGTGGGATGCACAAGAGGCTGAGATGGAGCGGAATGGGATCACTCCAGAACCCACGCGAGAAGGATGGGACATTAGGGCTCGAAATTGGTTCCTCGCGCATGGCTGTGAGTATGACATGAAGACAGGGAACATTGTTGAAAGTGACAGCAGGGTTAGGGTACCCAGGGAAAAATGGATTGAAGTGACGACAGAAATAAAGGCGGGAAAACTAAAGTTTGCTCCCGATAGAGAGAAAGACTTGCTGACGCTTGTCCTCGGTAATCCCGAGAAGGGAGGACGAACAAGAGGCTTCGGCCCTAGTGTTCCATGGTCGCTTGGGTTTCCGGCCGACGCGGAGACTTATAGAAGCCGAGCGAGAGCTAAACAACGCGAGCTGCAGGTGCAGAATGACCGGATGGCCGAGTTCCAACGCCGACTTGACCAGCAGCAGCGGGAGATTCAGCAGCAACAGCTGGAGATAAATGAACTAAAAGGACAGCGCCAGCCAGATAATACCGCCGGCATATCTCAGCAGCGAGACAGCAGCGTTGCCGACTCGGAGGTGGCACCGCCTTTGAAGATGATAGATGGCGGTCCTGGCGACCCCATGGATGGAATCAAGGAGCAAACACCTTGTGATCTCCATGACGTGTTCAGGAACGTATCTGTTAAGGTGGCGGTCGGCTATGTCTTACCTGCATTTGGAGCTGAAGGTGAGCCGGCAACATGGCATGGCAATGAGATTCCAGCTGGCTATGCTCGTGTCGGGGTGGATTCAGTTGTACCGTCGTGGGAGACATTGCAGCTCGATATCCCTGGAGGTGATGGGGGGTTACACTCCGAGAGGTGCTGGGAGAAATCATTCTCTGGGAAAAGAAGAACATCAAGCTGCCAGGCTGGGTAGCCCCTAGTACCAGTCGTCCCAGGTCACCATCACCTCCTCCAGGTGATCGCAGGCCACCATCACCATCACCTCCTCCAGGTGATCGCAAGCCACCATCACCTCCTCCTACTGATCACATGTCGACACCATCACCCCATGGGTACGACGTCGACCACGACATCCGTAGTCCATCTCCATCTCCAGCGCCGCCGCCTCCGCCCACTAAGACTCGGTATGCACCCGGCCGGAAGCGTTTCAAGAGTCCTACCCGCAAGTTGTCGCCCCTCCCAAGAGTACCAAAGGTTCCTCCCCCCGTCCTTGGGATCTTACTGTCGAGCAAAATGCGGCCGCTGTTGCGAAACACAACTATGATCATTTCCATAAGCCAAAACCTCCAGCGCCAGAGCCATTCACCGAGAAGCAAATAGCATATGCTACTTCTTTTCTGAACACACCATCGCAATATGACTTGCACGAGAAAAAGGATGACTATACACGCCACCTTGCGAAGGTAATTGATGACAAGGCTAAAAAGAAGAAGGAGGATGACGAGGCTAAGAAGAAGAAGGAGGATGACGAGGCTAAGAAGAAGGAGGATGGCAAGGCTAAGGAGAAGGATAGTGCTAGCACGAGCAAATCATCAGCCGGGAAGAAGACAAGTGCACCCCTCAAGGCGCCCAAGCAAACGACAAAAGGCAAAAAAAGAAAGGAAGTTTCCCAGCTCGGAGAACAGGCCAAACAATCGATCCCAGCACTCAAAGTGTTTGATGTTCCCAAGCTGTACCGGGAACATGGTGAAGGTTTCAATCTGGAAGAAGCTGAGGCGCTAGCGGCTTCGATGTCCTGTACCGTGGAGGAATTGCTGAGTGCCGCAGATGTTGCACTACCCTTTGCTGACATAGCTCCTACATTTGTCTACGGGGCCGACTTGGTCAGTAGAGAGCGGCTGGATAAAATGCCAACGCATATGCGGAATTTGCATCAGTGGTACCTTGATGCGTGCAAGGAGAACCAAAAGTACATCGTGGCGAAGATCCCACGTGAATATTACTACCGAAAGGAGGAGATCCATATTGAGATGAATGAACTCTGGCAGTTATTCAATTTAGAAGCCCTCGACAAATCTCTCATGAGCTGCTATTGCTTGTAAGTTGTTAACTACATCTAAATTCATTTTCATTCAGTTCATGTTCGTTTTCATTGCATATACTCATTATATCTTATGTGTTCTCTTATGCAGACTGAAGATCAGTGAATGCAAAAGTAATAATATTATCAATATTGGGTTTGTTGACCCCGATAAAGTACATGTTCAAACGGTAAAGCATAGCGCGTTAGATACGGGGGGAAACCTACTAAGGTTTTTGGGGGAGCAAAATTTCTGTGATTCAATACTGTTTCCTTACAACTACGAGTGAGAGTCTTAATGATCTTTTATGCACATTCAGTTTTGCTTACTCGATGTTAAGTGTAATTCCTGACGTATATACATAAACATGTGCAGCTTCCACTGGATTCTACTAGACATTCAACTTGATAAGGGAATAGTTGAAGTAAGGGACCCAATGAGTAGAGGCCTGGACGGGTTCCGCGACCTGCAGAAGTTGCTCCAAGTGTAATTTCCTTCATCGCCGCGCTATATCTTTCGTGAGATATCAATTAATTATCCACTCATTCAATCATTCTTTTGCCTGGCAGGACTTGGAAAGCTTTCAAGAAAAACATTAAGGGTACCTGGGCAGAGAAGCTAACATTTACTACTGTACCGTGCGCCCAGCAGCCACAAGGGACGAATCTATGTGGATACTACGTTTGCGAGTTCATTCGCATGTTAACCACTGAGAAGCAGAACAATAATAAATTCAACGTAAGCAATAACATTCACAACTTTATTTATTTTCGTCAATATTTCGTTATCAACATTGATATAGTCATACTCATCATCTCATTTTCCTATATAGGTCGACTACATGCGGGACACACTCGAACCAAAGGAACACCTACTAGGAATTGCGGAGGAAGTGGCGGGAGTTTTGCTTAGAGAAGTAATAGACAACAACGGCTTGTTTAGTCCAAATAGGCGCTCTCCCTCTCCCAAAGTTTAATTAGTCCCGGTAGTCGTGAGCTCATGTATATATATATGTAAGGGGAATCGACTTTTGTTTCCAATATTTGGTTGATCAATCTATATATAAATGAACGTGTGTACAACTTCTAGTAGCGTATAAATATATGCAACTTTTATTTCGAATAAAAGGGGGCGGTGGCGGCGGGGGCGGGGTGGGGGGGCTGCATCCCTCAAACCCTAAAGCAGCAGGTTTCTGGGAGCGCCACGTCGAGGACCTTTTGCCGCGGGTGGTAATACCGCCCGCGACAAAAGGGTCTGTCCACTGCGCGCCCCGCGTCTGCCACGTGGTCGACCATATGTCGCGGGTGGTAAGAGACCCGCGACAAAAGGTGGACCTTTTATCGCGCCTCCGTTGTCGCGGCTGGCCGCCCGCGACAAAAGGGGCTTACCACCCGCGGCAAAAGGCCTCTTCTCCACTAGTGTCAAGAGAGGAGGATGATATACTACGATCAAGAAGAGTGAAAAGTCTAAGCTTGGGGATGCCCCCGTGGTTCATCCCTGCATATTTCAAGAAGACTCAAGCATCTAAGCTTGGGGATGCCCAAGGCATCCCCTTCTTCATCGACAAAGTATCAGGTTCCTTTTCTTGAAACTATATTTTTATTCGGTCACATCTTATGTACTTTACTTGGAGCGTCTGTATGTTTTTGTTTTTGTTTTTGTTTGAATAGATACTTGTGTGGGAGAGAGACACGCTTCGCTGGTTCGTATGAACACATGTGTTCTTAGCTTTTAATTTTCATGGCGAAGGTTGAAACTGCTTCGTTAATTGTTATATGGTTGGAAACGGGAAATGCTACATGTGGTAATTGGTAAAATGTCCTGGATAATGTGATACTTGGCAATTGTTATGCTCATGTTTAAGCTCTTGCATCATATACTTTGCACCTATTAATGAAGAAATACATAGAGCTTGCTAAAATTTGGTTTGCATATTTGGTCTCTCTAAAGTCTAGATAATTTCTAGTATTGAGTTTTGAACAACAAGGAAGACGGTGTAGAGTCTTATAATGTTTACAATATGTCTTTTATGTGAGTTTTGCTGCACCGGTTCATCCTTGAGTTTGCTTCAAATAACCTTGCTAGCCTAAACCTTGTATCGAGAGGGAATACTTCTCATGCATCCAAAATCCTTGAGCCAACTACTATGCCATTTGTGTCCACCATACCTACCTACTACATGGTATTTCTCCCATTCCAAAGTAAATTGCTTGAGTGCTACCTTTAAAATTCCATCATTCACCTTTGCAATATATAGCTCATGGGACAAAATAGCCTTAAAAACTATCGTAGTATTGAATATGTACTTATGCACTTTATCTTTTATTAAGTTGCTTGTTGTGCGATAACCATGCTTCTGGGGAACGCCATCAACTATTCTTTGTTGAATATCATGTGAGTTGCTATGCATGTCCGTCTTGTCTGAAGGATCTATCACCTTAATGATTGGAGCATGTATATTGTTAGAGAAGAACATTGGGCCGCTAACTAAAGCCATGAATCATGGTGGAAGTTTCAGTTTGGACATATATCCTCAATCTCATATGAGAATAATAATTGTTGCTACATTCTTATGCATTAAAGAGGAGTCCATTATCTGTTGTCCATGTTGTCCCGGTATGGATGTCTAAGTTGAGAATAATCAAAAGCGAGAAATCCAAAATGCGAGCTTTCTCCTTAGACCTTTGTACAGGCGGCATGGAGGTACCCCTTTGTGACACTTGGTTGAAACATGGCATTGCAAAGATCCGGTAGTCCAAGCTAAGTAGGACAAGGTGCGGGCACTATTAGTACACTATGCATGAGGCTTGCAACTTGTAAGATATAATTTACATAACTCATATGCTTTATTACTACCGTTGACAAAATTGTTTCATGTTTTCAAAATAAAAGCTCTAGCACAAATATAGCAATCGATGTTTTCCTCTTTGAAGGACCTTTCTTTTACTTTTATTGTTGAGTCAGTTTACCTATCTCTCTCCACCTTAAGAAGCAAACACTTGTGTGAACTCTGCATTGATTCCTACATACTTGCATATTGCACTTGTTATATTACTTTATGTTGACAATATCCATGAGATATACATGTTACAAGTTGAAAGCAACCGCTGAAACTTAATCCTCCTTTGTGTTGCTTCGACACCTTTACTTTGAATTATTGCTTTATGAGTTAACTCTTATCCAAGACTCATTTATGCTTGTCTTGAAGTACTATTCATGAAAAGTCTTTGCTTTATGATTCATTTGTTTACTCATGTCATTACCTTTGTTTTGATCGCTGCATTCATCACATATGTTTACAAATAGTATGATCAAGATTATGATGGCATGTCACTTCAGAAATTATCTTTGTTATCGTTTTACCGCTCGGGACGAGAACTAAGCTTGGGGATGCTGATACGTCTCCAACGTATCGATAATTTCTTATGTTCCATGCTACTTTATTGATGATACCTACATGTTTTATGCACACTTTATGTCATATTTGTGCATTTTCGAACTAACCTATTAACAAGATGCCGAAGTGCGTTCGTTTTCGCTGTTTTTTGTTTCAGAAATCCTAGCAACGAAATATTCTCGGAATTGGACGAAATCAACGCCCAGGTTCCTATTTTGCCCGGAAGCATCCAACACCCGAGAGCCGCGAGGAGGGCCCTGTGGGCCCCATGATAGGGTGCGGCCGGGCCCCGGCCGCGCCGCCTATGGTGTCGTCGCCCTTCGACCTTCTCGCGCTGCCCTTTCGCCTATATAAAGCCCCTGCATCGAAAACCCTTACGGAGGAAGCCACGGTACGCGAAACCTTCCGGAGCCGCCATCGTGAAGCCAAGATCCGGGGACAGGAGTCTCGTTCCGCACTGGACGGGGAAGTGCCCCGGAAGGCTTCTCCATCGACACCGCTGCCATCTCCACCGCCATCTTCATCACCGCTGCTGCTCCCATGAGGAGGAGTAGTTCTCCATCGAGGCTCGGGGCTGTACCGGTAGCTATGTGGTTCATCTCTCTCCTATGTACTTCAATACAATAATCTCATGAGCTGCCTTACATGATTGAGATTCATATGATGATGCTTGTAATCTAGATGTCATTATGCTAGTCAAGTGAGTTTTACTTATGTGATCTCCGGAGACTCCTTGTCCCACGTGTGTAAAGGTGACAGTGTGTGCACCGTGTGGGTCTCTTAGGCTATATTTCACAGAATACTTATTCACTGTTATGAATGGCATAGTGAAGTGCTTATTTATATCTCTTTATGATTGCAATGTGTTTTGTATCACAATTTATCTATGTGCTACTCTAGTGATGTTATTAAAGTAGTTTTATTCCTCCTACACGGTGTAATGGTGACAGTGTGTGCACTCGTGTTAGTACTTGGTTTATGCTATGATCATGATCTCTTGTAGATTGCGAAGTTAACTATTGCTATGATAGTATTTATGTGTATTATTCCTCCTACATAAGCATGAAGGTGACAGTGTGCATGCTATGTTAGTACTTGGTTTAGTCGTTTCGATCTTTCATGCACTCTAAGGTTATTTAAATATGAACATTGAATTGTGGAGCTTGTTAACTCCGGCATTGAGGATTCGTGTAATCCTACGCAATGTGTTCATCATCCAACAAGAGAGTGTAGAGTATGCATTTATCTATTCTGTTATGTGATCAATGTTGAGAGTGTCCACTAGTGAAAGTCTAATCCCTAGGCCTTGTTCCTAAATATCGCTATCGCTGCTTGTTTACTGTTTACCGTTGCTACTACTGCGTTACTACTGCTTGTTTACTTCCCGCAATATTACCATCAATTGCACGCCAGCGAGCTATTTTCTGGCGCCGTACTACTGCTCATACTTATTTATACCACCTGTATTTCACTATCTCTTCGCCGAACTAGTACACCTATTAGGTGTGTTGGGGACACAAGAGATTTCTTGCTTTGTGGTTGCAGGGTTGCATGAGAGGGATATCTTTGACCTCTTCCTCCCTGAGTTCGATAAACCTTGGGTAATCCACTTAAGGGAAACTTGCTGCTGTTCTACAAACCTCTGCTCTTGGAGGCCCAACACTGTCTATAAGAATAGAAGCACCCGTAGACATCACCGGCACAGGGTTGTGGCCCTTCAAAGTTTTCTTGGCAGCCACCTTTGTCACTACTATTCTCGCCTTGACTAAGGCTCGGGGGCAGCTGGCCCTGAAGATTCTTTGCTTTTGAAGCCGATTGCGTTGAAATCGGCTGTCTCTGCATCACAACTATATTGAAAGGTGGTGAATTCTTGTAGAAGAAAACTACCAGAGTTGATGGGAGGAGTTTGAAGAAGGGGCCATCACCATTGATAGGCTCTGGGCCGGTTTGTTAAGGAAACAGAGCATCGACCAAGTTGACAATCGGCAAAGTCAAGATAAGGGAGAATCGGCTAAATCGATATGAAGGAAATCGGCAAAGTCAAATTGGGGAAATTTCTTCATTGATAATAAGATTTCTTACATAAAAGAGCTGATTGCTCTCAAAAGGAAGAACTAGGGGAATACATTGCCCCATCTACTACTACTGATCCTATTCTAAGGATCCTATCTACGGGCCGTCGCTGCCCTCGTCATCGCCAGGCTCGGGCGTTTGGCGCTTTCTCGCTGGCTGTCGCTGCAGCCGCCAGGAGGACCTCGTTGTCCTCCTCTTCATCGCGTGTCGTCGCCGTCGAAATCGCTGAGGTTGCCCGGCCAAAGCGCTGGCCGCGGCTCGTCGGAGGTGGCGTCCTCCTCTTCTTCCTCCTTCACCTCCTCGGAGGAGGTGAAATCGCCCCAGAGAAGCGATCGTCGTCGCCTCCTCCTCCGATTCCCCTGTCCTGCAAGGAGCTCTCCCCGAGGTCGCTTGTCCGCCGCCAGACGGAGAAGTCATGGCTAGACTCGTCTCGTCTCGATGGCGCGACGAATGCGGGCCGCGTGATCGGGTCCCACTCCGGCGCGGGCTCCCGGAGGACTGGATTGGAAGGACGACGAAGAAGAGGAGGAAAAAAGAGGAAGACATGGTGGCAGAAGAGAGGCTTTTGCTAATGCGAACGAAGACGGAACCAAGAAGTGGCTAAATAAAAGGGGATATAGCAGAGATTTAATGCTTGGGTTTCGATGATGTGGCCAAAGCGTCAAATCGCGAGAGAAGTTGAGAAGGCAAGGCGTCATGATGAGAAAAATCTGCGACGGTTCTGCTCGCCATGACCCCTCGAAGAAAAAAAAGTGGTTTTGAAATTATCATTGCCAAAACCAGGGGCATGTGTTATCACCATATTTTGGGCAAATCAGGAGATGGGTAAGTGAAGATGGGCTTGAAGGATACACGCGTGGAGCATCTTTGAAGCGGCCTTGCACGGAGATATTGATCGCCCGTGTATCTGTATAGTAGATTGCATTTTAGTTTAGATTAAAAGATAGAGTTTAACCCGTGCACGATTAGGTGCACGTCCAAATTAGAAAGTCCCTTGGACTATAAATATGTATCTAGGGATCGGAAAAGGAGGAACTCATCACAACAAACACAAATCAGGGCGCATCACCCCTTCTTTCGAGGGTTTCTCCCGGGTAAGCATCATGCTGCCTAGATCGCATCTTGCGATCTAGGCAGCACACATTTATTCGTTTACCTTGTGTTGCACTGAAGCGTTGTTGATGGCGAGTAGCACTACTTATCGTAGATGTTTTGGGGCTTGCATAGATGCTTTTTTACGCATATCTGCTTAGCTATGCCGTCCCTCGATATCTAGCTGCCCTTACACCTATCCAGGTGTAAGGCAGACTTGCTTGTTCGTTGTTTAGTAGATCCGATCCGTTATAGTTGCTTCTTGATTCTTCAAGGATTGGTTTAATATCCGTATGGTTAGGCCTTGCAAACGGGTTGAACGATCCGGTAGTACGTTAGGTATGGTCTGTTAGTCCTAAGAGGGATGTTCCGGGAATTGACTTAATGTTGGTTTTTAGTCCTCTTTTAGGGTTAGTTTTCCATTATCTTTCGTGTCTATTAGGCTCAACTACGCGTAGGATGTTCCGATCATACGGTGAAAACCCTAAACTGTCGTAGATTGGTTTAGCTTTATACTGATCAAGCAGGAGCCCCATGTCATCGTTAACCCGACGTGAACTATGGGGCGATCGGCTTTGTGAGCCGATCCGTGGCAACCGAGAGCCGATCAGGCCGTATTTAATGTTTACGTGTCTCATGCAGAAACTAGAAGCAATCCAACACCTTCCTGGCCAGGTATAGGTCGGTGGCACGCCCTTGCAACCGCTAGGACGTGCCGGAACATTTGCGGGACGACGTCGAGGGACCAGGGCCCACTGCCGCCTGGAAGCCTCCCGGCTCTTCGTGTTGCTTAACCACTGCTCGCCGGTGGGTTTTGGCAGGCAACAAAAAGATAGATAGGTAGAAAGGAAGTCAGATTGATTAAGAACCTGGAACTGAATACAAGAGATTGGGAACAGATTGCTAAAAAATAATTTCGACTTGTGACTGCGTGCCTAGCTGAAGGGGCCAGGGAGCTCAAACTTGAGGAGGTCGGAGCAAATGAGAGGACGCCTGCAACAGCTCATGGAGGAGGCCGGCGATGCATCCCATGGAGGAGAGGGCGCTCAGGGAGGAGACGCTAATCGCGTGGAGCCGACGGCAATCTGGGCTGTGCGATGGAGTCAGCCGGGTCAAGGCTGGCGCTGCCAGCTCCATGGCGGCGCATATGGGGGAGGGGCGGAGGAGAGGAATCGGCGTTGGGGGCGACGCTGCCCAGCCTCATGCTGCCGCCGCTATACGCCAGCAAGTCGCCACCGCTCACCGCTAGAAGTCGCTTCAGAGCTCTGCTTCGCTCGTGGCGCATCAGCCGCGCATTCCCTTCCTCTCCGGACTCGGGCGGGTCAACGCGGAGGAATCCATGCGGCGTGATTTTTGGATCAAAACGGGGAAGTTATACTTGCCCGGTTTTCTGTTGCTGGTTTTGTGCGGTATGTTGGACGAGGAAGGAGTTGGACGAAACGGACGATGTACTGGATTGACGACGGAACGCATTCCTTCTTTTTAGATAGTAGAGATAACCTCTTTTAGTATTCCCATTGTTTTCTACAGTTTTTCTAATTGGTGCCGTTTTCCTGACTTGGATGTGTTATTTGTTCGCCTGCAATGGACTAATCAGAGTTGTGCCTTTTGTTTTGGATCACTACAAAATAAAAAAGATGGGCCTGTACAACGGTTTGCTCTGTAGAAGCTTCGGCGATTACTGTGTGAAAGGATTTGGTCGAAACATTGGTCGCTCTCATGCATTAGACGTGTGCCGTTAGCGAGAAGGAAGCGCTTGGGTTGCTGTTCCAATCAATCATTCCCTCGTGACAATAACACACGCCGCATGGGTGGCCACAAACCCTATATATCTCAACGGATTCAATCCGTTGAAACAGAAAGGTCACCTACCTACTATAGAGTAGTACTGACTTATATACTCTACCAAAGAAGCACATATGACTGAGAATAAATAAAGGAAAAAAAAGGTAAAATTCAAATCACCCCACAGATAAAATGATAAGACAAAGAAGATAATCCCCTTTTTTTTCTCCTTTAGAGAGGAAGTGAACCATGCAAGGGGCTGGCTCTGATCAAACTTGCTCATGGAAGCTGTGAGCTAGGTAGGGTGAAGTGCCTTCTGCTAGCTATGTCAAAAAATTCAGAATACCAGAATCGCAATGCAAGGCCAAGAAAAGTAGACAAGCACAATCAGTTAAGCTAGGTAGTTATTGCAGTAGGGCGGGAAATGATGCAACATGATAAGGCAGCCGCTGCATGAGTGAGTGCTTGATGACACATCGATCGATATCCTTCCCTACCATTTGGTCTCACTCACTCACGCACCTGCACCACCAGCCAAGAGCCAACACGATCTCAGCAAGATCTCCACTCCACTAGCACCAGGAAAGATCGAGCGCTGCCACTAGCCAAGAACGGAGCAGGAGAGAGAGTGAGAGTGATCGAGCAGCCATGGAGTCGGCGGCGACGCAGACGGAGCACCACGGCCGCGGCAACGCAACGGCGACCACCATCGCCAAGAGCAGGTGGGGGCCCTACTCGGGCGCCGGGGACTTCGCGGGCAACATGGCCGTCATCCTCGCGTCCCTGCTCGCCGCGCTGGCGCTCGCCCTCGCGCTCCACGCCGGCGTCAGGCACCTCCTCCGTCGGCGCCGGCAGAGGCAGACGAACGGCGGCCAGGCGGCGGACCCGGAGAAGCCGCCGCCCGTGGAGGTGCCCCCGGCGCCGGCGCTGCTGGAGCTGGTGTACTCGGCGGCGGAGACGGAGCTGGCGGGCGCGGCGTCCGAGTGCGCCATCTGCCTCGCCGAGTTCGCGGACGGGGACGCCGTGCGCGCCATGCCGGCGTGCGGGCATGGGTTCCACGCTCGCTGCATCGAGCGCTGGCTCGCCCCCGGCGGACGACGGTCCTCCTGCCCGACGTGCCGCGCGCCGGCTTCCACGCCGCCGGCATCGGCACCGGCCGGCGCCCCAGCCGCGGCAGCGTCTTGATGCCATGCCATGCCGGGTTGCGTGCCCGCGCGCCGTGCACTCTGTTTCTTTGCAACAAGTGCCCTCGACCTCACCGTCCTTTGCGCCGCCTTGCTGCCGCTGGGTTGACCCCGAAGGCGCCCTGTTTCTCCCTTCTTGAATTTCCTTTGTTCCTTTCATCTGTAAATACTGCCTAGACAATTGAAATCTGAACTGGATGCATGGTTCTATTCCATTCCATTCCATTCCATCGATGTGTTTGTTTCAGTCGGTCTTTCTTTTATCTATGCCTAAATTTTGGCAGTTGAGGGACACCATCGAATTTGGGCTGATTTGGCTTGTGCTGCGACGACTAGTTATGATAATCTTGTTCATAATGGGAGGATAATTCTGAACAGGAATGGACATGTTTAAATTGGCAGAGGCAAGTTGGCATAGTTTTATTATATTTTCACTTGATCAATTAAACACCTGAATAAGAAGATTGTATACTAAAGAAACATGTTGCTTCGATGTGTACAATACGACTTCTATCTCCTCTATTCTCTTTTTCGATAAAGGGATAATCCGGCACGTGTTCACGCTTTTATCTTCCTGATGCAATATTAAGTTAGAAATCTCTTAATCGAGAAATGTTGCTCGCTTGTCGTTTTTGTTCACGGGCATATGTTGGAAATGACTATAGCCGATCAATAAGTATCGTATACTAGTGAGGCTGAGGGAAGGATTCGAGCTTGCAATTTTCTCTTAGTTATGACTAAAATAAACATGGTTGTGTGCACCAATCCACGTAGAGGCAATTAGTTATCGGGTTATCCTTAATTTCAAAGAAGACTTGTGGCAAAACAAATCTACTCTACAAACCCCGTTTAGGATATTTGTTAGATTCATATACTATGATCAAATATTATGATGTCAAAGCTAATAAGTAAACACATATAAACACCACTCTACATATAAGTGACACAAACCATTTGTGCTTTTGTCATCTGTTTGCTCTTGTTTTCATTAGAGTAACATCAGTTCGATGGAATCAGCAGTCTACATTTTAAGAAGTAAACACAAGTTATACAGAAAATTGAAGTTCTATTTCAATATTATTTTGTAATGATTGATTCGAATCACATAACAATGAACTATGAGTTTGTATATTATGCACTCATGGTTGTTATATAACTTTAAATGTATATATGCTTGTATGATAGAAGATATATCAGTAAAAACATGGTTCAGATTTATTGACAACATGATGTACCAGTAAGTAAAAATGTTTAATATAAAAAAGGGAAAATTTGCTACAAGACACTGTTATTTTTTGGCGTTTGCCAAAACACACCGCTCGATTGTGTCTTTGCCAGGTACCATTGCAATTATGTGGCACATTTGTCAGAACACACCACCTGTCCAAAAAGGGAAATTTTGGCACTTTTGGCTGAGATGACCATGCTATGACTGATTTTGAAAAAAAATGCAAAAGTTTCCGTTTTGGGACAGGTGGTGTGTTCTGGCAAATGTGCCACAAAATTATAATGGTACCTGGCAAAGACACAATCGAGCGGTGTGTTTTAGCAAACGACGTAAAATAACGGTGTCCTGTAGCAAATTTTCCCAAAAAAAACTATTGTGCTTTGGATCTTCAAAAATAGGAAAACAATTAGTACTGCAAAGCCAAACATCGGCCTCATGCTCGCGATTGTGAAGAAGACAAGTGCGCAAAAACATTGCATCATCTTGTCACGGTCGAAAAGAACATATGGGAGGGAAGGGCGGTGCTACCTCAAGACAACAACATTTCGATATTTTCAAATGTTCCAGCAGCACAGAGAATATAAACGTAGTGGCGGTTGCAACGTCATGGGGGCATAGGCAAGACGCTGAGTTGGACGAGATGCTTCGGCATGGAGCTGATATCGCTGCCGCTGATTGATGTTGTGTGGGGATCCAAGCAAATCGTTGACAAAAGGCTGGCCCCACTGTACCCATGGACATAATCAAATAAGAGGCCTATCACCTAACATTTTTTCACAAACTACCTCAAACCAAAATGTACCCGCAACTTCTTTGTGTGTTTTGTCTGTACAAATATGATTATATATTTAAATACATCATATTGTGTGATCTTCAAAACGAGTCTAATTATTGGTATATTTCAAATGGTGTAAAATGCTAATTTTTCCACACTTTAAAAGGTTCTTTGATTTCGTTCAGAAAGTCCATGTCTCATATATGAGAAGTCCGGTGGTTATATTTTCTTCAGAGTGCAACATAAACTTTGTCTGTTGTCCGAGTTTGGCAGTTGTGTGATGTAGTAATATGAGATGAGATTGGCGGAATACGAGAATGTACTATTGAGCCTAATGTGTGAGTATATACAGACATACATGGGATCATCTTTGAGTACAAATCAAGTTAGGATTTTATTGGAAAAAATCATGACTCTATCCTAGACTACCATAACAATTGGATATGCATACTCTAACATCCCCGTAGTCGTAGCTGTAGCGTCGTGGACAAGAGGAGCGTCACGGACAGACTGGAGAGAAACAATATAGCCAATGTGCGTGTCGGCGTCCCTCCCCCCTCGCAATAGTAGCGGCAACGTCGTGGATGGTGATGTGGGCATGACCCATCATGTACCCACCATTAGCATACTTGGTGCAGCGCAACTGGAGGCCACATGATGACCTGCTAAGGATCATGAAGTCCAAGATAATTTAGCAAACATGAAGTATTCGAAGCCCATGTTCCTCATGTGTTGACCAAGGACATGCCCAAGATTAGGAAACACTAGAGTTCTTCCCTACCATTGTACCCAACCCATTCACAGTTTTTACCTGAGAGCTAGCCTCCTATATAAAGGCTAGGAGGGACAGCTGCACGGATAGACTCATCAAGATTCAGAGATTCTCGAGCTTCACCACCATAGCCATCACGACCACCATAGTCCTCCTGGACGACGTTCCGCGCGCTGGCGTCCACGCCGCCAGCATCGGCACCGGTCGGCGCCCCCACTGCGGCAGTGTCTTGATGTCATGCCCTCGAGCCTCCTTTGCGCCGCCTTGCTGCCGCTGGGTTGACCCCGAAGGCTCCCTGATTTTTCCTTCTTGAATTTCCTCTGTTCCTTTCATCTGTAATTACTACCTAGACAATAACTGTATGCATGGTTCCATTCAATTCCATCGATGTGTTTGTTTCAGTCGGTCTTTCTTTTATCTTTGCCTTAATTTTGGCAGTTGAGGGACACTATCCAACTTGGGCTCGTGATTTGGTTTCTTCTGCGTTGGCTGGTTATGATAATCTTGTTCATAATGGGAGGATATTTATAAAAGAAATGGACATGTTTAAATTAGCAGACAAGTTGGCATAGTTTTATTATATTTCCATTTGATCAATTAAACATTTGTATAATATAAGGAGATTGTATACTAAAAAACCATGTTGCTTGGTTGTGTGTATCTTCTCTGTCGTGCAGTGTCGCTTCTATCTCGTCTTTTTTTAAAAGAAAAAAGGATAACCCGTCATCTCCATCAATGAATGCAGACATGCCTTTAATTATTTCACGCTACTATCTTCCTCACGCAAATTTAAGTTAGAAATCTCTTTATCGAGAAGTGTTGCTCGCTTGCCTTCGCGGGCATATGTTGGAAAATACTATAGCCATTCAATAAGTTTTTTGAAAAGGAGGCATAAACCCCAGCCTCTGCATCGATTGATGCATACTGCCTTTTATTGCTTTATTTAAAAGTTGAAGTTTTACAAAAAAGTATATCATGGGTCACGCAGGTTCGATACATGTATCAACCATCTAAAAAAGAGAGAAAACATGAGACGGCTCTGCATCATCATGTTAATCTATGATCAAAACGTCAGCTGCACTGGCTGTATATATCCCGAGCAACCATATCCAGCCGGTTGCACCCAATAGCCAAATCCTGACGCCTCTCCATTGGTTGTAGGTAAGACCATGTAACATCCCAAAAATTTCAAAACAAAGAAAATGAATTTCCCTTTTTCCAAATTTTGGAAGCAACAAAAACTTTTATTAAATTAAGTTGGATGCATAGTGACCATGCTTATATGTTGTGTTATTGCCATGTTTGATTATTGAAGTATTTTGAAAAGACCCAAAACCCTAAACCTTGCTCTTTGAAGTCAAAATGAAATAAAGCAAAATAAAAAAATAAATGAAAATAGAAAACATATGTAAGCCTAAAACCCTAACTTGCAAACCTTGACTTTTGCCCTAGCCACTTTTCCAAATGGTTGTGAACCATGGTTAAACCCCACTAAACCCTAAGCCATGATCTTTTGGATCAAAGTGAGACTTATAAGAGAAAAGGGAAAATGCTACTAGCTTCATATATGAGGCTATGGCTAATTTTGTAAAACTTTACCCTAAGCCCTTCTACCTTGATTAGATGATTTGAAAACCTTAATAAACCTTATCTAGTACTTCACCAATCAAAACCAAGGTGAAACAAAAGAAAATAAAAAGAAAATAAAAATGCCATAGAGGCATATGAGAAGAAATAGCACAATTACAAATTTGAGAACCTTGACCCTAAGACTTGATGTGAATGGTTGGATCACTCCTCTATACCATTTCAACACTCAACAACATCAATTGGGTCAAGAAAAATCAAATCAAAAATCAAAGAAATGAAAATTACAAAATGCATGTGATGATGGTCACTTGTGCCATTTTTAATATCTTACCCACTTTGAGCCCTTTTATTGAGAGATTCTTAAACCAAACCCTCACAACTATTTGCACCTAATCCAAGACCTCATCAAGATGAACAACTTTGGTGTTGACCACTTTGACCAGATCATTGACCATTGCTCCAAATAGTCAAGCCAAGATGCCACTTTGAAACAGATTCTAGATTCCCTCCATTTTTTGAATTTTCACAAAACCTCTCCAAATTTCAAACCAATGCCCCACATTGTTGCCCAACATCATTTAGAACACAACCATGCAGAATTTTGGTCGAAATTAATCACAAGAGAGGTCATAGCTTAAGACATGGGAAGTACACATAGAGGAGAATAAAGGTACAATTCACTTATCATCATTTTTTTCACTTTTTCTCTCTCCCTCTCTTGTCCTCCTTGATAGTACACCATGTACCCTAAAGGCACATCAATGAAGTGACACCACCTTGGCCATGATCACCACCTCAATCATGCCAAGGACTATGCATGTGTCACATACACTTTTCACTTTAATCAATGGTGCACACCCCTAGCCCTCTCCAACCTTGCACCCTATGTCAAACCCCATCATTACACCTCAACCAAGCTTGCAGCACTCATACACCAAGAAAATGATGCAAAGAGGACCATGCCAAGCCCATGCCATTGATGTAGACCTCACCATGCCACCACTTGTCCTCCTCCTTCTCTGGTCACCCTCACCATGTCACATAGACTCACCTTAGCCTACTGATCATCACCAAACCAGAGTTGACCCAAGGAGAGCCCTGCACACTCCAATGCCACCCCATGTCAGCCATGTGAGCACCATCATGTCACCCCTGCCCCTAGACCTCTCCTCCCCCTATGACCATGTCACATAGCTTCACTTTTACCTGCTGATCATGCTAGACACGACCCTTGGTGGAGGAAAGCAAGAATTGACCCAAAACCACTCATGCCATGTCACATGATCACCACCCGTGGCCACCACCGTCTCCCCGCGTGCACACTGCAACCCAGCACCTCCCCCCGCGCCACCAGTACCTCCTCACCCCCACACACACGCCAGACATGGCCGTAGGCCCGCACGCGCGCCAGGAACGGCGACACGATGCGACGCCCACAAGGACGCCGACGTCGGCATCATCCCCGTACGCACTACACACAACGCCTGCGAGCCAGCCACTGCACACGTGTCCTCCCCTACTCCTTACCTCCCCTTTTCGACGCAGTAGCCATGATGGAGATGCTTGCCCGCGACGTCGCCACCATGCCGGCCATGTCACGCCTCTCTTCTCTAGAGGTTTGATGTCGTTTGAGTAGATATGGAATCTGGAATGGAGTTCGAAGTTTTGTTCAGAGTCTCGGATGGGATCCAAGACATCACGAGGAGGTCCGGAATGGTCCGGAGAATAAGATTCATATATAGGAAGTCATATTCCAAGTTTGGAAATGATCTGGTGCATTTATGGCAGGTTCTAGAAGGTTCTAGAAAAGTCCGGAAGAAATCACCATGGAAAGTGGAGTCCCGAAGGACTCCACCTTGCATGGCCGGCCAACCCTAAAGGGGAGGAGTCCAGGTGGACTCCCCAATGGTGGCCGGCCAACCCCCAAGGAAGGGGTGGGAGTCCCACCTTGAGTGGGATCCCCCCTTGGGTAGGTTTCCCACCTTATGGCAAGTTCTTGAGTTGGGGTCTTATTCGAAGACTTGGAGTCTAACTCTTGGGGGTTTCCACCTATAAAAGAGGGACAAGGGAGGGGGCCGGCCACCTTAAGCCACAACCTTGGCCGCCCCTTTGTGGCCGGCGCCCAAGCCCCCTCTCCCAAACCCTAGTTACCTCTCCTCCACATACAACTCCCGCAGCGCATAGGCGAAGCCCCGGAGTTCTCCACCACCACCGCCACCACGCCGTCGTCTGCCGGGATTCCAAGGAGGATCTACTACTTCCGCTGCCCGCTGGAATGGGGAGGAGGACGTCGTCTTCATCAACACTGTACGTGTGACCGAGTATGGAGGTGCTGCCCGATTGTGGCACCGTTCTTGTACGCGCTTTTGCAAGCGGTCAAGATCTTCTACGCGCTTTTGCAAGCGGCAAGTGATCGACTACATCCACCACGAGATCTAATCTCGTTAGGCTTTGGAAATCTTCGAGGGTTAGTCTCATGATCTTTTCGTTGCTACCATCTACTAGATTAGATCTTGGCTTGGTTTTCGTTCTTGCGGTAGGAAATTTTTTGTTTCTATGCTACGAATCGCATCATCTCCACCTTTCACCACCAAGAAAAAAAATGAAGGGAGGTGGGGGAGCTGGCTGTGTATATATAGGGCTGGCCCTTTTGTCGCGGGTTGTACCACGACCCGCGACAAAAGGGGTGCCAGCAGGCGGCGCCTAGCCTCAGGCCCCTTTTGTCGCGGGTCGTGGTACGGCCCGTGACAAAAGGCCGTGACAAAAGGCCCTGGGCGGTGCAAAGGGTTTCGGGGCGACGTGGCCAGACCATTTGTCGCGGCTCCAGACGCGCCCGCGACAAAAGGCTTCCACGGAAGCCCTATTTTCCACTAGTGGATATAAAAGATTCAAGTTGAGATTTTACACGAAAAGCTCGTGCCCCCTTTGAGATTTCTAAAGATTTCACACCCTTCTTTCGTTAACTGGCAGTTAGAATCGCATAACTCGCAGCACCCTTATTTCGTTTCAGCCTCAAAAGTTTTTACATGGCTAAGCTGGTCCTTTTTACTGTTTTCTAAACTACAAAATTGGGGCATTTTTGAAAAAAATTCTTTGGCCAGAACCAAATGTTTGAGGTTATACTTGGACTATTTGTTCTTATTATTTTCTATTTTTCTTAGCGAAAATTTCACCAACCTATCGATAATTATTAATAGTACCATGAAGAACCCCAAAGTAATAAAAATACAAGTAAATCCTTAGACCACCTAGAGATGACTACAGACTGAAGGCGCGCCGCCCGTCCTCATCTCTCCATCATCATAGACGATGGGCAGACCCAGGACTTTATCAATAGGTTTTCAAAATAAAAAATACAAATAAAATTAAAAGATTAGTTATAAAGACCAGGATTTGAACCAAGGACTTGCTTTTGCATGTTAACTTCCTCTAGCCAACATCACAATCACATGATTGTGTCAATACTTTGATTGGATTTTACACAATGCAAATAAAAATTAATATTTGTATCATATAAGGTGAAAAGTTTGACAAAAAAAATTAGGTATTCACCTGAATACCCATGAAAATATGTAGGCATGCCCAAGCCACAGACGGGGAAAGCTTATCGTAGTAGATTTTATTGTAGTAAACAAACGGAAAGTCGCCGTGCTAATGCCCCGAATGACTAGTCCACCAGAGAAGTAACCATCAGCAAAGATGAGACTCGTAGATGGGAAGAGCCAACAAGCAAAGATGAGGCTCGTAGATCGGAAGGGCCAACAAACACACCTGACTATAGGAGATCTGTAGGATGCACAACTTCACCCACCCTCCGCTGGCACTAGACAAACTGATGGGGCAAAGATATAGCGGGGAGTACCTTCTGATTTGAAAACGTAGCCGTCGCCGCCTCACCACCTCACCATCTCGAATAAGACACTAAAAAGAGCCTGAGTGAAGGGGACGGAACCAAGTGGGTTTTGACGATCGCCTCTCCTTGGAGCTCACGTATCGTTTGAGTATGAGCTGCTAAGAGTTAGCATTATTATTTTACAATTTAATGGCGACTTAAAAGGTACCTTAAAGTTCCTCAAAAAGTAATACAGAATATATGACCACACCGACAATAATTTATCAAGGCTTAGGACGGTGAATGAGTTTACACATTTTGGTCAAAAAAGGTTATTCCTTTGGCTACCCACTGGATCCATATATGGTACTATCTGCGCCCAGAGGAGGAGCGCCTTGCCATGGATATTGGATGCAATCGACTGGCAATGGTAGCACGGGATTTTTACAACCGGTGCGGTTGGCGTGCTGATCGAAGGCTAACATGATGATGCAAAGGCGTTTCATGCTAGTGATTTTTAGATGGCTTGTTTTTGTAGCAACTTTGGGTGATCCATGAGATGTAATAAGTTTTGAATTTTTATTTTGCTACTTGTTATAACTGGATTTGTTTAATAAAGAAAGCCGGATGCATCAAATGATGTAGAGACTGGAGATGCCCCATTTCGAAAGAAAAAAATTTGGTCAAAAAAATGAGTTTACACATGTACATCATACAACTGGGCAAATGAAATTCTAGCCAGGAAGTCTAACAAGTAGCAGCACAAATCAAGTCCAAGTTCGGTATGGATTTGAAATAATTAGCATAAAACTAACCTCGGAACAAACAAGTTCGTGATGGATTGGAACAATGAGCATAAAACTAACCTCAAATCAAACAAGTGAATTCCTTCGGAACCTTCAGGAGCGGTAACTAAGTGAGTTAACATGAACATCTAATATGGATAATCTCATCCATACATCAATCATCTTTGATTAGAGTTGAAAACATAGGGATAATATGCTACTCCATGTGTAGCCTATAAGGTAGGAGGAACATCGGCCCTAGGATTAATACGCAGACTGAAACCCTTGCACAAATCACACACATAGTCATATCAATCACAAATTTTATGTTTAAAAAATACAATCAGTCCATAGCTGACTAGTCACACCGCAACAAACATTACCACATACACAATAATCGTTTATGCTTAAAATTACAATAAGTCCACAGCTAAAAATCCATACCATAACAAACAACATCATACACACAGAGAAGGAGCACGGCATCGATGTCAGCATCAAGGGGTTCATGCTGCATCAGTCGAATACCCACTCTGATTTATTTCTCATTTTGCTCCAGAGATTGCACCATCACCTATGCAACCAGATAACCGGTAGTCCAATTGACAGAGCAAAGATGATCAAACCAAACCAAATCAAATCAGACCAAAACCTCCAGTTCATTGCCACACCATGGCAATGCAGTACGCGGACGTAGAGAAGAGAACCCACAAACCAATCAAGCAGGAAGCACATCACGGAAACTTGAGTTATGTCGGTTGAAGGAACCTAAAGATTACCTGCAGGCACAGTGAACAAACAATGGAAGTGATGATTAACTAGACATACCCGCACTACACGTCTACATAGAGTAGTAAGTTGGTTTGTTCTGGAAGAATGAAGTAATAACTTTGTTCACGAAGTAGGGAGATGGAGATATATGTATACCTCCTCACCTGAGTAGGCTCCCTCTGGGCAGCTGGGCCTTGTAGTACAGCGAGTGGCTCGGCTCGTAGAGGGAAGGGTGGTGATGCTCCTCTAGCCCGTCCCACTCCAGGTTGTCCCACCATTCCTTCTCGCAGTCCACCTTGCACGGCTTGGTGTTACGTCCGACTGCCGGCAGACGCCTGAGGCTCCAGCAGCCCCTAATCTTGATGGTCTCTAGGTTAGGCACGTACATCCTGCGCCCACAGATGCGCTGCAGCGTGGGGAGCTCGTGCAGGTGGATGAACCTCAGGCTAGGGAATACTATAACTGTATCATCCTGCGCGTGCTCGTGAAACGCCAAGTACCAAGGGAATACCTCCTTGAGGTCACTGCAGTACACTATCTCTAGAATCTCTAGGCCCTCCATTACACTATCTCTAGAATCTGTAGGGTACATCATTCCTGTGCAGAGAGGGAGCACATGGACGAGCCTGGGGCAGTGGTCCAGGTGCAAGAAACTCAGGTATGGAGCAATATTATTAATTGGCCTGTCCCAGATGTAGCATGGAGAGAGGAGCTGGGACGCCCAGAATGTCTTCATCCAATAAAAGTTGTCCACATCACTGCCCACGGTAGTGAAGACTGTGTGTAACTTGGGGCACCTCTCGACCCGGCACCATCTTAGACTATGCCATCCTGATCCTTTGGGTGGTGCCGAGATACTGGTGATGGACGAGTTATCGTACACGTGCAGCGATGTAGCCCATTTATATGTAAAATCAGGGAATAATAAAGCACTAGTACTAGCACTTGGAGCATCCTCCACCAAGAGCTTGTTGCCCTGCCCATGCATGATGACCCTTAGGATACAAGAAACTTTGGGTGTTTTCTGCGATCCAAGATATATTCTAGGGCACTCCCACATCATCATCATTTCAACTAGGCCATCCTTCGCGACGTCTCTGTACTCGCAGTCCATTATGGTACTTGTATGCGGTTGGACTTGCACTAGTTTGTCACTGCTTGTTCCTTGTACGTTGCTACCACTAAGAATAGCTGGAGAATAGATATCAATATGTAGGTTTTCATTTACAAAATACTTCATTATAGGTGAAAGCGACCTAAAGAGCCTTGCATCCGTGGAAGAAATCTGCCATCCATCCTTAAACATTTTTTCTTTCTGCTGCTGGAGGGATTGATAACCCTGTGGATGTGCATGTGTTGATTCCCCTCCGTCAGTTGATGCTGATGTTGAGGTAGTGTCAATCCGCAGCACATACCGCTCGTTTTCCACTTTTATTGCACTCTTTGGCCATAATATTGCACGGAGCTTCTCGCAGCCCAGCAGGATGATCCGCTTGGGGAATGTGGATTCTACTCCTCCAAGGTCGAGAGTTTTTACCTTTGTGCCTGAAAGATCCAGCTCCTCGAGAGTGTCCAACGATCCTTTCAAGAACAGGTTCTCCAATTCTTTGCAGTCCCTGAAAGAGATACTCGTAATTTTTAAACCCTCACATCCGTCAATAATGACATTGTTAAGGCTACTGTTGCTTGCTGGCCCTGATAAGCTTGCCATGCCTTGTCTGACAGTATTTCCAGAAAAATCAAGAAGCTCTATGCATTCCATCTCTGAGAACACATCATTGTTGAAGAAGCAGGTGGACTTTTTTACACGGAGCTTGCGAATGTTACGCAGCCTTCCCCGTAGATGGCTCATGTCCCAATTCTTGGCTCCAGTCACGTTTAACTCCCTGAGCTGGGTCATGAGATCTATCACCTCTGTGGACAAGATCTGATCCCAATCTGTGTAGCGAACATCAAGCACCCACAAGCTTTGGAAGCATTCCCATGACTCTACGGGGCTCTTGTGCAGCTCCTTCTCTTGTTTGTCTGCATCTGACTGGCAACTCCTTGTTCCGAGGTCTTGACAGAACTCAAGACACAGGAATCTCAGGCTGTGGCAACAGAGGAAAGGAGGTGATGAGAAACTGAAGGCACACCTTGAGATTTTGAGCACGCCGAGCATGTGCGAGTGTTGAAACATGTTATCAAGAATAGCACCAGAGGGGCTCAGTACAAATCCACAAGTTGTTGTTGACATCCAGTATGGCATGAGCTCGGCAGAGCTTGCCAGCTGAGCGCTGAAAGTCATTAGTCTTGATTCATCATTGTTAAGCCGACCGTCCATGTCCAACAGCAACTGCACCTCCTGCTGCAGAGCATTGCCAGCTTTCCATGCTTGATCAATGCCTTCAAGTGTAATGATGCCATCGCATATCCAGTAGTTACTGGCGTGGATATCCCAGTTGTAGTCAATGATGTGAGAGCCAATCAGGGATTGTTTCAGCATATATGAAACACACTTAGCAGCAATTGCTGAATCGATGATGGCATGTCCATGCTTATTCCAGGAAACTTCTGCAGCTTCATAGCGCACTAGATAAGACCAAAGCTCCCGCGGATCTCGCCTATCTCTTGAAGCTGAAAGAAGAACATCTGTTGTTGTGCTCTTCTTCACATTGTCTATCACCTTGGGGTCAAGCCGAAACCTCCCTCTGAAAGTCCACAACATCTTGCTATTGGCATATTCATATAGAGAAAGACCAGAATTGAATATATCGATCTCCTGATTGCCTCCATTGTGTAGGATCACCAGGAATCTGAGATTCTGCATGGTTTGATAGATCTCAGTGGAAATTTGTGCTATCTCAGCCCGGGAACCCTGGTCTAACCCATTGAAATCATCCTCCTCGTCTTGTTTGTCAAATATCTCCATCACTGAATCGGTAAGCTTCAGCTGCTCTGCAATTTTCCTCTGCATAGCTCTTCTGCTCTCCCACTTTGAGCAATCGATGTGGATGATTTTCTGAAACTCGAACCCTGCAGGCCTCATCGAGAGGTCACATACTGCAAGGCTGGCTACGGCTTGCAGGACCGTAGATGCCCCAAGCCCGTTCCAGCCATCAAAATAGATGGCGTTCTCTCTGTTGCGGCTTCTTCTAGTGTCCGCCCCAAGCTCACTGAGAATCCTTTCAATGGCAGCTTCAATGGTGTCCGCCTTGATAACCTGCATGTGTGTGCAGAGGTGAGGAGAAACTTGGTTCATAGTTCAAACAATGTAATTAATAATAATTAATAAACACATAATAAGTGAGACAAATTGTATTGGACTATTGGCAATACACAGATGCATGCCTAATCGATTTTTTAGGACCTGCTGACTGGGCATACCTAATAATGTAGACATGATCCAAACTAATTAGTGAACGTGTTGAATGCTGACAATAAACTCTATCCCAAAATCTACCACAATTAAATACTTTGCAAAGTAAGCTAAGATGGAAGTAAATATATATAACATGATGAATGGAATAAATGGTGAATTTTATGTGTAAAAATACCTCTGTACGCATAATGAATTGGTTGGATCCGTCGATCTGCAGTATCTATATTAATTCCATTTGGGGCTTAAGATCCGATCAGCTCTTCAACAATTTTCTGACTTCCTGTAGACACAGATACACAATCAGCAAGAGCGACAAATAAAGCTAGGTTACATAAATCTGAAGCAGACAGACATATTGTAAGGTGAGCTAGTTTCATACCTTGGTTAAGTTGAACAACTGGACTATGTAGAGAGTATCTCGCTCGAGGGATACCAAATAGATTGCTCAGGTGCCACTACCAGATGGACGGATTGGAGAGCCAAAAAGGGTCAAGTAACATGTTGCGCCGAAATATTTGGGTCCTTCCTGCTACTGTATGTGTGCACAAATGCCTTACAGAATAAAAGAAACTGGTAATATTCTTTCCTTTTGCTTTGAGTTCCCTCTTTCATCTTTTTTGATTTCACTAAATACAGAATCGATTCTTTGCTTGTTGCTGGCTAGCTGCAGGGTATAAAGATAAAGATAAAAGGTTGCAAGGCTGTCTGTTGTTCACTGACCAATCTTCTTGCTAATTGATGCAACACGAATCTTCTTGCTAATTGAAAGAGTTGTGTGCATTTCAAGCCACCAGAATTGATTTGCTTTGCCAAACTCTGAAGTAAGGCATCCAGATTTGATTTTCTGACAGTAAGGTGGACACTATTAGGCAAAATGTACTCCTGCTAGTTATGTTGCACAATGTGGCTAATTTCTCTAATCCTATTTATATAGCTTGGAGAGATGTGCTACATGGAATCTTATATAAGTCCTACTATAGGGTGTCCTGCTCTCTAATGCAATCTGAGGTTGACTTGCTCAGCGTACCTATATAAACCAGAAAATGCTTGCACAAAGCTAGAAACATTGCGCAGACTACTTGCAACAAAAAAAAAAGAACCCCTTGTGCTCGCTGAGCCTGTTATGAATCGTGATCCGCACATTTATCCTTGTTCCAAAGCGTCCAAGCAAATTTAGTAATTTAGTACGCACAGAAATACTCATTTTAGCCTCACCAAAAGAGAACTTGCTAGTATCAGCCACACCCGAAAATGTTCTGAGGTTAGGTATAGTCAAACAGACAGCTTACGATGTGTGAATACTAGCTTTCTTAGAGGCTGCCAAGGTGGGGTACGATAAGACAAATAGGCCTGATGCAGAAACCGAGTGTGAGAACTATCATTATGTAGAAATGAGGCGCACTTTTGCTAAATGTTTTACGATGACAGGAGTTGTTAAAACAAGCAAAACAAATCGTACATGCATAACATTGAATCGTTAAAAATATTATAATTTTCAAGGCACGGTCTGAACATTTCTAAATACGACACACTTTTGCTTGCGCCTTCAATTATATTTGTCAGATATGGCTTGTCAGAAATACTTTTTTTTCAAGAATTACAGGGGGGATTTGCTCCCCACCGCTTGTTATATTACTCGACGCGGCTGGCAGCCATACTGTTTGTACAAGGTGAAGAAAGGAGGCACACGGGGGGTGGGGAGAGACATATACAAGCTACATAGTGGAAAACAAGAGGAAGCTACGGTCTACGGAGAGTGTCGAGCCTCCCACGGTCGAGGATTTTATATCGCCATCTCTAGAGTGTGAGGTCGTCGGCGGCCCGACGAAGAACCACACTCGCCGTAGAGGTTTTGGCGTTGAAGACGAGGTCATTCCGCGCCTTCCAGAGCGACCACAGGATCATTGCAAGACCGGAGTGCCAAATATTGGTCATCGTCCCAGCGGGAGGCTGCAGCTCCCAGAAAGAGAAGGACCTCTCGGGGATGGTAGTACCCATCCGGTCCCAAACCTCTGCAGCCAGGGCACAGTCGAAGAAGAGGTGTCTCCCCGTCTCCGGGAGGTGGCAGGCGGCGCAAATGGCAGATGGCGTGCAGGTTTTGGCGAAGAGGTTGGCCCGCGTGTTGAGCCTGTCGATGTCGGCGAGGTAGGAGAAGATCCGAACCTTCGAGGGAAGCCTGAGCCCCCAAGAGGTGCAAGCCGACGCGTCCCGGGGCTGACGGGGGGAGAGCAGACGGTACGCCTCCCGAGTGTTGAAACGAGGAGCAGTCGGACTGTCGATGTAGCGGAGGTCCTGTCCGTCTGAGTGGACAGTAGCACGCACAATGCCCTGAACGTCCACCAAGTCGCACTCGGCGGCCGTGGTGAGACGGGGCTGAAGTGAGAACCCGGTGGATACGACCTACTTGACCGAAGCGTGAGGCCAAGTAACATGTGAGAAGAGGGCGGGGTACCGCTCGGCGAGTGGCCTGCCTGGAAGCCACTTGACGAGCCAGAAGGCGGTGGAGGTACCACTCACAACCGTGGCGCGGGTGACTGAACGGTAAAGTGGCAGGCATTCCGCCACGATCCTGTCGAGGAAGGAGGGTGATGTAGTGGTGTCACCGAGGTCTCGTCCTGAATGAAGCCAGAACCAATCTTTCCAAGGGAGGGAGTCAGTATGGTGTAATTTATGGACAAAGTTTAAGAGGAGACACCTGTTCTGCCGGTGGAGATTCTTAACGCCGAAACCGCCTCCTGCTTAGACAACATCACTTTGTCCCAAGCAATAAGGCAGCGAGCACCCGAAATCGAGTCTTTACCTGTCCAAAAGAAAGTGCGGCGTCTCTTGTCTATACTTTCGAGCACACCCTGTGGAAGCAAATACGAGCACATATAGTATGAAGCAAGGTTATTAAGCACAACATTACATAACACCAGGCGACCACCCGAAGAGAGGAGGAGGGCTTGCCATCCAGAAAGACGGCGGTCGAAAGACAGAATGAGGGGGGCGTAGGCAGAAATGGAGAGTTTGGTGGGGGACAGCGGAAGCCCTAAATAAGGCTGAGGAAAGGAGGAGATAGGGCATCCGAGAGCCAACGCCATGAGGCACTCATCGGGGTGAGCGACAAACATGGGGATGAGGCAGGATTTATGGAAGTTTATGGCAAGACCGGTGGCGGGTGCAAAGTTGTCGAGGATAGCCTTGAGGCGGGAGGAAGCAGAGGTCTCGCCTTGCAGATAATGAGAGTCTCGTCGGCATATTGGAGAACGGGGCAAGGGCTAGAGGGGGAGAGAGGGTGACAGAGCCCGCCATCGGCGCAAGCGTTACGAATGAGACGCTGGAGGACATCAGCAATGATGATGAAAAGGTAGGGAGAGAGGGGGTCTCCCTGCCTAAGCCCGTTGCGACATCTAATCCAGTCGCTAGGCATCGCGTTGAGAAGCACAGCCGTGTGCCCGGTGGTGAGAATACGAGCCATCCACTCGCACCACCGGTCGTCGAAGCCGCGGGCTTTCAGAATAGTAAGAAGGCTATCCCAATTAACCGAGTCGAAAGCTTTCCTAAAATCAATTTTGAACACGAGCGTGGGGGCTTTTCTGTTGTGGCAGCACCGAAGAATGTATGCAGCGTACACAATATTCTCCGAGATTCTGCGTCCAGATAGGAAACCAGTCTGGTCTGCGTCTACGAGCGAGTGGATGGCACATTGGAGTCTAGTGGTGTGGACTTTGGTAATGGCTTTCATAATGCAGTTCTGGAGGGAAATGGGCCTAAAGAGGGATGGGTTGTTTGCAGCCTCCGTTTTTGGGAGGAGGACTAAAAAATCTCGGTAAATACGGGTGAGATCAGTAGAGCCGTCCAAGAAAGACTGGAACACCGCATAGACATCGGGGGAAACGGTGTCCCAGAAAGAATGGAAGAAGGAGGGGCCAAACCCATCAGGGCCGGGGCTTGAGATTTTGTTCACGTCAATGAAGGCATGTCGGATCTCATCGAGAGTAAAGGGGCGGAGAGGTTCGAGGGGAGACAGGGGTTGTGAGGGTAAAGGGACTGGAGGTTGAAACGCCAAGCAGTAGGAACAACCTTGCCAAGCAGGTCGGTGTAGTAACTTTTGAGAATGGACGCTTGATGGCGTGTAACTCACACGTTCGTTGGGAACCCCAAGAGGAAGGTATGATGCGCACAGTAGCAAGTTTTCCCTCAGAAAGAAACCAAGGTTTAATCGAACCAGGAGGAGCCAAGAAGCACGTTGAAGGTTGATGGTCGCGAAATGTGATGCGGCGCAACACCAGGGATTCCGGCGCCAACGCGGAACCTGCACAACACAACCAAAGTACTTTGCCCCAACGAAACAGTGAGGTTGTCAATCTCACCGGCTTGCTGTAACAAAGGATTAAACGTATCGAGTGGAAGATGTTTGCAAAGAAAACAGTAAAACACAATTGCAGATTGTATGCTATGTAAAGAATAGGACCGTCCACAGTTCACTAGAGGTGTCTCTCCCATAAGATAAAGCATGTTGGGTGAACAAATTACAGTCGGGCAATTGACAGAGAAAGGCATAACAATGCATATACATGACATGGTAAATATAGTGAGATTTAATCCGGGCATTACGACAAAGAACATAGACCGCCATCCAACCGCATCTATGCCTAAAAAGTCCACCTTCAGGTTATCGTCCGAACCCCCTCCAGTATTAAGTTGCAAAGCAACAGACAATTGCATTAAGTATGGTGCGTAATGTAATCAACAACTACATCCTTAGACATAGCATCAATGTTTTATCCCTAGTGGCAACAGCACATCACAACCTTAGAACCTTCTGTCACGATCCCAGATTCAATGAAGGCATGAACCCACTATCGAGCATAAATACCCCTCTTGGAGTTAAGAGCAAAAACTTGGCCAGAGCCTCTACTAATAACGGAGAGCATGCAAGATCATAAACAACACATAAACAATAGATTGATAATCACCATAATCATAGTACTCTCTATCCATCGGATCCCGACAAACACAACATATAGTATTACAGATAGATGATCTTGATCATGTTAGGCAGCTCACAAGATCCAACAATGAAGCACAACAAGGAGAAGACGACCATCTAGCTACGCTATGGACCCATGGTCCAGGGGTGAACTACTCACTCATCACTCCGGAGGCGACCATGGCGGTGTAGAGTCCTCCGGAGATGAATCCCCTCTCGGCAGGGTGCCGGAGGCGATCTCCGTAATCCCCCGATGGGATTCGGCGGCGGCGTCTCCGTAAGGTTTTCCGTATCGTGGCTCTCGGTACCGGGGGTTTCGCGACGGAGCTTTAAGTAGGGAGGGTCAACGCGGGGCCACACGAGGCCCAGGGATAGGTCGCGCGCCGGGCCTGGCCGCGCCACCCCTCGCCTCCTCGTGGCCCCACTTCGTTAGGTCTTCGGTCTTCTGGAAGCTTGCAAAAATAGGACCCTGGGCGAAAGTTTCGTCCAATTCCGAGAATATTTTTACTAGGATTTCTGAAACCAAAAACAGCAGAAACAAGAACTGGCTCTTCGGCATCTTGTTAATAGGTTAGTTCCGAAAATGCATAAATATGACATATAATGTGCATAAAACATGTAGGTATCATCAATAAAGTGGCATGGAACATAAGAAATTATCGATACGTTGGAGACGTATCAGCATCCCTGCTTAGTTCGCTCGTCCCGAGCAGGTAAAACGATAACAAAGATAATTTCTGAAGTGACATGCCATCATAATCTTGATCATACTATTTGTAAACATATGTGATGAATGCAGCGATCAAAGCAAAGGTAATGACATGAGTAAACAACTGAATCATAAAGCAAAGACTTTTCATGAATAGTACTTCAAGACAAGCATCAATAAGTCTTGCATAAGAGTTAACTCATAAAGCAATAAATCAAAGTAAAGGTGTTGAAGCAACACATAGGAAGATTAAGTTTCAGCGGTTGCTTTCAACTTATAACATGTATATCTCATGGATATTGTCAACATAAAGTAATATAATAAGTGCAATATGCAAATATGTAGGAATCAATGCACAGTTCACACAAGTGTTTGCTTCTTAAGGTGGAAGGAGATAGGTAAACTGACTCAACAATAAAAGTAAAAGAATGGTCCTTCAATGAGGAAAGCATCGATTGCTGTATTTGTGCTAGAGCTTTTATTTTGAAAACATGAAACAATTTTGTCAACGGTAGTAATAAAGCATATGAGTTATGAAAATTATATCTTACAAGTTGCAAGCCTCACGCATAGTGTACTAATAGTGCCCGCACCTCGTCCTACTTAACTTGGACTACCGGGTCTTCGCATGCCATGTTTCAACCAAGTGTCACAAAGGGTACCTCCATGCCGCCTGTACAAAGGTCTAAGGAGAATGCTCGCATTTCGGATTTCTCGCTTTTGATTATTCTCAACTTAGACATCCATACCGGGACAACATGGACAACAGATAATGGACTCCTCTTAAATGCATAAGCATGTAGCAAAGTTATTATTCTCATATGAGATTGAGGATATATGTCCAAAACTGAAACTTCCACCATGGTTCATGGCTTTAGTTAGCGGCCCAATGTTCTTCTCTAACAATTTTGCATGCTCCAACCACTAAAATGATAGACCTTCAGACAAGACGGACATGCATAGCAACTCACATGATATTCAACAATAGTTGATGGCGTTCCCCAGAAGCATGGTTATCGCACAACAGCAACTTAATAAAATATAAAGTGCATAAGTACATATTCAATACTACGATAGTTTTTAAGGCTATTTTGTCCCATGAGCTATATATTGCAAAGGTGAATGATGGAATTTTAAAGGTAGCACTCAAGCAATTTACTTTGGAATGGCGGAAAATACCATGTAGTAGGTAGGTATGGTGGACACAAATGGCATAGTAGTTGGCTCAAGGATTTTGGATGCATGAGAAGTATTCCTCTCGATACAAGGTTTAGGCTAGCAAGGTTATTTGAAGCAAACTCAAGGATGAACAAGTGCAGCAAAACTCACATAAAAGACATATTGTAAACATTATAAGACTCTACACCGTCTTCCTTGTTGTTCAAAACTCAATACTAGATATTATCTAGACCTTAGAGAGACCAAATATGCAAATCAAATTTTAGCAAGCTCTATGTATTTCTTCATTAATGGGTGCAAAGTATATGATGCAAGAGCTTAAAAATGAGCACAACAATTGCCAAGTATCACATTATCCAAGACATTTTAGAATTACTACATGTAGCATTTTCCAATTCCAACCATATAACAATTTAACGAAGAAGAAACTTCGCCTTGAACATTATGAGTAAAGCCTAAGGACACATGTGTCCATATGCAACAGCGGAGCGTGTCTCTCTCCCACAAAGTGAATGCTAGGATCCATCTTATTCAAACAAAAACAAAAACAAAAACAAACCGACGCTCCAAGCAAAGAACACAAGATGTGATTGAATAAAAATATAGTTTCAGGGGAGGAACCTGATGATTTTGTCGATGAAGAAGGGGATGCCTTGGGCATCCCCAAGCTTAGACGCTTGAGTCTTCTTAAAATATGCAGGGGTGAACCACGGGGCATCCCCAAGCTTAGAGCTTTCACTCCTCTTGATCATAGTATATCATTCTCCTCTCTTGACCCTTGAAAACTTCCTTCACACCAAACTTCAAGCAAACTCATTAGAGGGTTAGTGCATCATTAATAATTCACTCATTCAGAGGTGACACAATCATTATTTTCACTTCTGGACATTGCATAATGCTACTGGACATTAATGGATCAAAGAAATAAATCCAACATAGCAAAAGAGGCAATGCGAAATAAAAGGCAGAATCTGTCAAAAACAGAACAGTCCGTAAAGACGAATTTAGAAATGGCACCAGACTTGCTCAAATGGAAAAACTCAAAACTAATGAAAGTTGCGTACATATCTGAGGATCACGCTCGTAAATTGGCAGATTTTTTCGAATTTTCTACAGAGAATTGTGCCCAGATTCGTGACAGACAGCAATGCTGTTTCTGCGCAGCGATCCCAAATATAACATCAACTTTGACATAGAAACTTTACTTGGCACAAAAACATGATAAGGAGAGGTTGCTACAGTAGTAAACAACTTCCAAGACTCAACAAAACAAAAAATTGCTGTAGGTAAAAACATGGGTTGTCTCCCATAAGCGCTTTTCTTTAACGCCTTTCAGCTAGAAAGTGCAAATCAAGTAACATCGAGAGTAGAAGCATCAACTTCATTATTTTTCATGCAAACACAACTTGTTGCAGAGGGTGCTTTAGGTGCTCCATTATCTAAATTTTCTATGGTGGTGCTAGGGGTTTTAGCAATTTTAGGCCTATAGTAATTCTTTTGTTTAGGCACTTTAGAGGCATACATGAATTTTTGCTCTTTACCCACATAGGCTTTCTCATTATACTTGAGAGAAGAAAAGGTTGAACCCAAGGTTCCCATAGCTTTTTCAAGTTCATCAATCCTATTGGTTTGATTATCATGGATAACACAAGTTCCTAGGACACTAATTCTTTCATTAATTCCTCCTAGGGATTTATCAAGTTCATAAGTTTTGTCAAATAACATTCCCAATTTAGTTTCAACACTTGGAAAATTTTTCTCTATGGTTTCCAATTTTTTCATAACATCCACAAGAGAGATTTCAATTTTAACTTCATTAACAGGTGGTATTCCAACTAGACTCTCAATGATGCAACTAGCTTCTAAAGCGGGAGTACCTAGGAAATTACCTCCCGAAAGAGTATCAAGAACATATCTATTCCAACTAGATAAACCAACATAAAAGTTCCTAAGAAGGATAGTGGTGGAGTGTTTCTTAATGCACCTTTGATGAGCATTACTAATTCTATACCAAGCATCTTTAAAACTTTCTCCACCCTGTTGCTTAAAAGAACGAACTTCAACTTCAGGATTACTCATGATAACAGGAATAAAGTAAACTGGGCAAATTAAGTAAAGATAAGTAAAATTTTTTTGTGTTTTTGATATAGAGAGCAAGACAGTAAATAAAGTAAAACTAGCAACTAATTTTTTTGTGTTTTGTTTAGGTGCAGCAAACAAAGTAGTAAATAAAATAAAGCAAGACAAAAACAAAGTAAAGAGATTGAGAAGTGGAGACTCCCCTTGCAGCGTGTCTTGATCTCCCCGGCAACGGCGCCAGAAAAAGAGCTTGATGGCGTGTAACTCACACGTTCGTTGGGAACCCCAAGAGGAAGGTATGATGCGCACAGTAGCAAGTTTTCCCTCAGAAAGAAACCAAGGTTTAATCGAACCAGGAGGAGCCAAGAAGCACGTTGAAGGTTGATGGTCGCGAAATGTGATGCGGCGCAACACCAGGGATTCCGGCGCCAACGCGGAACCTGCACAACACAACCAAAGTACTTTGCCCCAACGAAACAGTGAGGTTGTCAATCTCACCGGCTTGCTGTAACAAAGGATTAAACGTATCGAGTGGAAGATGTTTGCAAAGAAAACAGTAAAACACAATTGCAGTAGATTGTATGCTATGTAAAGAATAGGACCGGGGTCCACAGTTCACTAGAGGTGTCTCTCCCATAAGATAAAGCATGTTGGGTGAACAAATTACAGTCGGGCAATTGACAAATAGAGAAAGGCATAACAATGCATATACATGACATGGTAAATATAGTGAGATTTAATCCGGGCATTACGACAAAGAACATAGACCGCCATCCAACTGCATCTATGCCTAAAAAGTCCACCTTCAGGTTATCGTCCGAACCCCTCAGTATTAAGTTGCAAAGCAACAGACAATTGCATTAAGTATGGTGCGTAATGTAATCAACAACTACATCCTTAGACATAGCATCAATGTTTTATCCCTAGTGGCAACAGCACATCACAACCTTAGAACCTTCTGTCACGATCCCAGATTCAATGAAGGCATGAACCCACTATCGAGCATAAATACCCCCTCTTGGAGTTAAGAGCAAAAACTTGGCCAGAGCCTCTACTAATAACGGAGAGCATGCAAGATCATAAACAACACATAAACAATAGATTGATAATCACCATAATCATAGTACTCTCTATCCATCGGATCCCGACAAACACAACATATAGTATTACAGATAGATGATCTTGATCATGTTAGGCAGCTCACAAGATCCAACAATGAAGCACAACAAGGAGAAGACGACCATCTAGCTACTGCTATGGACCCATGGTCCAGGGGTGAACTACTCACTCATCACTCCGGAGGCGACCATGGCGGTGTAGAGTCCTCCGGGAGATGAATCCCCTCTCCGGCAGGGTGCCGGAGGCGATCTCCGTAATCCCCCGAGATGGGATTGCGGCGGCGGCGTCTCTAAGGTTTTCCGTATCGTGGCTCTCGGTACTGGGGGTTTCGCGACGGAAGCTTTAAGTAGGCGGAGGGTCAACGCGAGGGGCCACGAGGGGCCCAGGGATAGGTCGGCGGCCAGGGCCTGGGCCGCGCCGGCCACCCCCTGGCCTCCTCGTGGCCCCACTTCGTTAGGTCTTCGGTCTTCCGGAAGCTTCGTGCAAAATAGGACCCCGGGCGAAAGTTTCGTCCAATTCCGAGAATATTTCTTTACTAGGATTTCTGAAACCAAAAACAGCAAAAACAACAACTGGCTTCGGCATCTTGTTAATAGGTTAGTTCCGAAAATGCATAAATATGACATATAATGTGCATAAAACATGTAGGTATCATCAATAAAGTGGCATGGAACATAAGAAATTATCGATACGTTGGAGACGTATCAACGCTTTCTCAGTGTGCGAGGTGACAGATGTCCCGTCAAAACAGAGGACAGAGATGGAATTGCGGCGCAACCGGCAGGTGGCCGAGGCATGGAAAAACTTGGTGTTTTTGTCCCCTTCAAGGGCAAACCTGATTTTGGCGCGGAGCCGCCAGTAAAGAGCCTTTTCCTTAGCAGCAAGGTGAAGGGCATCCATAGTTAGGGTACGGAGGCGGTGTTCGTGGCCGGAGAGGGGGCGATTATCCTCCTGCAGGTCCAGGAGATTGATGAGGACGCGGCAGTCGTTTTCCCGCAGCAGCGTGGGGGAGGAGCGTTTGGCCCAAGCTTTACACCAAAACCGACACTGGCGGAGACGCGCAACAATCTATGAGGTGGGATCAGATCTCGAGGTCCCAGCCCAGGAAGAGCGAATAAGGTTTTTAAAGCCCTCATTAAGGATCCACGCCATATCGAACCGGAAAATGCCACGCTTCGGTATAAGGGTGGATATTGTGGCGATGAGCGGGACGTGGTCGGAGGTGTCACGGGAGAGCGAGGAGAGGAAAGAGGTGGGGAACATCGAGTTCCAAACATGGTTGATGAGGACGCGATCCAGCCGAACAAGGGTGGGGGACGCCCTACGGTTCGACCAAGTATAGTTACGGTCCGTCGGAGGAAGCTCTATCAGACAGAGGGCATTAATGGAATCGTTAAAAAGGGTTGCTTCATCGAGGGAGAAGTTGTCGTTGTTACGGTCAGAAGGGTCGCGAGTGAGATTGAAGTCCCCGGCAATGAAATGTTGTTGGGGGAAGGTCAAATGTTGGCCCAACAGCAATGAAAAGCCATTGATCATGTAATATTTTTATCTTTTCTTTGGGGCGGCGATAAAGTAGCAGAGTAGATCCTTCCTGGATGCCATAATCAGCCAATGAAATGATGTTGTGTAGCTGCTTCCCGTTGAACATATAAACATTGAGCTTCTCCTGCTGAACCAGAAACATTTTTTTTTTGAGAATTACGTGGGGATTTCTCCTCACCTCTTGTTATATTACTCGACGCGGCTGGCAGCCATACTGTTTGTACAAGGTGAAGAAAGGAGGCACACGGGGGGCGGGGAGAGACATATACAAGCTACATAGCGGAAAACAAGAGGAAGCTACGGAGAGTGTCGAGCCTCCCACGGTCGAGGATTTTATATCGCCATCTCCAGAGTGTGAGGTCGTCGGCGGCCCGACAAAGACCACACTCGCCGTAGAGGTTTTGGCGTTGAAGACGAGGTCATTCCACGCCTTCCAGAGCGACCACAGGATCGTCGCAAGACCAGAGTGCCAAATATGGGTCATCGTCCCAGCGGGAGGCTGCAGCTCCCAGAAAGAGAAGGACCTCTCGGGGATGGTAGTACCCATCCGGTCCCAAACTTCTGCAGCCAGGGCACAGTCGAAGAAGAGGTGCCTCCCCGTCTCCGGGAGGTGGCAGGCGGCGCAAATGGCAGATGGTGCGCAGTTTTTGGCGAAGAGGTTGACCCGCGTGATGAGCATGTCGATGTCGGCGAGGTAGGAGAAGATCCGAACCTTCGAGGGCAGCCTGAGCCCCCAAGAGGTGCAAGCTGACACGTCCTGGGGCTGAGGGGGGAGAGTAGACGGTACGCCTCCCGAGTGCTGAAAGGAGGAGCGGTCGGACTGTCGATGTAGCGGAGGTCCAGCCCATCGGAGAGGACAGTAGCGTGCACAATGCCCTGAACCTCCACCAAGTCGTGCTCGGCGGCCGTGGTGAGACGGGGCTGAAGTGAGAACCCGGTGGAGACGACCTGCTCGACCGAAGCGTGAGGCCGAGTAACATGTGAGAAGAGGGCACGGTACCGCTCGGCGAGTGGCCTTCCTGGAAGCCACTTGTCGAGCCAGAAGGCGGTGGAGGTACCACTCACAACCGTGGTGCGGGTGACTGCACGGTAAAGTGGCAGGCGTTCCGCCACGATCCTGTCGAGGAAGGAGGGTGATGTAGTGGTGTCACCGAGGTCTCGTCCTGAATGAAGCCAGAACCAATCTTTCCAAGGGAGGGAGTCAGTATGGTGTAATTTATGGACAAAGTTTAAGAGGAGACACATGTTCTGCCGGTGGAAATTCTTAACGCCGAAACCGCCCTCCTTCTTAGACAACATCACTTTGTCCCAAGCAATAAGGCAGCAAGCACCCGAACACGAGTCTTTACCTGTCCAAAAGAAAGTGCGGTGTCTCTTGTCTATACTTTCGAGCACACCCTGTGGAAGCAAATACGAGCACATATAGTATGAAGCAAGGTTATTAAGCACAGCATTACATAACACCAGGCGACCAGCCGAAGAGAGGAGGAGGGCTTGCCATCCAGAAAGACGGCGGTCGAAAGACAGAATGAGGGGGGGCGTAGGCAGAAATGGGGAGTTTGGTTTGGGACAGCGGAAGCCCTAAATAAGGCTGAGGAAAGGAGGAGATAGGGCATCCGAGAGCCTCCGCCATGTGGCACTCATCGGGGTGAGCGACAAACATGGGGATGAGGCAGGATTTATGGAAGTTTATGGCAAGCCCGGTGGCGGCTGCAAAGTTGTCGAGGATAGCCTTGAGGCGGGAGGCAGCAGAGGTCTCCGCCTTGCAAATAATGCCGCCTTGCAAATAATGATAGTGTCGTCGGCATATTGGAGAACGGGGCAAGGGCTAGAGGGGGAGAGAGGGTGACAGAGCCCGCCATCGGCGCAGGCGTTACAAATGAGACGCCGGAGGACATCAGCAACGATGATGAGAAGGTAGGGAGAGAGGGGGTCTCCCTGCCTTAGCCCGTTGCGACATCTAATCCAGTCGCCAGGCACCCCGTTGAGAAGCATAGTCGTGTGCCCGGTGGTGAGGATACGAGCCATCCACTCGCACCACCGGTCGTCGAAGCCCCGGGCTTTCAGAATAGTAAGAAGGCTATCCCAATTAACCGAGTCGAAAGCTTTCCTAAAATCAATTTTGAACACGAGCGTGGGGGCTTTTCTGTTGTGGCAGCACCGAAGAATGTCTGCAGCGTACACAATATTCTCCGAGATTCTGCGTCCAGATAGGAAACCTGTCTGGTCCACGTCTACGAGCGAGTGGATGCCAGCTTGGAGTCTAGTGGTGAGGACTTTGGTAATGGCTTTCATAATGCAGTTCTGGAGGGAAATGGGTGATGACCCACAAGTATAGGGGGTGTATCGTAGTACTTTCGATAAATAAGAGTGTCGAACCCAACGAGGAGCAGAAGGTGTTGACAAGCAGTTTCGATGAAGGACTCACTGTAAATGCTCACGACAAGTATTCAGGGGGTTTTGATATAGCAGATAAATAAAGTACAAGTAAATAAAATGCGAGAGAAAAAATTGCAGCGAGTGGCCCAATCCTTTTGAGCACAAAGGACAAGCCGGTTTGTTTACTTATAGTGACCAAACGTTCTCGAGGACACACTGGGGATTTTAGTCTAGTGCTTTCGCTTCATACAGCTGATTAATCTTCATTGTTTTGATAAGTGTTTTGTGGGTGAACCTATACTAATGCACCACCCTTCCTAGGACTAATACATACTTGTGATTATACCCCTTGCAAGCATCCGCAAATACAAGAAAGTAATTAAGATAAATCTAACCACAGCCTTACTGTTGGGGTGGTGCTTATGCGTCGGCCAAGTTTTACTATCATATACACAGACATCTAAAGGTGCCCAAAGTTTATGAATGGATTTGGAAGTCTAGTTGCATGATGAAAACTAAGGTCTTTGCATGGCTTCTTTTGGTAGATCGTCTGAACACCAAGGATTTGTTAAAGCGGAGGCATTGGCAGGTCACTGATGTTTATCACTGTGAATTGTGTCCTTTACATGCATATGAGGATAGGATTCATTTATTTTTTGAGTGCAACTTCAGCGTCAGGATTTGGAATTATCTACAATTTGATTGGAGAGCTAATGATGATCTGCAGATGGTGATAGCTCATGCCAGAAAAGAATTTGCAAAGCCATTTTTTATGGAGGTTCTGATGCTGGCATGTTGGAATATCTGGATTTTGAGGAATGCGAAAATATTCAGAGGAGAGAGACCCACTTTTGCAAGGTGGAAGGCAGGTTTTTTGCATGATGTATGGTTGTTGAGGCATAGAATTAAAGTAAAGCATAGAGATAAGTTGTTAGACTGGATAAAGACTCTACCTTAGAGTCTGCATCTTAGGTTAGGTAGGTTTCTTCTTTCTCTCTCCTATCTTTTTTTTTTGTTTTTTTGTTTGTACATAAGACTCTTTTGATTTTGGAATAAAGTTGGGCTGTGGGGCTGTTGCCTCACAGTGGTTGGTCAAAAAAAAAACCGATATACTAACGGGGGTTTAGGTTGCTATCACTCCGGCAACCCCACAATTAGCAAACGAATACAAGATGCACTCCCCTAGGCCCATAAAGGTGAAGTATCATGTAGTCGACGTTCACATGACACCACTAGAAGAGTAACACCACAACTTAAATATCATAACATTGAATATTACTCAACCATAATTCACTACTAGCATTTGGACTTCACCCATGTCCTCGAGAACTAAACTAACTACTCACGAGACATCATATGGAACATGATCATAGGTGATATGATGATGAATAACAATCTGAACATAAACCTTGGTTCAATGGTTTCACTCAATAGCGTTAATAACAAGTAGTAATCAATACCAGGAGAGTTTCCCCTATCAAATAATCAAGATCCAACCCAAATCGTTACAGCGGTGACGAGATGCAGCGGTGGAGATGGCGGTGTAGATGGTAGAGATGATGATGATGATGGAGATGATGTCCAGCTCGATGACGATGGCGATGGCGTCGATTTCCCCCTCCGGAGGGAATTTCCCCGGCGGATTCCTGCCCGCCGGAGAGCTCTTTTCTCTCTGGTGTCTCTCCGCCCCGCAGAGGCGGCTCTATCTATTCTCCATAACTCCCTATGCCTTAGGTTTTCGGGACGAAGAAGTACGCGAAGGAGAGGCGGCCAGAGGGGGTTGTGGGCCCCCTCCCCACATGGCGGCGCGGCCAGGCCAGGGCTCGCGCCGGCCTATGGGGGGGCATGGCGGCCCCTCGGCCCCTCCTTTTGGCTCCCTTCGTCTTCTGGAAAAATAGGATTTTTCATATAATTTCCGTCAATTGTTGATCTTCCGAAATATGGTGTCCTGACGGTGCTTTTTCCAGCAGAATCCTGACTCCGGTGAATAATTCTCCAATGATCATGAAACATGCAAAATAGGTGAAATAACATAAGTATCATCTCTAAATATGAAATATATCAATGAATAACAGCAAATTATGATATAAAATAGTGATGCAAAATGGACGTATCAACTCCCCCCAAGCTTAGACCTCGCTTGTCCCCAAGCGAAACTGAGCTCAATAAAAGACCACATGTTTATGGAGTGAAGAGTCGATAAATAAAATACGGACAAGAAGCATCATATTGATTCACACAAGATATTCTAGTAAACATTCTCTTCATATAACTCAACTTGAAATAAGTAAAGAGAAATCACAAATAGAGGTGCATAGGAAATCATAAATGGTTATGGCAAACTTTGTTCTTGGTCAGAGAACTACTAACGGATTGTACTTATCTTCTAAGCAAAGCTTTCATATTAGAATTTATATAGCAGGGCTTTCATCCTCAATCATAACAATCTCCTCATAATCATTGATAACTTTCAAAGTCATATTCATTCAGATAAAATTTGTACTAAACAAGAAAGCATAAAAGACATGATTAACTAGATCATAGCATAAATGGTTGGTTCACAACAACTCAATTGCTTGCTTAAGATAGAAGGACATAGGTTTACTGACTCAACATAAAAGTAAAAGATAGGCCCTTCGCAGAGGGAAGCATGGATTAAATCATGTGCTAGAGCTTTGCAAGTTTTGAAATCATATAAAGAGCATAAAAGTAATATTTTGAGCGGTGTTTGTTGTTGTCAACGAATGGTAGTGGGTACTCTAACCCCCTTGCCAAACAGACCTCCCAAGAGCGGCTCCCGTGAAGGACGTTATCTCTACCAGCAAGGTAGATCATCCCCCTTCTCTCTTGTTTACACATGTATTTTAGTTTTATTATGGATGACACTCCCCCAACCTTTGCTTTCACAAGCCATGGCTAACCGAATCCTCGGGTGCCTTCCAACATTTCTCATACCATGGAGGAGTGTCTATTGCAAAATTAAGTTGCTTACTATAATCAGGGCAAAACATGTGAAGAGAATTATTAATGAAAGTTATTAATTGGGGCTGGGAACCCCGTTGCCAGCTCTTTTTGCAAAATTATTGGATAAGCGGATGAAGCCACTAGTCCATTGGTGAAAGTCCGCCCAACAAGATTGAAAGATAAAACACCACATACTTCCTCATGAGCTATAAAACATTGACACAAATAAGGAATAATATAGTTTGAATTATTTAAAGGTAGCACATGAAGTATTTACTTGGAGTGGCGCAAAATACCACATAGTAGGTAGTTATGGTGGACACAATTGGCATGGGTTTGGTTTAAAGTCATGGATGTATGAGAAGCATTCCCTCTCAATACAGGTTTTTGGCTAGCAAGGTTTGGTAGCAAGCATAAAGGTTGAGGGAAACAAACAAATATACATGTGATAGAAACAATCATGCATATTTCTCATAAGCACAAGCAATTTTAACTTCAGAATACTCAACTTATTAGCAGAAAGATAATAAAGCAATATGTCTACATGTATTTCCCTTTTCTATTTAAACATCAAGGTGTTGTTGCTATTGACCAATGCTAAGTTTGCCAAAACCAAATAGATTTACTTGATGCTCCCAAAGTGATATCAATACTAATGTCAAGAGTGATCATATAACAGAAATTGCAAACTAAAATAAGGTGTGCAAAAAGTAAATGATAAGACTTCTCATTAATATTCTATAACGATAACTCACACCAACGGATACATAGATAACCAACTAAGAGAGAGATACTTCCACACTGCAAACTATTCTATATGATAACTTCCCTACTCATGATATGACACTACTTGATAGTAAAAGATAAAGATAGTGATGATGTGATACCGCGGCACTCCCCCAAGCTTGGAATAAACCAAGGGGATGCCAATACCGATGATGAATTACTCCTTCGGTGGTGATGATGGTGGATTCTTCTCGCGCTTCTTAAAGATCTCCTTCAGCTTCAGCTTCTCAGTTTGGCAAAAAACTCGAAGAGATTCATTGTTATCCGAATGTGGCGGTGGCGGCCTTGTGATGGGAATCGAGTAATATTCCAGCATTCTGTGAAGAATGAAGAAATGAAGTGCAAGTTCAAGATGAGCCATCTCGAAGAGGTCCTTTGCTTGAGTCTTGCCATCCATATGGTGATCATGGATATGTGAAGATGCGCCGAAGAAGAAGCTATCCCATGGTGGATTATGGGGGAGCAATCCACATGGTGGTCATGGTTATGTGAAGATGCGCCAAAGAAGAAGCTCTCCCATGGTGGATTATGGGGGAGCAATCCACAAGACTTCGTCAAGCAAACACAAGCAAGAAAGGCGTTCCATCTTGTTGAGGTCAAGATCGTCGTCATCGAGCTCAAGTGGAATGCGAAAGTATAAGGTTTGCTCTTGATAGGGTTTCTTTCTCACCGGTCTCATAGTGTAGTTGGAGACCGGTTTATAGTTTAGTTGCCGTACTATCAAGAGGGCTCTCGAGTGAGTAACTCGATCGTATCGTTCGGAGAGAGCTCAAACCTTTGCATCCTTGCATCATCTTTCTTGGTTGTTATTTGGACCTTATCCATGTGATGTTTTAGAGCTTGTGCTTATTCTCATGACAAGCTCTAGTTCATCGAAAACGGATTTCGCATAGATCACTTGTTGCGTTTTCGAGTTTGGTTCATCATCTTTCTTGGTTTTATTTGGATCTTATCCATGTGATGTTTTAGAGCTTGTGCTTATTCTCATGACAAGCTCTAGTTCATTGAGAATGGTTTTTGCATGGGCAACTTGTTGCATTTTCAAGATTGGATGTTTTACCGGTATGTCTTTTTTAGATAGGTCAAACCTTTCATCATTTGTTTCTATCCTCCCTTGTTGGACTATGATGGTTTCCTGCATGATCTTGTAGAGCTTGTTCCTAGCTTCAAAACAAGCCCAAGATCATCAAAATCGGAGTCCGGATGCTAAAGTTATGCCCGTTTTAGTTTTGGTGATTCTGCAGTTTTCTGGGGGGCGGATAATCCGGCCCGAAGGACAAAACATGGACAATATCCGGCCAAATATCCGGCCCGAGCCAGGGGCGATTTTCGGGGGCCGGATTATCCGGCCCGGGGGCGGATTTTCCGGCCTGGGAGGTCCCAAACGGTCATATTTCGTTGGGAGGGGGTATATAAGACCCCCTTCTTCCTCCTTGGGCTGGTTGGTTCACTCTCTCTCTCTCCTCCATTGTTGTCCTTCAAAGCTTGCCCTAGTTCTTGATTCCTCCCATGATTCTTGCATATTCTTGAGGGAAAAGAGAGAGGAGATCTAGATCTACATCTTCACCAATCAAATCCCTCTCTTTGTGAGGGGAACCCACTAGATCTTGATCTTGGAGGATTTTGTGTTCTCCTCTTTGTTCTTCCTCTCTTATTCCCCCAATAGCTTTTGTAGCTTTGTTGGAATTTGAGAGAGAAGGATTTGAGCATCTTTGTGGTGTTCTTGCCATTGCATTTGGTGCATCGGTTTGAGTTCTCCACGGTGATTCGTGGTGGTGAAAGCAAGAAGGTTGTTACTCTTGGGTTCTTGGAACCCTAGACGGATTCTACGCCTTTGTGGCGATTTGTTGGGAGCCTCCAATTAAGTTGTGGATGTGTGCCCCAATCTTTGTGTAAGGCCCGGTTTCCGCCTCGAAGGAAATCCCTTAGTGGAACCGTGACCTAGGCCTTTGTGGCGAGGGTCACCGGAGATTTAGGTGAGGCGCCTTCGTGGCGTTCGGTTTGTGGTGTGAGTACCGCATCTTGGGGTGAGGCCTTTGTGGCGTTGGTGTGCATCGAGCAACCACACCTCAAGGTGAGCCTCTTGTGGCGTTCGGGAGCACTAAGCAACCGCACCTCTCCACCGGAGATTAGCACTCGCAAGAGTGTGAACTCCGGGATAAATCATCGTCTCCCGCGTGCCTCGGTTATCTCTATACCCGAGCTCTTTACTTATGCACTTTACCTTGTGATAGCCATCGTGCTTGAAGTTATATATCTTGCTATCACATAGTTGCTTGTATTGCTTAGCATAAGTTTGTATATCTTGCTATCACATAGTTGCTTGTATTGCTTAGAATAAGTTGTTGGTGCACATAGGTGAACAATAGTATATAGGCTTTGGGCTTGACAAAGTAAACGCTAGTTTTATTCCGCATTTGTTAAGCCCATCTCGTAAAAGTTTTAAATCGCCTATTCACCACCCCCTCTAGGCGACATCCGTGTCCTTTCAATTGGTATCAGAGCGAGGTCTCTCATTCTTAGGCTTCACCGCCTTGAGAGTAAAGATGTCGGCTAGGGGATTAGCGCACAATAACTTGTTTATATTTGATGGCACAAATTATGATCTATGGAAAATTTATGTGCTTAATATTTTGCGGTATGTCCCCGGACATGGAGCGATTTCTTGACATGGGTTTTTCTTCTCCTAAGGATCCTCAAAATTTATCTCTTGAGGAGGAGAAAAACTCTTGTCTCGATGCTCTTGCTTCTCATGTGTTTTCCATTGTTGTGAGCAATGTAGTTACTTCTTCAATCATGCCTTTTGGGAGCGCTCATGAATTATGGACAAAGCTTCAAGATAAATATGATGTGTCCAAGATTATTGAGGATGATTGTATTGCTTCCACTTCCGGCCGTGATGAGTTCTCATCTTCTTCCACTTCACCAAAGTGTGGTAAGACACAAGGTAATGATATGGTGAGTGGTGATGAAAATTGCAATGTTGATATTGAGCTTACTATTGATGATTCGTCATCTCTATCTCATTGCAATGCTTCATCTTCGGACTTAAACACATCTAGCACTAGAAATGATTTACATGCTTGTGTTGATAGTCCTTGCATATCATGTGTAAGTTGCTTGAATAAATCTAATGATGATATGCTTGCATTGTCTTGTGGCCATGATAAAAATGCTTCTATTTCCTCTAGTTGTTGTGTGTCTAACAATGTAGAGGAAACCAAAGATTCTATTGGTCAAGACAAGATCTTGAAAGGAGCCTCAAGTAACTCCTCCTCTTTATCTCACGGTCCTCATATATGCCTTATGGCCAAGGGTTCCACGGTACCTCCTACCATGGAACCCAATATGTCTCGTGGTGATAAGGATGAGGATGAATATGAAGAAGAGGATTGGGTTGTCTCTCTACGCGATAAGGGTAAGAGCGTATTCAAGGTTATTTGCAAAGATAAAATTGCTAGCACTCACTTCTTTGAAATCTTGACTACCGCTATTGAGAGCCAAAAACTTATTTGGATGCATGAGAACACCATTGATAAAAAGGGTGCTCTTGAACGAGAGTATGCCGATGATGTAGCATCATTAAAAAATGAACTTGAAGAAGAACAAACCATCAAGGAAGCTCTTGAGGAGACCTTTGCTCTAGAATTGTCTAGAGAAAAGGAAAACCATGATAGAGCTCTTGAGATGGCAAATGAACTAAAGCTAAAAAATGATAAGCTTGTGTTTGTTAATGCTAAACTCCTTGAGGATTTTGAGCAACTCAAAAAGGGCTCAAGGGTCATTGAGAGTGCGCTCGCCAAACTCACCGAGTCGCATGAGCAACTTAAAGCTTCTTATCTAAAAGAGCATGCCAACTTGCCTTCTTCTATTACTACTAATATTGATGCTTGTGCTACTAACTCTACTTCTTGTGAAGCATCTATCTTGAAGGAGAATGTTGAGCTAAGGGCTCAACTTGAGTTGCTAACTTGCAATTATGGGAAATTGGAAGAAAGTCATGGAAAGCTTTCTCGCTCCCATGAGGATCTTCTAGCCTCTCATGATAGGCTAAAGTTAGCTCATGAGGCTATCATATTTAAGGCAACACCTTGTGAGCCTCATGTGGATACTAGCACTACTACTCAAAATGCTATATTTCCATGTGCTAGTCCTAGTAATTCATCCACTCATAATATTGCTAAATCTTGTGATGAATTATCTTCCTTGCCTTGTTGCTCTAACAATGAAGATTCTACTTCCTCTAGTGCTTGTGTTGTTACTAACCATGTAGAGGAAATCAAAGAGCTCAAGGCCCAAGTCACTTCTTTGAAGAATGACTTGGTAAAGGGTCATGAAGGGAAATGCAAACTTGACACGATGTTGAGTATGCAACAATCCCCCAATGACAAGAGTGGACTTGGTTTCAAATCCAACAACAAGAACAAGTCCATGAACAACAACAACAAGAAGGGCCAAGTACAAGTAAAAGACCCGGCCAAGATTGTTTGCTTCAAGTGCAATATTGAAGGGCACCATGTTAGATCTTGCCCTTTGAAGAAGAAGCAAAAAGGGAAGCGGCCCCAAGCTCAAACTCATATTCAACCTCAAGTTGAAGAAATGCCACTTCCCAAGAAGAAACAAGCCAATGCTCCCATTGTGGAGAAACCTAGTGAGAAGAAGGAGAAGAAAAGAACTTGCTACATATGCCGTGAGAAGGGCCACATCTCCTCCTTGTGCACTATTGGTACCTCATCCAACTCTATCACCATTGATGATGTTTATTCTCTTCGTAAGGATGAGGGTGGCAATGTGTTTGCCAAATTTGTTGGTGCTCAAAGTGGTGTCAAGAAAAGAACCATTTGGGTTGCCAAGCCTATTGTGACTAACCTCTTAGGACCCAACTTAGTTGGGGACCAACAATCCAAAATTTGATCAATAGGTGCTTGTTGGAGGGCATTGGAGACTTGGCTACATCATGAAGAATTAAGGGATCTTCATCATTTATATTATCTCAAGCCAAGTCTTTTGATTATCTTGCTACTATCATATATCCAATGTTCCTCCTTGCGGTAACATGTTCTCAACTCATTTATATTGAAAGTTACTCGCCCCTTTGCATGTGTTAGTTTTGTTCCTAGCATGTGTTTGTATATGTTGTGCTTCCTACTTGCTTTTCTTGAGAAATCAAGTCTATGTATGTTGGGTTGCACACCATGTATTTGTGTTTGTGTTGGAGCCACTTTGCATCTTGTTGTATCTTATATGGCTCTTATGAGCGATTAATGGACTATCCCATTTTGGGGGAGTGATATTCCTTTGGGAATTTCATGATCCTAACAATGTGTGTACATGAGGAATATCACTTAGAATTGATATTGCAAGATTATCTAGTCTCTATGTGGTATGTCATCTTCATGAGAAATTCAAATTCCAATGTCCATTAATATCTCTAGTTGGATCTTATTTGCCTCTTGTGAAAATAAATTCCTTATCACATTATGGGGGAGTAATAAGCTTTGTGCATATTACAAGCCTAGAAAATGTGAACATTTGAGGTTGTGTCACATAGAATTGATACCGTAAATTATCTCTCTCCTATGTGGCATGTTTGCTCAAACAAGCTCCAATTTGCTTAAATGGCTTCATTGTTAATATCTTTGTGGATCTTATTTGTGAAAGTTCTTCTTGGCATGGTTTTTCACAACGTGTCCCTCAATACCTTTTTGGAAAACCATGTGCTTCAAGTCATACTATTAATTGCTTTGCATGTTGGTATGAATACTATTAATTGCTTTGCATGTTGGTATGAATACTATTAATTGCTTTGCATGTTGGTATGAATACTATTAATTGCCTTGCATGTTGGTATGACTAAATGAAGCTATCAAGAAACTATCTTTGCATGATGGTTAACTCTTATCTTTTACCATATGCTTTGTTCGTTGTAAATATGATCTTATGTATACTTACAAACTACCACCGGGAAATATTTCCTAATACCTCTTGTCCTAGGACAATTGGTAATCAATTATGAGGTAGATATTTATTGATCATATCTACATTGGATCTTGTATTTATTTTGCCTTATTTATTGCCATGAATTTGTTGTGCTTTGACTCCCATGTGTCTTCCTTGCATCTTATGGATCTAAGTTGTCTATTCAAACTTTCTTAGCATTGTTAGAAGATATAGGTAGCGTGATGATCCTAGTTTTGTGCATTTTGTATTCATATAAAAAATCCTTGATAATGCACCAAACTTGGGGGAGCTCTTCTATATTATTAGAATGCTTAACATCTCTTGATCTTTATCAAAAATTGGGTTTTGGGAGACATAAAATTTTCTTTTTGGTACTTTGTGCCATCATAAAAAATGTCGAGGGTTTGGTTTATTTGTTGGAACCTTGCTCTCTTGGGAGTTGGTTATCTCATTCCTTTGTGCTTAGGTTTAATTAGCTTCTTATAATGAGATAAGTCTTTGGAGTCAATCTTGTGTTGATTTGATTCTTTGATATAATTTGGACAACCATTGTCTCTTGGTTTATTTGGTGTTTTGTCCAAATTGTATCTTCCTTTGGTTCTTGAAAGTATTGTGCATGCATATTTAATATATGTATATCTTATGGCATGTGTCACTTTCTTTGATCCAATATATAGGGTAAACTCCATCAAATCCTAATTTGACTAAGATGTGCATGAAATTCAATTTCATATCTATATGCACATAGAATTGTGGAGTTTGTCCTATATGTTGTAGTGTGTCTAACTACTTCGGACCCAATTAGTTTGGGGACCATTTTGTACTTACCTTTGTGTTAGGTACAATGGATATGCATTGAATGCTTGTCTCACTCTTGGAAAGAAGTGGTGACTCAATGGTAACGTGAGGCAAGATAGGATGATCAACGAACACATATCTACTACATCCACACCAATGCTATCTTGGTAACAAGTATCTTCTCATGCATACTTTTGTTGTATCCAACCTTATGGTTGCATCTTGGCATGAATCTATTGATTTGCAAATGTTGTGCTTCTTGCAAAAGTCTTAATGAAACCTCTTTATTGTGAATGAGAGTAATTTGAGATGAGTTCATTTGTTGGGAAGTATTTTAAATCATGCTCATGATTCATCCACCCCAACTATGCCTATCTAGCAATTTTGTTGCATATCAATTCCTCAAGGCTCTCACATGTGCAATATAGATGAAAGTGCAAATTTAGTTACTTCTTTTGGTATCCCCGTTTGTGATACTTGTTGCCTTTCTCAAATGCATCCCAACTATCTTCTATCCCTTGTTGATATTTGTGATGTATTTTAGTTGTTTGTGGTTGAAGTTCATGAATGTACAATAAGATAAAATTGAGCCTTTGGCCATGCTATTAAGCAAAAATTCTTATTGGTATATTGCATGACTTCGTCTTGGATATCATACTATTTTTCTTGTGTATCTATTTTATGTGTGCATGTTTCTTTGTGGATAAATATCTTTGTGATATTGCTCACTTAGAGAAACTTATACACATAAGAGATGATACATCTCCTTTTGATATCTTATTTATTTATTGCATGTTGATTGGTCATGCTAAGCAATATAATTCATTGAAGACTATGATGATGCTTTTTGCTCATCCTTGCAATAGTCTTATAATATGCTTTATCATGCCTTTCACATATCCTCTTGGTTGAGCCTTTTATTATGGTGCCTCCTACTTGTTGCTCAACCATTTGTTTGTTGCAAGTGTTAAGCTTAATTTTCTATCTATGATCTATTGCAAATGTTTGTGTTTTTAAATGGTAATGAGGGAGTAAGGATTCCATGTTATGCATATTGTATTCAAATGCAACATTTTAATTTATGCATGTACCTTGGGGAGCTTCCTCATTCTATTTAAGGCACTATTTTGTGGTGATCATTAGAGTTTGATTCACTTGGTATCTTTTGTTTTGAATGATATTATGGGAGTGATGATTCCATGTTTGTGCACTTTATACTCCAATGCAAATTGTCTTGTTTTGTGCACAAACCTTGGGGAGCTTCCTCATATTAGTTAGAGCAATCTTCTTGATCTTATCATAATATCTTTCTTTCTTTTGGTATCTTCTTTGTGGTTCATTTGGTTGCTTGCTTCATTTGTTGAAGCTTCTTGACGTTGTTATCTTTTTGCAATCTTTGATCCTATCTATGGTGTGACTCCTTCCGAATATTCGTAATTGGATATGTGCATTTGATTCCACTCAAATTATGAGAAATGCACACGCTATGGAGGATCTCTCACTATATTGGCCTTCTAAATTTTTCACCCATTTCGGCAATTGGTGCCAATGGGGGAGAAGTTTGGAGGGTTTAAGGGAATTTGGTTATGTCTTTGCTTTGTGCTTAAGCATGTGCCTTTATTGCATTGCATCTTGTTGCTTTGCATAGTTGAATATTTAGAGGAAACTCCACTAGGCTTTGAATGCCAATATATGCAATGAAAGTCAAGATCATTCACACATGCATATATTATGGGGGAGTTTGCTCTATATATTCAACTTATTTGTTACTTAAATTCCTTATATAAACCCTCTCAAAGAGATTGTCATCAATTACCAAAATGGGGGAGATTGAAAGTGCATGGAGCCCCCATGTGTGGTTTTGGTAATTAATGACAATCCCTATGGACTAATGTTTGCATTGAGTTATATTTGTAGGAGTTGTCCATAGGCAATTCTTGAACCATATGTTGGCTTCAAGGTTGCAATAAGAAGAATTTGATGAAGGATATCAAGTGTCAAGTATGTCTTGAAGATGAAGATGAAGTGAGCCCTCAAGTTACTTCAAGACATCAACATGTTTGTATTAGGTTCCAATAAGAAGAAATTGATGAAGTATATCAAGTGTCGAGTATGTCTTAAAGATGAAGATGAAGTGAGCCCTAGAGTTACTTCAAGACATCAACATGATGAAGAATGAAGAAATGAAGTGCAAGTTCAAGATGAGCCATCTCGAAGAGGTCCTTTGCTTGAGTCTTGCCATCCATATGGTGATCATGGATATGTGAAGATGCGCCGAAGAAGAAGCTATCCCATGGTGGATTATGGGGGAGCAATCCACATGGTGGTCATGGTTATGTGAAGATGCGCCGAAGAAGAAGCTCTCCCATGGTGGATTATGGGGGAGCAATCCACAAGACTTCGTCAAGCAAACACAAGCAAGAAAGGCGTTCCATCTTGTTGAGGTCAAGATCGTCGTCATCGAGCTCAAGTGGAATGCGAAAGTATAAGGTTTGCTCTTGATAGGGTTTCTTTCTCACCGGTCTCATAGTGTAGTTGGAGACCGGTTTATAGTTTAGTTGCCGTACTATCAAGAGGGCTCTCGAGTGAGTAACTCGATCGTATCGTTCGGAGAGAGCTCAAACCTTTGCATCCTTGCATCATCTTTCTTGGTTGTTATTTGGACCTTATCCATGTGATGTTTTAGAGCTTGTGCTTATTCTCATGACAAGCTCTAGTTCATCGAAAACGGATTTCGCATAGATCACTTGTTGCGTTTTCGAGTTTGGTTCATCATCTTTCTTGGTTTTATTTGGATCTTATCCATGTGATGTTTTAGAGCTTGTGCTTATTCTCATGACAAGCTCTAGTTCATTGAGAATGGTTTTTGCATGGGCAACTTGTTGCATTTTCAAGATTGGATGTTTTACCGGTATGTCTTTTTTAGATAGGTCAAACCTTTCATCATTTGTTTCTATCCTCCCTTGTTGGACTATGATGGTTTCCTGCATGATCTTGTAGAGCTTGTTCCTAGCTTCAAAACAAGCCCAAGATCATCAAAATCGGAGTCCGGATGCTAAAGTTATGCCCGTTTTAGTTTTGGTGATTCTGCAGTTTTCTGGGGGGCGGATAATCCGGCCCGAAGGACAAAACATGGACAATATCCGGCCAAATATCCGGCCCGAGCCAGGGGCGATTTTCGGGGGCCGGATTATCCGGCCCGGGGGCGGATTTTCCGGCCTGGGAGGTCCCAAACGGTCATATTTCGTTGGGAGGGGGTATATAAGACCCCCTTCTTCCTCCTTGGGCTGGTTGGTTCACTCTCTCTCTCTCCTCCATTGTTGTCCTTCAAAGCTTGCCCTAGTTCTTGATTCCTCCCATGATTCTTGCATATCTTGAGGGAAAAGAGAGAGGAGATCTAGATCTACATCTTCACCAATCAAATCCCTCTCTTTGTGAGGGGAACCCACTAGATCTTGATCTTGGAGGATTTTGTGTTCTCCTCTTTGTTCTTCCTCTCTTATTCCCCCAATAGCTTTTGTAGCTTTGTTGGAATTTGAGAGAGAAGGATTTGAGCATCTTTGTGGTGTTCTTGCCATTGCATTTGGTGCATCGGTTTGAGTTCTCCACGGTGATTCGTGGTGGTGAAAGCAAGAAGGTTGTTACTCTTGGGTTCTTGGAACCCTAGACGGATTCTACGCCTTTGTGGCGATTTGTTGGGAGCCTCCAATTAAGTTGTGGATGTGTGCCCCAATCTTTGTGTAAGGCCCGGTTTCCGCCTCGAAGGAAATCCCTTAGTGGAACCGTGACCTAGGCCTTTGTGGCGAGGGTCACCGGAGATTTAGGTGAGGCGCCTTCGTGGCGTTCGGTTTGTGGTGTGAGTACCGCATCTTGGGGTGAGGCCTTTGTGGCGTTGGTGTGCATCGAGCAACCACACCTCAAGGTGAGCCTCTTGTGGCGTTCGGGAGCACTAAGCAACCGCACCTCTCCACCGGAGATTAGCACTCGCAAGAGTGTGAACTCCGGGATAAATCATCGTCTCCCGCGTGCCTCGGTTATCTCTATACCCGAGCTCTTTACTTATGCACTTTACCTTGTGATAGCCATCGTGCTTGAAGTTATATATCTTGCTATCACATAGTTGCTTGTATTGCTTAGCATAAGTTTGTATATCTTGCTATCACATAGTTGCTTGTATTGCTTAGAATAAGTTGTTGGTGCACATAGGTGAACAATAGTATATAGGCTTTGGGCTTGACAAAGTAAACGCTAGTTTTATTCCGCATTTGTTAAGCCCATCTCGTAAAAGTTTTAAATCGCCTATTCACCCCCCCTCTAGGCGACATCCGTGTCCTTTCATCAATAACATATGGTCCTTCCCATTTTGAGAGTAATTTCCCTGCAAAAAATCTGAGACGAGACCGATACAATAGGACTTTATCTCCAACATTAAATTCTCTTTTAATAATTATTCTATCATGCCACTTCTTAACTTTCTCTTTAAAAAGTTTAGCATTTTCATAAGCTTCACTTCTCCATTCATCTAAAGAACTCAATTGTAGCAACCTTTTCTTACCGGCAAGTTTAAAATCTTTATTAAGTTCTCTTACAGCCCAATAAGCTTTGTGCTCTAGTTCTAAAGGTAAATGACAAGCTTTTCCATAAACCATTTTATAAGGAGACATTCCTATAGGATTTTTATAAGCAGTTCTATAAGCCCACAATGCTTCCTTTAACTTACTAGCCCAATTCTTTCTAGATTTATTAACAGTCTTTCCCAAAATAGCTTTAATTTCTCTATTTGATAATTCTACTTGCCCACTAGTTTGAGGATGATAAACTGAAGCAATTCTATGATTAATACCATATTTGGCAAGAGTTTTTATAAAACCACCATGAATAAAATGAAAACCTCCATCAGTCATAATATATCTAGGTACTCCAAATCTAGGAAATATAACATCTACAAGCATTTTTATAGAGGTCTCACCATCAACACTTTTTGTAGGTATAGCTTCTACCCATTTAGTAACATAATCAACAGTGACAAGTATATGAGTGTTACCTTCTGAAGAAGGGAAAGGACCCATGAAGTCGAATCCCCAACAATCAAATGGTTCAATAACAAGAGTATAATTCATAGGCATTTCATTGCGTCTAGAGATATTACCAACTCTTTGGCATTCATCACAAGATAAGATAAACTTCCTTGCATCCTTGAAAAGTGTTGGCCAATAAAAACCTGATTGTAGAACCTTTTGTGCGGTTCTATCTCCGGCGTGATGTCCTCCATAAACACTACCATGACACTTACTCAATATCTCTTGTTGTTCATATTCTGGGACACATCTTCGCATAATACCATCCACTCCTTCTTTATATAAGTGTGGGTCATCCCAAAAATAATGCCTCAAATCATAAAATAATGTCCTTCTTTGCTGAGCTGAAAAGGTTGGAGGCAAGTACTTCGAAACAATAAAGTTAGCATAATCAGCATACCAAGGACTATCTCGCGAGCTCACCTTTATTACAGCCAATTGTTCATTTGGAAAACCATCATTAACAGGAACAGGATCATAAGCAATATTTTCCAATCTAGACAAATTATCAGCAACAGGATTATCAGCACCTTTCCTATCTACAATATGTAAATCAAATTCTTGCAAAAGAAGCACCCATCTAATAAGCCTTGGCTTAGCATCTTTCTTTTCCATAAGGTACCTAATCGCAGCATGATCAGTATGAATGTAACTTTTGAATCAACAATATAGGGTCTAAACTTGTCACATGCAAAAACTACGGCTAATAATTCTTTCTCAGTTGTAGCATAATTTCTTTGAGCAGCATCTAGAGTTTTACTAGCATAATGAATAACATTTAATTTTTTATCTACTCGCTGTCCAAGGACAGCACCTACAGCAAAATCACTAGCATCACACATAATTTCAAAAGGTAAATTCCAATCAGGAGGTTCAACTATAGGAGCAGTTGTTAAGGCTTTCTTTAGAGTTTCAAAAGCTTCCTTACAATCATCATCAAAAACGAAAGGTACATCTTTTTGAAGAAGATTAGTAAGAGGCTTTGAAATTTTAGAGAAATCTTTAATAAACCTCCTATAAAAACCAACATGACCAAGAATACTATGAATACCTTTAACATCCCTAGGATAGGGCATCTTCTCAATTGCTTCAACTTTAGCTCTATCAACTTCAATACCTCTCTCAGAAATTTTATGTCCCAATACAATTCCTTCATTAACCATAAAGTGGCATTTCTCCCAATTAAGAACAAGGTTAGTTTCTTCACATCTCTGCAAAACTTTATCAAGGTTTCGCAAGCAATTATCAAAAGAATTCCCATAGACAGAAAAATCATCCATGAATACCTCAACAATCTTTTCACAAAAGCCATGAAAAATAGCAGACATGCATCTTTGAAAAGTAGCAGGAGCATTACATAAACCAAAAGGCATACGCCTATAAGCATAAGTTCCATATGGACAAGTGAAAGTGGTTTTCTCTTGATCTTCAGCTCTAACAGCAATTTGTGAAAACCCAGAATATCCATCAAGAAAACAGAAATGAGTATTTTTAGACAACCTTTCTAACATTTGATCAATAAAAGGTAAAGGGTAATGATCTTTCTTAGTAACTTTATTAACTTTCCGAAAATCAATGCACATTCTATACCCTACAACTACTCTTTGAGGAATGAGCTCATCATTATCATTAGGAACAACAGTTATACCTCCTTTCTTAGGAACACAATGCACAGGGCTAACCCATCTACTATCGGCAATAGGATATATAATACCTGCTTCAAGAAGTTTTAATACCTCATTTCTTACCACATCCTTCATCTTGGGAATTAGATGACGCTGATGTTCAACAACGGGTTTTGCACCATCTTCTATATTGATAGCATGTTGGCAAATAGCGGGAGAAATCCCCTTCAAGTCATCAAGAGTATAGCCAATAGCTCCTCGGTGTTTCTTCAATATTTCCAATAACCTTTCTTCCTCAATATCTGAAAGCTTAGCACTAATAATAACAGGATATGTTTTCTTATCATCAATATAAGCATACTTAAGATTATCAGGTAATGGTTTCAAATCAAATACAGGATCTTCCTTTGGTGGTGGTGTTACACCTAAATCTTCAACCGGTAAGTCATGTTTAAGAATAGGTTGACGAAGGAAAATTTCATCAAGCTCATCCCTTTCTTCTCTAAAGACTTCACTCTCACTATTCTCCAAATGTTGCTGCAAAGGATTACTAGGAGCAAGAGCAATAGATGCACACTGTTCAACTCTAAAATCATCATTAGGCAAATCAGCTTTATAAGGAGTTTTGGCAAATTTAGAGAAGTTAAACTCATAAGATTCACCAGCAAATTTAGTAACAATTTTCTCTTTCTTGCAATCTATAATAGCTCCACAAGTATTCAGAAAAGGTCTAACAAAAATAATAGGACAAGACTTACTAGCAGCAGAACCAAGTACCAAAAAGTCAGCAGGATATTTAATCTTACCACATAGAACTTCAACATCTCGAACAATACCAATGGGAGAGATAGTTTCTCTATTAGCTAGCCGAATAACCACATCAATATCTTTAAGTTCACAAGAGCCAATTTCATGCATAATTTCCGTGTAGAGCTCATAAGGAATGGCACTAATACTTGCACCAATATCGCATAAACCATAATAGCAATGATCACCAATTCGAACAGAGAGCACAGGAACACTGGCTTTCCTAGACTTATTAGGATGCGAAACAATATTAGAAGCATCTTCACAAAAAATAATATGACCATCTTCCACATTTTCAGTAACAAGATCTTTAACTATTGCAACAGCAGGTTCAACCTTTATTTGTTCTTCAGGTTCTATGGGTTTCTTTGCACTTTTATTAACTACACTAGTTATAACAGAATACTCCTTCATTTTAGCAGGGAAAGGAGTTTTTTCAATATAAGCTTCAGGAAGAACATGATCAACAGTTTTAATTTCAATACATTTACCTTTAGGTGAATCAACTTTATCTTTATACGGTTCATGATACTTATCAAAATTCTTCCTAGGCAATTCAAAATGAGAAGCAAAGGCTTTATAAATATTTGCAACAACTTGAGAGTCAAGACCATATGTAGCACTTATATTACGATATTCATCAGTATCCATAAAAGTTTCAATGCATTCATAATCATAATTTATACCTGACACTCTACCTTTGTCGTTCTCCCATCCTTCAGTATTTTCTTGGATTCGATCAAGAAGGTCCCATTTAAACTCTTCCTTATTGCGTGTGAATGATCCAGAACAGCAGTATCCAGCAAGGTTTTATCTTGAAAAGAAAGTCTTGCATAGAAATTATCAATGATAATATTACCAGGAAGCTCATGAATGGGGCATTTGAGCATTAAAGACTTCAATCTCCCCCACGCTTGGGCAATACTCTCTCCATCATGAGGCCAGAAATTATATATACGGTTGCGGTCTTTGTGAATTTCACTTGGAGGATAGAATTTGGAATAAAATAGAGGCACAATATCCTTCCAATCAAGAGAACGCCCATCCTTCAGCAGTTTATACCAATGCGCCGCTTTACCAGCAGCGACATAACAAATAATTTCTTCCTAACTTCATCCATTGAAATACCTGCACACTTGAATAACCCGCATAATTCATGTAAAAACAGTAAATGATCTCCAGGATGAACAGTTCCATCCCCTTCATAGCGGTTATCCACAACACGTTCAATAATTTTCATAGGTATTTTATATGCTATTACTTCCTCACCTGGCGCCTCATCCACTACCGTTGCAGTAGTAGTAGATTTCCCAAATAGAAATTCAAGGGAGGATCTCTCCATAATGACTTATAGCAGCAGCCAAACATAAGCACGTACTTAAAAGTTTCCTTACCAATAGCGCTTCACTCCCCGGCAACGGCGCCAGAAAATAGTCTTGATGACCCACAAGTATAGGGGTGTATCGTATTACTTTCGATAAATAAGAGTGTCGAACCCAACGAGGAGCAGAAGGTGTTGACAAGCAGTTTCGATGAAGGACTCACTGTAAATGCTCACAGACAAGTATTCAGGGGGTTTTGATATAGCAGATAAATAAAGTACAAGTAAATAAAATGCGAGAGAAATAATTGCAGCGAGTGGCCCAATCCTTTTGAGCACAAAGGACAAGCCGGTTTGTTTACTTATAATGACCAAACGTTCTCGAGGACACACGGGGATTTTAGTCTAGTGCTTTCGCTTCATACGGCTGATTAATCTTCATTGTTTTGATAAGTGTTGTGTAGGTGAACCTATGCTAATGCACCGCCCTTCCTAGGACTAATACATACTTGTGATTATACCCCTTGCAAGCATCCGCAAATACAAGAAAGTAATTAAGATAAATCTAACCACAGCCTTAAACTCTGAGATCCTGCTATCCCTCCTGCACCGATATACTAACGGGGGTTTAGGTTGCTGTCACTCCGGCAACCCCACAATTAGCAAACGAATACAAGATGCACTCCCCTAGGCCCATAAAGGTGAAGTATCATGTAGTCGACGTTCACATGACACCACTAGAAGAGTAACACCACAACTTAAATATCATAACATTGAATATTACTCAACCATAATTCACTACTAGCATTTAGACTTCACCCATGTCCTCGAGAACTAAACTAACTACTCACGAGACATCATATGGAACATGATCAGAGGTGATATGATGATGAATAACAATCTGAACATAAACATTGGTTCAATGGTTTCACTCAATAGCATCAATAACAAGTAGTAATCAATACCGGGAGAGTTTCCCCTATCAAACAATCAAGATCCAACCCAAATCGTTACAGCGGTGACGAGATGCAGCGGTGGAGATGGCGGTGTAGATGGTGGAGATGATGATGATGATGATGATGATGGAGATGATGTCCAGCTCGATGACGATGGCGATGGCGTCGATTTCCCCCTCCGGGAGGGAATTTCCCCGGCGGATTCCTGCCCGCCGGAGAGCTCTTTCTCTCTGGTGTCTCTCCGCCCGCAGAGGCTCTGTCTATTCTCCGTAACTCCCTGTGCCTTAGGTTTTCGGGACGAAGAAGTACGCGAAGGAGAGGCGGCCAGAGGGGGCTGTGGGCCCCTCCCCACATGGCGGCGCGGCCAGGCCAGGGCCCGCGCCGGCCTATGAGGGGGCCCGTGGCGGCCCCTCTCGGCCCCTCCTTTGGCTCCCTTCGTCTTCTGGAAAAATAGGATTTTTCATATAATTTCCGCCAATTGTTGATCTTCCGAAATATGGTGTCCTGACGGTGCTTTTTCCAGCAGAATCCTGACTCCGGTGAATAATTCTCCAATGATCATGAAACATGCAAAATAGGTGAAATAACATAAGTATCATCTCTAAATATGAAATATATCAATAAATAACAGCAAATTATGATATAAAATAGTGATGCAAAATGGACGTATCAATGGGCCTGAAGAGGGATGGGTTGTTTGCAGCCTCCGTTTTTTGGAGGAGGACCAAAAAAGCTCGGTTAATATGGGTGATACCCATAGAGCCGTCAAAGAAAGACTGGAACACTGCATAGACATCGGGGAAAACCGTGTCCCAGAAAGAATGGAAGAAGGAGGGGCCAAACCCATCAGGGTCGGGGCTTGAGATTTTGTTCATGTCAATGAAGGCCTGTCGGATCTCATCGAGAGTAAAGGGGGCGGAGAGGTTCGAGGGAAGACGGGGGTTGTGAGGGTAAAGGGACTTGAGGTTGAAACGCCAAGCAGTAGGAACAACCTTGCCAAGCGGGTCGGTGTAGTAACTTTTGAGAATGGACTCTTTCTCAGTGTGCGAGGTGACAGATGTCCCGTCAAAACATAGGACAGAGGACAGAGATGGAATTGCGGCGCAACTGGCAGGTGGCCGAGGCATGGAAAAACTTGGTGTTTTCGTCCCCTTCAAGGGCAAACCTGATTTTTGGCGCGGAGCCGCCAGTAAAGAGCCTTCTCCTTAGCAGCAAGGTGAAGGGCATCCATAGTTAGGGTACGGAGGCGGTGTTCATGGCCGGAGAGGGGGCAATTTTCCTCCAGCAGGTCCAGGAGATTGATGAGGACGCGGCAGTCGTTTTCCCGCAGCAGCGTGGGGGAGGAGCGTTTGGCCCAAGCTTTACACCAAAACCGACACTAGCGGAGACGCGCAACAATCTGCGAGGTGGGATCAGATCTCGAGGTCCCAGCCCAGGAGGAGCGTATAAGGTTTTTAAAGCCCTCATTAAGGATCCACGCCGTATCGAACCGGAAAATGCCACGCTTCGGGATAAGGGTGGAAATTGTGGTGATGAGCGGGACGTGGTCGGAGGTGTCACGGGAGAGCGAGGAGAGGGTAGAGGTGGGGAACATCGAGTTCCAAGCATGGTTGATGAGGACGCGATCCAGCCGAACAAGGGTGGGGGACGCCCTATGGTTCGACCAAGTATAGTTACGGTCCGTCAGAGTAAGCTCTATCAGACAAAGGGCATTAATGGAATCGTTAATAAGGGTTGCTTCGTCGAGGGAGAAGTTGTCGTTGTTACGGTAGAAGGGTCGCGAGTGAGATTGAAGTCCCCGGCAATGATCCAAGGGAATTTTGTCAGAAATACTACGGATCAATGTTGAACATATGCACTTGTCCGTACATGGATGGTTCTGCAGCGCCGAGGACACTCTGCAGTTAGGTCTAGCAAGCAAGAGACACAGACGTATGCTTCTGCTAAGTTGTGAGCTCAAATGTGATGGGTTGTACTGCTGACTGACCAGCACTGGTGATAAATTTGTGCATCACAAAAGACAAGACAACCAATCCACACCACAGGCGAGCTTGAAGAATGAGGGCAAATTGAATTTCTGGTTCATAGTAGTACTATCTATCACATCACCAAAAACTAAGTGATGAACTGGGGCTCATGCAAATTACTTAAATGCAGAGCCACGCTGGAAACATAAAAGGTACTAGCAGTAAGCAGGTGCACCGATACAGGGAGAGGCTTCTACGGCATCGCGACGCTGCGACACCGGAGGAGATGCAGAGGGGCGACGTCGCCGAGACCCCACCATATCTCCAGATGAACACGGGCCCGCCTGGTACACCGATTCGCGGCACATTACATGATAGAGCTAGGCCGGCGGCGCCGGCGCCGTCGCCGGCGTTGGTTCTACCATTGCGGGACGCGGCACCGTCAGATGAGATGGCGCCGGACTGGTTCGCCGCCGACGGAGACGCAGAGGGCCGTCCCCGGCTCTGGCCGGACGGCCATATTTTCAGGGGAGGAACACCGAACACGGCCCACCATGCGCGAGGCCTCTCCAACCTTTCACGCGTCGATGCCTAGCCCCTTCTGTCCATTTGGAAGAGACACGTTTGTATTTACACGTCTTGCTCAAACACAAATTTTGAGTATGGAATAAACATATGAATACTAGGAAAAAACATAGATCAGTGCGACATTTTTCGTCCGAATGTTGACTTTCTATATCCCGGTGCAACGCACGGGCACTTTTCCTAGTGTTTTCGAAAGAATTATATTGCTTGTATTTAGCCAACCATTGTTCTCACTTCTTCCACCGGGTCGTGTATGGAGTAGCACATCAGATCAATACACACATGCATGGCTAGCAATCAGATCCATCCACACACACACATGTGCTGACACACATAGCTTGTTAGCAATCAGATCCACTTGAGCTACCGTAGGGAAACAACTACACACTGCAGCAAAGCACACGTGAGACAATCGCGCGCGAGTCAGGCGAGGAGAAAGGAGATCGAGGAAGAGGCAGAAACAAAAACGGTACGCGAAGCGAGCGGGAAAAAATCCATCGCGAGCGACGTACGACCGATCCGAAACTAATACGTAGTAAAGATCTCGAAAGACATAAATGGTAACACCATTAATCTAATATATTGGAACAAGAAGAATCCAGCCTACTTCTCGCTTATAACAACAAAGGCTATATCCATAAAAAGATGTTTTAACTTTGTTAAAATGTACATGTATCTGATGATGTCCAACGCGCTTCCAATTAAGCAGTGATGGGCAGGACTCATCAAACACGATTTGAGAAACTTCCGGAAAAAAATTGAGCATTGGAGGTCTCTACTGCACATTTTATTTTGTCTTTTTGGGTCGCCATGGGTGTCACGGGTAAAGACACCTGGGGAGACGAGACGCTCGACTGATTATTACTTTTAAGAATATGAGCGAGCACCGCGTGTCTTCAAATTCATTAAGATGGGTTTGACAATCATTAGAAGAAACGTGAAATAGATCATAGGCGATCTGGTACTGCTCCGCCAACTGATCAATTGATGTTTTACAACATGGTATCTCTGTCCAAAATGGTACGCGGCAAACATGGCAAAACTTTTAAAATCCCAACATAACTGCATTTGGAATAAGACGGTTCTAGCTAATTATGGAAGAAGAAAAAAACATGGAGATTTCAATTTCTTGCATTGTTTGGAATCCCAAACCGAAGGAAAGAATCGCCACATGCAACAACACCAGAGAATACAGTTCAGCTGCGCCACTAAACACAACAAAAAGGTGATGTTTCATCCAGGATGGCTTATTTATTCCAACCATTTGCTGAGCATCTTGGTTAAGTTTGCGTATATATATAGAAAATTGGCAACTCCTATACTAAGATTTTCTCAGTGGCACAAAACCCACAAAAATGAGCTCAAGACAGCGTATGTAAACCGAACCTACTTTGCATCGCAAATCCGGGGAGAAACAGAAGGGAAAACGAACAAATGAGATTTCAGTCCAAAAATCAGGTCATCCTGTGTTGGGTCTGTGCTCTTGGTTCAGGCCTCTTCTGGAACCCACAAGACCATGCTGAGGTTATGTAAAAACGAGACAGCACCATTCTGTGCATTATTCATGAACTTGACAAGAATAGTTTCCATCCTCCTAACTTTACAGCAACATTGTCGTTGGGTTCTCGATGTAGCCCTTGAACGCTTTCAGGAATTCCGCACCAATTGCACCTACAAGACAGAATATTTTGTCAACAAATGTTAATTTGTCACCCTGCTCATTCAGCGAGTCAACATTCATTCATTCAGGCATACCATCAATAACCCTGTGATCACAGCTCATTGTTACTGACATGTAGGAACCAAACTCATACTGACCATCCGCACTGCCAGGTATCACCCTCTTCTCAGCTGCTCAAAAGAAAAATATATGAGGTAAACAATTAACCTCTACGGGGGTAGAATATATCTAATAGCAGAAGGAGGATCTAATTATACTACAAAGTACTCCGTAGGATACAGAAACAAAAGGCACAAGACCTTAAAACTATATGCTAAAGGCATGCCTACAAAACTAAGGGTTACTCAAAAGTAAACATTGGATACAATGCAGAATGCCAAAGTAAAGATCATGCAATAAGGGTTGAAGCACTGGGTTTCACATAGAAGATTTCAATACCAGATCGGGCCATCGTGGTGACTCAAAAATAAGTTTGGCAAGCCAATTTCGTGATAAATGCAAAACTACTGTTATACTTTTACACGGTGTGAGCTAACGACTTATTAGCGATACATGGTGAAAATGTAACAAGAGTTCTTACCAGAACCAATGGCCAAGATTGCTGACTGGGGAGGATTTATGATAGCACAGAATTGTTTAATTCCAAAAGGACCTCCCAAGTTTGATACTGTGAATGTGCCACCCTGAAACATTAAATAAAAATCGTCAAGGACTAGACAACTGATGTTGATTTCATGCTTATCATCCACCATGCAATCCATACCTCATAATCTTGTGGTTTTAAGCTGTTATCCCTTGCTCTTTGAGCCAACTGCTTCACCTCCTCACCGATTGTACCAAGTCCCTTCTTGTCTGCATCCTGCAATTCAATAAGAACAAGTTAGATTATGGGAAAAGTTCCACGAATTGAACTTGTTTAAACTATAACTTACCCTAACTACTGGAACAAACAATCCATGCTCAGTTTGTACAGCGACATTTATGTTCACATTGTTGTATCTGCATGAGAAATACACTTGTCATATCACATTTCTTGCCAATATAATTGAAGTGTTAGGTATAAGTGCTCCTGGAAACTTACTGGCGGATAAAATCATTCATCCAAGAACTGTTACACTGGGGGACCTTTCGAAGAGCCAAAGCTGCAGCCTGCACAAAACATGAAGGTAAATTTTAAAACTGCAGATCACATACTCAAGAACCAAATATGATCTGAGAAACAATGCGCCTGTGATAACCACCATAAAGGCACAAAAAGGGATGAACAACAGTTACCTTTATAACAAGGTCATTAATAGATATCTTCTTTCCACCAGAAGCTTCTTGCTGAGGGTTCAGTTCTCCTCGCAGCCTGTATCAGAACAATTATGAGGAACTCTTTTTTAGAAAAAAAAGTTATGTAGGTGCAGCAGTACAAAATTAATGGTGATCCATACTTGATAAGATTATCGACGCGTGTGTCAACTGTCAAGTAGTAATGCGGGATGGTCTGTTTAGAGGCTAAGAGGCGGTTCGCAGTAACCTGAAAAAAACAGGCCTTAAGAAACACTGCAAGGCAGATAAGATCAACCAAACAGTCTTGGAAGCATTTTGCGCTGTAGAAACATACCTTTCTTATCTGCGCATTTGGAATATCAGTGTAATCTAATCCTGAAGCTGCAAAAGTGTCGCCCTTGCCACCCTTGGTCGCAGAAGCTTTGTTAAGCAAAAATAATCATTAGACACTGGTTGGATTACACTTAATTCACACAATAGAAGATTAGCAGAAGCCAAATCATGCATAACATAATGAGCTACATGGCATGATTTTCTTTTACTTGGTTCTTCTAGTGCAAGGTTTAACTACAATTTCATTTAAACCTTTTTCTCCTTTAAAATATTTCCCACTCAACTACTTCCATTTGTAAAATTCAGATTTAGAAGGTTAGCAGATCGTGGAAAACGTGTAATCGTGCACCATAGCCACTCTTTATGCGTAGTCTTTTGGAGAACAACCCAGCTTAAGGATTTCTATTTTCTTAGCAAGCATGAAATGAAATGCACTGGGCATGTTGCAACTACATTATCAAGACTGGGATGCATGTGATGTGGTTGCAAATATCATAATAGTCTGGGAGTGTCAGAACGGAGAAGATTGCCTTCTGCATAACTAGAATAATCTAATTTTGCATGCAAATAGAAACATAAGAGCTCAGAACATATGCATGTCAGTTAACTGTGTCAAGTGAGTAGTGACTCAAATATCAATTCACAAGCACTCTACAAACTTACAACTACCAAGAAAACACCACTAAAGAGCAAGTCAACAACCAATGGCACAGATAAGCAATTGGAAAACATCCAAATCAACATTGACATAAAGATTTAAGAGCACGTGCATAGCCAACATACCCAAGTAATCTTCAATGTCTGCCTTCAGAATACGACCATCAGGACCAGTGCCTTTTACACTTGATAGTGGGACCTGTTTGAGAACATTTCATGCATTCATTTGACTGCACTGTGCAACTGCCTACAGCAAGTATCTAGACTAACTCAAATAAAGACTTACATTGTTATCTTCTGCTAATTTTCTTGCAAGGGGGCTGGAGAATATTCTATCGCCAGATCGAGAAGCTTCTTCAGTCTTTGGGGCCTTCGGCTCAGGAGCCTTGGCAGGCACTTTCTCCTCCGCCTTTGACTCCGCAGGTTCAGATTTAGCCTTTGATTCAGAAGGAGCTACAGGTGCATCAGAAGACGACGGTTTATAATCTTTAAACTTCTCGATGTCACCCTCTTCTTCGACGGTCACACAGATGATCTAATGGAGCAGCATAGGCCATACAACCAAGATTATGTCAGTAAAACATACAAGCATCAGGATAACAATATGAATTAATATGTAAAAAATTATAGATTCTTTGGACAGTAAAATACTTACCTCGCCAACTTTAATCTCCTTGGCACCATCACCCTGAACAATCTTAGCAAGATAGCCCTCTTCCATGCACTCCATCTCTACCGTGGCTTTATCCTAATCAGAAGAAATGCATCCAGATGTTATTTACCTTCTGCTGCAGTTGTGAGAAAATACTTAGTAAAAATATCAAAGCTAACATTACAGATGAAACCTTACCGTTTCAACCTCGCACAGAACTTCACCAGGTGAGACTTGGTCCCCTTCCTTCTTCACCCACTTGGCAATGTTTCCCTGCAGACAATATAAGTATCAGGTTGTATATGTGAGATTTTAAAGAATAGAGACAAACTGCAATTCTCCAATTATTCTATTCATACTAATAACTTTGGGTAACAAGTACCTCAGTCATCGTAGGAGAAAGTGATGGCATCCCAATTTCCTGATGTGGTGGTAGGTCTGTAATAAGTGCAGTGCGTTAAGGCATCTAACATGGTACATTGCTTGTGCTATACTCACTGGAGTGCTCAGAGAATTTTAAAACAGGAACCAAAACGATGGTGGAGATATAGAGGCCAGATTTCAAGATACTAAAACTTCTGTAGCAAAAGAATGCATGAATATGGAACAAAAAAAAAACTACCCTGGCAGTTTACATAGAAATATATGTGGACAAAAATCCTAGTATGTTGCAATGCTTAGATATGAATGGAGGGAACCATCCTTGCACAATAGTTACCCAAAAAGAACCAAGCTGTTTTACAAGATTTGCAATTTCTGGTTGTCAAATGAAGTCCTTCTATTCAAGGGTATATACAAACATTCAACCGCGGGAGTACCTGCACTACTTGAGAAAGACCTTGCTGAGGCTACCCGCACACTGAAAAAAAAAAGAATAAATCACCTTCAGATCATTATTCTCGTAACTGGAAGAAAGAGTAAAGCCATCGAACATTTCGCTAGGAACGACTGAAAAGTGACAAGAATAGTTCAAGGGACCTTCGCGGGATGCAATGGGTCTTTCATGGTTTATATTAGTCATTGGCAAAGGATTTAATTAACAAATATTCCTAGTTCCTTTCATGCGTAACCACTAACCACACAGAAACATAAGGTAGCACTGTGATAAGTCATAACAGAAAAAATCACACTATACCATGACAGTGGACCATTGAGGCCAGTAACACCACTTGAGATACGGTTGGTGAGTGTTCCTCTGAAAACGGAGCTTCCATTTACTCCTCCTACTGACACCTGAAAAGGCAAAACAAGAAATAAGAAAATCATGATAAGACATCAATTAAGGAGCACATTTTACAAGGACGTAACCTTGCAGGTCTCAAGGTTTTTCCCAGATTGCTTGTACTGAGAAAATCTGGCGCCTCCAATTCTTTTCTCAACACCTGCGGAAGAAGCACTGGATTATATCTTCATGACATATACTTCTCTCTATGTACGTAGAGTCTAAAAGAAGTAAAAGTGGCTCCTTCCTGCACTCGATCAGTAGGGGCACGTCTAAACTAGATAGATGATACATCACATCTTGACATAGAAATAGCAGGGTCGACTCAGTAAGCTGAAACACGCTTGGTGGGAGTAGAAGGAGAGTGCAGAGGAGGGTGATATGACTCGAAACAAAATGACCCATTTAATTAATCTACGCGGCATCTTCTGTTTGTAAGCATATCAATAGAGTATTAAACAATGTGTCTATGTTTAGACGTACATGTACTAGAAACCTGTACATTGTCAATTACTGAGAAAAAAGAAGCACAGATGGTCTTCTACACAACATTATTAAACCATTAAGCACATCAACTGTAAGCCCTCAGACAGGGCATCTCCAACTTAATTCTAAAAATGGATTACAGATGCACGGTAACCACATCGAGAAATATTCATGAAAATAAAATGGCAAAAAAGACAGGCGTACCATTTTCCTTGACGGCAAAGGATCCGGAACCAGTAGAGAAGTAGCGCGCAAGGCCGGAGCGCTCACAGTCTATAGCGTTCCGCAAGCTCCGCAGCTGCAGAAGCAAGAGCAGATGGCGGAGCCATGGTGAGTCAGCCGATGAGGTAACACCCACCGTAACTCAATGTAGCAAGTAGCAAGAGATGATCAGATGCAAAGGGATGTATCCCCGTAATTAGAAGCAGGTACTGGCTAACATGTGACAGGGGCATCGACCGATTCAGGTGCGCGCGGTGAACCGGCCCACAGAGACAAAGGCGATTTCGCATGAGCAGAAACAGAATTCTAAAGCGATACGGAACAGGAAAGCACCGCCAATCAAAACTATGAGACGTATTGGCAGCGGGTCAAGTTGGCGTTCGATGATCGAAGCTCGCCCAGTGAGAGGCGCCGACTTCAAGCAAAAGGTAAGCTCACTCGCCGTGCCGTCCGTCGGCCCTGGATCGCCGAGGTTTCATTTTGATTCGACAGCCTATCTTTGCAGATGCGGCGGGCCTTCGACATGTACAGCGACGACACCGATGGCCAGACGTTCAAGTACATCAACATCTTTGCTCGCATGGAGAATTGCGAGAAGTGGGCGGACCTACGTCAGAACCTCCCGAAGAACAAGGACAAGCAGTACAACCCCGACGCTCCAGCCCCTGCCGCATCGGCGGGCCGCCCCGAGCTCGGCCAGAAGAAGCTGAAAGAACTGAAAAAGGCGGGCCATCCAGCCGAAAGGTTGCAGACGTCCTTCGACAAGTTCTGGGCGCACGCCGCCAGGAGGGACGACAAGTTTGACGGACGGTGGAAGGAGATGCTCGCCAACCAGGGCATCCGGATCGTCTTGCTGAAGGCAACCTCCGCGGCGAAGAAGAGGAACACTGACCTGGCGTCCTGATCGGCGGCAACGACGGCAAGATGGACGAGGAGACGAGGACTTGGTACGACATTCATCGCCAAGACATCCTCCGGCCTCCGTCAACTGCTTCGTCCTCCCCTTCGACGTCTACTCCCGCCGCTACGACACCAGCGACCGACAATGCATCGCCGCCCGATACCGCGCCAGACAAGGCACATGAAGGGACCACCGATGTGCCTGTTATCGTCTAGTCTCTGTTTCTATCGCCGGAATGTGGCTGATCCGATCGCCGAACTATTGGTCGATGCTTTTGTGCAGTGGGAAAACGATTTTTTGAAACTATCCCGCTGATGGGTGAATGTCGTGGTGTGACTGGAAAAATATTGTCACCCACACCCTTTTTTCATCCAATCCGGCGTTTGTTATGTCCGGATTTCGGGCGGGGGCTCAAACGGCTGGAGATGCTCTTAACCGGTTGGGCTCTAAACAGCGGGGCAACGCCGTTTGTCCACGTCAGCCCTACCAGTGGGACCATGACGGCTAATACACTGTCTATCAATGATTTGCCCGATTTGTTGATGACTGCTCCTGAAATGGCACTGAACCATGTGATAGTTCCTTATAATTTACTCTTCTCGTTCAGAACAGCAAAAGGAAGCAGTAACCTTCTCGATCGCCGGTCGCCCGCTAGTCCTACATTGCCAGGCCCTCGACCGCTCCATCCTCGATAACTTCTCGCACGCCTCGCAATTTTACTCTTCCTATATTTTCACCTTTTTTGGAAAATGCAATGATGCAAAGTTATTGCTGCACATGTACCACATCAGTCCAATTAATTTCTACACCGAAATTTTGTCTTTCAAAATTTTAAGTTGGTTTATATTGCTCCAAAAAAAAAAAAAAGAGAAAACCAAAAACCAAAAACCAAAAACTGTAAAACCGTAAAACCAGGAAACCAGATGGGAAGGTTCTACAAACTTCCCAAAACCGAAGAAAAAAACAAGACCCTGGGATCCAACATCCCAAAACTATCGACCGGGACGGTTCGGTGAAGGACGGGGTACGCGTCAACGCGATAACGTTCGCGTTGAGCGTTAACTAGAAATTATCTCTCTCGAGAATCGGCTGGGCCGGTTTCTTATCTAATCATTTTCTTTTTTTTGGCCAATTAGCCAGGCAAAAATGCCATCGGAAAATTATTTGGAGAAATGATAAAATAGGACATCTAAAGTAGTGAAGAGTATAAACCTATCAAATTAGTTAGATTTTGTTATTTTTGTGTAGCCTTGAATATAAGGTCTTTCGAGCCGAGATTTTACACGTTGGTAAAGTACACCATTGTCTACACTTCAGATTTTCCCGAAACTTTAAAATAGTATACTCAAGATTTTTTTTTTTTTAACAAGGCTCCATGGAGCTCGTGCTCCCTTTGGGATTTCTGGAGATTTCACACCTTATTTCGTTTACTGGCAGGACCGTTATTTCGTTTCAGTTTCAGCCTCAAAAGATTTTACATGGTCAAGTTAGTTCTTTTTCAGTTTCCCGTTCATTTTATTTCCTTTGGCCAGACCCAAATGTCCGAGGTTATACTTGGACTTTTTGTTCTTATTATTTTCCAATTTAATGACTACTTATATGGTAACTTAAAATGCCCCAAAAGTAATGCAGAATATATGACCACATTGACAATATTTTTTTTAACTTTAAGGCAAAAGTTTTGCCTGTTCATTCATTAAGAAGAAGTTGCTTGGTTAATTACGGAAAACCAGGTGAAAAGCGGTACATCATAAACACACACACCTGTCCTGAGACCAAACGAGTCGTTGGCCCTGTCACCCAAGCAACCGGAGACAACACCCTACCACACATAAGCCGCCACTCCGACGCCCACACCGGCCCCGAGGCCGCACACCTACCGAGCCAGCAACTCTGTCACCCAAGCGACCACAGCAGCAGCCACCCTACAACACTTCAGAGTCGCCGCTCCGGCTACACCACCAACACCACCATCTTTCGCTTGCCATACCAGTGGAAGCACAACTCCAAAGACGAAGCCCGCAAGAGGGGAAACGACACAAAAATGCCGCCATCGTCCGATCGCAATGATCAAGGGTTTCCCCTGACGTTGAATTAGGGGAGGGGCAAGAGCTTCACCACAACGGCGCCTCCAAGAATGAAATGGCGTCCAAGGGCGTCGACACCGTTGGCTCCAGTAAAAACCAGAGACAAGGCTTTAACCCGGATCCAACTCACAACCTCCACCCAAAAATCTCCACCGGGCCGAGACAAGCTCCACACGCCGACCCCGAGGTCGCGCCCCAGAATGGTCGAAGGCTCCGCCACCCAAGCAGCCAAACCCACACCACAGAGAGTCGTTGCTCCGCCTTCCACACCGGCCCCAGGGCCGCGCCCCAGACTAGTCGATGGCTTCGCCGCCATAGTAGCCGAAACCAGCACCGAAGAGCCGCCGCTCCACCTTCCACACTGAGCCCAAGGTCACGCACCTAAACGGATCGCCGTGACAGCTGCTCAAGCAACCAAGAACGACATCAACAAACCAAGGAGCCGCCACTCCAGCTTCCACGCCGACCCCGAGGCCGCGCTCCTGCCATGCCGCCGACACCTCCGCAACCACACAAGCCACCGCCCGCACCACGCGGGGTTGAAGAGCCGAACCGCACCACTGCTGCTGGCCAAGCTCACCGAGAAGAGCACCATGGGCGCCACGAACCGCCACAGAGAGGGAGCTTTGATGGATGCTGACACAGGGATCCAAGGAAGAGCCGGCGTTCGCAGAAACATGAGCTACCCTAACCAGCCACTATGCCACCCCGTGCCGCCAACCGACTAGAGATCCCAAGACCGACGCCTTTCCATCCAGCTCTGCGCCCGCCCTGCAGCCTCGTCAAAGAGCAGCACCTCCCCCAAGCAGCGAGCCATGCTCCACCGCCCCTGCCTCTCCGCCCATAGGGCCACCACGCCGCAGTGACGCACCGGCCACCTCCACCTGCCCCGGAACCGGCCGCCGCGCAGCCTCCCAGCGCTCGCATCGGTCACGGCCCGACCGGCCCAAGCTGAGCCAAAATCGGGCCCGCTTCACTGCCGCCAGCAGCCGCGCACCAGGCCACCACAGGCCCCGTCCGCCGCGACCACCAGCTCCACCGCCCGCAGCACCGCATCCTCCCGCCGCCAAGATCCGAGCAGCATCCCGCCGCCGCGGATCCCCCAATCCGCGAGCGAGCCTCCGCCGGCCGGAGAGAAAACAGGTACTGCTGCCACCAGCTCCGCGCAGGCTTTGCCCGACGGAGACCAGTGAAGGAGGTGGAGGAGGGGGAGGGGTGGTTGCTGGTGCGCTGGTTTCGCCGCCCGTGTGGCCCAGGGGAGGAGCGACCGCTTCCGAAGAGTTAAAGACTGTTTCTGGGAGTCTCAAGTGCAGAGGCACGTGCTACTGAACATTGGATTTACAATAATTTATCAAAACTTAGGATGGTGAATGAGTTTACATACATGGACAACATATAACTGGGAAAAGAAAATTGTAGCTAGGAAGCCTAACAAGTAGCAGCACAAATCAAGTCCAGGTTCAGGATGGATTTGTAACAGTGAGCATAAAATTAACCTCGGAACAAACAAGTTCAGGATGGATTGGAAAAATGAGCATAAAACTAACCTTGAAACAAATAAGTTCAGGATGGATTGGAACAATGAGCATAAAACTAACCTCGGAACAAACAATATCATAGTCTACAGATATTTCCACAAGAAGAAAATAAACAATGTGAATTCCTTCAGAACCTTCAGGAGCTAGCTAAGTGAGTTAACATGAACATCTAATATGGACATTCTCATCCACACTTATCAGTCATCTTTGATTAGCATAAAAATCATAGGGAAAATATGCTACTCAATGTGTAGCCTATAAAGTAGGAGGAACATTGGCACTAGGATTAATAATCAAGACTGAAACTCTTGCACAAATCACACACACATAATCATAGCCATCACCATTTTCATGTTTTAAAAATACAATAAGTCCATAGATGACTAGCCACACCGGAACAAACATTACCACATGCACAATCATCAGTTCAAAACCATCATCGTTTATGCTTAAAATTACATTAAGTCCATAGCTAAAAAACCATAATGTAACAAACGACATCATACACACAGACAAGGAGCACAGCATCAACGTCAGCACCAAGGGGCCCATGCTGCATCAGTCGATTTATTTTTCATTTTGCTCCAGGTAGCGTACCATCACCTATGCAACCAGATGACCGGTACTCCAATCGACAGAGCAAAGATGATCAAACAAAATCAAATCAAATCAGACCAAAACTTCCAGTTCATTGCCACACCATGGCAATGCAGTATGCAGACGTAGAGAAGAGAACCCACAAACAAATCAAGCGGGAAGCACAACACGAAAACTTGAGTTATGTAGGTTGATGGAACCTGAAGATATCAGTTCATGGGAGACGGATTGCCTGTAGCAAAGTAAACCAACAATGGCAGTGATGAGTAACTAGGCATAGTGGCACTAAATATAGTAGTAAGTTGTTTTGTTGTAGAAAAATAAATTAATAACTTTGCTCGCGGAGTGGGTAGATGGAGACACATGTATACCTCCTCACCTGAGTAAGCTGGCTCTGGGCAGCTGGGTCTTGTAGTACAGTGAATGGCTCGGCTCGTAGAGGGAAGGGTGGTGGTCCTCCTCCAGCCCGTCCCACTCTAGGTTGTCCCACCATTCCTTCTCGCAGTCCACCTTGGGCGGCTTGGTGCGCCAGATTGCCGGCAGACGCCTGAGGCTCGGCAGACGCCTGAGGCTCCAGCAACCCCTGATCTTGATGGTCTCGAGATTACACACACGTATCCTGTGCCCACAGATGCGCTGCAGCGTGGGGAGCTCGTGCAGGTGGATACACCTCAGCCTGTGGAATTCTATAACTTTATTATGCGCGTGAAGCTCCAGGTCCAAAGGGAATACCTCCTTGAGGTCACTGCATTACACTATCTCTAGTATCTCTAGGCTCTGCAGTACACTATCTATAGAATACCCACTTATGTTCCGTCTGCAGAGAGGGAGCACATGGACGAGCCTGGGGCAGTGGTCCAGGTGTAAGAACCTCAGGTATGAAACATTATTATTAATTGGCCAGTCCCAGATGTAGCATGCAGAGAAGAGCTGGGACGCCCAGAATGTCTCCAGAAAACGAAAGTTGTCCACATCACTGCCCATGGGAATAGTGAAGACTGTGTGTAACTTGGGGCACCTCTCGACCCGGCACCATGTTAGCCTATGCCATCCTGATCCTTTGGGTGGTGCCGGGATACTGGTGATGGACGAGTTATCGTACACGTGCATCGATGTAGCGCTTTCACATATAAAATCAGGGAATAATAAAGCACTAGTACTAGTAGCACTTGGAGCATCCTCCACCAAGAGCTTGTTGCCCTTCCCATGCATGATCACCCTTAGGATACAAGAAACTTTGGGTGTTTTCTGCCATCCAATATATATCCTAGGGCACTCCGACATCATCATCATTTCAACTGGGCCATCCTTCGCGACGTCTCTGTACTCACAGTCCATTATGGTACTTGTATGCGGTTGGACTTGCACTAGTTTGTCACTGCTTGCTCCTTGTACGTTGCTACCACCAAGAATAGCTGGAGAACAGATATCAATATGTAAGGCTCCTTCAGTAAGATAACTTTTTACAGGATAAAGCGACCTAAGGAGCCTTGCATCCGTGAAAGAAATCTGCCATCCATCCTTAAACATTTTTTCTTTCTGCTGCTGGAGGGATTGATAACCCTGTGGATGTGCATGTGTTGATTCCCCTCCGTCAGTTGATGCTGATGTCAAGGTAGTGTCAATCCGCAGCACATACCGCTCTTTTTCCTCTTTTATTACACTCTCTGGCCATAATATTGCACGGAGCTTCTCGCAGCCCAGCAGGATGATCCGCTCGGGGAGTGTGGATTCTACTCCTCCAAGGTCGAGAGTTTTTACTTTTGTGCCTGAGAGATCCAGCTCCTCAAGACTGCGCAACGATCCTTTCAAGAACAGGTTCTCCAATCCTTTGCAGTTCCTGAAAGAGATCATTTTTAACCCATCGCATCCATCAATAGTGACAGTCTTAAGACTACTGTTGCTTGCTGGCCCAGATAAGCTTGTCATGCCTTGTCTGATAGTATTTCCAGAAAAATCAAGAAGCTCCATGCTTTCCATCTCTGAGAACACATTGCTTTTGAAGCAGCACGTGGACTTTGTTACACGGAGCTTGCGAATGTTTCGCAGGCGGCCCCGTAAATGTCTCATGTCCCAGTTTTTGGCTCCCATCACGTTTAGCACCCTGAGCTGGGTCATGAGATCCATCACCCTTGCGGACAAGAACTGATCACAATCTATGTAGCGCAGGTCAAGCACCCACAAGCTTTGGAAACATTCCCACGAGGTTGTGGTGTTGTTTTCCATCTCCTTCTCCTCCTTGTTTGCATCTGTGGGGTGATGACTTGTGGTGCTTCTTGCTATGAGGTCTTCGCAATGGTCAAGCCACAGAAATCTCAGGCTGTGGCAACAGAGGAAGGGTGGTGACGAGAAACTGAAGGTACACCTTGAAAGCTTGAGCACGCTGAGCCTGTGCGAGTGTTGAAACATGTTTTCGAGAGTATGGCTCTGTACAAATCCACAACTTGCTGTTGAAACACAGTACATCATGTGCTCAGCAGACCTTGCCAGGTGAGAGGAAAGCATTATTGTGGCTTCATCATTAGTAAGCCGGTTGTCAATGTTCAACAAATGCACCTCGCGCTGCAGAACATCACCAACTTTCCATGCTTTGTCAATGTCTGACATTGCGATGATCGAATCACATACCCAATAGTTACTGCTGTGGATAGCCCAGTCGTAGTCAACAATGTGAGATCCGATGCAGCACTGTTTCAGCATATACAAGACACACTCAGCAGCAACCGCCGAATCAATGATGCCATGGCCATGCTTATTACATGAAACTTGTGCAGCCTCATGGTGCACTAGATAAGACCAAAGCTCCTGCGGATCTCGCCCATCTCTTGAAGCTGAAAGAAGAACATGTGTTATTGTGCTCTTCTTCACATTGTCTATCATCTTTGGGTCAAGCCGAAACCTTCCTCGGAAAGTCCACAACATCTTGCTATTGGCATATCCATATAGATAAAGACCAAACTTGAATATATCAATCTCATCATTACTTCCATTGTGCAGGATCAACAAGAACCTGCGATTCTGTACGCTTCGATAGATCTCCGTGAAAACTTGTTCAATCTCACTGCGGGAGCCCTGGTCTAACCCATTAAAATCATCCTCCTCGTCTTGTTTATCAAACATCTCCATCATCGAATCAGGAAGCTTCAGATGCTCTGCGATTTTCCTCTGCATTGCTCTTCTGCTCTCCCACTTTGAGCAATCGATGTGGATGATTTCGTCAAACTCCAGCCCTGCAGGCCTCATCGACAGCTCACTGTATACTGCAAGGCGTTTGGCTACGGCTTGCAGGACGGCAGATGCCCCAAGCCCGTTCCAGCCATCAAAATAGATGGCATTCTCTCTGTTGCTGCTTCTTCTAGTGTCCTTCCCAAGCTCAATGAGAATCTTTTCAACGGCAGCATCAATGGTGTCCGCCTTGATAACCTGCTTGTGTGTGCAGCGGTGAGGAGAAACTTGGTTCATAATTCAAACTATGTAATTAATAATAACTAATAAACACCTAATAAGTGAGACAAATTGTATTGGACTATTGGCAATACTCAGACGCATGCCTAATCGACTTTTTAGGACCTGCTGACTGAGCATGCCTAATAATGTAGACTTGATCCAAACTAATTAGTGAACGTGTTGAATGCTGACAATAAACTCTATCCCAAAATCTACCATAATTAAATACTTTGTAAAGTAAGCTAAGATGGAAGTAAATATATATAACATGATGAATGGAATAAATGGTAAATTTTATGTGTAAAAATACCTCTGAACGCATAATGAAGTGGTTGGATCCGTCGATCTGCAGTATCTATATTAATTCCATTTGGGGCTTAAGATCCGATCAGCTCTTCAACAATTTTCTGACTTCTTGTAGACACTGATACACAATCAGCAAGAGCGACAAATAAAGCTAGCTTACATAAATCTGAAGCAGACAGACATATGAACACATGTAAGGTGAGCTAGTTTCATACCTTGGTTAAGTTGAACTGGACTATGTAGGGAGTATCTCGCTCGAGGGATACCAAATAGATTGCTCAGGTGCCACTACCAGATGGACGGAATGGAGAGCCAAAAAGGGTCAAGTAACATGTTGCGCCGAAATATTTGGGTCCTTCCTGCTTCTGTATGTGTGCACAAATGCCTTACAGAATAAAAGAAACTGGTAATATTCTTTCCTTTTGCTTTGAGTTCCCTCTTTCATCTTTTTTGATTTCACTAAATACAGAATCAATTCTTCACTTGTTGCTGGCTAGCTGCAGGGTATAAAAATAAAGATAAAAGGTTGCAAGGCTGTCTGTTGTTCACTGACCAATCTTCTTGCTAATTGAAAGAGTTGTGTGTATTTCAAGCCACCCGAATTGATTTGCTTCGCCAAACTCTGAAGTAAGGCATCCAGATTTGATTTTCTGACAGTAAGGTGGACACTATTAGGCAAATGGTACTCCTGCTAGTTATGTTGCAGAATGTGGCTGATTTCTCTAATCCTATTTATAGCTTGGAGAAATGTGCTACATGGAATCTTCAATAAAACCTACTTTAGGGTTTCTTGCTCTCTAATGCAATCTGAGGTTGACTTGCTCGGCGTACCTATATAAACCAGAAAATGCTTGCACAATGCTACAAACATTACGCAGAATACTTGCAAAAAAACAAAAAAACAAAACTTGTGCTCGCTGAGCCTGTTATGAATCTTGATCCGCACAATTTATCCTTGTTCCAAAGCATCCAACCAAATTTAGTAATTTAGTACAGACAGAAATACTCATTTTAGCCTCACCAAAAGAGAACTTGCTAGTATCAGTGAAGTGTAACAGAACAGCACCCCGAAAATGTTCTAAGGTTACCAGGTACAGTCAAACACATAGCTTACGACGTGTGAATACTAGCTTTCTTAGAGGCTGCCAAGGTGGCAGGATAAGACAAAAAGGCCTGATGCAGAAACCGAGTGTGAGAACTATCATTATGGCATCTTCGTTGGCCGTGCTAGTAACATAGGTTTTTCATATTTATAGTGCTGAAATTCGAGCTAGTAACATAGGTTTTTCATATTTATAGTGCTGAAATTCGAGGCATCTTCGTTGTAGTGTAGCTGCTAGGCCCCCAATCGAGTTCGTATTGAGCGGTGATGGGCAGGCTTCATCAAACACAATTTGAGAAACTTCCGGTAAAAAATTTGAGCATTGGAGTTCTCTATACTCTACTGCACACTTTATTTTGTCTTTTTGGGTCACCATGGGTATCACGAGTAAAGCCAGCTGGGGAGACGAACTAAGAATAGACACTCGACTGATTATTATTTTTAATAACATGAGCGAGCATCGCGTGTCTTCAAATTCATTAAGATGAGTTTGGCAATCATTAGAAGAAACGTGAAACAGATCACAGGCGATCTGGTCCTGCTCCACCAACGGATCTATTGATGTTTTACAACATGGTATCTTTGTCCAAAATGGTATGCAGCAAACATGGCAAAACTTTTAAAATCCCAACATAACTACATTTGGAATAAGACGGTTCTAGCTCATTATGGAAGAAAAAAAACATGGAAGATTTCAATTTCTTGCATTGTTTGGAATCCCAAACCAAAGGTAAAGAATCGCCACATCCAACAACACCAGAGAATACAGTTCAGCTGCGTCACTAAACACAACAAAAAGGTGATGATTCATCCAGGATGGCTTATTTATTCCAACCATTTCCTGAGCTTCTTCGTTCAGTTTGCGTATATATAGAAAATTGGCAACTCCTATACTAAGATTTTCTCAGTGGCACAAAAATCACAAAAATGAGCTCAAGACAGAATGTAAACCGAACCTACTTTGCATCGCAAATCCAGGGAGAAACAGAAGGGAAAACGAACAAATGAGATTTCAGTCCAAAAATCAGGTCATCCTGTGTTGGGTCTGTGCTCTTGGTTCCGGCCTCCTGGATCCCACAAGACCATGCTGAGGTTATGTAAAAACGAGATAGCACCATTCTGTGCATTATTCATGAACTTTGACAAGAATAGTTTTCATCCTCCTAACTTTACAGCAACATTGTCGTTGGGTTCTCGATGTAGCCCTTGAACGCCTTCAGGAATTCCGCACCAATTGCACCTACAAGACAGAATATTTTGTCAACAAATGTTAATTTGTCACCTTGCTCATTCAGCGAGTCAACATTCATTCATTCAGGCATACCATCAATAACCCTGTGATCACAGCTCATTGTTACTGACATGTAGGAACCAAACTCATACTGACCATCCGCACTGCCAGGTATCACCCTCTTCTCAGCTGCTCAAAAGAAAAATATATCAGGTAAACAATTAACCTCTACGGGGGTAGCACGGGCTGAATATATCTAATAGCAGGAGGATCTAATTATACTACAAAGTAGGATACAGAAACAAAAGGCACAAGACCTTAAAACTATATGCAAAAGTCATGCCTACAAAACTAAGGGTTACTCAAAAGTAAACATTGGATACAATGCAGAATGCCAAAGTAAAGATCATGCAATAAGGGTTGAAGCACTGGGTTTCACATAGAAGATTTCAATACCAGATCGGGCCATCGTGGTGACTCAAAAAAAAGTTTGGGAAGCCAATTTCGTGATAAATGCAAAACTACTGTTATACTTTTACACGGTGTGAGCTAACGACTTATTAGCGATACATGGTGAAAATGTAACAAGAGTTCTTACCAGAACCAATGGCCAAGATTGCTGACTGGGGAGGATTTATGATAGCACAGAATTGTTTAATTCCAAAAGGACCTCCCAAGTTCGATACTGTGAACGTGCCACCCTGAAACATTAAATAAAAATCGTCAAGGACTAGACAACTGATGTTGATTTCATGCTTATCATCCACCATGCAATCCATACCTCATAATCTTGTGGTTTTAAGCTGTTATCTCTTGCTCTTTGAGCCAACTGCTTCACCTCCTCACCGATTGTACCAAGTCCCTTCTTGTCTGCATCCTGCAATTCAATAAGAACAAGTTAGATTATGGAAAAAGTTCCACGAATTGAACTTGTTTAAACTATTACTTACCCTAACTACTGGAACAAACAATCCATGCTCAGTTTGTACAGCGACATTTATGTTCACATTGTTGTATCTGCATGAGAAATACACTTGTCATATCACATTTGTTGACAATATAATTCAAGTGTTAGGTATAAGTGCTCCTGGAAACTTACTGGCGGATAAAATCATTCATCCAAGAACTGTTACACTGGGGGACCTTTCGAAGAGCCAAAGCTGCAGCCTGCACAAAACATGAAGGTAAATTTTAAAACTGCAGATCACATACTCAAGAACCAAATATGATCTGAGAAACAATGCGCCTGTGATAACCACCATAAAGGCACAAAAAGGGATGAACAACAATTACCTTTATAACAAGGTCATTAATAGATATCTTCTTTCCACCAGAAGCTTCTTGCTGAGGGTTCAGTTCTCCTCGCAGCCTGTATCAGAACAAAATGAGGAACTCTTTTTTAGAAAAAAACAGTTATGTAGGTGCAGCAGTACCAAATTAATGGTGATCCATACTTGATAAGATTATCGACGCGTGTGTCAACTGTCAAGTAGTAATGCGGGATGGTCTGTTTAGAGGCTAAGAGGCGATTCGCAGTAACCTGAAAAGAACAGGCCTTAGGAAACACTGCAAGGCAGATAAGATCAACCAAACAGAGTCTTGCAAGCATTCTGCGATGTAGAAACATACCTTTCTTATCTGCGCATTTGGAATATCAGTGTAATCTAATCCTGAAGCTGCAAAAGTCTCGCTCTTGCCACCCTTGGCCGCAGAAGCTTTGTTAAGCAAAAATAATCATTAGACACTGGTTGGATTACACTTAATTCACACAATAGAAGATTAGCAGAAGCCAAATCATGCACAACATAATGAGCTACATGGCATGATTTTCTTTTACTTGGTTCTTCTAATGCAAGGTTTAACTACAATTTCATTTAAACCTTTTTCTCCTTTAAAAGATTTCCCACTCAACTACTTCCATTTGTAAAATTCAGATTCAGATGGTTAGCAGATCGTGGAAAACGTGTAATCATGAAACATAGCCACTCTTTATGCGTAGTCTTTTGGAGAACAACCCAGCTCTAAGGATTTCTATTTTCTAAGCAAGCATGAAATGAAATGCACTGATGTGGTTGCAAATATCATCATAGTCTGGGAGTGTCAGAAAGGAGAAGATTGTGTTCTGCATAACTAGAATAATCTAATTTTGCATGCAAATAGAAACATAAGAGCTCAGAACACATGCATGTCAGTTAAATGTGTCAAGTGAGTAGTGATTCAAATATCAATTCACAAGCGCTCTACAAACTCACAACTACCAAGAAAACACTACTAAAGAGCAAGTCAACAACCAATGGCACAGATAAGCAATCGGAAAACATCCAAATCAACATTGACATAAAGATTTAAGAGCACGTGCATAGCCAACATACCCAAGTAATCTTCAATGTCTGCCTTCAGAATACGACCATCAGGACCAGTGCCTTTTACACTTGATAGTGGGACCTGTTTGAGAACATGTTCATGCATTCATTTGACTGCACTGTGTGACTGCCTACAGCAAGTATCTAGACTAACTCAAATAAAGACTTACATTGTTATCTTCTGCTAATTTTCTTGCAAGGGGGCTGGAGAATATTCTATCGCCAGATCGAGAAGCTTCTTCGGTCTTTGGGGCCTTCGGCTCAGGAGCCTTGGCAGGCACTTTCTCCTCCGCCTTTGGCTCCGCAGGTTCAGATTTAGCCTTTGACTCAGAAGGAGCTACAGGTGCATCAGAAGACGATGGTTTATAATCTTTAAACTTCTCGATGTCACCCTCTTCTTCGACGGTCACACAGATGATCTACAGGAGCAGCATAGGCCATAAAACCAAGATTTATGTCAGTAAAACATACAAGCATCAGGATAACAATATGAATCAATATGTAAAAAAATTATAGATTCTTTGGACAGTAAAATACTTACCTCGCCAACTTTAATCTCCTTGGCACCATCACCCTGAACAATCTTAGCAAGATAGCCCTCTTCCATGCACTCCATCTCTACCGTGGCTTTATCCTAATCAGAAGAAATGCATCCAGATGTTATTTACCTTCTGCTGCAGTTGTGAGAAAATACTTAGTAAAAATATCAAAGCTAACATTACAGATGAAACCTTACCGTTTCAACCTCGCACAGAACTTCACCAGGTGAGACTTGGTCCCCTTCCTTCTTCACCCACTTGGCAATGTTTCCCTGCAGACAATATAAGTATCAGGTTGTATATGTGAGATTTTAAAGAATAGAGACAAACTGCAGTTCTCCAATTATTCTATTCATACTAATAACTTTGGGTAACAAGTACCTCAGTCATCGTAGGAGAAAGTGATGGCATCCCAATTTCCTGATGTGGTGGTAGGTCTGTAATAAGTGCAGTGCGTCAAGACATCTAACATGGTACCTTGTTTGTGCTATACTCACGGGAGTGCTCAGAGAATTTTAAAACAGGAACCAACACGATGGTTGAGATATAGGGGCCAGATTTCAAGATACTAAAACTTCTGTAGCAAAAGAATGCCTGAATATGGAACAAAAAAAATACCCTGGCAGTTTACATATATGTGGACAAAAATCCTAGTATGTTGCAATGCTTAAATATGAATGGAGGGAACCATCCTTGCACAATAGTTGCCCAAAAAGAACCAAGCTGTTTTACAAGATTTGCAATTTCTGGTTGTCAAATGAAGTCCTTCTATTCAAGGGTATATACAAACATTCAACCGCGGGAGTACCTGCACTACTTGAGAAAGACCTTGCTGAGGCTACCCGCACACTGAAAAAAAAAAGACAAAGAAGAGATTAATCACCTTCAGATCATTATTCTCGTAACTGGAAGAAAGAGTAAAGCCATCGAACATTTCTCTAGGGACCTTCGCGGGATGCAATGGGTCTTTCATGGTTTATATTAATCATTGGCGAGGGATTTAATTAGCAAATATTCCTAGCTCCTTTCATGCATTACCACACAGAAACATAAGGTAGCACCATCATAAGTCACAACAGTGAAGTCACACTATACCATGACAGTGGACCATTGAGGCCAGTAACACCACTTGAGATACGGTTGGTGAGTGTTCCTCTGAAAGCGGAGCTTCCATTTACTCCTCCTACTGACACCTGAAAAGGTAAAATTAGAAATTAGAAACAGGACAGGACATCAATTAAGGAGCACATTTTACAAGGACGTAACCTTGCAGGTCTCAAGGTTTTTCCCAGATTGCTTGTACTGAGAAAATCTGGCGCCTCCAATTCTTTTCTCAACACCTGAGGAAGAAGTACTGGATTATATCGTCATGACATATACTTCTCTCTATGTACGTAAAGTCTAAAAGAAGTAAAAGTGGCTCCTTCCTGCACTCGATCAGTAGGGGCACGTCTAAACTAGATAGATGATACATCACATCTTGACATAGAAATAACAGGGTCAACTCAGTAAGCTGAAACATGCTTGGTAGGAGTAGAAGAAGAGTGAAGAGGGTGAGATGACTAGAAACAAATAGCACACTTAATTAGTCTACTTTGGCATCTTCTGTTTGTAAGCGTATCAACAGACTATTAAACAATGTGTCTATGTTAAGACGTACATGTACTAGACACCTGTACATTGTCAATTACTGAGTAAAAAGAAGCACAGATGGTCTTCTACACAAAATTATTAAACCATTAAGCACAGCAACTGTAAGCCCTCAGACAGGCCATCTCCAACTTAACTCTAAAATGAACTACAGATGCACGGTAATCACATCGAGAAATATTCATGAAAATAAAACGGCAAAAAAGACAGGCGTACCATTTTCCTTGAGGGCGAAGGATCCGGAACCAGTAGAGAAGTAGCGCGCAAGGCCGGAGCGCTCACAGTCTATAGCGTTCCGCAAGCTCCGCAGCTGCAGAAGCAAGAGCAGACGGCAGAGCCATGATGAGTCAGCCGATGAGGCAACACCGTGACTCAATGTAGCAAGTAGCAACAAATAATCAGATGCAAGGGATTGTATCCCCATAATTAGTACTAGCTAAAATGTGACAGGGGCATCGACCGATTCAGGTGCGCGCGGTGAACCGGCCCACAGAGACAAAGGCGATTTCGCATGAGCTGGAACAGAATTCTGAAGCCATACGGAACAGGGAAGCAACCGTCAGTCCGAAAGTGCTAGTCAGGAGTCAGGGCTAGGAGTAGCAGTCGGCAGTTGTGAAGGAAATAATCTAGGCTGTGGAGGAGCGAGAGCTGTAAACGGCTCTGACCCTACGGCTGGAAATGAGCTGCCCGATCTACGCTTGCGGAATCGCGCGAACCAACCCACGGAGCAGAAACGAAACGAAACTCTCTCGCCCCAATTCGGCAGGGGACTCCCTCCCATGGCGCGGGGTACCCGAGCCGAAGTCGCGGCATCGACCTCCCTTCCGATCGGAGCCGCGCGTACGTATGACTACTGCTGCCGCCCGCTGGCGAAATCCGCCAGGGATTCGGCATTGCGGGTACCGCAATTACGTAACGGGGATCGGATCGGAGAGGGGAGGGGAGGGAAGGGAGGGGACGGACCTTGCGGGAGTGGCGGAGGAGGTGCGCGGCGGACATGGCGGGCGGCGAGGTGGGATCGGCGGCGGGTGGTGGCGCGGCCTAGGGTTTGGCCGGTGGCGGAGGGTGGAGGAGGATGGAGATGGAGATGGAGATGGGTGTGGGTCGCTGTTGCGTTGTGTTATGTACGGCGATGCCGTCCACGTCAGCTAGCGTCGCCCAAGGTAGGAAGGTTGGCTTTGGCTTTGCCCCTTGGAAATTGGAAATGCTACCGACGACTTCTCCTTCAAAAGATATTCAAAAATTTCTTTGGGGTCAAAAAATATTATTCAAACTCAAGAATGCTACTACCTAACCAAACCATGTGGAAAACAAAACTCTCTCTTTTTTTCTTCCAGGAATATAAACTTGCTTATAAAAACAAAACAGAAAATGAGAGTTTAATGGTTTGAGTATGTTTCTACATTGTATCCCAGATACTTCAAACCAAGTTTGGTGAGAGAGAAATGCAGGTGAACTTATAGTGGCGGGGCACAATTTTTCACATTGTATGTAGCTGAAATTGTTGAAAGAGATTGTTTTGTTTTGGCATGTGGCTTGGGCGTGTGTGTAAGGGTATATTGCCCCTATGTGTGGTTTTGGTAATTAATGACAACCTCTATGGACTAATGTTTTCATTGAGTTTATATGAATGAATATTCCATAGGTACTACTTGTACTCCATATGTTGGATTCAAGTATGGATGCCATGAAGATAAAGATATACCTTGTGTATTGGCATCAAGATCATCGGTTTGAAGATATATATGTGATATGATCAAGAAGATGAAATGAAGATGGAGTTCTTATGTGGAACTCAATACTAGCCATGCTCTATCTTAAGTGAGTATGAGAAGATACAAGGTTGAGTTGGGCAAGTTCAAGATGAGCATCTCAAGTGGATCACATGCTTGAAGCTTGCCGTCCATTTGGTGATAATGGACATGTGAAGATGTGAATCAATGGAGCTTTCCCATCATAGTGTATGGGGGAGCATTTGTGAGTCTTCACGAAGCAACAATGGTCAAGTGAGGCATTCCGGCTTGAGTGGAGCGTGAAGAGCTATCATCAAGATCAAGCGGGATGTGCAAGGCAAAGGTATGACCTTGCTAGGTTTTCCTTTTACCGGTCTCAAGGTGGTTGCTCGGAGACCGGATTATATGAGGGCTTTCGGTTGGGTAACTTGATCGCATCGTCTTAGGGAGCTCAACCCTTTGCATACTTTGCATATCCCTATTGCTTCTTGGTGTTTCTCTGTGTGAGGTTCTTGAGCTTGTTGCTAGCTTTACAACAAGCCCAAGTTCATCGAAACGGAATCCGCATGCATCTTCTATTGCGTTTTCGAGTTTGGACGTCTTCACCGTTTCTTGACGGTGGGAGACTCCCTCTCTAAAAACATCTAAAAATATCCTATGAGGAGTCTCCATATTTCCAGTTTTTGTTGGGGTTCTATTCGTCGTTATCTTTCCAACAAAATTGGTTTCATGTCATTCGGGGTTCGGGAGCATTTGCTATTAAAGAAAAAGGATAAAAAGAAAAGAAAAAAAAGGGGAAGGGCGGCCGGCCGACCGACCGGCCTGCCGGGCCACACGCCGGCCCGCCCGGCCGAAACCGGTCGCCAACCGGGCGGCGCACTTGGGCCTCGTCGCTCCATCCGGCCCAAGAGCCGGTCGCCAACCGGGCCACCCGGCTGCTTCCCCGGCCCGACCGGGCTCAGCACCGGCTGGGCCTCACTGCCCCGCGTGGCCCATCCCAGCGCAGCCTGCGTGCCTGCGCGCCCGCGTGGCTATCCGCCGCCCATGAGCGGCGCACGCCTCGCCCGGCTGTCCGGGCCGGATCCCACCGGCCTCCCCCCAAATCCGGTCAGCCGGCCCAGCCGGCTGGGCCGATTTTTCTGCTCGTTTTTCTTTGCCTTTTTCCTGTTTTTCCCCAACGGTTCTATTTCCCCCTTAGCTATAAATAGGCTTCTTCCACCTTGAGCTTGGGTAGTTCTTCCCCTTTCTTCACCTCCATTGTTGCTCTTGGAAGAACTTGCTCTCCCCTTTGATTCCTCCCATAGTTCTTGCTAATTCTTGAGGGATCTAAGAGAGGATCTAGATCTACACTTCCACCAATCCATTTCTTCTCTAAGTGAGGGAACTCTTGGGATCTAGATCTTGGAGTCTTTTGTTGACTTTCCCCATTGTTCTTCCTCTCCAATCTCATCCTAGCATTTGTTGTTTGGGTGGGATTTGAGAGTGAAGGATTTGAACACCTCTAGTGTTCTTGCTTTGCATCATTGCATAGTGTTGAGCTCTCCACCACGATTAGTTCGAGTGAGAGACCGTGAGCTTGTTACTCTTGGAGGGAAACCTCCTAGTTGGCTTGGAGGTTGGTACTCCGGTGATCTCTTCAAGAAGATTGTGAAGAGGCTCGGGCTTCTCCTTCGTGGAGCTTGTGAAGTGGTTGTGGAGCTTGCCATCTCCGGAGCGGAGGAAAAGCTAACCATAAGGAAAGGGTCATTATCCTTCGTGTGTGTGGTTCGGAGAATAGGGTGAGCCTTCGTGGCGCGGGGAATCCTTCGTGGGACATCCACTCCTCCAAACGTGACGTACCTTGTTGCAAAGCAAGGGAACACGGGAATACATCCTCGTCTCCGCATGCCTCGGTTATTTCTATACCCGAGCTCTCTTTCCTTGTGATAGCCATCGTGCTTGAAGTACATATATCTTGCTATCACTTGTGCTACATATATCTTGTGCCTATCTTGCTTAGCTCTAGTTGTTATTGCTATACTTAGTTGAGCTTAGCATATCTAGGATTTGTGTTTGTAAACTAAACGATAGTTTAATTCCGCATTCTACAAGACAAATCCGTAATAGTTTTTAATTGCTTATTCACCCCCCCCCCCCCTCTAGGCGACATCTTGATCTTTCAGTGTGGCTTAATATTATTGTGGGTCGCTAGGATTTATCGCAAGAAAATTGGCAATATTTTTGTGGGGCACACGTTGGCTGACAGCCTAATGTATTTCGTTGTAGGCTCGTCGTGGAGCCGGCAGAAAAATGTTTGGGCACACATACATATTCCAGTATTTGGTAGTGATGGCATCTGCAACGAAAAATCACGATTGTTGCAATATGTTCTACATACTACCCTGGATACATAATTTGTCACAATATGCAATAGTTATTGCAACAAAATGGGATTGAGGCAAAAAGTGTGGTATTACTGTAGGATAACGTAGCATAGAAAACAAAAAATTTCCTACGGCGAACACGCAATCCAAGCCAAGATGCAATCTAGAAGACGGTAGCAACGAGGGGATTGTCGAGACTCACCCTTGAAGAGATTCCAAAGCCTACAAGAGGAGGCTCTTGTTGCTGCGGTAGACGTTCACTTGCCGCTTGCAAAGCGCGTAGAAGATCTTGATCACGATCGGTTCCGGCCACGAACGGGCAGCACCTCCGTACTCGGTCACACGTTCGGTTGTTGATGAAGACAACGTCCACCTCCCGCCGGGAGTAGTAGCTCCTCTTGAATCCGACAGCACGACGGCGTGGTGTCGGTGGCGGTGGAGAAATCCGGCGGAGCTTCGCTAAGCGTGCGGGATATGGTGGAGGAGCGGGCGCTAGGGTTTGGGGAGAGGGGGTGGCCGGCCACCTTGGGGGCGGCCAAGCTTATGGCTTTGGTGTGGCCGGCCCCCTCCCCTTGGCCCTCTATATATAGGTGGAAGCCCCAAGTGTTGGACTACAAGTCTTCGAATAAGACCCGAACCCAAAACCTTCCATATGGTGGGAAACCTTCCCTCCCACTAGAGGTGGGAATTCCACCTTCCATAGGGGGTGGCCGGCCCCCTAAGGGGAGTCCACTTGGGACTCCTCCCCACTAGGGTTGGCCGGCCATGGAGGTGGAGTCCCATGTGGACTCCACCTTCCTTGGTGGTTTCTTCCGGACTTTTCTAGAACCTTCTAGAACCTTCCATAGAACCTTCCGCATCATTTTATTCACATAAAATGACATCCTATATATGAATCTTATTCTCCGACCATTCCGGAACTCCTCGTGATGTCCGGGATCACATCCGGGACTCCGAACAAATATTCGAACTCCATTCCATATTCAAGTTCTACCATTTCAACATCCAACTTTAAGTGTGTCACCCTACGGTTCGTGAACTATGCGGACATGGTTGAGTACTCACTCCGACCAATAACCAATAGCGGGATCTGGAGATCCATAATGGCTCCCACATATTCAACGATGACTTTAGTGATCGAATGAACCATTCACATATGATACCAATTCCCTTTGTCACGCGATATTTTACTTGTCCGAGGTTTGATCATCGGTATCACACTATACCTTGTTCAACCTCGTCTCTGACAAGTACTCTTTACTCGTACCGTGGTATGTGGTCTCTTATGAACTTATTCATATGCTTGCAAGACATTAGACGACATTCCACCGAGAGGGCCCAGAGTATATCTATCCGTCATCGGGATGGACAAATCCCACTATTGATCCATATGCCTCAACTCATACTTTCCGATACTTAATCCCACCTTTATAACCACCCATTTACGCAGTGGCGTTTGATGTAATCAAAGTACCTTTCCGGTATAAGTGATTTACATGATCTCATGGTCATAAGGACTAGGTAACTATGTATTGAAAGCTTATAGCAAATAACTTAATGACGTGATCTTATGCTACGCTTAATTGGGTGTGTCCATTACATCATTCATACAATGATATAACCTTGTTATTAATAACATCCAATGTTCATGATTATGAAACTAATCATCTATTAATCAACAAGCTAGTTAAGAGGCTTACTAGGGACTCTTTGTTTGTTTACATATCACACATGTATCAATGTTTCAGTTAATACAATTATAGCATGGTATATAAACTTTTATCATAAACATAAAGATATATAATAACCACTTTTATTATTGCCTCTTGGGCATATCTCCAACAGTCTCCCACTTGCACTAGAGTCAATAATCTAGATTACATTGTAAGGTACCTAACACCCATGGCATTCTGGTGTTGGTCATGCTTTGCCCTAGGGAGAGCTTTAGTCAACGGATCTGCTACATTCAGATCAGTGTGTACTTTGCAAATCTTTACTTCTCCATCTTCGATGTACTCGCGAATCGAGTGGTAACGCAGCTTGATATGCTTCACCTCTTGTGTGACCTTGGTTCTTGTGCATTGGCAATGGCACCCATGTTGTCAGATGACTAGTGGGTCCAATGCACTAGGAACCACACCGAGCTCTACAATGAACCTCTTCATCCATACCGCTTCGATGAAGCCTCTGAAGCCGCTATGTACTCCGATTCTGTGAGGATTTCGCCACCGTGCACTTCAGCTTGCCCAGCTTACTGCAGCACCATTCAATATAAACACGTACCCAGATTGTGACTTAGAGTCATCGGGATCGGTGTTCCAACTTGCATCGGTGTAACTTGTTACAACGAGCTCTCTGGTCACCTCCATAACAAAGAAACATATCCTTAGTTCTTTTCAAGTACTTCAGGATATTCTTGACCGCTGTCCAGTGTTCTATCCCTGGATCACTTTGATATCTGCTAGTCAAACTAACAGCATGTGCTATATCCGGCCTTGTACATAGCATGGCATACATGATAGAGCCTACTGCCGATAGGGGATCCGACTCATCCTTTCTCTTTCTTCTGCCGTAGCCGGTCCTTGAGTCTTACTCAAGACCTTGCCTGGTAACATAGGTAAGAATCCTTTCTTACTTTCGTCCATTCTAAACTTTTTCAGAATCTTGTCCAGGTATGTACTCTGTGATAGCCCTATTAGACGTCTTGATCTATCTCTATAAATCTTGATGCCTAATATATATGATGCTTCACCAAGGTCTTTCATTGAAAAACTATTATTCAAATAACCCTTTACACTGCTTAATAGTTCTATATCATTCCCAATCAATAATATGTCATCTACATATAATATCGGGAATGCTACAGAGCTCCCACTCACTTTCTTGTAAATACAGGCCTCTCCATGACACTGTATAAACCCGAAGTCTTTGATCACTTTATCAAAGCGTCGGTTCCAACTTCTTGATGCTTGCTTCAGTCCATAGATTGAACGCTGAAGTTTGCATACTTTGTCAGCATTTTTAGGATCGACAAAACCTTTGGGTTGTACCATATACAACTCTTCCTCAATGTCTCCATTAAGGAACGCCGTTTTGACATCCATCTGCCAAATCTCATAATCGAAAAATGCAGCTATTGCTAACAAAATCCTCACAGATTTTAGCTTCGCTACTGGTGAGAAAGTCTCATCGTAGTCAACACCTTGAATTTGTCGGAAACCCTTTGCGACAAGTCGAGCTTTATAGACAGTAATATTACCATCGGCATCTGTTTTTCTTTTGAAGATCCATTTATTCTCGACAGCCTTGCGGCTATCAGGTAAGTCTACCAAAGTCCATACTTTGTTATCATACATGGATCCCATTTCGGATTTCATGGCTTCTTGCCATTTGTTGGAATCTGGGCTCATCATCGCTTCTTCATACGTCGCAGGTCCTCATCATTGTTATCCACAATCATGACATTTAGACAAGGATCATACCAATCTGGAGTGGCACGATCCCTTGTCGATCTGCGAGGTTCAGTAGCTGTCTCATTTGAAGTTTCATGATCATTATCATTAGCTTCCTCTGTTGCCGGTGTAGGTGGTACAGAACATTTTCCGGTACTGCTACTCGATCAACGAGTAGAGATTCTTCAATCTCATCGAGTTCTACTTTTCTTCCAGTCACTTCTTTAGTGAGAAATTCTTTCTCAAGAAAGGTTCCGTTCTTAGCAACAAAGATCTTGCCTTCGGATCTGTGATAGAAAGTGTACCCTATAGTTTCCTTAGGGTATCCTATGAAGACGCATTTCTCCGCTTTGGGTTCTAGCTTGTCCGGTTGTAACCTTTTTACATAGGCTTCGCAACCCCAAACTTTTAGGAACGACAGCTTAGGTTTCTTATTAAACCATAATTCATACGGCGTCGTTTCAACGGATTTTGATGGTGCTCTATTTAAAGTGAATGCGGCTGTCTCTAATGCATAACTCCAAAATGATAACGGCAAATCAGTAGAGACATCATAGAACGAACCATATCTAAGAGAGTTTGATTACGACGTTCGGACACACCGTTTCGTTGTGGTGTTCCCGGCGGTGTCAATTGTGAAAGTATTCCGCATTTCTTTAAATGCATGCCAAACTCATAACTCAGATATTCACCTCCGCGATCAGATCGTAGAAATTTAATCTTCTTGTTACGTTGATTTTCTACTTCACTTTGGAATTCCTTAAACTTCTCGAAAGTTTCGGATTTATGTTTCATTAAATAGATATACCCATATCTACTCAAATCATCTGTGAAGGTTAGAACATAACGATAACCACCGCGCGATGCTACACTCATTGGTCCACATACATCTGTGTGTATGATTTCCAATAAGTCAGTAGCTCGCTCCATCATACCCGAGAATGGAGTCTTAGTCATTTTTCCCATCGACATGCTTCGCATCTATCAAGTGACTCAAAGTCAAGTGATTCAAGTAATCCATCGGTATGGAGTTTCTTCATGCGTTTCACTCCAATATGACCAAGACGACAGTGCCACATATAAGTAGAATTATCATTCAATTTAATTCGCTTAGCATCAATGTTATGTATATGCGTATTACTACTATCGAGATCTAACAGAAATAAGCCATTCTTTTGTGGTGCTCGACCATAAAAGATATTATTCATAAAAATAGAACAACCATTATTCTCAGACTTGAATGAATAACCGTCTTGCATTAAACAAGATCCTGATATAATGTTCATGCTCAACGCGGGTACATAATAACAATTATTTAGGCTTAAAACTAATCCCGAAGGTAGATGTAGAGGAAGTGTCCCGACTGCGATCACATTGACCTTGGATCCGTTTCCAACGCGCATCGTGACTTCATCTTTCAGCAGTTGTCGTTTATTCTTTAGTTCCTGTTTCGAGTTACAAATATGAGCAACCGAACCAGTATCAAATACCCAGGTACTAGAACGAGAACTAGTGAGATAAACATCTATAACATGTATATCGGATATACCTTCTTTCTTCTTCTTGATAAGGCCGCTCTTCAGATCCGCCAAATACTTGGAGCAATTACGCTTCCAGTGTCCCTTCTCCTTGCAGTAATAACACTCAGCATCAGGCTTAGGGCCAGACTTAGGTTTCACAGGAGGCGTGGCAGCTTTCTTGCCACTCTTCTTGTTCTTGCCTTTAGACTTGCCCTGTTTCTTGAAGCTGGTGGTCTTGTTGACCATCAACACTTGGTGCTCTTTCTTGATCTCAATCTCAGCAGCTTTTAGCATGCCAAAGAGTTCAGGAAACTCCTTGTTCATGTTCCGCATATTGTAGTTCATCACAAAGTTCTTGTAACTTGGTGGCAGTGATTGAAGGACACGATTAATCCCCAGTCTGTTAGGAATCACTATTCCCAAGTCACTGAGTTTCTTCGCATGCCCGGTCATAACGAGCATGTGCTCACTAATGGAGCTGCCTTCTTCCATCATACAACAAAAAGTGTTTCGATGCTTCATAGCATTCCACGGCCATGAGTCTCAAAAATAGTCTTCAACTCTTTTATCAACTCATGAGGATCGTGGTGCTCAAAACGTTTTTGAAGATCGGATTCCAGACTGCATAAGATGGCACACTGAACTTGAGAGTACCGAGTTTTCCGAGTCACGTAAACATTCTTTACTTCATCGGTTTCAGTTTCTGCAGGAGGGTCACCTAGCGGTGCATCAAGCACATATTGCAGATTTCCGCCATTGAGGAAGATCCTCACATGACGGAACCAGTCGGTGAAGTTGCTACCGTTGCTCTTAAGCTTTTCTTTCTCTAGGAACTGGTTAAAATTGATTGAGGACGCCATATCTACAACATATTTGCAATAGTTTAGACTAAGTTTATGACAAATTGAGTTCAAATTTTAATTCTACATAATTAAAAATCTAGGTGAACTCCCACTCAAAACAATATCCCTCGCATTGTCTTAGTGATCACACGAACCAAATCCATCACACCTATGCCCGATCATCACGAGACAAGATGTAATTTCAATGGCGAACACTCAAAGTGTTCATCATATCAATCATATGATTCATGCTCTACCTTTCGGTATCACGTGTTCCGAGACCATGTCTTTACATGCTAGGCTCGTCAAGGCCACCTTAGTATCCGCATGTGCAAAACTGTCTTGCACCCGTTATATGTACTTATCGAATCTATCACACCCGATCATCACGAGATGCTTCGAAACGATAAGACTTGATAACGGTGCTACTAAGGATGAACACTTTATTATCTTGAGATTTTAGTGAGAGGGATCATCTTATAATGCTACCGTCGCGATCTAAGCAAAATAAGATGCATAAAAGGATTAACATCACATGCAGTTCATATGTGATATGATATGGCCCTTTTGTCTTTGCGCCTTTGATCTTCATCTCCAAAGCACGGACATGATCTCCATCATCAACGGGCATGATCTCCATCATCGTCGGCGAAGCACCAAGGTCAATGGCGCCGTCTTCATGATCGTCCTCCATGTAGCAACTATTACAACTACTTTGAAATACTACTCAACATGAAATTTAAAGACAACCATAAGGCTCCTGCCGGTTGCCACAATACAATAATGATCATCTCATACATATTCATCATCACATTATGGCCATATCACATCACCAAACCCTGCAAAAACAAGTTAGACGTTCTCTAATTTGGTTTGCATATTTTACGTGGTTTAGGGTTTTCGAGCAAGATCCAATCTACCTACGAACATGAACCACAACGGTGATACTAGTGTTGTCAATAGAAGAGTAAATTGAATCTTCACTATAGTAGGAGAGACAGACACCCGCAAAGCCACTTATGCAATACAAGTTGCATGTCAAGCGTGGAGCAAATCTCATGAACGCGGTCATGTAAAGTTAGCCCGAGCCGCTTCATCCCACTATGCCACAAAGATGCAAAGTACTCAACTAAAGATAACAAGAGCATCAACGCCCACAAACCATTGTGTTCTACTCGTGCAACCATCTATGCATAGACACTGCTCTGATACCACTGTAGGATAACGTAGCATAGAAAACAAAAATTTCCTACGGCGAACACGCAATCCAAGCCAAGATGCAATCTAGAAGACGGTAGCAACGAGGGGATTGTCGAGACTCACCCTTGAAGAGATTCCAAAGCCTACAAGAGGAGGCTCTTGTTGCTGCGGTAGACGTTCACTTGCCGCTTGCAAAAGCGTAGAAGATCTTGATCACGATCGGTTCCGGCGCCACGAACGGGCAGCACCTCCGTACTCGGTCACACGTTCGGTTGTTGATGAAGACAACGTCCACCTCCCGTTCCAGCGGGCAGCGGAAGTAGTAGCTCCTCTTGAATCCGACGCACGACGGCGTGGTGTCGGTGGCGGTGGAGAAATCCGGCGGAGCTTCGCTAAGCGTGCGGGATATGGTGGAGGAGCGGGCGCTAGGGTTTGGGGAGAGGGGGTGGCCGGCCACTATGGGGGCGGCCAAGCTTATGGCTTTGGTGTGGCCGGCCCCTCCCCTTGGCCCTCTATATATAGGTGGAAGCCCCAAGTGTTGGACTACAAGTCTTCGAATAAGACCCGAACCCAAAACCTTCCATATGGTGGGAAACCTTCCCTCCCACTAGAGGTGGGAATTCCACCTTCCATAGGGGGGTGGCCGGCCCCCTGGGGAGTCCACTTGGGACTCCTCCCCCACTAGGGTTGGCCGGCCATGGAGGTGGAGTCCCATGTGGACTCCACCTTCCTTGGTGGTTTCTTCCGGACTTTTCTAGAACCTTCTAGAACCTTCCATAGAACCTTCCGCATCATTTTATTCACATAAAATGACATCCTATATATGAATCTTATTCTCCGGACCATTCCGGAACTCCTCGTGATGTCCGGGATCACATCCGGGACTCCGAACAAATATTCGAACTCCATTCCATATTCAAGTTCTACCATTTCAACATCCAACTTTAAGTGTGTCACCCTACGGTTCGTGAACTATGCGGACATGGTTGAGTACTCACTCCGACCAATAACCAATAGCGGGATCTGGAGATCCATAATGGCTCCCACATATTCAACGATGACTTTAGTGATCGAATGAACCATTCACATATGATACCAATTCCCTTTGTCACGCGATATTTTACTTGTCCGAGGTTTGATCATCGGTATCACACTATACCTTGTTCAACCTCGTCTCTGACAAGTACTCTTTACTCGTACCGTGGTATGTGGTCTCTTATGAACTTATTCATATGCTTGCAAGACATTAGACGATATTCCACCGAGAGGGCCGAGTATATCTATCCGTCATCGGGATGGACAAATCCCACTATTGATCCATATGCCTCAACTCATACTTTCCGGATACTTAATCCCACCTTTATAACCACCCATTTACGCAGTGGCGTTTGATGTAATCAAAGTACCTTTCCGGTATAAGTGATTTACATGATCTCATGGTCATAAGGACTAGGTAACTATGTATTGAAAGCTTATAGCAAATAACTTAATGACGTGATCTTATGCTACGCTTAATTGGGTGTGTCCATTACATCATTCATACAATGATATAACCTTGTTATTAATAACATCCAATGTTCATGATTATGAAACTAATCATCTATTAATCAACAAGCTAGTTAAGAGGCTTACTAGGGACTCTTTGTTTGTTTACATATCACACATGTATCAATGTTTCAGTTAATACAATTATAGCATGGTATATAAACTTTTATCATAAACATAAAGATATATAATAACCACTTTTATTATTGCCTCTTGGGCATATCTCCAACAATTACGACAATACGTATTTTGTTGTAATAAAAGACTATTTTTGCAACAATACAAATAACTAATTCAATATGGGAAAAAATGTTGCATTATCTTCCCGAATATTTCTACGAATTTTGGGTTTTGTTGCATTACCTAGTCTCTATTGCAACAAGATGAATAGTCCATGCAACAAAGCAATAATGTTGCAATATCAACACTATATTACAATGCCAATGCGTTTGTTGCAATACATGTCCTCTATTCCAACAAAAAAGATACTTAGCGCGACAAAAATAAATTGTGGCAATATGTGAAGCCTATTACAACAAAAGGGGAATTGGTGGTAATATTGCATTTTATCGCAACAAAACATGATCGTTGCAATATTTTTTGTTGCAATACACCAGAATCCTTATAGTGACCGTGGTGGCAGACTCATTCAATGAGGACCTTCGTGGCGGTCTCAGTCAGTCTTGACGAGTGAGGCTCGGGCAATTTCAGCAACACGCCGCAGTGGTATAAGGCCAAGGTGGAGCTGCTCGCGCATGTGGTTGCTTCGGCTTTGATGGCTACTCGGTACAGGGGTGGCAATGAGCAAGCGCGGGCTTTCCTGGTTGTTCGGCTTGGCGTGGTAGGGTGGCATCCCTCCCTCTGGTGATGGTCGACGGATCTGGCGGCTAGATCTGAATTTTGAGGCCCTCGCGCAGCGTTGGCTCGGTCGCTGCGGCAGGGGTGTGCGGCCCAGTGGAGATGTGTGCTAGCTCTTTTTGGTTACACGAGGAGGCTCGAGGCCTAGAAGCTTCAAGCGAAAGCTCTCCCGGCTCTTTCCAGCCGCGTCGGTGGCATGTATGGGCATCGCTCTCTCGGCTGAGCCGCCGCTTTGGAGTCTTCCCAGACTTCTTCCACCTCAGAGCAAGCTTTTTGGGTGAAATCCTAGACCCTTCGCAACGTGCGACATGTGTCGTTCTCGTGTTGCTTTCCTCCTTTGGGGCATCGTATTCTTGTCCATGACTCTTGGCAGGATGGGTGTACACGTCATCGCAGTTAGGTGATGGCTACCCGGCGATGCAAGTGTTTTGCGTGGAAGTCGTGTGGTGACGACGATGTTGAAGAGCGATGGTTCATTGTGACAAGTCCTTGTTGGTCAACTTCTTCCGGCGTGTCTCAGCTTCCTCGGCGCGGGCTTGCTATTTTCCCTCCGAAGATCGCTGGCAGAATCAAAGCTGATTGTTCCGCGATGGGTCGTCTGCTTGACATATGCCAATGTGGGCTTCACGTTACTACGTTTACAAGGTCTTTGAGGATGTCGGAGTTGCCATTGCATGATGACGGAGATCCTGGGAGGCAACCTCCACGAAGACCCTCGCCTCAGTTATGTGTGTAGCTTGTCTGGGTTGCGAGGGTGACTATGTTTACCCTCGTTACGGTCATATTCCATGGTTGCCGGTGAAGGGGTGTTACGGTCTTAGACCTTTTTTTGCTAATTAACCGGTCAAATTGTCATCTTCTTAATTAATGAAGATGGCAAATATTTGGCCTTATTTATACATAAATAGAGGGCAGTTTTAAAATTATTGTGGTAAAAAATTGTTTGTGGAATCATTTTTTCTTTTGATGCTACAAAAACCTCTTAATTAGCATCTGGAGACCGGCCTGGGTATATATGATTAGTCCTTATAGACATTCTATAGAACTACAATCGCCTTTTTTTAGGGAAGGTCACGCGGCTAATATCATTGATCATCACAGGGCCGGGAGACTTAAATCATTCACTAGGACATTTAGAATGAAACTAATCATGGAGCGATATGCTTGATGAGCAATCCAAACCAACAAACAAAAAAGAATGAAACTAATCATAAGGGGGCACTAGCTACAATAATTGTAGAGAAAAATACTTTTCCTAAATTAACGATTTATTATCTCATTAGAATATAAGATTTTCCGTCACTTCTCTGGTACATGTGCTTGTCGCGGCACGACGTTGACACGTTGTCCAACCAAACTGGAGCTCATCGCCATGGAAAAATACGTACGTAGCTCCACCTCCACTACTGTCTTTCTTTGCTCAGCTCTTATCCAGGGCAATACACATTTTACTGGGTATGGATAAGATGCGCAGTAGTGGGTATGGAACTATGGATAAACTTTGGATACGGGTAGCATAAACCCGAAAACCCTCCCAAACGGCAACTTGAACTTCACGACTTCACCGTTGGAAACTACTAAGAGCAATTCCAATAGTGTAGCCAGCTGCTGGCTATAAGCCAAGTGACATGTCATCTATAGCTAACTTAGAGCCAACATATACAATAGTGAGCTATAAAAGTGTAGTACTTTTATAATACATGGCCCACCTTTCTCATAGTCAGAGACACGTCTAGAATGGCTATAAGGTAGAAGCACTCCTCTTCTCTCTCCTAATCTCTCTCCTCCAACTAAGCAAATTTATAATATTTTATCTCTTATAGCCAGCTGACTGTACGTTATTGTACTTGCTCTAAGAGTGATTCAAGCAAGCGCTTAATTCTAACACATTAATTGGCATGCAGTCTATCGACAGTTCTGCTGAGAGTGACATAACTATAGTCCGGAGGAATGACAGTGATCAAGAAACTATTCAGACTGAAAAGAACAAAGTGGCAGTTCTCATCCGATTACCACAACAATCATCTCAGCCTCCACCAAATCTGAGCACGAGATGAAGGGTGGAATACATCTTGACCTTGTAGTGATCCAAGGTACGGTTGACATCTAGCTGCTTGCCACCAAAGATGAGGCGCTGAACATGTGGGAAAACGGACATCTTACCTTGGAGCATCACCATGACATCATAGACGGTATCATTGTTCTCAACCTCAAGAATGTAGATTTTGTTCCACAACGTCTTGACATAGATGGTCATCTTACCTCTCTGAGATGGGTGGTTAACGACAAGGAGAAGAGTGGACTCGTTCTGGATGTTGTGATCCACCAAGGTGCCATCGTCTTCCAGTTGTTTATTGGCAAAGATGATCCACTGTTGGTTTTTGGGAAAATGTCTTTCGTCTTGAATCTTCTCCTTAACATCGCCAATGGTATCTATAGTTGCAACCTCAAGAGTGATGATGCTTCCCGTAAGCGTCTCGATAAGAAATATTTTCATCTTTTCTTTGGCACGGAGATCAAGTAGCAGAGCAGATCCTTCCTGGATGCCATAATCAGCCAATGAAATGCTGTTGTGAAGCTGCTTCCCGTTGAACATATAAACATTGAGCATCTCCTGCTGACCCAGAAACATATCTCTCTTGACACGCTCGATGGTATAGTGCGAATAGATCTTGAGAGGGGTAGTTTTACCAGGAAGGGTCTCCACAAAAATCTGCAATTCCAATATGAGAAGAATGGTAGAACCCTCTTGGATGTTGTATTCACCTAAGGTGTGTCCATCCTCCAGCACGCCGTGAGCGGCGAACCTGAGGCGCTGCAGGTTTATAGGGATGCCCTCCTTGTCATGAATCTTTGCTTTCACACTGTCAACTGTGTCTAAAATCCCAACCTCTAGAGTGATGGTCTTGCCTTTAAGAACCTCGACAAAGATCTTCATCTGCAAATGAACCATGTATGAAAAGATTTATCAGCAGAGCCACCGACCAATAACGTTATAACCAAGAACAGCAGTGCAACAAATCGACAGTTTCTGGAATCAGATACACACGAGTGCAATCGCCTCAACAAAGCTGGTTACTTTGTTGTTTTAGTAGGAGGAAAAGCAGAATCAACATAGCCTATCTCCGTGCTGACTTCTTGTGTATGTCAACATAAATTGGTCAACAAATCCAGCCACGGATCACTAGAGGCCGGATGTGGCATAACGGTTGGCTCTTGGCTGAATATATAGTTAATCTGTTGATGTTAGAGATGAAAAGAAACCAGACCTTCCGATGCCAGCAGTCGTCGCGAGGATATTCCGTCATGTAGAGGTCGATGACTTGCAGGCGGTCGAATTTGTCGGTGCACTGCGGGCACTGAGCAGCTCAAAGAATCAACACGCAATTAAGTAGATCGTTAGTGTCATCCAATCACCAGTTCATTCGATCTCGCGAGTTGCTATGAATTAGTGCCGAGTTAGAGTAGTAAACGAGAAACAAGTTCTCCGATCACACATGTACCTTGGCTCGTCTGTCTTCGCAGCGGCGTAGTATTGCCTCCAAGCACGATCTGCCGTACACATGCCCGCAATAAGCGATGCAGCTGCATAGACGGATCATCAAGATTCAAGAGCTAGCATGTCATGCATAAATCTAACTGTTGTTGTCTGTATGAGGATAGTAGGCACCTACCACATACGGTGTGCGCCTTCGGATGACCACGGCTCCATGCAGACGCAGCAAGCGGTCACCAGAGCGGGCGGCGCCTTCGGGTTTTCCATGTCGGCATCGCCGGCGTCAGCAACCTTCTTCTCGGCGCTGCCCTCAGCCCTGGCTCCGGCGAGTTCCTCCTCCTGGTCAGCACTACGCTCCATATGCGAGGGCGGCGGCGGCTAGGCACGGGATACACTGGATCGACAGTCTTAGGCGAGAGTCAATGGCGAACGTTCAAGACGTAGGCAACAAAGGCCCACCAAAATTACTTAGACTAAGAGCAACTCTAGCAATATATCGGCCCGCAAAGCAACAATTGGACCGATATGCGTAAATTTTTTAGAGGGCCTTGTTTACAACCCGCGTCGGTCGTTATATATCTCGATCGGAACGACCAATGCGGGTCGAAACTCTTGTTCTCTTTCGCCGCACTGCCTTCCCCCTTCGTCACACCGTCCACCACATTCTACCGCCGACAACCATATCAGCGTGTTCCCCCAACAAATCCGGCAACGCCGTATCACCATGGCATCAAGACAGCCGTCAATCAGACGCGGGGGTGGCCAGATTGGCTGTGGGGCGAGCTTGCGCGGCCGCGGAACCTCCGCCGCCCGTGATGGCAATGAGGCGTGGAAGATTCGCTCTAACAAGGCGCGCATCCGCGCCTCATACTGGTACACCAAGTACGGCCTGAGGGTGCCGCTCGAGTTCAGCCGCTAGGAGGCGAGTGTCGTGGATATGATCACGACAGATGCTACTGGGGGTAGCACTCGAGAGGTGCGGGTGAGTGAGAGGTAGCCATCTACATATCAAGATTGCAAGAAGACTAGGGTTTACCCAGGTTCATCGTCTTTGAAGAGTAAAATACATACTTCCTGCTTCTATGCATTGATTGGTGATTACAATGGGTGCCCGAAGTCGACGATGGCGACTCCGAGCTCGCTCGCGCAGGGGCGTTGAGCGTAGGCATGTATGTAAAAGTGTGTCTTCTAGGGTTTCACACTGAGGGTTTATATATAAGCACCCCCGCTAGGGTTTACAGGGATAAGGTGAGTCAGTTAGCAACTCGCGTGCCTACTGGGCCACATAGCTAATATTTCAGGCCTCCTCCAGGTCCAATAGCCATATCAACTTGGCCCAGGCGACTCCGTCTGGTGATAAACCATATGGGTAATATCCCCGTCAGCAAGAGCGCCTCGAGCTCAAGCCACTCCGCCTCCTGCTGCATCCGCATCCGCCTCGAGCTCACGCGTGTCGCCACCGCTGCAAATGGAGGTCAACGACTATGCCGAGGGCGCGGTGTTGGGGTTCGAGACTGCAATCGAGATTTGCGATGCACTTTAAGCATAATTCTGTAGTTTCGAATGTCTGCTAAAGATGCTCTAATAAACGACTCTTTTTTGGCCGTGCACACATACAGTTTCTACACAGAAAATAATTAACGCATTCTATTTGGCGCCGACAGGCATATGCAGTGGGGTTGTGCCATAGGGGAGAGGGCTCCTCCCCCTTCCTCGGCAGGCAGAGAGGGGAGTCCAAACCAGCGTGTACTAGGCATTTTTCTCCCTTTGAGGTTCTTTTTTTTATTTATGTGGAGGGATAGAGTATAAATTTGGAAGAAAATAAATACTTTGGGGATATTTGTATAATAAAAATGGGCTGGAGCCCTAGGAAATGGGTCGAACTAAGTGCCACATTAGCAAATACAAAGCTCGGGCTCTCCGGTGACCTCCGACGAAGAACACGAAGCGTATTTGATGACTGTTTTTAAGGGGATAAGAGGATAACCCTAACCTTTACACCAATTGATGCATACATCTTTTTATTAACTTTATTATAGTTCAAACGCATTTGATGACCGTAAATTGTGTATCGCTATGTGCAGTGACCTGAGACGAGTAATTACCTCAAGTTCTGTGACCTCAGATGGATTTTACTCGCTAACAAATGCACAACCAACTTCCTGAACAAGATCATTATTCGTTGGTTATCCTTGGTTGGTGTAAGTTGTACTGTTCAAACAAATTTGGCCACCGCTGTTTCATCGTAGGGTACCCACGACAACCTGGCAAGTGCATCCCACTTCTGAACCTTCAGGCTTCAACCATGACCATGCCCATGCCCATGCCCATGGTGACATAATCGAAATAAGAGGATAAGGCATGCGGCAAATAGGAGATCGCACATGCATGGAAAAGCACCTAACGCAACAGTAACAGTGGCTTCAGAGACGCATCTAAGTATAACTCCACTCCATGTTCTTAGGACAATAGACTTTGTGCATGTAAAGATCATCGATTCATCGAACATCATGCCAAGCTGAAGCCTCGCCATTTGACTGAGGTGGTCGCGGTATCTGGGGGAAAGCAGACGGGCGCCGGCGCGCGGCAACCTCGATCGGGGTACGTGCGTTTCCCTCGTTTCTCTTCTAGAGTACTCCTTTCCGCGCGTGCTCGGGACTCTTCGGAGTCTCGACTCTCGGGTCCAATTCCCGTGCTATCTGCATATACTGATATACAGAATCGGTGCGTTGTCGTCGCTCATAAATAGATTTACGAGTCCTGCTGTCGATCATATGAATCTGGGATCATCGACGATGGAGTACTGTGGGAAGAGTATGGGTCTGGAGAAGAAGGAGAAGAGAACCAAGAAGAAGACCTTCTTGGTGCCGGAAGACGAGCTGGACTACTACCTCACTTACCAGGTGAGGCCAATCGCGCGGACGCTGGTCGAGCGGGACCCCGCCGAAGGCGCCCGGATGGAGACGATCAGGGAACGGGTCATGGTGGAGCTGGACAGGATGAGGCGTGAGTACCAGGCCACAGGCCGCGTCACGCACGAGAAGGAAGTCACAGACGACGAGCAAGAGGAGGCGGAGAAGGTGGAGGTGGAGAAGGAGGTGCAGGTGGATGATGATGCAGGAGTACATGCCGCGGCAGCGCGCCCTCCGATTATTGCAGTAGGAAGATCAGGCCGTCGAAGGTTTCGCCAGGGCATTGTCAGGCGAGCAGGAGGTGCCTATGAGAAAATCGTCTAGAGAACAATTAAGCTACTCTATGCTCCTCCTCGACTATATTGTTGCTATGATGTGCTTCTCTCATTATTATTTTTATATAATTCGTTGTGTAAGAACTCTTAAGACTGAATTTCAATCTAGTATTTGTTTCTCTTATGGAAAGTAATAATGTTTAGATTTTGTGAAAGATGTTGCCTGGTTAGGTAGTTGCTATGTGAGTTGGATACTCGATCTAGAAGATTTTGGTTCAATGTGCTTGCTCCCCCTGCCATTCCCCTCCTCCCATATTGTTGGAGCCTGGAGGCCATGGCCCTCCTGGCCGACTCCTCCAAGTCTCCCGCGTGCTCGCCGCTCGTCAGGCTGGGTTGGAGCCGAGGGCCGCTCGTCGTTCAACCCCAGCATTCCTAGGAGTCCTCTGTGGTTTTGGTTGGAGTTACATACCCGGAGACCCTTGAAGCTATGGCCTGCAGGAAAGGGGCCTGCAGTGGCAGCTGACCTGCTTGTTCAGCGTTTCTGTTAGATTGCACATTGCACATATTGTATTTATAGTAGGACTGTATTGTAATCTATACCTACTAATAAAGGAAGGAAAGTTTCTCCCCATAATTTTCGTCCGTTTTTGAATTACCCTCGGAGTTTGCTAAAATTACACCTCACTGCCACCGCTAAGTTAGATACGGCTTCGTTTCTTGTCTTCTCCGTACGATGGCTCTAGGGGAATGGGATGCCTGGCCCAAGTCACGGCGGCCCGGTGGCCGATGAGGCATCAGCCTCACAGAGGAGGAGGAGGGCTACGAGCGGGAGGAGCTTCCCGGCCCCGGCGACGAAGAACTCGCGACTTTCCTGCGCCTTCCTCCACCTCCTCGCCGCCTCCGCCTCCCGCCCCTAATCCTCCGATGCAGCCGTCCCCAACGATCCAATCGGAAAATCGGCGCTGCCGTCTTCCCCGTTCCCGTCCCCGTCTTCTCCGTCCGCCTCCTCTCTCTACCTCTTCGGTCGCTACCTTCCTCGCAGTGCCCGGCTACTGCTGAGGCCCCAGGAGATCGTGCTGCGGCTGGCGACAGAAGCAAGCAAGTAGAGAACGGAGACGATGAGCCAATGGCCCAGCCGGTGCTTCCCACCCGCTGGCGTGCTGCTTTCTTTCAATGAAGATCGGAATCCATTGAAAATGGACAAAAGGTTCGATCCTCTATTTTTTATCGGTGGATTCTCTATTTTTCTGCTGATGCGATTTTGTTCCATGAATTCTCGACGTCATTTGGTTCAGATCTAATTTACTTCCATTTTATTTTGCTAGATCCAGATCGGTTCATAAAACTGAAAAAGTGAGCGGATTCTTTTAGGCGTTGTTTGATTAGAGGATCTTCGGAGTATTCAAGGGATTGGCCGCACAGATTCGTTGCGTTATTTCCTTAGGAAGCATAGTTCATGTTCTTGGCTTCATGCACCTGAATTCTTTAAGATACGGGGCCATGGCGCCCATGACTAGCACGATATGTCCACCACTTCGTTGAGAGCCCAATCAGTCAATTCACTGTTTCTAGATTCAAGCAGTCTTCACCTGCAGATGCTGGAGAAGGCTCTGTATTCTCGGTACTTTCCCTGCTCCACACTTTTCTGCTCAACTCCAGGAACTTGCGATTCCAACTGCAGTGAGGTCCCAGCTAATTCCAACAGCGTGAAACTGACGTTGGATGCCATGATCTCCAACAGTGGTTCTAATCATATCTTCTCTGAGATCGTTGGAACAAGTTGATCAAATTATCTTTCTGCTTACATACACCTGCTTTGGAATAATTTGAAATATGTGAACGGTTGGAACAAGTTGATCAAATTATCTTATCTTTGATGGATAATTTTGTTGCATGCAACAAAGAAGAATCTGGGACAACACTATCAATGGCAGCACATCTTGATCTCATGATTATCAAAAAGGATATGTCAAAATTAAAAAGGATATATCAATAGCACAACACTTCAGTCCGTAAAAGAAAAACTGATTTGTGGTATTGAAATTTAAAAAGACTAAAATTTAGTATTGGGTGTGCTTTGACAAAATAAACTCATCGTTGTGTCGTGTTGGACAAAATAAATACAAATTGATGGAACTTATTAAGTGCAAATTAGTGGAAAATAAAGAGGTAAACTTTTTAGAGAGCTATCCAAGTTCATATAGAGATAGTTAAATTTGATGCCCTCATTGGACTTCCGGTGGATGGTCGCTTTTTGCGCAAAACATGGGTCACGCTAATTTTTCATCCAAAGTTTTTTCTTCCATTTAAATGCGTCAGTTAATTTGATCGACATATGGGAATGCGTCGGCTACGTTCTTCGCGTTGCACAGGGAAGAGCACGCTAGCCATGAGACGACAGCGTTGCCGAAGCAGGTGGCGGCTACGAGGGAGAAGAGGAAGAAGTGGTGACGGCATGTGTCTTGCATATGTGCGCATGGGAGGTCGTGCGAGGAAAGGAGGAGATGCGCTACGTGAGGTTGGGCCTCTGCTAGGGCAGGTGGGCTGCAAGGAAAAAAGGGAAAGGAAGAGGATAACGATGGTACACTGCTCCATTGATGCATAGGAGTAGTGGGACATGAAAACTATATTTTGCGAGAATAGACAAGAAGTCTACCGAGCGGGAAATGTCATCCCATACGCATGGCCTGCTATAGAGAGGGAAAAAAGATGGTGAAAACTTGCTCGAGAGCAACGATGCGGGCGGAAATGGTAGACAACGGCTAGGTGTTCACCGGTGTCACACACGATGACAAAATGTTTATTCAATAATAACCCGGTGCAACGCACGAGCACTTTTACTAGTTGTAACCAAACCTAGTCCTCTAGCCTATTATATAAACACCGGAACTCCACGTCATTATACGTGTGATTATACGTGTGAGGCTTCCCCAAAACCCTTCTACATGGTATCAGACTAATCTCGGTCCTACCCTAGCCGCCGCCCGCCTCCCAACCCTAGCCGCCGCCGCCTCTTCGGCCGCCGCCGCCCTAGGTCGGGCCGCCGCCACCCCTAGCCCCACCCCACCTTCTGCTGCCATGGAGCTCCCTGCCCTCCCCGACGGGACCTCCGCCGCCCCTGCGGCCGCTTCGGCCGCCGCCCTCGTACTCGCCGGCGCCCCGCGTCACGCCGGCCCCATCCTCCTCTCCTTCGCCGCCGGGAACTACTCCAAGTGGTGCATCTACATGCGAGCTTCCCTCGGCCGCTCCGGCTACCTTGGCCAAGTCGACGGCACCGTCGTTGCCGCCCCCACCAACGCCGAGTGGGCCACCGCCGACTACACCGTCCTCAACCACCTCCACGCCGCCATCGACGAAGACGCCGCGGACATGATCCTTGCGGGGAATCAGACCGCGCGTCAGCTGTGGCTCGCGGCACGCGACCTCTTCATCGCGAACAACGCGAACAAAGCCCTCTACCTTGACAATGACTTTCGCCAGCTTGTGTAGGTATCCCTCTCCATCCACAAGTATTGTCGCCGCCAGAAGCACCTCGCCGATGCGCTCTCCGACAACGACTCTCCCGTGAGCGACCGCGCCCTCGTCCTCAACACCCTGCGCGGCCTCGGCCCTCGCTTCGCCTCCGCCGCCACGGTCATCTCCATGACCGACCCCATGCCCACCTTCCTCCGCACTAGGGCGTTGCTCCTGATGGAGGAGATGCAGCAGGCCAACGCAGCGGCCACCTTCGCCACCACCGCCCTCGTCGCGCAGGCCCGCGGCCCCGCCTCTCCATGCCCTGGCCCCGGCTGCCGCGGCGACGGTCCCGCCCCTGGCGCGGGCACCGGGAAGGGCAAGCATCCGGCAAAGCAGAAGGGCCGCACCGGCGGACGCTAGGGTGGAGCCGCCACCCAGGCCACCCAGACCGCCCGCACGCCTGCCCCGACCGGCCCGTGGGTCTGCTTCTCCCCGGGAGCTGGCCAGTGGTGCGCCCCCTCCTCTGGACAGGACATCCTGGGCCCTCGCCCCCATGCCTACACCGCCACCGCGCCGTCGACCTCGACGCCCACGTGGGACAGCTCGGCTCTCATCGCGGCCCTCAACAACCTCGCGCTTCAGCTAGGTGGTTGGGTCATGGACTCAGGCGCGTCCTCGCACATGAACAACGACGATGGTAACCTCACTCGTTCATCCCCCCTTCGCACTCCTCACTTCGTCACCGTCGGGGACAGCACCACTATCCCTATTGCCTCTTCTGGTTTCACCTCCTTTCGCACACCTTCTGGCCACGTCTTTCGACTCAACCATGTACTCCTAGTACCGCACATTATTCGCAATTTGCTTTCGGTTCGCAAGTTTACCCGTGATAATATGTGTTCCATTGAGTTTGACGCCTTTGGTTTCTCTGTGAAGGACCTGAAGACCCGTCGCGTGATTCTTCATTGCAATAGTGACGGAGAACTCTACACTTTTCCCGGGAGGAGCAGCTTTCGCCATTCTTCCTCCACCGCTTTGGTCATCACCGCCGAGCTATGGCACCAGCGTCTTGGCCATCCCGGGCATGATGCCATGTCGGCTCTTCAGGGTCTAGATTTTATCAAGTGTAATAAATTTAGTCGTACTCGGGTGTGTCATGCATGTCAGCTTGGCAAGCACATCCGTTTACCGTTTAGTCAGTCTACTACAGCGTCTAGTGCCATCTTCGATTTGATACATTGTGATTTGTGGACATCTCCAATTATAAGCACATGTGGTTTTCGATATTATCTTGTCATTGTCGACGACTATTCTCACTTTTATTGGTCTTCTCCACTTCGCAACAAGTCTTGTGCTGACCGCACTCTCGAAACTTTTTTCGCATATGCGCGCACGCAGTTTGGTGTCATTATTCGCTCCCTCCAGACAGATAACGGTGCCAAGTTCCTCAACAAGACTGTTGATACTCTCCTCACCACCCACGGGACCGCTGACACAGGCAGCCCTAATGGGCCTGCCGAAGAAGGTACCCAGGGTTTACTGAAGGCCCACGACCCGAAGTTTTACAAAGCCCGGAAGCCCAATCGAGAGATAGTTTGGAAAGGTAGAATTGTATTAGGAATATCGACTTGTAATTATTACGGACGGCTCAGAAACCCTCCCGTACTCTGTAACTTGTACATCACGTAACCCTCGGCTCCACCTCCTATATAAGGGGGAGTCGAGGGACAAAGAAAAGATCGACTCATTGTTTCACGTAACCCTAGTTTTTGTAGCAGTCGAGTACTTTTCCGGCTGAAACCTTCGAGATCTACTTGCCCTCTACTTCCAACTAAACCCTAGTCTACAATCTGTAGGCATTGATAAGTTAATCCCTTATCAATTGGCGCCGTCTGTGGGAACTAGAGGCGACAAGGATCTGATCTCGATGGCACGTTCGACATCATCAACATCTTCGGTAGCAAGCAACGCGATGGATCGAGGTAAACAGATCGAAACCGCTCTAGTCGATTTTGTTCCTCACCTACCCTCCCGTATGGATGCATATGTGTATCTGGAGGAGCCCATGGACATGGCGTTCGGAAGGTTCCACTTCCGCGTCGGGAAGGAGGGATCTCATCGACTCGCGATATCGGATTCGGCGAGATCGGTCGCGGCTGGTTCTGATTCCTCGGGATCGATGTCATCATTCGAGCCTGGCGATGAAGCGATTTCGTCGACAATCTCCACCAAGCTTCCTTCAAGTGGAGAACTCGTCAAGATCTTCAGCAACATATCCGTCGGGTCGTCTGCGGACTCAAATATAAGCAGCGACTCGGATAGTGTCGATACTTTCGACTTCATCGACCAATCTGCTTCTATTCGTGAGGTTTTCGCCAATCTATATGACGGTGTCACCAATATCGACGATAATCTATATGTACGTCATTGGGGAAGCAAGCCGAGCAGAACCGGAAACATTAGAGGCTTTCGATGATTTGGAAAATCCATACGTCGATCCCGCTGATCTTATGAGAGGTTTAGGCACCAAATACCTCGGTCCCGAACCAAGAGACAAAGTGCAACTCCCGCAAGAAGCCTGGGATAGAGCGACAAGAGCCATGAACGGCACAGAGCCGATGAATACCACCGCAACAGTCGCAGAGCTACAGGCGTATCAATATAGGCTAGCCCGTAAAGGGAGGGAACTCGAAAAAGAAAGAGTTGAACTCGAAAGAGAAGAGCGCGGTCAAGCGGGCGAAGGGCAGCTGAGCCGACATTCGAAACGTCGGAGACAACCACGAGAGATGGTTGTAACAGGGGAAGATCTCGACTACAGAACATACCGGAGGCAGAGAGGGAGCATCTGATCCAGAACCTCGACATGTCCTTCATGTCGATTGACACAAGAGGGAATATCCCTAAAACCCCGGAAGCAGGATATATGGCGACTGACATAGGCATCCCCAATGGGCCTGCTAAAGATGGTACCTGGGGTTTACTAAAAGCCCAGGACTCGAAGAATAAGAAGACTTGGAAGCCCATTTAGTGTTAAGGAAATATAGTTTGTATTAGGAAAGATAGAGATTTGTAATCTTACGGGTTGGGTACGGAACCCTCCCGAACTCTGTAACTTGTGTACTACGAAACCCTGCTCCGCCTCCTATATAAGGGGAGTCGAGGGACAAAAAAGGATCGAATCTGTCAACATAACCCTAGTTTTCATAATCGTGTACTTTTTTGAACCTTCGAGATCTACTTGCCCTCTACTTCTAGCAAAACCCTAGTCTACAATCTGTAGGCATTGACAAATTAATCCTTTGTCAATTGGCGCCGTGTGGGAATTAGAGGTTGCAAGGAGCTGATCTCGATGGCACGTTCAAGATCGTCGACTTCGTCGGTGGCAAGCAATGCGATGGATCGAGGTAACCAGGAAAAAACTGATCTAGTCGATTTTATTCCTCACCCGCCCTCCCGTATGGATGCATGTGCCTATCTGGAGGAGCCTATCGTCATGACGTTCGGGAATTCCGATTTGGCGTCAACAAAGAAGGATCCTACCGTCTCGAAGTTCCGATCTCGTCGGAATTTTCAGCGGTCGATTCTAACTTTTCATCGAGTGATGAGGAGTTTTCGTCGCCACGCTTCATCGACAGCAAGGCAAGCGGAAAGCTCGCCAAGATCTTCAGCAACACATCCTTCGAGTCGTCTGCGGACTCCTTTATAAGCAGCGACTCCGACAGCGTCGACAGCCTCAACTTCATCGACAAATCTGCTGCCATCGGAAAGGTCTTCACCACTCTATATGATGGTGTCACCAATCCGACAAAAATCAATACGCAAAATATCATCAGATCTATGCGATAGAAGAGGCAGGCCGATCAGAACCAGAAACGTCGAGGCTTTCGATGATTTGGGAAATCCTTACATCGATCCCGCTGGTCTCAGAAAAGGCCTAGGCACTAAATACGTCGGGTCCTCACCCCGAGAAAGAGTACAACTCCCGCAAGCAGCGTGGGATAGGGCTGCAAGAGCCATGGATGGTTCAGAACCAATGACCACCACTGCTACTGTACAAGAACTACAAGCATATCAATATAGACTTGCTCGGGTAAGCAGAGAGTTGGAAAAACAGACAGCATCCCTGAATAGGAGAAAAGAGGCAGCTTCCGTGTCAAGCAGACGCCGAGCAGAATTAAGTCGACAATCAAGAACTTCGGGAGACAGTCACAGAGAAGCTCGGAGGAGAGCAATATCTCAGCTGCAAAACATACCCGAAGCAGAGAGAGGAAACATAATTCAAAACCTCGACATGTCCTTTATGTCGATTGATACAAGGGGAAATATCATCTCGAAAATGCCAGAAGCAGGATACATGGCAACGCAAGCTTACATCCTCGCGTCCACCACCTGGGGACCCGAGAGAAGCATTGTTTAATATGGCAATGGCGGGAGTTGGAGTTATGGGAACAGCGTTCGCAGCAACGCCTCCCGAAGAAAATCCTAGGCAAAATAGTCCACGACCCACCGCAGCAGTTCAAGACCCACCAAGAACAAGTGGAGCAAGAGACACAGCAGTCCAAGTAAGGGTGGACAGAGCGCGACAAGAAAGAAGAGAGCGTCGCACTCACCGAAGTTGCCGACGAAGATATGTGTGGGCTCCCGTGCTTTACGAGAAGGGTTCGAAAAACTCGAGTCCCAAAAGGATTCAAGTTACCCGAAAATTTCAAGAAATTCGACGGTTTGCAGGATCCCGAGGATTGGCTCGTTGATTATCTAGAGATGGTAAAGCTGGTAGGAGGAACCAGAGCAACAGCCATGCAAAGTATCCAAGTTCACTTGAGCGGTGCCGCGAGATCTTGGATAAAGAAACTCCCCCAAGTTCCATCGACAGCTGGGATAACTTTGAGGATATCTTCGTGAAAAATTTCTGATCCACCTGCAAGAAACCTGCGTCATTGGAAGAATTGAGGGCGTGTCGACAGAAACACGACGAGTTGATGAGGAAATATATACAGCGGTGGAACATTATAAAAAACTCGGCAGAGGATATATCTGATGAGAGAGCAATAGATGCGTTCGTAGCAGGAATTCGGCGGGAGATTTCGTCGAGGACTTAGGGAGAACTAACCCTAAGACAATATCAGCACTAATGGAGATAGCTAACAAGTGGGCAGATGGAGAAGATGCAATATACAAAAAGCGACACAGATCGCCAGAAGAGGATCGTGGTCGAAATTATCAAATAGAAGGCGATTTTCTCGCCAGTTTTACAACAACGACGCTCCTGGCCATATATCGGCTGGATTTCGAGGAAATCTGGAGGGAATAGTCGAGATGACTATCAAAGGACTAATGAGCAACAAGGCGACAATAGAGGAGATTCTCGCGGCAACAGGCAAAATAGTGGACCAAGGTTTCAAAGACCTTACGTGTCACCCGAAGAGATGATGAACGGTCCGTGTCAAATGCATTTTTATCTCGACAACAATGGAAAAAGGCAGTCAGGACATCTCCGGAAAGACCCGAAAGGGCAATGTTGCGAGTCGCAGGTGCAAATGCCCAAGCCATGAACAGAAACCCCGGGGGCCAAGGAGCGAGATCCACCTTCCACCTCCTCCCGCAATTACGGACGAAAATCGGCACCAGCTCAGAATAGCGGCAGCACCACCCCCACCTCCATATGTTGATCCTAACTCCAACGGTGCGGTCTCGATGATTCAGAAAGCTAGGCCATCTAACAGGGCGCAGAAGGTAATCTCACGACAAGTGTTCATGGCAGAAAAGATGCCTCCACCAACGGTTGAATACTTAAATTGGTCAGGGCAAGACATCGGCTTCACAATCGCGGATCATCCGCAGCAAGTTCCTCGACCAGGACAATCGGCACTCATCTTACCCGCAGTAATTGCTGGTTTCGACGTGTCAAGAGTTTTCATAGACGGCGGCAGCAAACCTTATGTATGCAGATACATTGAGGAAGATGAACATATCCCTGGCAAACTTGAAACCAACTGATACACGTTTTCACGGGATCACACCAGAGAAGCCAAGTTATCCATTGGGCAAGATCAATCTCGACGTTCATTGGAACCCGAGAAAATTACAGGATAGAGAATTTGGAGTTTGAAGTTGTGGATTTCCGTCGCAATATCACGCTCTGTTGGGACGACCAGCGTATGCCGTTCATGGCAGTGCCGCATTATACATATCTGTTGAGGTTGCCTGGGCCCAAGGGACCTATCACAATCAAAGGAAGTTTCGCGTTATCGATAAATGCGACAAGGATTTTCATCGACTGTCAGAAACTTTCGGGATGCAAGCAGAATATGCGGCGCCAAGGTTCACTGATTATGATGTGCTGAGGTAGGGAGATCTTCTAAGGAGCCAACTTTCAACACAACCAAGGATTCAAAAGAGGTACAGATCCACCCGACAGACCCAAAGAAAACGACATCCATTGCCGCAAACATGGATGTCGCATAGGAAAGCGCTCGTCGAGTTCCTCCGTGAGCACTGGAAAATCTTCGCATGGTGTCCAGCTGACATGCCAGGAGTACCAGGGAACTTGCCGAGCACCACCTCAACTTGGATCCTCTCGCAAGACCAATCAATCAACCTTTGCGGCGTTTTTCGGAACCTAGCCGCAAAGTTATCGGAAATAGATCGACTCAAAGATGTTGGTTTCATCAAAGAAATATCTACAGAAGCCACATGGGTAGCTAACCCAGTGATGGTGCCGAAAAAACACACAATAGTCCTTCGCATGTGCGTCGACTTCACGTGTCTCAATAAACATTGTCCTAAGGATCACTTTCCCCTCCCAAGGATCGATCAAATCATCGATTCCACGGCAGGATGCGAACGTCTTTCCTTTTTGGACGCGTACTCTGGTTATAACCAGATCAGATTAAAAGAAGAAGATGAAGCCAAGACAGCGTTCATAACACCTTACGGCGTGTTTTGCTACAAAACAATGCCCTTCGGATTGAAAAACGCGGGAGCAACATATCAGCGGATGATGCAGAAGTGCCTAGCAACACAGATTGGAAAAAATGTGCAAGTCTACATTGACGATGTCGTAATAACATCAAAGAAGGGGACGACTCTGATCGAAGATTTGAAGGAAACCTTCGACAACCTCGACAAGTTCTGCCTCAAGCTGAACCCGACAAAGTGCTCTTTTGGAGTTCCTGCAGGAGAACTTCTAGGGTTCTTAGTATCAGCAAGGGGATTGAAGCTAATCCCGAAAAAATCCAGGCCATCGTTACTATGAGAAAGCCAACAAAGTTGAAAGAAATACAACAGTTAAGGGCGAGTCGCAGCTTTAAGCAGATTCGTCGCCAGGCTAGGAGAAAAGGCATTGCCGTTCTACGCATTGATCAAACAGGGGAAAAATTTCAATGGAACGAGGAAGCAGATAGGGCTTTCGAGAACCTCAAGCGGACAATTTCGACACCACCAATCTTGGTGGCGCCTAAAGAGAAAGAACCTCTACTGTTATACATTGCAGCCACACCTCAGGTGGTCAGCACAGCCCTAGTAGTCGAAAGAGAAGAAGAAGGCAAGCTCCATGGACTTCAGAGGCCAGTATATTTCATCAGCGAAGTATTGTCGCCTTCAAAACAGCGGTACCCGCAATATCAGAAACTGGTGTACGGAGTATTCACGACAGCAAGAAAATTGCGACACTATTTTTCGGCGCACCCGATAATAGTGGTCAATGAAGCTCCCTTGTCAAACATATTGAACAACCCAGAAGCTACGGGTCGTGTCTCCCTTTGGGGAATAGAACTTTCCCCTCGGGACATTGATGTCTACGTTCCCCCTCCTTTCCTGTAGACAGTGTTGGGCCTCCAAGTGCAGAGGTTTGTAGAACAGCAGCAAGTTTTCCCTTAAGTGGATCACCCAAGGTTTATCGAACTCAGGGAGGAAGAGGTCAAAGATATCCCTCTCATGCAACCCTGCAACCACAAAGCAAGAAGTCTCTTGTGTCCCCAACACACCAAATAGGTGCACTAGTTCGGCGAAGAGATAGTGAAATACAGTGGTATGAATATATATAAGCAATAGCAACGGTGCCGAAAATAGCTTGTTGGCGTGTAGTTGATGGTGGTAGTATTGCAGCAAGTAGTACAGTAAAACAGTAAACAAGCAGTAGTAACTCAGCAGTATTTAGGAACAAGGCCTAGGGATTACACTTTCACTAGTGGACACTCTCAACATTGATCACATAACAGAATAGATAAATGCATACTCTACACTTTTGTTGGATGATGAACACATTGCGTAGGATTACACGAACCCTCAATGCCGGAGTTAACAAGCTCCACAATAATGCTCATATTTTAGTAACCTTTAGTGTAAGATAGATCAAAAGACTAAACCAAGTACTAGCATAGCATGCACACTGTCACCTTCATGCATATGTAGGAGGAATAGATCACATCAATATTATCATAGCAATAGTTAACTTCGCAATCTACAAGAGATCATGATCATAGCATAAACCAAGTACTAACACGGTGCACACACTGTCACCTTTGCACACATGCAGGAGGAATAAAACTACTTTAATAACTTTGCTAGAGTAGCACATAGATAAATTGTGATACGATGCACATTGCAATCATAAAGAGATATAAATAAGCACTTCACTACGCTCTTCAACAGTGAATAAGTACTTCGTGAAATATAGCCTAAGAGACCCACACGGTGCACACACTGTCACCTTTACACACGTGGGACAAGGAGTCTCCGGAGATCACATAAGTAAAACCCACTTGACTAGCATAATGACATCTAGATTACAAGCATCATCATATGAATCTCAATCATGTAAGGCAGCTCATGAGATTATTGTATTGAACTACATAGGAGAGATGAACCACATAGCTACCGGTACAGCCCCGAGCCTCAATGGAGAACTACTCCCTCCTCATGGGCAGCAGCGGTGATGAAGATGGCGGTGGAGATGGCAGCGGTGTCGATGGAGAAGCCTTCCGGGGCACTTCCCCGCTCCGGCGGGTGCCGGACAGACTCCTGTCCCCAGATCTTGGCTTCGCGATGACGGCGGCTCTGGAACTTTTCTCGTATCGTGGCTTTCTCCGTAAGGTTTTCGATGCGGGGGCTTTATATAGGCGAAGGGCGGCGCGGGGAGGGTCAAAGGGCGACCACACCATAGGGTGGCGCGGGCCCAGCCTGGCCGCGCCACCATGTCATCTGGGGCCCACAGGGCCCCCTCGGCGGCTCGGGTGTTCTGGATGCTTCCGGGCAAAATAGGAACTTGGGCGTTGATTTCGTCCAATTCCGAGAATATTTCGTTACTAGGATTTCTGAAACCAAAAACAGCAGAAAACAGGAACTGGCACTTCGGCATCTTGTTAATAGGTTAGTTCCAAAAAATGCACGAATATGACATAAAGTGTGCATAAAACATGTAGGTATCATCAATAAAGTAGCATGGAACATAAGAAATTATCGATACGTTGGAGACGTATCAGCATCCCCAAGCTTAGTTCTGCTCGTCCCGAGCAGGTAAAACGATAACAAAGATAATTTCTGAAGTGACATGCCATCATAATCTTGATCATACTATTTGTAAACATATGTAATGAATGCAGCGATCAAAACAATGGTAATGACATGAGTAAACAACTGAATCATAAAGCAAAGACTTTTCATGAATAGTACTTCAAGACAAGCATCAATAAGTCTTGCATAAGAGTTAACTCATAAAGCAATAAATCAAAGTAAAGGTGTTGAAGCAACACATAGGAAGATTAAGTTTCAGCGGTTGCTTTCAACTTATAACATGTACATCTCATGGATATTGTCAACATAAAGTAATATAACAAGTGCAATATGCAAATATGTAGGAATCAATGCACAGTTCACACAAGTGTTTGCTTCTTAAGGTGGAGAGAGATAGGTGAACTGACTCAACAATAAAATAAAAGAATGGTCCTTCAAAGAGGAAAGCATTGATTGCTATATTTGTGCTAGAGCTTTTATTTTGAAAACATGAAACAATTTTGTCAACGGTAGTAATAAAGCATATGAGTTATGTAAATTATATCTTACAAGTTGCAAGCCTCATGCATAGTATACTAATAGTGTCCGCACCTCGTCCTACTTAGCTTGGACTACCGGATCTTTGCATGCCATGTTTCAACCAAGTGTCACAAAGGGGTACCTCCATGCCGCCTGTACAAAGGTCTAAGGAGAAAGCTCGCATTTTGGATTTCTCGCTTTTGATTATTCTCAACTTAGACATCCATACCGGGACAACATGGACAACAGATAATGGACTCCTCTTAAATGCATAAGCATGTAGCAACAATTCTAATTCTCATATGAGATTGAGGATATATGTCCAAAACTTAAACTTCAACCATGATTCATGGCTTTAGTTAGCGGCCCAATGTTCTTCTCTAACAATTTTGCATGCTCCAACCACTAAAATGATAGATCCTTCAGACAAGACGGACATGCATAGCAACTCACATGATATTCAACATAGTTGATGGCGTTCCCCAGAAGCATGGTTATCGCGCAACAAGCAACTTAATAAAATATAAAGTGCATAAGTACATATTCAATACTACGATAGTTTTAAGGCTATTTTGTCCCATGAGCTATATATTGCAAAGGTGAATGATGGAATTTTAAAGGTAGCACTCAAGCAATTTACTTTGGAATGGCGGAGAAATACCATGTAGTAGGTAGGTATGGTGGACACAAATGGCATAGTAGTTGGCTCAAGGATTTTGGATGCATGAGAAGTATTCCCTCTCGATACAAGGTTTAGGCTAGCAAGGTTATTTGAAGCAAACTCAAGGATGAACAAGTGCAGAAAAACTCACATAAAAGACATATTGTAAACATTATAAGACTCTACTGTCTTCCTTGTTGTTCAAAACTCAATACTAGATATTATCTAGACCTTAGAGAAACCAAATATGCAAATCAAATTTAGCAAGCTCTATGTATTTCTTCATTAATGGGTGCAAAGCATATGATGCAAGAGCTTAAACATGAGCACAACAATTGCCAAGTATCACATTATCCAAGACATTTTAGAATTACTACATGTAGCATTTTCCAATTCCAACCATATAACAATTTAACGAAGAAGAAACTTCGCCTTGAACATTATGAGTAAAGCCTAAGGACACATGTGTCCATATGCAACAGCGGAGCGTGTCTCTCTCCCACAAAGTGAATGCTAGGATCCATTTTATTCAAACAAAAACAAAAACGAAAACAAACCGACGCTCCAAGTAAAGAACACAAGATGTGATTGAATAAAAATATAGTTTCAGGGGAGGAACCTGATGATGTTGTCGATGAAGAAGGGGATGCCTTGGGCATCCCCAAGCTTAGACGCTTGAGTCTTCTTAAAATATGCAGGGGTGAACCACGGGGGCATCCCCAAGCTTAGAGCTTTCACTCCTCTTGATCATAGTATATCATACTCCTCTCTTGACCCTTGAAAACTTTCTTCACACCAAACTTCAAACAAACTCATTAGAGGGTTAGTGCACAATTAATAATTCACTCATTCAGAGGTGACACAATCATTATTTTCACTTCTGGACATTGCATAATGCTACTGGACATTAGTGGATCAAAGAAATAAATCCAACATAGCAAAAGAGGCAATGCGAAATAAAAGGCAGAATCTGTCAAAAACAGAACAGTCCGTAAAGACGAATTTAGAAATGGCACCAGACTTGCTCAAATGGAAAAACTCAAAACTAATGAAAGTTGCGTACATATCTGAGGATCACGCTCGTAAATTGGCAGATTTTTTCGAATTTTGTACAGAGAATTGTGCCCAGATTCGTGACAGACAGCAATGCTGTTTCTGCGCAGCAATCCCAAATATAACATCAACTTTGACATAGAAACTTTACTTGGCACAAAAGCATGATAAGGAGAGGTTGCTACAGTAGTAAACAACTTCCAAGACACAAATATAAAACAAAGTACTGTAGCAAAATAACACATGGGTTATCTCCCAAGAAGTTCTTTCTTTATAGCCATTAAGATGGGCTCAGCAATTTTAATGATGCACTCGCAAGAAATAGTATTTGAAGCAAAAGAGAGCATCAAGAGGCAAATTCAAAACAAATTTAAGTCTAACATGCTTCCTATGCATAGGAATCTTGTAAATAAACAAGTTCATGAAGAGCAAAGTAACAAGCATAGGAAGATAAAACAAGTGCAGCTTCAAAAATTTCAGCACATAGAGAGGTGTTTTAGTAACATGAAAATTTTTACAACCATATTTTCCTCTCTCATAATAACTTTCAGTAGCAACATGAGCAAACTCAACAATATAACTATCACATAAAGCATTCTTATCATGAGTCTCATGCATAAAATAATTACTACTCCCAACATAAGCATAGTCATTCTTATTAATTGTAGTGGGAGCAAATTCAACAAAGTAGCTATCAAATATAGGAGGTATATTGTAATCATAATCAAATTTATCCTCCATAACAGGTGGTAACAAAAGACTACTATCATTATAATCATCATAAATGGGAGGCAAAGTATCATCAAAGTAAATTTTCTCCTCAATGCTTGGGGGACTAAAAATATCATGCTCATCAAAACCAGCTTCCCCAAGCTTAGAATTTTCCATAGCATTAGCAACAATGGTGTTCAAAGCATTCATACTAATAACATTCCCATTATCATGCATATAAAGTTCCATGGGTTTTTTAATTCTTTCTTCAAACACATCATGTCCTAATTCAAGATAAAGTTCATAAAGATCTCTCATTTTATTGTTGTCTTCCATTAAGCCTAACTAGTGTAAACAAGAAACCAAATGTCGCAATTGCAGAGTCTAAAGGAAATAGCTTCGAGTACTTACAATGGCGCCGGAAAATAGCTTGGTAGCCGAGTTCCGGAGTGTGAGTACCTTTACCTTTCCTCCCCGGCAACGAGAAAATAGCTTGATGTCTACGTTCCCCCTCCTTTCCTGTAGACAGTGTTGGGCCTCCAAGTGCAGAGGTTTGTAGAACAGCAAAGTTTTCCCTTAAGTGGATCACCCAAGGTTTATCGAACTCAGGGAGGAAGAGGTCAAAGATATCCCTCTCATGCAACCCTGCAACCACAAAGCAAGAAGTCTCTTGTGTCCCCAACACACCAAATAGGTGCACTAGTTCGGCGAAGAGATAGTGAAATACAGGTGGTATGAATATATATAAGCAGTAGCAGCTGCCAGAAAATAGCTTGCTGGCGTGTAGTTGATGGTGGTAGTATTGCAGTAGTAACACAGTAAACATTAAACAAGCAGTAGTAACTCAGCAGTATTTAGGAACAAGGCCTAGGGATTACACTTTCACTAGTGGACACTCTCAACATTGATCACATAACAGAATAGATAAATGCATACTCTACACTTTTGTTGGATGATGAACACATTGCGTAGGATTACACGAACCCTCAATGCCGGAGTTAACAAGCTCCACAATAATGCTCATATTTTAGTAACCTTTAGTGTAAGATAGATCAAAAGACTAAACCAAGTACTAGCATAGCATGCACACTGTCACCTTCATGCATATGTAGGAGGAATAGATCACATCAATATTATCATAGCAATAGTTAACTTCGCAATCTACAAGAGATCATGATCATAGCATAAACCAAGTACTAACACGGTGCACACACTGTCACCTTTGCACACATGCAGGAGGAATAAAACTACTTTAATAACTTTGCTAGAGTAGCACATAGATAAATTGTGATACGATGCACATTGCAATCATAAAGAGATATAAATAAGCACTTCACTACGCTCTTCAACAGTGAATAAGTATTTCGTGAAATATAGCCTAAGAGACCCACACGGTGCACACACTGTCACCTTTACACACGTGGGACAAGGAGTCTCCGGAGATCACATAAGTAAAACCCACTTGACTAGCATAATGACATCTAGATTACAAGCATCATCATATGAATCTCAATCATGTAAGGCAGCTCATGAGATTATTGTATTGAACTACATAGGAGAGAGATGAACCACATAGCTACCGGTACCCCGAGCCTCAATGGAGAACTACTCCCTCCTCATGGGAGCAGGCGGTGATGAAGATGGCGGTGGAGATGGCAGCGGTGTCGATGGAGAAGCCTTCCGGGGCACTTCCCCGCTCGGCGGGTGCCGGAACAGAGACTCTGTCCCCGGATCTTGGCTTCGCGATGACGGCGGCTCGGAACTTTTCTCGTATCGTGGCTTTCTCCGTAAGGGTTTTCGATGCAGGGGCTTTATATAGGCGAAGGGCGGCGCAGGAGGGTCAAAGGGGCGACCACACCATAGGGTGGCGCGGGCCCAGCCCGGCCGCGCCACCATGTCATCTGGGGCCCACAGGCCCCCTCTGGCGGCTCTCGGGTGTTCGGATGCTTCCGGCAAAATAGGAACCCGGGCGTTGATTTCGTCCAATTCCGAGAATATTTCGTTACTAGGATTTCGAAACCAAAAACAGCGAACAGGACTGGCACTTCGCATCTTGTTAATAGGTTAGTTCCAGAAAATGCACGAATATGACATAAAGTGTGCATAAAACATGTACGTATCATCAATAAAGTAGCATGGAACATAAGAAATTATCGATACGTTGGAGACGTATCAGACATCACATATGAAAAAAGAAAGGCAATAAAATCGCAGGTTTTACCAGATTTCATTGCAGAGTGGATGGAGCTACAAAACACGGGGCCTCCAGATTATCGAGAACTTGGACCATGAACTTCGATGGGTCCAAAAGGTTGGAAGGTGCTTGGAGCAGGCGTGATATTGGTATCACCTGAAGGCGACAAGTTGAAATATGTCTTAAGGATGACGTTTCCAAATGCGTCTAACAACGGCGTAATATGAAGCTCTCATACACGGGATGAAGATGGCGAAAGCTTGTGGTGCAACCCGATTGAAAATCTTCGGCGACTCACAATTGGTGGCACAGCAAGTTATGAACCAATGTGATGCACAACGAAAGTATGATAGCATACAAAGAGGTGTACAATGAGCTGGAGAAATTGTTTGATGGATGCGAGGTAAACCACATCAGCAGGCTGAGTAACGATGAAGCCGATGTTCTTGCAAACATCGGGTCACAGTGTCTCGCGATTCCTCCAGGCGTGTTTGGGAAGAGATAGCGAGAGATCAACAAAGCCAGCGAAATAAAGAAGGAGAAAAAGAGAAATCCTCGAGTACCACCAACGACACAATAGAAGAAGAAGAGGAGCAGAGAGCTAGTCATGATGGTGCAAACTCCATGGATGCAGGCTTACATATCATACATACTAAGGAAAACAATACCCGACGAGTTGAAGCAAGGCGAATAATTAGGAGATCAAAAGCTTTTACTGTGGTAAAAGAGAGTTGTACAAACGAAGCATTTCGGGCGTGCTACAGAGATGTGTTACACCCGAAGAAGGAAGAATCATCCTAAAGACGTGCACGAAGGAATATGCGGGCACCGCGAGCAGCCGAGCTATTGCGGCTAAAGTTTTCAGAGCAGGATTCTACTGGTTAACAGAAATCGAGGACGCGAAGGAAATAGTGAGAACTTGCGACGCGTGCCAAAGATTTGCCGCTAAACCTCATTCTCCCGCAGTAGAACTTATGCCGATCCCACTATCTTGGCCCTTTGCTCAATGGGGTCTCGATGTCGTTGCCTAATCGACATTACCTCGGAGGAGGGATCCTCACGAGGGGGAGAAGAAGTAGGGGCCATAGGGCGGAGTGCACACGGGACGGTGGTACGCGAGTTACCCAGGAACACCTGCACGATGACAAGGCCTACTGCGCTTGTCGGAATTATCTGGGCGCTTGCGCGTTGTTACAATGGTTGTGGTTGTGCCTCTAGGGCTCCCGGGATCCGGCTTATAAAGGCGCACGGATCTAGGGTTTACATGGAGAGTCCTAGCCGGATTACAGATTGCCTAGTCTACGTTACAATATCTTGCCGTGTACGTCAAGGATCCGCCTCCCCTATACGTCGTACTGGATCCGGGTTCCTTATGGGCCTCCATGGATCCGGGTTCTTCCAAAGGTCGGTACGGATCCGGCTGCTGATCCTGGGCCGGACTTTATCCTTCATGATCAACAAAGTGGGCCGCCCGATGGGCCACATGCCACCATCACCGTCTATGGGCCACCCGGGCTTGCCGGATCTAGGCACTGTCGATGGTACACCCATGACAGTAGCCCCCAGAGTTCTCCGAGTTACTCCTGCAGCTTCGCCATGCTTGCACCTTGTGATCTCCGGCATTGATGGTAACGCGGAGAAAGTTGAAGAACTCCAACTTCATATCTTCTTTTTTCCAACTATAAGTCGGAAGATTCCCATCCTGCGGGACTTCATCCATCGACAGCCTTAAAACATGTCTCCGGGTTACTCCCGCTTGAATGTGAACTGTTTATCTTCACGTTTACCCGGAGTCTTACCGACTCAAACGGTTCCGCCAATTCTGGCGCCATTTTCGCGCGGTTTGTGCGGTAACTTATCTCTAGCCATTTTTACTATTAGGGTTTGGGACACGTGTCACGCATCCAACGGCGCGACGCTTGCGTTCCGACCACAGGATGCGGAGCACGAATCTTATCCCTCAGCCTATAAATATCCACCGTCGACCCTAACTCTCATTCACCCCCCATTCTCACCTCTCTTCGCATCGCCGCCCGTGAGCTTTACCTCCGCCGTGCCGGAGCTCGCCGGAAAAGTCGCCGGAGCATCACCGGAGCGAGTCCACCACCGTGGTGTTTGATACGTCTCCAACGTATCGATAATTTCTTATGTTCCATGCTACTTTATTGATGATACCTACATGTTTTATGCACACTTTATGTCATATTCGTGCATTTTCTGGAACTAACCTATTAACAAGATGCCGAAGTGCGTTCCTGTTTTCTGTTGTTTTTGGTTTCAGAAATCCTAGTAAGGAAATATTCTCGAATTGGACGAAATCAACGCCTGTGTTCCTATTTTGCCCGGAAGCATCCAGAACACCCGAGAGCAGAGGAGGGCCCTGGTGGGCCCAGATGACATGGTGGCGCGGCCCAGCCCTGGCCGCGCCACCCTATGGTCTCGTCGCCTCGTTGACCCTCCTGCGCCGCCTCTTCGCCTATATAAAGCCCCTGCATCGAAAACCCTTACAGAGGAAGCCACGATACGAGAAAAGTTTCAGAGCCGCCGCCGTCGCGAAGCCAAGATCTGGGGGACAGGAGTCTCTGTTCCGGCACCCTGCCGGAGCGGGGAAGTGCCCCCGGAAGGCTTCTCCATCGACACCGCTGCCATCTCCACCGCCATCTTCATCACCGCTGCTGCTCCCATGAGGAGGGAGTAGTTCTCCATCGAGGCTCGGGGCACCGGTAGCTATGTGGTTAATCTCTCTCCTATGTACCTCAATACAATGATCTCATGAGCTGCTTTACATGATTGAGATTCATATGAGTTTTGTATCACTACTATCTATGTGCTACTCTAGCAAAGTTATTAAAGTAGTTCTATTCCTCCTGCACGTGTGTAAAGGTGACAGTGTGTGCACCGTGTTAGTACTTGGTTTATGCTATGATCATGATCTCTTGTAGATTGCGAAGTTAACTATTGCTATGATAATATTGATGTGATCTATTCCTCCTACATATGCATGAAGGTGACACTGTGCATGCTATGCTAGTACTTGGTTTAGTCTTTTGATCTATCTTACACTTAAGGTTACTTAAACATGAGCATTATTGTGGAGCTTGTTAACTGCATTGAGGGTTCGTGTAATCCTACGCAATGTGTTCATCATCCAACAAAAGTGTAGAGTATGCATTTATCTATTCTGTTATGTGATCAATGTTGAGAGTGTCCACTAGTGAAAGTGTAATCCCTAGGCCTTGTTCCTAAATACTACATTACCTTTTGCTTGTTCTTGTTTGTTACTCTGCTGCAATACTACCACCATCAACTACACGCCAGCAAGCTATTTTCTGGCACCTTGCTACTGCTCATACATATTCATACCACCCGTATTTCACTATCTCTTCGCCGAACTAGTGCACCTATTTGGTGTGTTGGGGACACAAGAGACTTCTTGCTTTGTGGTTGCAGTGGTTGCATGAGAGGGATATCTTTGACCTCTTCCTCCCCGAGTTCGATAAACCTTGGGTGATCCACTTAAGGGAAAACTTGCTGCTGTTCTACAAACCTCTGCACTTGGAGGCCCAACACTGTCTACAGGAAAGGAGGGAACGAGACATCAAGCTATTTTCTGGCGTTGCCGGGGAGGAAAGGTAAAAGGTACTCACACTCCGGATCTCGGCTACTAAGCTATTTCCGCGCCATTGTAAGTACTCGAAGCTATTTCCTTTAGACTGCAATTGCGACATTTGGTTTTGTTTATACTAGTTAGGCATAATGGAAAACAACAAAAATATGAGAGATCTTTATGAACTTTATCTTGAATTAGGACATGATGTGTTTGAAGAGAGAATTAAAAAACCCATGGAACTTTATATGCATGATAATGGGAATGTTATTAGTATGAATGCTTTGAACACCATTGTTGCTAATGCTATGGAAAATTCTAAGCTTGGGGAAGCTGGCTTTGATGAGCATGATATTTTTAGTCCCCCAAGCATTGAGGAGAAAATTTACTTTGATGATACTTTGCCTCCTATTTATGATGATTATAATGATAGTAGTATTTTGTTACCACCTGTTATGGAGGATAAATTTTATTATGATTACAATATACCTCCTATATTTGATAGCTACTTTGTTGAATTTGCTCCCACTACAACTAATAAAATTGATTATGCTTATGTTGGGAGTAGTAATTATTTTATGCATGAGACTCATGATAAGAATGCTTTATGTGATAGTTATATTGTTGAGTTTTCTCATGATGCTACTGAAAGTTATTATGAGAGAGGAAAATATGGTTGTAAAAATTTTCATGTTACTAAAACACCTCTCTATGTGCTGAAATTTTTGAAGCTACACTTGTTTTATCTTCCTATGCTTGTTACTTTGCTCTTCATGAACTTGTTTATTTACAAGATTCCTATGCATAGGAAGCATATTAGACTTAAATGTGTTTTGAATTTGCCTCTTGATGTTCTCTTTGCTTCAAATACTATTTCTTGCGAGTACATCATTAAAACTGCTGAGCCCATCTTAATGGCTATAAAGAAAGAACTTCTTGGGAGATAACCCATGTGTTATTTTGCTACAGTACTTTGTTTTATATTTGTGTCTTGGAAGTTGTTTACTACTGTAGCAACCTCTCCTTATCATGTTTTTGTGCCAAGTAAAGTTTCTATGTTAAAGTTGATGTTATATTTGGGATCGCTGCCAGAAACAGCATTGCTGTCTGTCACGAATCTGGGCACAGTCCTCTGTAGAAAATTCTAAAAAATCTGCCAATTTACGTGCGTGATCCTCAGATATGTACGCAACTTTCATTAGTTTTGAGTTTTTCCATTTGAGCAAGTCTGGTGCCATCTTTAAATTCGTCTTTACGGACTGTTCTGTTTTTGACAGATTCTGCCTTTATTTCGCATTGCCGCTTTTGTTAAGTTGAATGAGTTTCTTTGTTCCATTAACTTTCAGAAGTTTTGTGCAATGTCCAGAAGTGTTAAGAATGATTGTGTCACCTCTGAACATGTGAATTTTTGATTATGCACTAACCCTCTAATGAGTTTGCTTGAAGTTTGGTGTGAAGGAAGTTTTCAAGGGTCAATAGAAGAGGGTGATATAATGTGATCGAGAAGAGTGAAAGGTCTAAGCTTGGGGATGCCCCATGGTTCATCCCGCATATTTTAAGAAGACTCAAGCATCTAAGCTTGGGGATGCCCAAGGCATCCCCTTCTTCATCGACAACTTATCAGGTCATTTCTAGTGAAACTATATTTTTATTCAGTCACATCTTATGTACTTTACTTGGAGCGTCTGTGTGCTTTTATTTTTGTTTTTGTTTTGTTATCTTAGTTCTCTGAATAAGTTCATCCTTGTTTGGGAGAGAGACACGCTCCGCTGGTTCGTATGAACACATGTGTTCTTAGCTCATAATATTGATGGCGAAGTTTCCTCTTCGTTAAATTGTTATATGGTTGGAATTGGAAAATGCTACATGTAGTAATTGCTAAAATGTCTTGGATAATGTGATACTTGGCAATTGTTGTGCTCATGTTTAAGCTCTTGCACCATATACTTTGCACCCATTAGTGAAGAAATACATAGAGCATGCTAAAATTTGGTTTGCATAATTGGTCTCTCTAAGGTCTAGATAATTTCTAGTATTGAGTTTGAACAACAAGGAAGACGGTGTAGAGTCTTATAATGTTTACAATATGTCTTTTATGTGAGTTTTGCTGCACCGGTTCACCCTTGTGTTTGTTTCAAATAACCTTGCTAGCCTAAACCTTGTATCGAGAGGAATACTTCTCATGCATCCAAAATCCTTGAGCCAACCACTATGCCATTTGTGTCCACCATACCTACCTACTACATGGTATTTCTCCGCCATTCCAAAGTAAATTGCTTGAGTGCTACCTTTAAACAATTCAAAAGTTATTACCTCTTATTTGTGTCAATGTTTTATAGCTCATGAGGAAGTATGTGGTGTTTTATCTTTCGATCTTGTCATTTACTTTTGACAGACTTTCACAATGGACTAGTGGCTTCATCCGCTTATCCAATAATTTTGCAAAAGAGCTGGCAATGAGGTTCCCAGCCTCAATTAATTAACTTGCATTAATAATTCTCTTCACATGTTTTGCTCTGATCTATCATTAAGCAACTTAAATTTGCAAATAGACACTCCTCCATGGTATGTGAATGTTGGAAGGCACCCGAGATTCGGTTAGCCATGGCTTGTGAAAGAAAAGGTTGGGGGAGTGTCATCTAATAAATAAAACTAAAGTACATGTGTAAACAAAAGAGAAGAGGGATGATCTACCTTGCTGGTAGAGATAACGTCCTTCATGGGAGCCGCTCTTGAAAGTCTGGTTGATGAGGTAGTTAGAGTGCCCACTACCATTCGTTGACAACAACAAACACCTCTCAAAACTTTATTTTTATGCTTTCTTTATGTTTTCAAAATAAAAGCTCTAGCACAAATATAGCAATCGATGCTTTCCTCTTTGAAGGACCATTCTTTTACTTTTATTGTTGAGTCAGTTTACCTATCTCCTTCCACCTAAGAAGCAAACACTTGTGTGAACTGTGCATTGATTCCTACATACTTGCATATTGCACTTGTTATATTACTTTATGTTGACAATATCCATGAGATATACATGTTATAAGTTGAAAGCAACCGCTGAAACTTAATCTTCCTATGTGTTGCTTCAATACCTTTACTTTGATTTATTGCTTTATGAGTTAACTCTTATGCAAGACTTATTGATGCTTGTCTTGAAGTACTATTCATGAAAAGTCTTTGCTTTATGATTCATTGTTTACTCATGACATTACCTTTGTTTTGATCGCTGCATTCATTACATATGTTTACAAATAGTATGATCAAGATTATGATGGCATGTCACTTCAGAAATTATCTTTGTTATCGTTTTACCTGCTCGGGACGAGCAGAACTAAGCTTGGGGATGCTGATACGTCTCCAACGTATCGATAATTTCTTATGTTCCATGCTACTTTATTGATGATACCTACATGTTTTATGCACACTTTATGTCATATTCGTGCATTTTCTGGAACTAACCTATTAACAAGATGCCGAAGTGCCAGTTGCTGTTTTCATTGTTTTTGGTTTCAGAAATCCTAGTAAGGAAATATTCTCAATTGGACGAAATCAACGCCCAGGTTCCTATTTTGCCCGGAAGCATCCGGAACACCCGAGAGCCACGAGGAGGCCCTGGTGGGCCCAGATGACATGGTGGCGCGGCCCGGGCCCTGGCCGCGCCACCCTATGGTCTCGTCGCCTCGTTGACCCTCCGCGCCGCCTCTTCGCCTATATAAAGCCCCTGCATCGAAAACCCTTACGAGAGGAAGCCACGATACGAGAAAAGTTTCAGAGCCGCCGCCATCGCGAAGCCAAGATCCGGGGGACAGAGTCTCTCGGCACCCACCGGAGCGGGGAAGTGCCCCGGAAGGCTTCTCCATCGACACCGCTGCCATCTCCACCGCCATCTTCATCACCGCTGCTGCTCCCATGAGGAGGGTAGTTCTCCATCGAGGCTCGGGGCTGTACCGGTAGCTATGTGATTAATCTCTCTCTATGTACCTCAATACAATGATCTCATGAGCTGCTTTACATGATTGAGATTCATATGAGTTTTGTATCACTACTATCTATGTGCTACTCTAGCAAAGTTATTAAAGTAGTTCTATTCCTCCTGCACGTGTGTAAAGGTGACAGTGGTGCACCGTGTTAGTACTTGGTTTATGCTATGATCATGATCTCTTGTAGATTGCGAAGTTAACTATTGCTATGATAATATTGATGTGATCTATTCCTCCTACATATGCATGAAGGTGACAGTGTGCATGCTATGCTAGTACTTGGTTTAGTCTTTTGATCTATCTTACACTTAAGGTTACTTAAACATGAGCATTATTGTGGAGCTTGTTAACTCCGGCATTGAGGGTTCGTGTAATCCTACGCAATGTGTTCATCATCCAACAAAAGTGTAGAGTATGCATTTATCTATTCGTTATGTGATCAATGTTGAGAGTGTCCACTAGTGAAAGTGTAATCCCTAGGCCTTGTTCCTAAATACTACTGCTTACTATGCTTGTTTACCGTTTTATCGTTACTACTACTGCAATACTACCACCATCAACTACACGCCAGCAAGCTATTTTCGGCACCGTTGCTACTCATACATATTCATACCACCTGTATTTCACTATCTCTTCGCCGAACTAGTGCACCTATTTGGTGTGTTGGGGACACAAGAGACTTCTTGCTTTGTGGTTGCGGGGTTGCATGAGAGGGATATCTTTGACCTCTTCCTCCCTGAGTTCGATAAACCTTGGGTGATCCACTTAAGGGAAAACTTGCTGCTGTTCTACAAACCTCTGCACTTGGAGGCCCAACACTGTCTACAGGAAAGGAGGGGGAACGTAGACATCAGTGTTCTTCGTGTTCTTAACTCCGACGAGCCACCGCACGAAAACCTCACCGCCGGCAACTCCGACCACCGCGGAATCCATTGCGGTAAGCTCTCCGAGCTTCGATTCTTTGCCGTAGTTGGTAGGGATGATCGCTAGGTTGACGATGAGGATCCGACTAAATTACGTTTTCCGCCACCACTCTTACATCTTCAGATGTCGTCCATGACTCCGCCTCCTGCCGACGAGCCGATCAATGCGACGCCCATCTCCTCCGCTCCGCCTCCCTTCATCCCAATCCAGCTGGATCCTACTAAGGATTCCGGCAAAGACGTCGAGGGCACCTCAGCTATCCCTGAAAAGACATCTGAGGCGGAGAAGAAGGCGGAAGAGATGGCTGCCAAAAAATCCAAAGCTCGCCAACGGGACTCGGAGTCCAAAGGTAAATGGTGGCCTTGCACCACTACTAACTTTGAACTGCAAAACCTGGAGGGAGAAGGGTTCCTGCAACCCGGAAGCTGGAGGGCGACTCCGAGTGCCTTAGCCCCGGCCCCTCAGGACAACGAGATGGTGCTGACGAAGGCGTTGGTGGAGCGAGGCTTCTCATTTCCGCCTTCGGACTTCTTCCTCGAGATTCTGAAGGCCTATGGGCTCCAACCCCACAACATCTCTCCGAACAGCGTGCTTGCAATTAGCAATCACGTCACTCTCTGCGAAGGCCATCTCCGGGTAACTCCCGAGCTCTTGTTCCAATATTATTTCACAGTCAAGAAGGAGAGGATCCGGCAGTCCTCCGAGCTGGCGACATGCGGAACCATCACCTTTATGCTTCGCCCGGGCCGCGTCTACCCCACACCGACCGCCATGAATACTGGTCCGGAGGCTTCTTTTATTTGAAGGACGTCTCCGACCCCGCGAACGCAAGGAAACGCCACCGTTCAAGAACTGCCCCGCCACCGAGCATGGTCATGCACCCCCACATCTCCGAGTCACTCCAGCTCACGCGCGCGTCCGGATCGCAAGCTGACGGAAGAGGGGTTGACGGGGAAGGACGACCCTCTCCTGGTTCACCAAGCGGATCCAGCCGCTTCAACACAGGATCGCTTGATGTTCCATTACAGGGCGCGATGACCCGATGCGAGTTACAAAAGACAATCTTTCCGCCGACGCCCTCGACAAGAGAATCCGGGTCCTGATCAAAGTTCCGCGTGAACTCCGCGTTCACGTGTGCAACAAAGATATCCACATGAATGGTTCCGGAACTGCGGTACGTCGGCTTGACTGTAACCTCTTGTTTATTTTCGCATTCAACTTTTTTGTCTAAGTGTTTACCTCTGTATCAGCTCGAAGCGCTCGAAGAGAACGAACTCGGAACTCTCCTCCGAGTTCCTTCCACCGGAAACACGGATCCGGATGCCGCGTCGGAGGCGGAAGCTCCCGAGACCTCCCGCCGCGAAGAGGAAGAAGGCCGCTCCTTCCAGCCCCCATGCGAAACGCGCCCGCGAAGTGCCTAGCACCGCTGCTACCCGGAGAGCGGAGGCGGAAAAGAAGCGCCTTTCAGATTGACACCAGCAACAAGGGACAGCTGATGTCCAGCATTTCTTCAAGCCTTCCGGTGAGCGCCTATTTAGATCCAAGTTCTGTTTCACGCTCAAACTTTTATTTATACTTTAATGTTTTTTCTGAAGTTCCGGTAGCCAGCCCCCCAAAGCCCCAAGGGCCCCGAAGAAAAAGGCCAAGCCATCTCCGGCTTCTTTTCCTATTACTCCCGAGGTTGAAGTTCCGCCCAAGGCTTCATCCGCCTCCAAGCCGGATCCGAAAGATATCATCAATGTTGATGATCTTCCTGAAGATTCCGCCCACCACGGCGACTCCGCCAAGGGAACCTCCTCACCTGTTCCTCCGTCACCTCAACCAAGCTCCGCTTTCGCGGGGCCGACAGAAGAAGAATAGGAGCAAAAGGCTAAGCTCCTTCAAGTTACCAACGCGACTCGAGTCCACCTCCAACCAACTCCGTCTCTTCAAAATCTTACCCTCTCACAGCGCCACGCGGAAGTTTCCGACATGCTGAACAAAGTGTGGGGGAAGCCGGACGAGGAGGTGCGTGAACTCGCCGACCTGGAGGACAACCTGAAGGAATTTTTCGCCAAGCACAGGGAAATGCGGCAGGTAATACTAGCCCCCAAGCATTGGGTGATATATTTCCGTGTAACATGTATTAACCGATGCTTTCCCAAAATGTACCTGAGGTGGAAATTTAAAATTTTTGAACCAAGACTTTAAATTCCTCGCTAGCCCCCAAGATTTTAAATGTCCGACTAACTCTTTGCCGCTTTGCAGACCACGCGGAAATTGCACGAAGATCTGCGCGTGCATGTGCTCGAGCAGATTACGGAGATCGAGGGGCTACGCCAGAACGCGGAAAATAGCCAACAAGCTATCCGACTACTTGAGTCCCGCCTTCAGGGTACGAAATCTGGATCTTGCTTTTTGTTCTGATATAATTGTTCAAAATGCATAATATGTGCAATTTTTCTGCCTTCAGAAGAGACTGCCAAGCACTCCAAGTTTGACGAGCTATCCGCCAAGGTCCAGGTGCTTGAGGCGGAGAACGAATCCCTCAAGGACTTTGTGAAGAACTCCGCTTCTCAGGAGAATCAAGCGCGGAAAGAGCTGATCGAGAAGCATGCCCGTGACCTGGCGGAGCTGAATGAAAAACTGGAGAAAAGCCAGGGCCGCGTCATTTCCGTGATCTCCAAGAACAGAGTTCTGGAAGCGGAGGCGGAGGCCATTGACAAACTCTATGACAAACTTATCAAGCGGAGGCGGATCTAGGGTCATGACCGCGATGCCAGTTGGCAGGTCTATCCTTTAGTTCCCGGAAATCAACGAGGTAGTAGGATCCGTTGTGTAGTACTTTGCTGATGACGAAAGGTCCTTCCCATGGAGTTTGCAACTTGTGATCTTTCAGCGAAGGCGGAGGACTAAGTCTCCGACCATGAACGAGCGGTTCCGAACTCGAATGTGATAGCGAGCTTCCTGGTAAATGGTGGAGCGTTGGTCAGCTAGATTCCGAGCTTCTTCGATCAGTCCACGATAGCTGTCGAGCCTCACAATAGCTTCTTCATTGTAGGGAAACTCGCGTGAATCATGGATGATGTCGGGGGAGCACAGCTCGGATCCGTATACCAGAAGAAAAGAGTAAACTTGACTGTTAGGTAGTTCGTAAACTCCACGAACAGTCCAGCTCATCAGCCAAGCTCCGGCGCCGCAATGGTTCTTCAAGGCGAGGTTTGATTCCGGCTAGTATAAGGCCATTGGCCTCGCTCGACCTGACCATTAGATTGTGGATGAGCCACGACGCAAGGTCAAGCCGGATCCCAACTTCATCGCAGTAATCCTTGAGTTCTCCTGCGCAAAGTTTGTGCCATTGTCTCTGATTATGCTGTGTGGGATGCCGAATCGTCACGAGGCTGCAAACAAATTCTGCCGTAGCACCATCGGCTTTTCACCGGCTTTGCCTCGATCCACTTACTGAACTTGTCAATAGCGACCAGGAGGTATTCATGGCCACCAGGAGATGATTTCTTTAACTTACCAACCATATCGAGCCCCCAGACCGCAAACGGCCAGGTGATAGGGATGGTCCTCACTCTTGGGCCGGAGCGTTTGGTTGAGTAGCGTAGTACCGACAACCGCGGCAGTTTTCACCAGCTTGTCAGCGTCTTAGCTGTTAGCCAGTAAAATCCTAACCGAAAAGCTTTTGCAACGAGGGACCGGGGGCGGCATGATGCCCGCAATCCCCGTGGATCTCTCGGAGGATTTCAATGTCATCTTGACTAGAGACGCATTTGAGAAATTTGCGCTTCGTTTATAGAGCTGTCCATCAACAATTGTGTAGGATCTTGCTCGTCCTAATGATCTCGTGCGTGGACCTCGTCCTCCCGCAACTTTTGATCAATGAGGTAATCCAAGAACGGCTGAGTCCAGGCGGAATGACGCCATCACTTCCTTAGCGAGAAACTGCCAGATCAGGATTTTCCGGGTTTGCACCCTTCACCGGGGTACTCGAAGATGCTCAAGGAAAATTCCAGCGGAATTGGTTTCCTGCCGGATCCGAGTTTGGACAACATGTCCGCCGTGTTATCATCTCTCCTGACGTACTTGACTTCGTATCAGGAAGCACTTGGCGATCTCTCCCACTTCGTCTCTAAGCCGCCATGACGGAGTTTCTCGCGTTCCAGGTTCCGGCTACTTGTTGTGCCACCAGGTCGGAATCTCCACATATGATGTGCTTGATCCCAATTTCCTTAGCGATGCGCAGACTCGTAGTAGAGCCTCATATTCCGCCATATTGTTTGTTGCTTGAAGTGAATCTCAGAACGTACGCAATTCTTCTCCGTGGGTGACTTCAGGGTAACTCCAGCCCCGAGCCTTGATGTTGCTTGGATCCGTCAAAGTGCATGACCCAAGCTTCAGGTTCCACAGGTGTGCCCTCCGGTGCTTCAGTCCAATCCGCGATGAAATCCGCTAGAACTTGAGACTTGATTGCTGGGTTCGTAGTTGATGTCAAAGGCAGATAACTCGATGCCCCATTTTGCTACGCGTCCGTTGCGGCCGGAGTTGTTGATGATTGTCGCCAGGGAGCCTTGCTCACCACTGTATTGGGTGCTCTTGGAAGTAGTGTCTCAGCTTGCCTAGGAAAACTCCGTATGCTAGCTTCAAAGTGAGGGTATCTGCTTGGATTCCGTCAGACTTCGCTAATGTAATAGACAGGCCTTTGACTCCGTGCTCAAATCCTTCTTCCTTTCGCACCACCACGATTACGAGGTTGATAACTTTGTTGGTAGCCGCTATGTAGAGAGCATAGGCTCTGACTCAATGGAGCTGCCAATATAGGTGGGGAGGAGAGTATGTTCTTCAACTCTGGAGGTGCGTCTGTCTCATCCCGCATAAATTTGTCTCTGCTTTTCTTCAGTTTGTATAGAGGTAGCTTTCTCGCCAAGACGGCGACAAATCTGATTGCTGCGACGCAACTAGTTAATCGTTGCACATCTTTGAGACAAGTTGGCCTTTTGATGTTCAGATAGCCTTGATTTTTTCCGGTTTACTTCTATTCCCCTGTGGGAAACAATGAAGCCAAGGAGTTTTCCGTGGCACGCCAAAGACGCACTTCAGCGGATTCAACATCATCTTGTACCGTCGGAGGTTATCAAAGGTTTCCTTAAGGTCGCTCGCAGGTCGGATCCCTTTCGGTCATGACCGCGATGTCGCCGACGTAGGCGTGCACGTTCCGGCCAATTTGGTCCTTCGAGCACCGCTGCATCGTACGTTGGTATGTGGCACCTGCGTTTTTCAAACCAAAAGGCATGGTAACATAGCAGTATGTGCAAAGGGTGTGATGAAAGAGGTCGCCTTTTTCGACTCCTTCATCAAGATCCGATGATACCCGGAATATGCGTCAAGAAAACACAGTAGCCCGCCGTCGAATCAATGACCGGTCAATGCGCGGCAAAGGGAACGGATCTTTCGGACAATGCTTATTCACGCCGGAGTAATCGATGCACATTCTTAGTATTTCAGAATTCTTTTTGGGTACAAGGACGGGGTTTGCGACCCAATCGGTATGGATAACTTCTACTACAAAACCTGCCTCTAGTAACTTTGCTAATTCCATTCCTATGGCGCGGCGCTTCTTGTCTCCAAAGCGTCGCATAGCTTGCTTCACCGGTTTTGCACCCGGATTTATGTTGAGGTAGTGCTCGGCGAGTTCCCTTGGTACTCCGGACATGTCGAAGGTTGCCATGCGAAGATATCCATGTTAGCTCCGAGGAACTCGACGAGCGCGCTTCCCATTTGGGGTCCATGTTGGCTCCGATCGAAACCTGCTTGGAGTTGTCACCTTCAATGAGGTCATGCTTCTTGGTTTCTATCGCGGCCTTGAACGAGGTCTTCCGTTCGGAGATCCGCTTCTGGTGGTCCGCATCGCCGGATCCACGCGGCTCGTAGCCTTGCAGCTCCTCTCCGGATATGACGGATTCTCGCAAAGGCGGCGCCTTCCTCGCAGCCTCTAGCTTTTTGTAGTCTCCGACACGTGATCCAACCGTTAGGACCCGGAATCTGAGCTTGTTGTAGATGTAGTATGCCTCGTGGAACTTGTGGTAGGTGGGCTGCCGAAGATTACGTGGTAGGAGCTTTTGAAGGGCACCACTTCGAACGTGATCATCTCTTCGCGGTAGTTGTTCACATCGCCGAAGGCCACGGGAAGTTTGATGCTGCCGAGTTTGCCTTCTTACCCCGAACCACACCATGAAATTCGGTGGTGCGTGCTTGAGCTGTTCCTTGGTGAGGTTCATCTTCCAGGGTCTCCACATGATGTTCAGGCTAGCTCCTCCATCCATAAGACACTTGGAGAAGTCATACCCGTCGATGCGGGGACTCACAACCAGAGCGTAGCACTCTTTGGGGATGACGGCCGGGTGATCCGACCTGTCAAAAGTACAAGCTTTCTCCGACCACTTGACATACTGCGCACGCCGAATCGTGGCGTTCAAGATCCGGAGCGCCGATTTTTTCGCGGATAGTTGGGGTTCCGAGGAAAGTGTGGTAAGTTCCGACACTCTTCTGCCAAAGGGGTTGGACTTGTTAGCTGCGCTCCTTGGGTTCCGGCGAAGCGTCATCCTCGTCCATGGCCTCGGAGCTGTCCTCCTCTTTGTCCTTGTTCTTGCCCTTGCCTCCTTGCCGCGGGCGGTGCTTCCGGGCTCGCTTGTATCCTGCCTCCGGGTCGTTCTTCGATCATTGACCCACTTGCAGCCTTGGTGTGGGTGGATTTGCCCGTAGGATCCAGATGGGCCAGGCACGGCATATCCTGTATTCTTCGTACGTTTGGGGGGCGCGGGATCCGGCTGGTGACCTCGGCTGCCTGGCCTCCGCTCCTCTCCACGTCCGCGGCCTCTTCCGCCCCCCGACCTCCGCGTTGGAACGTCATGGCTACCATGTCGGATCCTCCGCCCTTTGGTCTTCAGGGGGTTCTTCCGCTTGTTGCTGCTGCCGACGCCGTTATCACGGTTTTTCTTCCGTTGGTGCAGGGGTATGGCCGTAGGCTGCGAGATCTCCGCCTGCGTCGTCATCGGCGGCAGATGATCGCTGGCGATGTTTATCATCTCATCAAGAGTGAGCTTGTTTGCGTTACTGACAAGTAAGCTTGTGGCGCAGCAGCCCCCACGCTGCAACCCACCAATGAAGGCGTGCATCGTGCGTTATCTACGTTCTCGCACTCGTTTCTGGTTGCCAACCATCGGGTGAGGAAACTTCTAGATGTCTCACCCTTCTTCTGGATGCAAGCTTGAAGATCGCTGGTGGTGGCCGGTCTCTTATAGGTACCCCTGAAGTGGTTCTCGAAAGCCTTCTTCAGGTCCAACCAGCAAAATATGGTGTTCTCCTCGAGGTCGCTGAGCCAAACACGAGCTGGACCAATAAGGTACAACGGAGCATGCGGCAGGCTATATTCGGGGTTCCTCCGGCGAAGGTTACCGCATTGTAGTAATCCTCAATCCAGGTATCCGGCCTCTCGCTGCCATCATAATGCTTCAGGTTTCCGGTAGCTTAAGGTTCAAGCTTCTTGGCTTTCTCGGATCATCGTGCCAAAGCACCTTGGACCGATGTAGTCGGATCCGTACTCTGAGGCGATCCCGGGCATCACGGGGGCACCACCGGGTGATTTTGAGCGGGAACGAGATCTCGGCCCCCGCTTCTCCACCTCCGCCTCCACCGGGTGGTGGAGGGAGATCCGCGAGGGGCTCAAGATGTTCTTCCGCCTCGATTCTCGGCATGGCTCCCGCGGCTGGCTCCGGCTTCGGTGGCTCCTCCTCTGGTGGTGGTCGCCTCCGCTCGTTCCGGCTCTGCGTGGCTGGTGCGTCTCCTCGCCCGGCTCCTCCTTGGTTCCGGATCGCGTCCTTGGCTTCTCGCGAGGCTCAGGGTCGCGTTCCGACGAGGCTCTGGCTCGCGGTCTTGGCCGATGATGAGGTGCTCGCGGTCTTGATTCCGGTGGCGTTGCTCGTACCTCCCGTTCTCGTCTGGCTGGCGGCATGCCGCGTCTTTTGTTCACCTAGCCCATGGGGCCCCGGGGGCGGACTGCGCGTCGCCGGGTAGAGAGACGGCTGGGGTGGTGGCGATGGAACACGGTACTTATCTGCAAGATACATCGCATCCTTTCCCTTTGCCGGTCTCGGGGTTGAATCCGATGGTATGGGGATTGGATTTGGATGATCTCTGACTATCCTCCCGCGCTCCGTGGATCCGGTGCGCGACTCGCCATCGCGATGTTGACTTGCTATGGCGTCCTTCGCGCGGTGGATATGCACTGCCGGATTGGATGCTAACCCGCGCGAAGTGTCTGCCTTGCTCATGCGCATTGCTGAAGCAACGAGCTTCCGACGTAGTTGATGTCAATCTCCTCGTCCTTCTTTTTAGGAGCTCAGCCTTCTTCATGTTATCCTTTGGAGTTGCGAGCGGATGCTGCTCCGTGGGTGTTGCGAAGGTAATCCTGGGAGGGATGAGCTTCTCAGCCTCCGCCTGCAGAGTGTCTAACCTTTTCTGCCACTCCAATCGGAGTCCCTTGGCTGTTGCCATCATTTCGTCGACTTCACGATCCTTTTTAGGGAGTAGTCCACAAAATTTGCAGCCAAGGTTCTTTCTTCCGCCATTGCGGCGAGCCCCGGCGAACTTCTGAGCTGTTGCCAGCATCTCCTGCCGTTTGGCTTCTAAGGCCTCCGGGTCTGCAGCCTCCTCTGGAGTTATTGGTTTGTTGAGAATATCAGACTTCGCGACTAGATCCATGCGTGCTTGCTCGACTATCTCTTCGGTGACAGGACATCCCTGTGCGGTTGTGGTCCCAAGGGAGGCCGAACGTTGGATGGTCCTGGACTGGAGTTGGAGGCTTCGTCTTCCGTGTCCGGCTGATCCGCGGTGCCACGGTTGCTAGAACCTGCATCGGGGCGGATTCCACTTCAGCTTGCTCACCGCCTCCAAGTTCCTCGAGCTTGCGGTTGAATTCCCTGTATTCATGGATGAAGCGCCGTCATCTTCTTCCCCGATTGCGAGCTCCTTCGTCAAGCGATTGTATTCTTCCGTGCCTATTGAGGAGGCATCATCGAACTGGGCCAAGTTACCGAGGATTGATTCCTCGTGGTTTCCGGCTTCCTCTTGCCCCTGTGCCGCTATCTCCGATTCGGCAGATCCGAGCGATGTTGTTTTCGGGTCCCTCAACCTGCAAGGGATCGGCCTCGTCCGGTGGAGGGCGCCTCCCGGTATGGGCCAAGAAGTGCACAAGTGACACCTTTTCTCTAACACTGGGAGACCCAGGCGGATCCGCATTGGTCTTCCACCGTTTTCTCCGCTCGGGGCGGATTGGGTGGGTTTTGATTTTTCCGATCCAAGGCGGAATCTTCCTTAAGAAGCTCCTCGACTCGATCGGATCTTCGCGACGGCGTCCAGCTCAGCGGCGGACGCGTCAGCGTTACTTACGGCTCGTCGGAATCGACGGTCTCGCCGATGAAGATGTGGATGCCGCCGATTGGGACGATGGAGAGCTTGACGGGGTTTGTCCTAGCCGGAATCCGTGTCCGACGGACGATCGGAAAATTCCGTAGAGTACGCGCCCCGCCGATCGAGTCGTCGTAGCTTCCCATGGCGGAGCCCTCCTGCCCGCTCCGCACGCCTGCCCCACGGTGGCGCCAACTGTCGTTGCCTATCGACATTACCTCGGAGGGATCCTCACGAGGGGAGAAGAAGTAGGGGCCATAGGGCGGAGTGCACACGGGACGGTGGTACGCGAGTTACCCACCGAACACCCGCACGATGACAGGCCTACCGCGCTTGTCCGGAATTATCTGGGCGCTTGCGCGTTGTTACAATGGTTGTGGTTGTGCCTCTAGGGCTCCCGGGATCCGGCTTATAAAGGCGCACAGATCTAGGGTTTACATGGAGAGTCCTAGCCACGATTGCCTAGTCTACGTTACAATATCTTGCCGTGTACGTCAAGGATCCGCCTCCCCTATACGTCGTATCGGATCCGGGTTCCTTATGGGCCTCCATGGATCCGGGTTCTTCCAAAGGTCGGTACGGATCCGGCTATCGATCCTGGGCCGGACTTTATCCTTCATGATCAACAACAAACCGGGCCGCCCGATGGGCCACATGCCACCATCACCGTCTATGGGCCACCCGGGCTTGCCGGATCTAGGCACTGTCGATGGTACACCCATGAAGTATACCCACAACACTCGACATGGTGGGAAAACTACACAAAGCTTCGCCAGGAGGTTATGAGTATATGCTTGTCGCTGTCGACAAATTTACAAAGTGGATAGAAGCAAAGCCGATAAATTCACCGGATGGCGTCGGCGATTAAGTTCGTGAAAAGCATCGTCTTTAGATTTGGAGTCCCTCATAGCATTGTCACACAACGGCCACTTTACGTCGTCAAGGAGTTCATAGCATGCGCGCAGAAGTATCAAATTGAGTTTTGCGTCTGTTGCACATCCACAGACCAACGGTCAAGTCGAGAAGGCCAATGGCATCATCCGCAATGGTATCAAGAAGCGCCTGCTAGGACCATTGGAAAGCTCGGCATACTTGGCCGGATGAGCTGCCAAGTGTGTTGTGGAGTATCCGAACAACACCAAATACGGCGACAGAAACGCCGTTTTTCCGTCCATGGAGCCGAAGCCCTACCGATAGAAATAGAGCATGATTCTCCAAGAGTCACAGAATATGATGAAGAAACCTCGAGAAAAGCTTTGGAGGATGACGTCGATGCACTTGACGAAGCTCGACGAAGTCCTGTCACGAGTTGCTAAATATCAACAGGACAAGAACTACCACCGATGATTATGCCAAGATCTTTCCAAGTTGGTGATTTAGTTTGCGACTCAACCAAAAAAGTCATGAAAACTCGAGTCACCATGGCTTGGACCCTACATCGTCACAGAAGTAATCGGAGGAGCATACAGAATCAAGAACAAGAAGACGGGGAACGCCGAGCCAAATCCTTGAACGTGGCAGCTCGTTTTACGCTTAGATGCCGAATATAGTCTCCTCTGTAAACATACAATGTACAAACGCCGAGAGTTTTCGACGCACTCTTTTCCTTTTGGGGCACCGAGTGGGGCCGGGAAAGGTTTTTAATGAGGCGGGCTCGCGGTGCTGCAATATAATAAAAATAGTAGAGATATACTTCTTATTCGTCGATACACTTGGGGGCTCCACACCTTCAAGCCTCAAAATACGTACAATACAGACAAGCTAGACTTACCGAAATATTTCGCCTTGGTATACTAATACCTCGCCAAATACATAAATCGGAAGCTAGTAATTCTAAATATAGTACACACGTCAAAAATCTCATTGTTTTGGTCCAAGAACCTTTGCAACAAAAATATAGAACCCCGACACTAAAATACTCGAGGGCTTGCAGTCCATCAAGATGTCTTATTACAACAGAAGGAGAAATCTTTGAAAGGGAAAAATAGTACAAATTCTAGCCAAAAGGCTCGGGGGCTCCAACAATATAGAGCACTTTGCGATATACAACAAATTTCTTTGACAAGGTTTTGCAATATGGAACAAATCAGTCAAAACCTAAAATACTATCTATTGACAAGCCTCTGGTGGTTTTATGCTCAGCATAAGATCCCTTGACAAAGAATTCTGAGTCCATCCGAAGAAGCTCATCTATCATCGACTCGGCCACAGGAGTCACCATTTCATTGATTGTGTCAATATTATTCTTCCGCCGCGATTTTTTCGCCAGGCAATCAACGACAATCTTCCAGGTCTAATTTTGGATGGCAAATATGTATCATAATCATGGCAAATCTTGCTCCAGCAGATCAATTGAGCTCGCACAAAATTATGAATACGAGGAGCATCTCCGAAGGTCTCCAGCAATTCGGAAGAGTTGTAGGAACATCATTTCGAGGGAACAAAGTCTTGAAAACAAGGGTTAATGTTGTCGTGCAAAAATTGAGAAATTCGCGCACTTGGCAAGCACGGTCTTGGAACCCTGACAATCTGGGTTCGCTGGGGTGGCCCAAAATAAACAGCCATGGTTAAGGGAAAGATTGACAAGAAGATTCGTTCTCTCATTCACTCTTCGATCTTCGGCGGCAGCATCAAGAACCGAGCCTATTAGGCAACAAGGCAATAAACTTGGAAGAAGGCTCAGCAAAATAAAGAGGAGGCATTGAGAGGTTGGAAAGAGATACCTAACATATCCATGCTAGCTTCCATCATTAGCTCGAGCATGCTGTTTTCTCGGGTAGTAGCTCCTTTTGCTTCCAATACAGCAGTGTCCTTGGCAACCATAGCCTCGTTGGCTTGTTGAAGAGCAAGTTTTTCTTGTTCAGATGCTTTTTCGAGATTGTTCCATCATTGCCGAGTTTTTTTTCATGGATTGAAGTTGTTGTCGAAGTTCTTGTAAATCTTCCGACAAAGGTTTGCTTGAAGAACCTTCAAGGAGATTATCATCGCTTGTACTTTCTTCGAGAAGGAAAGGCAGCATCGGGAGAGCAAGGGTTGGTCGAATAATTATCAAATATTAACTGGAAAAGAAAATCCCAGGATCAATGATAGTACCAAGAGGAATTTCATTGATTTCTAGAAAGTTTACACGGTCATTACAAAAGAAGTTCTCCAAAGGGACTAACAGGGTAATTGTCGCCAAGGCTAGAATGGCGACAACAGCAAAGGAAATAAAGAAAGCAAAATATAGAAAAGGCAAAGGCATTCAATTAGACCTCCGGCCTTGACGAACTAGGAGTTGAAGATGGTTTGATCCCGAGATAGGCCAGGATTTTCTTCGTATTCAGCTTTGCCGCCTTGATCAATGATCGTCATTTTGCTTGCTCTATCTGCTCCGTGTCGCCCACTTTCGCCCAGTCAATGGTCTGTTGACTATCAGCAACCAAGGCAACAGTGCTTTCAACGGCAACCTTCATATTTTCATGACGCATCTTCAGCCCAAGATCTTCGGGAGGATTAAAGCATTTGGCAAGAGCAAGGAAAGTTGCGGGTTCCTCTTTCTTCGGAAGAAATAGGGGAAGAGCCGCGACAGCCCCCTCCATCAGCTTCTCGCGTCCCATGAAATTCAAACGAAACAGCGTCAAGAAGAGGATCATTGTCGGGATCTTCAAGTTCAAATTCTTGAGAGGTCTTATCTGCAAAATAAAAAAATCCGATCAACAAATGAGTGCAAAAGAAAAATCCAAAGGATATGAAGTGGTTCAGATACTTACTGAGAAAGCGACGATTTTGCGTCCTTAGACGTTTAGTGATCGCTTCTTCACGAGCAGATTGTGCAGTTATGTGCTCACTTAACAAAGTCTCGGCGTCATGTAGACGTTTCCGAAGATCTTCGACACCAAGAAGATCGGCCTTGGCTTTGTCAGCTTCTCGCCTAGCTTGAACGCATCCGACTCGGCCTTCTTACGAGCCTCTTCACATTGCTCTAATTTTTGAGCAAGTGTATTAGCACGCTCGTTGCCAGTTTTTCTGCAAAGAAAGTTAAGATTAGATAAAAACGTCGACAACAAAGAAGTAAGGAAGCAGAAGCAAAAAGAAGTAGCCAAGCACTACCTTCAGTTTTACTGGCGTAATCACGGTATCCAACGAATTGGGCACCAATGCGAAGAAGCTCTTTGATCATAGGCTATCAAGGAAGGACAAAGAAAGAAAATGTCGGTATGGAAAAAATGATGGCATGCAGAAGCAAACGAAGGAAATATAGATAATGACAAGCAAATTAAGAACTTACATCATCCAAGAGAGGGCTAGAGGAGTTACTCAATTGGAGAGTAGGCTCCGGATCGTGTCAATCCTTGCCCTTTTTGGTGAAGGGACAAGGGGGCTTGAAGGAGGAGTAGAGCGTCGACGTTTTGTTGAGGAGGCGAAGTTTCCTCTCCTTCAACTGGCGTCTCTGAGGCGACTAGAGTATGTGACGTGCTCGTTCGAGCCGCCACATTGGAAGCTGGTACTACTTCATCATCACTACGATTAAATGTCAGCAATATAAAAAGCAATATAGACAAAAATCTTCAAGTGAAATAAAAAAGAGAAGAGAGAAAAGAGGAACTTACGAACTGATGAGGGTCTCGAGATATGGATCATAAGCTGCCTGCGTGAAGGAACAACTTCTTCGGGTTTGGAGGTGCCGAATCTTCGGCATCATTCCTTTTCCTTTGTTCTTTGGAGAAACAGCAGGAGGAGGAGATTGTGCCGACGTAGTGGCAGAGGCACCCTCCTTTCATCGATCCCGGATTTTCGGGAATCTGCGGGTTCACAAAAAGAGGGGCATCTTGGTTATCATCGGCAATAACCGCTCTTTCTTCGACTTCTCCACCTTGGAAGGGGAGGAAGCGAAACAAGATTTGGATGGTCCCGTATAAAAATAAGGAAGGATGTCAAAAAGGAGTAACAATAAAAATAGCAAGGCAATAACAAACTAAGCGACAATGTTTACCTTAGGAAGCGCATTGGTGGCGCTGTATGGTTTTACACGACAAGAGGAAGGGATGGGATCTTTTTTGTTCAGAGATGAGATTTTTCGGACAAGCCTATCCAAATCCTTGACTTCCATTTGTCGACAAACGATTCGTATTCATCGCCAAGATAATTCCGTAGAGGATTTTTGCGGGCTCGAAGAGGCTGCACTGCTCTAATGAAATACGCTGTAATTTGATAGTTCTTTGCCACGAGTATTCTGCAACTCATGGATGCGAGTCATCAAGGCCTCTGTCGAAGCTTTTTCCTCAGCCTCTGCATCCCAAGAACGGCGGCGAAGGATTTTCTCGCACCATCAAAAGGAGGGATATTGTCTTCAGCGCATCCATGGTTTTCTTCCTGAATATACAACCACTTCTTGCGCCATCCTTGAACGGAGTCGGGGAGTTTGACGTCAAGTAATTGACTGAGAGCGAACGGAAATAACAACGCCGCCTATATTACATTATTGGAAGAGCCATTACGGCAGAAAGAAAATGCGCTCCATAATGCCCAGTTAGGCTGGACACCAAGGAAGGCTTCAGAGGGTGATGAAGATGGAAATATGAAGGATTGAGTTGGGCGTGAGGTGGTGAAGTTGGAGACCGTAAACAAAAAGCAACCCTCGAAGAAAAGGATGAATGGGGGCGGAAAGACCGCGAATGAGATGGTCGACGAAACTTACCCGATACCCCATTGGAGGGGATGGGTAGCTCTCTTCACTAGGGAAGCACACCGCTTTGGGTTTCTTGCTAATCCCAGCTTCTTCAGAGATTCATGTCTGGTTGGTGATCTTGGACCTTTCCCACTCCCGGTTCCTAGATCCGCAGCCATTGATGATTCGCCATGGTGTGCCTGGTCAAGCGACGCGGTGGCATCAACAATGGCGAGGAATGCAGGAAGAGATGAGCTCAGAGTTGTGGGGCGCGGAGGAAGTTTTAGGTGTAGAAGCAGGGGAACGGCGAGCGAAGTGCTCGAGGTAGAAGAAGGAGATCTTATATAGAGGTGCGGTGAAGCGGGACCGTTGGATGGAAAAGAAGTGGGGTAGATGATAACCACGTGGATACAAGGGTAAAAAAGTATTTTAACATTGACGAGGTTACAACGTGCCGAAAAAGTGGAGAAGATGTGTCCCCCACTTGCACGACGTGTCCATCGGATGAGGAATTTGGACCCACAAGGCAGTGAGAGGCGGTTCTCGCATGTTTCCAACAAGAAATCGTGGCTATCATCACAGTCATCAAGGTAAAAGAAAAGCTCGACTATGAAGCTTGGAAAGATTATCGACAACGCAAGATTATTTCGGGAGCCTTTGATCAAATACAAGTTTTTGCCCAAACGCTCGGGGGCTACTCTGGAAAAGAGAAACTTTTGAGTATGACAAGATAGAATTGACGAGAGCCTATGAGCAAATGCAAGCATTTGTTCATAGCCTCGGGTTACTCCCATCGGGAGCTGGTCGCGCACCCGATAAATAGAAAAATATCGAGAAGGATTATAAATATAGCGGCAAGGATACTAATCTGTGGAGCCTACACCCAAGCACAAGTCCTTGTGAGCCTCGGGACTCCCATCGGGAACGCTGTTCGCGTGCCCGATGAATTTTCATTAAAAGAAAGAAGTAGAAGTGAGTATATTTCGATTACATAACTCTACATATACTCCCATCGGGAGGACAAAATAAGTCATCAAATATGACTCGATAAAATGTGCTATTCCATAAAAGCACTCGACAAAATATTCTCGAGCGCTAAAAGTCGCGAATAAATCTCGAAATGCCGCAAAACTTTGCGAAGGTAAGACCCAGATCCGTTCGGAAGGTGGCACCGTCTCGACGGCGGATTGTTACTACTTTCCGTATCAACGATACGAAGAAAATCCTAACGGACGCGTTAGGTACCCGATAAAATATGACTGGGACTCGACGAATGGTAAGACCTTAAGCGGCACTGTCGAAGTTTACACCAGTATCCCGAGATCATGTCCAGGGACGTGATTTTGAAGTAGGTTTTTTGATTGCCACTAGAGCAGCTAACTAGTACCTGATCCGTCGATGAACTAGCCCCAACTACCGTTATCCTGTACAAAATAGTGTTTGCATATCGAAAGATTATGTAATGAGTAAAGTTGAGATTTTCCTGATTCTTCGATTCAAGAAAATCTCGGGGGCTACTGACATAGGCATCCCCAATGGGCCTGCTAAAGATGGTACCTGGGGTTTACTAAAAACCCAGGACTCGAAGAATAAGAAGACTTGGAAGCCCATTTAGTGTTAAGGAAAGATAGTTTGTATTAGGAAAGATAGAGATTTGTAATCTTACAGGTTGGGTACGAAACCCTCCCGAACTCTGTAACTTGTGTACTACGAAACCCTCGGCTCCGCCTCCTATATAAGGGGAGTCGAGGGACAAAGAAAGGATCGAATCTACTGTCAACATAGCCCTAGTTTTCATAATCGTCGAGTACTTTTTGACTGAACCTTCGAGATCTACTTCTAGCAAAACCCTAGTCTACAATCTGTAGGCATTGACAAATTAATCCTTTGTCAGTGACATAGGCCTTCATACTGGCGAACAGGCCACCCGTAGGAGATCCAAGAGAGGCATTGTATAACATGGCTTTGGCAGGAGTTGGAGTTATGGGGACACCGTACAAGCACACCTCCCGAAGGTGCCGCAAGGCAAAATAGTCCACGACCTACAGTGGCAGTGCAAGAACCCCCAAGAACGTCGACAAGGGACACAGCGGCGCAAACTCGGGTCGACAGGGCGCGACATGAGAGGAGAGAACGTCGGCAGTCACCTGAAGTAGATGACGAAGATTTGTGTGGACACCCCTGCGGCTGTCATGCTCATACACCTCCCAGCAGAACGGTAAAGCTGAGCGTGCCATTCATACCATTAATGATATTATGCGCACCCTTATGTTCCAGGCTCACATCCCAGCTCCTTTTTGGGCCGAGGCTCTGGCCACTGCCACATACTTGCTCAATCGCCGTCCTAGTACAGCCATAAAATCCCAGGTTCTCTACACACGCCTCCACGGTCGTCCTCCCTCATACACTGATCTTCGAGTCTTCGGTTGCCTTTGTTATCCTAACATCGCGTCCACCGCCCCACACAAGCTCAGTGCACGTTCCATGGCATGTGTCTTTCTTGGGTATCCCTCTAACCATCGTGGTTACTGCTGCTTTAACCCTGTCAATGGGAGAATTCTCTTCTCGTGACATGTTGTCTTCGACGAGACGATTTTTCCTTTTCACCATGCAGCTTCGTCATCCGCGCATGCGCCTCCTGCGCCGCGCGGACTCGACAACCTCTTCGACACGCCGTCCGTGCCCCCACCGCGAGCTCCTGCACCGGTCCCGCGCACCCCAGCACCGGCCCCGAGTGCGCCCGCCCCGGCCCCGAGCGCCCCTGCCTCGACACCGCCTCGCCCAGCCGGGTCCTCTGCCGCGACAGAGAATTCGGCGTTTTCTCTGCCGCGGCCGGCTGCCACGGCAGGACTTCCGGCAGTTTCTCTGCCGCGGCAGGCGGCCACGACAGGAACTCCTGCCGCACCTCCCACTCGGGCCGCCGCCGCACGCCGTGTCCCTACCACGGCTGCTGCCGACGCCGCCCCGGCGGCCTCCTCGAGTGGGGCCTCCGACCCTCGGCGCACGCGCTCCGGACGCCAAGTGCGTCCCGTGGACAGGCTCAACCTCTCCGCGGTGGACTCCGTCACCGACATCGTCCCCACCACCTTCCGCCAGGCGATGCAGGATCCTCAGTGGCGTGCTTCCATGTCCGCTGAGTACCAAGCTCTCATCGACAACAACACTTGGTCACTCGTTCCTCGCCCTCTGCGTGCCAACGTCGTCACTGGCAAGTGGATCTTTCTTCAGAAGTTCCACTCGGATGGCACCCTTGCGCGCAACAAGGCCCGATGGGTTGTTCGTGGGTACTCCCAGCGCCCCGGCATCGACTACGAGGAGACTTTCAGCCCTGTTGTCAAGCCTGCTACGATCCGTCTCGTTCTGCACATTGCTGTCTCCGGCTCCTGGCCCATACGGCAGCTTGATGTGAAGAACGCGTTCCTGCATGGCTCCCTGGAAGAGGTGGTCTACTGCCAGCAGCCCCCTGGGTTTGTTGATGCCTCTCGCCCTGACCACGTATGTCGCCTCCACAAGTCCCTGTATGGCCTGAAGCAGGCCCCTCGTGCCTGGTACCACCGGTTCGCCTCCTACATCGCCACTCTGGGATTTGTTGCCTCCGCCACGGACACGTCTCTTTTTGTCCTCCACTCTGCCGCAGACACGGCATACTTACTACTCTATGTGGATGACATCATCGTCACCGCCTCGTCGGCGAGCTTTCTTGAGGGGCTTCTTGCGCGTCTTCATAGCGAGTTCGCCATGATTGATCTCGGGGACCTCCACTACTTCCTGGGTATGAAGGTCAGCCGGTCCCCTGCTGGTCTCTTTCTGTCACAGCGACAGTATGCTCTGGATATCCTACAGCTGGCTGGCATGTCTGACGGTCACCCCTCGCCTACACCGGTCAACACGTCCTCTAAGCTCTCCGCTTCCGATGGCGAGCTTCTTCCCGACTCCACCGACTATAGGAGCATCGTAGGCGGCTGATGACCCACAAGTATAAAGGATCGCAACAGTCTTCGAGGGAAGTAAAATCCAAATTTATTGATTCGATACAAGGGGAGGTAAAGAATACTTATAAGCCTTAACAACTGAGTTGTCAATTCAGCTGCACCTGGAAAAGCACTAGTAACAGGGGTGATGTGAAAGCACCAGTAATATGAGAGCAATAGTAACGTAACACATAGCAGTAACAGTAACACGGGCACACGGAAAATAGTTGATACTACTTCCAATGACATAAAGAACGAGTATATGATGATGAGAGATGGACCGGGGTTCCCAGCTATCAACACTAGTGGTAACTCTCCAATAACAAGTGTTGGGTGAACAAATTACAGTTGGGCAATTGATAGGATTGAAATAGCATTAAGACAGAACATCAAGTCTATTAATCATGTAGGCATGTTTTCCATATATAGTCAAACGTGCTCGCAATGAGAAACTTGCATAACATCTTTTGTCCTACCAGCCGGTGGCAGCCGGGCCTCTAGGAAATCTACTGGGAATTAAGGTACTCCTTTTAATAGAGTACCGGAGCAAAGCATTAACACTCCGTGAAAACATGTGATCCTCATACCTACGCCTTCCCTCCGGTTGTCCCAATTTCGTCACTTTGGGGCCTCGGGTTCCGGACATAGACATGTGCAAACAACTTGTAGATACAATCTAAGCAATAAGTATAGAGCTTAAATCTAAGATCATGCCACTCAGCCCTAGTGACAAGCATTAAACACAACAAGATTGCAGCAACAATAACTTCACAAACTTTATAGATAGACTAATCATGATGTAACAATCCATCGGATCCCAACAAATACAACACCGATTACATCAGATGAATCTCAATCATGTAAGGCAGCTCATGAGATCATTGTATTGAAGTACATGGGGAGAGAATACCAACTAGCTACAGCTAGAACCCGTAGTCCATGGGGGAACTACTCACGGAGCATGATGGAGGGGCGTCGATGGAGATGGCTTCCGGGGCACTTCCCGCGGCGTGCCAACAGAGATTGTGTCCCGAATTGAGTTTGCGGCGGCGCCCGGAGTCTTTCTGAGTTTCAATTGGTGTCGCGTTTTTAGGTCGAAAGGGCTTATATAGGCGAAGAAGCGGCGCAGGAGGGCACCAGGGCGCCTCCCCATAGGCCGGCGCGCCAGGCTCGAGCCCGCGGCCCTATGGTGTGGGGCCAGGCCTCCCTCTGACTCCCTTCGGTGTCTGGTCCGTCTCGGTGAATTATGATGTTTGGTCTTCGTTTCGTCGAATTCCGAGAATATTGCCCGAACAGCCTTTCTGAACCAAAAACAGCGAAAACAGAACCGACACTTCGGCATCTTGTTAATAGGTTAGTTCCGGAAAACGCATAAAAACATTATAAAGTGTGAGCAAAACATGTAAGTATTGTCATAAAACAAACATGGAACATCAGAAATTATAGATACGTTGGAGACGTATCAGCGGCCTTCAATACCTCACACTGACGCGCCCCGATATCTCCTACGCTATTCAGCAGGCCTGCCTTCACATGCATGCTCCGCGCACGTCTCACTTGGCTCTCGTGAAACGTGTTCTGCGGTATGTTCGGGTACACTGGAGTTTTGCCTCCACCTCCACGTCTCCTCATCGACCCCCCTTGTGGCCTACTCCGACGCCGACTGGGCGCCGGCTGTTCGGACTCGCGCCACTCCACCTCCGGTTACTGTGTCTACCTCGGTGATAGTCTCATCTCTTGGTCCTCCAAGCGACAGACCACCGTGTCCCGTTCCTCTGCAGAGGCTGAGTACCGTGCCGTCACCCACGCCGTCGCCGAGTGTTATTGGCTCCGCCAGTTGCTCGAGGAACTTCATCGCCCCATGAGCTCCGCCACGGTTGTCTACTGTGACAAAGTCTCCGCCATCTACATGTCCTCGAATCCGGTGCAACATAAACGTACCAAGCACATCGAGATAGACATCCACTTCGTCTGCGAGAAGGTGTGCCTGGGAGCGGTCCGTGTTCTACATGTTCCGTCCTCCCACCAGTTCGCGGATGTCATGACGAAGGGATTACCGAGTCAGCTCTTCCTCGACTTTCGGTCCAGTCTCAACGTCCGAGAACCTCCCGCTGGGACTGCGGGGGGTGTTAGATTGCACATATTGTATTTACAGTAGGACTGTATTATAATTGTAATCACACCCTAGGCCTCCGGCTTATTATATAAACACCGGAACCCCACGTCATTATACGTGTGAGGCTTTCCCCAAAACCCTTCTACAATTTCAGACTGGTGACAGACTGCAGCAACGTTGTGCGCAACGTCACAGGGGAGGGCATGGGATCTTATGGCCATGTCGTTCAGGAAATTAAAGCAAGAATCGGGCCTTTTGAGCATGTCGTGTCTGTCCATGAGAAGAGGACAGCAAATGCCGATGCACACAACCTAGCGAGCTCTATTCATCTTGCTACTGGTAGGCATGTCTGGTTTCAGTTACCACCGGATGGTGTTTGTGAAAAATATGTAAACAAAACAATCAATGAAGTGATGGAGATTTCTCAAAAAAAAAATTGGGGGCCATAGCCTCTCTTCTTTCTCAAACTAGGATGCCCACAATCAAGATGGTCGTGTTCCATGACGATCGGCGAGGGTGTTTGTACCGGTTTTTGTCCGGTTTTTCGTTAGCTTTGCCCAAGAACAGCAAGAGCAAGGCATAGGCGTATGATTCTGCCTGTATTACAGGATGATAGGGTTGGCACACACAATCGTGAGTTCCATGAACCGAACAAGAACACTAATGATTCTGCCCGTTGCATTACAGGTTGTTTTAATTCACGAGATGGTCCATGTGCATGTATTTTTAAAATTTCGGAAATGTGAGAACCGATAAGTACTCTGCCTGATAGGTTCATCAGCAAATAATGAAGAATCAGATATGAAATACTGCTTAATTATTGCAATAGATATGCTTAACTCATGCAACGATCAATTTTTTATTGTGCATCATCTAAGAAAACGTTCTGATTACAAATTTCAGCATTTCGCAGATATATTTTGACAGCCCAGCAGCAGCTACTAGGGAGTCATGTAATCTCCTAATCTCCTAAGATTTGGCTTCGGGGGGACAGCAACATTGGTCTGGCTGCCGGCAATAGGCCTTGGACGTTGGCATCTCTTCGTGCGTGCACTGGTTAAAGCACTCCGGCTGGCTGCAGTTTGCCAGACTAGCGCAGTACTCTGCACAGAAAATTCATCAACACATTCAGATTCACACAAAGTATATGCGTATAAGGATTAGGATATCTATTGCATAACAAGAAATCAATAATTTACTCGCAGAGAAAGAACGAAAGAAAAAAAAAGAAAAAAAAAGAAGAAAGAAAGTCACCAGCAGACAACACAGTGGGCGCCATGACCATGAGCGCTACGATGCACAAAACAATTGTGCTGCTCTTGCAGAACGCCATGACGAGATGGTATAGGTAACCTTTTGTTTCTTCTGCTCTTGCTCTGCCAAAGTGTGCTGATGCAGATTATTCCTTAGAGCTGTTTATATAGCCGGAGATGCGGTACAGATTAGTAAGGAATTAATTCGATTGATTGTGCATATCTAGAATTACCTTATATACGTAACTGTCATTCAACGCTTCCCAGATATGCAATACTACCGTATTAAGTATTTACCATGTCCTCTAAAAAAAAAGTATTTACCATGCATAATGTGTCCATTAATGTACACGTTTAATTTTTCTGTAAAATAGGAAGTGTTTTATCATCTTTCCTGGTACTAGTAATTAAGTTTCTCCCCGTTTGACTTGGTCACGTTATTTGCTTTTGGTCTTAGGCTTGTTTTGTTTGGTCATCGTGAGTGACCAACACAAGCTGTTCCTGAAAAATACATGGTCATATTGCGCATAAATATCAATGTTACACGTACCTAAGATACAGACCGTTGTACCTTGTATGCTAAAGATACCGATATATTGATGTTTATTCTCAACGGGAGCTGAATATGGCAACCGCAAGCTGCAAGTCACAGAAAAGACATTACTACTGAAGAATGGCTTGAGAAACATAAATAGATTAGCCAGCCTCTGAAATCATTTTATATTTTCCCATATGAGTTGAGCAGGACCAACACTAGGCACCTCTAGCAATAGAACGAGCAGATGCTTCAGGCCGCATGTTTCTCCGGTGCCTTCATCATTCCTCTCAGATAGCGGGTATTTAACTGCACTTATTAATTTGTTTCTCCCCTATTCTCCAGGAAAATCGCCATGTGCAAGCAACTCATGGCTCTGCAGCTTCTACTTCCAATGGTTAAGTTCATTTGCCTATTTCAAGGCACACACACATCGCTCACAAGCTCAACCTTCAGCGACACCTCTTTCTGTCTGAAAACTAGCCATAGGTTGTTCAGGCCCTTGACTCTGAAGATATTGCAAACTACGGAATAGATTTGCAGATCAGGCCCGTTGTCCTCTTGATCGAAAAGGAATGCTAGAATATGGAAATAAAACAGAGATATATCAGCAGAGAAGATAACATGGAGAAATGCTAGGATTCAGCACAATGCATCATGCGCAATTATCTGTAACAGCCTGGAGCATAACCTGTGTGGCCTTTCCCCATGAGTTTGATCTTATTTGATGCTCTGTAGCCTGTACATGCTAAATGTTTGTACCGTAACATGCAATCCTAATCAATAGACTTAGCCTTCAGGGGGTCTCTGCCATTTGCCATAGAAGAATTAACCTCACCTTAGAGCATCTCCAACAGGAGCCTGTTGTATAACGCGGCGCTATAAATCGGCTTTAGAGCGCGTGCTATGCGGTTGGATCGCGCAGCGCCGGCGAGAGCTTCGCCGGGTGCTGTAAACCGCTGCGCCAAAATCTAGCGCTGAAACGGTCCTTTTGCAGATGCGCTAAAATGCAGCCCCAAATACACATTTCACACAATTGCACATCTAAATGGATCAAACAAAACCTAAAAATAGACTGGAAATATAAATATATTAGCTAGTTCAACCCACATTTGTTACAACCGAATTTAAAACTAAAGATAGACTACACTAATAGGACCACTCGAACTCCAAGGAGTCCATTGTTGTGGACGACACCAGACTCGACGACCACTCGAACTCAGAGGAGGAAGAGTCAACGGCGATGGTCCACGGACCGGCGCCCTTCTTCTTCTCCTCCTCCCTCCTCGCGGCCTTCTCCTCCTTGTCCTTCTTCGCGCCTCCTTCTTGGCCCTCCTCGCCCCTCGATCTTTCTTCTTCGCCGCCTTCTGCGTCACCTTCTCGGCGAAGAAGGCGACCTCCGCGGCCACATCCTTCGGGAAGCGTCGCGCCACTCGAGGCGCATGCGCTCGTCCCGCTTGGCGACGAGGAGGCGCTGCTTGAGCTCACGCTGGCGCTGCCTCGCCTCCTGCGTGACGGCCAGCGGCGACGCGAGGTCTTCGGCTTGCTGGCGTGTCTAAACATCGGTGAAGTTCATCAAACGATGAGGACGGCCGAGGCGCCAGACCATCACGCCGTACGCACGCGCCGCCTCGTACGTGCCGAGGCCGATGCGCTCCTCGCCACTCTAGATCTCCGCACCGCAGTACCTGGAGCTCAAGCGGTGGCGGGGAGGCATCACGGCGGAGTGAAGCACGGCCTAAGGTGGAGCAGAGGTGCACAGGGTGAGGTGGAGCAGTGGGAACTTTTTAGGCGGTTGGGTGCGCGCGCCTCATTTAATAGTGCATACTAGAAGCGGCGCACCAGTTTTGGCGAGTAGGATGGCGCAGAATCCCACGCGGCACGCGCGCTAAATTTTTTACCATGCGCTGCGTTTTCGCGCGAAGCTGGCTACCACACGTGCACACTAGTGCGATTCAGGCCTATATTGCAAGCGCTAGTTGGTTTACTCCTTGTATACACGTTACTGCATTTGTCCTTTTACTTGCGCCGTGTACTGCTTAAGAACCTAACTAATTTATCTACCGTGACCTCGCTACTTACATGGCGTCAATCAAATTTATCAGTACCCTAGCATTGTACCATGTAACTAAAGATCTGGAACCTTAATCGGGAATTATGCCCATCATGGCATGATCAAAAGATCACCCTTAAGACGGGCAACCGGAGAAAAATTACCAAACTTACTAACAACAGCCAACAACAGCATAGGGAAACAAAGCACTACCAAAACACCTACCAGCTAGTGACATGTTTCATCACAAGATCCATGCTGCCTCCAAGTTATCCCCTTTCCTGTTGACTAGAGTGGCATCCTGCTCTTCAGATTCAGTCACCATAGCAAGGATTCTCCAGCAATGAATAACATGAGACAAATATATATCCTGCTGTAAAGAAGAAAAATACCCACATATGAAGAAAATGCAAAAGGGAGACAGGCGTGCCATGTAAATCAAAGCCGTCTCCATGACATGCAGAAAACCAGCCAGCTCACAATACAATTTGTTGTGCCCATGAAGGGCGAACAAAGTTAATTAGCTATCAGGCATTTGTGACATAGCAATACCTCTTCCATATGTATAGGCACAGGAAGCACAGATAAATGTGTGCTGATGCTTTTGAGTGAAACATTTGGTCTAAGAAGTAAGGACAATCTTTGAATCAATCTAGAAACTATGGAAAACCAAAATAATTGCAATGATCGCTATAGATTTGCACTCTATGACCAAACATATGAAGATCTTCATCTCACTACATGGGCAATGAAGTCTACTATTATGTCCACGGTAGGCCAAAAAAATATGCAACAAATAACGAACAAATACCTAACACTTTTTCTGTAGTTACTGAAGCATAAAATCTCTACGAGATATTTACCCATATCACTTCAGCCTATACAGCTCAAGAGTTCAGTTTACGTGTTATAATCTTCAGATTGCTTGCTAAAAAACTACAGTAACAACAGTACTTGACACATAGCACTAATTAAGTTCACAACGTAAATTAAGACATGTCAGCAAGAAATCATGCAGAACTGCAGAAACAACATCATCTCTTGAGAGACCGAAAATACTAGCTATGCTACCTCTTTTGGGAGAAGAATATAGAGATTGGATCAAAGGTGGTACAGCAAACTGTAAAGTTTTAAAAATGGGAAGACTGAGCTGCTGTCTGAAGATGTGTTTTTAAGCTAATTAAACAACAGATCATGTAGCTGACACTGCAAGAAATTAGAGATTCATTACAAGATAATCCATTCCCGGTTACATACGCCAACGGGCAATGACACAGCTAAATTCACAAGATTAATGACAAAAGCCAACACCACACTATAGGAGAACAAGTACCGCTGCACAAAAGCAGCTACTAAATACTGACTCAACTGATCATAAGACCCATGTCGCCTCCAAGTGGTGATCTTTCCTGAAGAGGGTGAGAGTGGCCTGCTTCTCTTATTAATATTCCAACCATATGTAGTCAATGAGTCGCATTGGCGGGGTTCACCATTTCTGGAAATAAAGTTGTCAGTGAGATTAAAAAAAGGAGAAAACATGACTTTAAAAAATTGCCTATTAGGTAGACATAAGCATAATTACGTGTTACATTCGGGTGTTACATAGCACTCATAGTTTGCTTAAAAGATATGTGTATCACAACTGAAACATCAAATGTAACTTTTGATCTGATTTATGTTATTACTTGAGAATTATTCCCAGATCATAAAACAAAGGGCATACACACATACCTCTAGGAGTGTAGAAACTCATGTATGGCATCAAATAATGGAAGATTTCTCTCTTCCATAGCTTCTTCACACTTCGTGACTTGAGACTAATCCCGTATATACCAAGATCTGTGGTCACGAAAATGGTATCGCTACCCTCCACAGATCCAACCAGTGTAAGTCTTAACTTGGGATTTTCGATGGGGAGGAGTTCTTTCAGATTGACGACTCTATGTTGAGTCCATGACAGAACTCCGTCGAAACCCATCTGCCTTGACCACATGTGGAGGTTTAACATGTCCAATCGTGCAAACCCCAAACTACCATCCTCCGTCGCCATGAGGATAGTTTCACTATCACCTTCTGCGCCAGTCTCCAGCGGCGGCACATCAATCAGTGATAAGCAATTAGATGCCAAGTCACACTTGAGAATAGCTATCGGCACGTCACTATCACCATTCTTAACCACGAAATAAAGTGCATCTTCGATGAGGACCTGGGGCTTAAAGTCAATGCGTGCACTCACACCCACAAGATCAAGATCAGCGGACAACTCAGTCCACTCATCCGCAAGAGAGAGACCAGAGCATGGCTTGCTCCCTTCACCCATCTGCGGCAAGGATATGTATGCGCATGCAACACAATCGACATCACTCTTGTCCAGGGTGACCAAGACCACCCGGAAGGGGCCGTCCTCACACGCGCGGTGGTCGCAGCGGGGCGCGGCGCAAATCACTGCGGCCCTAAGGCTCTGGGATTCCACGATATCTCGAGCCTGGGGCCCATCCAGCTCCCTCCGGCTGCCTGTCAAGGGGTTCCAAACGAGGAACTTTGCGGCTAACCCCTCGGCGGCTAATGCAGTTGCATCCACAAGGAGAACGCGGCCATGGCGGCAGTCCCACGGCTCATAGAACCAGCAACCCCAGTCATCGTCGGGAATGCGCGCACGGAACTTTGTGGCGGGTTCGTAGTACGGAACCCTGTCGTACTCGTCCCTTCTGTATCCCCCCGAGGAATAAATGGGAGGGCAGTAAATGAAGCCCAACATAGGCGGAGCTCCATGGAACTTGCGGTAGAGACCGCCGAAGCGAGGGCCGGAGAGGGTGTCGAGCCAGAGCTTGCTGGCCAGGGATGCGCGCACGAGGCACTCCGGCTCGTCCGGCGGGAGGCGGAGGAAGACCTCCTCGAGAAGCTCGTCCGGCAGCGGTGCTACCACTGATGGCGGCATGGCTGGAGGCGAGTACCTGCACAAACAGAATTCATTCGGAATGAGACTGCAGAGACTGAAGAAAAAAAAGGAGGGCCGAGTTCGTTTGGGGCATTCCGAGTGTGTGGAGATCGGAACGGGCAGCAGACCATATATATCCAATTCAAGGAGCACAGCTCGCTTACTGCCATGGAAAGGAAAGAATGGGGACGGGGGTTCCTTCCTTACCTAGAGGAGAAGAGAAGCGATGGATCCCCTCCGATCCACTCCAGCAGCTAGGTGACGGCCAGAGCCAGGAGGGAGACGACGCCGAGATCCGAGAGAGAGAGACCAAAAGATATGGAAATTGGCCGGTGGAGGCGAGGGTTTAGGGTGGGGAAAAGTGCAAGATGCGGCGGCAGAGCACCAGGGGGCGGCCGGCGGCGGGCGGGATGGCGCGGATTAGGCAGGAAGGGAGGTAGAGCTCCGAGATGTGGCGGCGCAGCAACAGGAGAGGGGGAGCGATCGCCGGCGGCAGGCCGGGAGGCGGCGCAACGGCATCCCTGTGCAGGAGAGAGGCGATGGAGATGGTCTGCAAAATTGTAACCGTAGTGGCAAAGACATAGGCTGTGTTTGGTCTGAGCCCCAATAAGCCTTACCTAACTTTTGGCATGACCAAAATTTTGGCAAAGTTTTGTTGTTTGGATTATAGCCATGGCTCTTCCAAAAAAAATTGTACACTAGTGCCTCCGTTTTGGTTTGCAACCAAACTGACTTGGCATGCATTGACAACTCAAATTGGCTAGTGCTTAATCCGATTTCAATTCAATCAAAACAAATGTTAATAATGTTTATTTAAAGAATGCAGGCAAGAAGAAACAAAAAAAATATTGAGATAGCAAAATCATAAGCGGCTACTGTAGAATGCGTTGAACGCCTAAACATAAAACATATTTCTAGTAGTAGTTCTCTCTTTGACAGGATGTTTTTTTAGTAGTTGTTAGGGAATCGTATCAGGTGAAAATGCTCTAGACTCTGCAAATCTGCAGATTTCTCACGATATCCGTTGGATTAGAAGAATCTAGAGCATTTTCACTTGATACGGGTTCCTCTAGTTGTAATCAAGATGTTGTTTGGCTCTACAAAGAAACTAGAGGGTTGAATTGTTGGCACGTACTCCTATAAAGAAAAAAACATTGATTACACAGAAACCATCCGAGAGAGTCGAGCGGGCGAGGCTGCCAATATTTTGGCGCATGGTTTCGCGCCATCGGCTCGCCCTCGCGCGGGTGGAATTTATGTGGGCTTTGCTCGGACAAACTTTGGCGAGCTAATATATTGGCCTCGGTCCAAATAGGGACCAAATGTTGTTGTGGGCTTGCCAAATTTTGGGTATGGTAGGCATTGGCTTTAATCCAAACACACCCATAGTCTGGTAATGGCACGGTCTTATATAGCAATTTTTCGTCTAGCGTATTTGCCTAAACGACGCGCTTCTAGAGCTTTTATTAAAGCTAAACTCGAAATAAGAGGAGGCATTGGCAATGACAGCACCGAAGTGATGGAGAGTTGATGCCACAAATCAGCGGTGACGGTGAGGCAGTGACGACGTGTGACAAACAAGCAAAGGTTGTTGGTGGAGTCACATCGAAGAAGAACCGGTTTTGTGGCCAGATCCTTAATAGAGAAGCCGAAAGGGTCAAATTCAACTCCCGTTCAGGTAGATTGAGTTAAAAAAGAAAGTATATTATGGAGTATATTATGAATGTTATGTGGAGGTGTACCATTTGTTGCGATTTTACATGTAAACCTATTATAAAAAAACATTTGGAAAGTAGAAAAGAAATACTCTTTCTATTTAAAAGAATTGAAGTTCTAGTTTCCTCGTCCTAACTCAAACTAATTAAAGTTTGACCAAGTTTTTAGAAAATTATGTCAACCTCTACAATATCAATTCAATTTAGTACATTTCCCCGTAAATTTGATCAAAGTTAGTTTGATTGAACTTAGGACAAAACTAGAACGCAACGAAGTACCCTTCTAAAAACGGGTATTTAATTCTATGCCCCTGGTTTCTTAGTTGTGCTTACTTTTCCCCATTCAATAACTTTTTGCTCACTTTTCCCATGTGTTTAAACTTTTGCTTTGACATTTTCCTTATTTTTTTTCCTTATAGTTGCTCACTTTGAAGGCAAAATGAGCCAGTGGGGAAAAGTGAGTAGTGTTAATGAACGAGGGCATAGAATTAATAATCCCTAAAAATTACACAAAATGAACCTTGTAGTATATCAAAATTTCAGAAATGCAAAGGTATGGTGTAGTGAGCGGCCCAGATCGACCGAAGCAAGCCACTACGGCACTACTACTCGGCGGCCTTCTCCGGCAAACAAACTCCAAAACCCTAGCTATCCCCCGCCGGCCGCCGCCGTCTCTCCCGTCCTCGGTCCACTCGCCGGAGTCCGCGTCCTCCTCCACCTCTGCCCGCGACCTCCCGAGACCACCTCCGTACCGATGGCCATGGCGCAGAGGGCGGCGGGTAGTCTCCTCCGGAGATCCCTCGGGCTCGCGCCTCCGACATCCCAGAGGGCCCTGAGCGCCAGCGCCGCGCCGGCGGCGGCGGCGGCGGAGGGAGAGGCGGCCAAGGCGAAGAGGGCGAAGAAGAAGAACCTGTTCGACGTGGTGCAGTTCCTGCCCGACTGGGGCGTCGGGTACAAGGTCGCCAAGACCACCTGGCGCGACGTCTCCTACCAGATCACCAAGATCAACCTCTACAAGGTCATCCCCGGTCATCCCCGCTCGTCGGCGTGAAGTCTCCTGTATCCATTTCCCGTAACTTCGTTGTGATTTCTGTGCCAACTGCAGGATGGCCGCCACGGGAAGGCGTGGGGAATTCGACACAAGGCCGGTGAGTCTTCGCTCTCTCGCCCTGCTTAATTCACTCCTGCGATACGTGAAGATGTCGCTGCGATGTTCTTGAATGACGTCTGTTAATTAGTGGATTGGTGAAGCGTAGAATGGTAGAACATGAATGTTGCCTGGATGGAAGCCTAACTTCTGATAGACATCAGTAGATGGAGCTGTGTGCGCTAGTCTGCGACTCCATATCTTTTGCAGCTTGGATCCGTCAGATTAATTTGGTTATGCCTGATCATTCTATTTGAATTACATTGGCGCGGTGGTTTGTAGTTGTCTTGACTAGTTTAGTTTGGTATTTTTATAGTGGAATGAGTTTAGGTAATAAAGCAATATCTGTCCTCTCTCAAATACTTTATGTGGATCCAACTAAAATTTCCTAGCTATGCGTATGGTACATTTCTGGGGCATTGTAATGTTTTATCCCAAAAGGAAATGATAAAAGAAACATATGCCATTATCAAATAGCAACTGTACGCATATACTGGACAATACAAAAACTAGTACATGTAACAGCTCATTAGGTTTTAATGGATGCTTAAATTACAATTGCTATGATCTTCAACATCAGTAACAAATCGAGATGATGAGTTGATGCCAGCCAATCGATGATACTTTTTGTCTGATGTGCTCAGTTTCATCAATGTATTAATTATCTTGGGTCGCTGCTAATTGTATAGGAGTAGTGGAGTATCATATTCTTGAATCTCAGTTGATTTCGTTGTAATCAAATTCGAATCCCATGCCCTGTTTCTGAGAAATGACAACTAGAGTGGCAATCTTACATGAATGGTATGATTCCTGCATTAGCTTTGATGTTTTTAAATCCCGGTTAATATGCAACTTTTTATGTTGTTTGTGTCTCATTGAAAATAACATGGAAAATTCTACAGACTTCTTTCACTTAGACAGTCATTCATCGTTTTGCTCTGCTTTACATTCAGTGATGCTTGAAAACATTCAGTTGTTTGCTGCCCTAGTCGCCCCAATCTGCTCTTATGTCAAGACCAAGATAGAAACTAGCTGGATTTCATTTCCTTATGATCATGTTTTTCATATTGCCGCTGCCTGTTTGCACAAGTAACATCATTGTCACTGTTGGCTGGTCTCCTGGTCTCCATCTCAACTGTTACGAAGTGGAATGTAGAAACAACCTGCCACACACATTAGAATACAAAATAGGTGAATAGGTTATCGAAAGTGTTAACCGTACAGGGGTGATATGGTTGCTACTCTAGGTTAGGTGTTATGTTCTAATCCTGGTTCATATGAAACTTTTGTCGTTTGTGTCTCTTTTTAATTGACATTGAAAATTTTACACCAACTTCTTTGAATTAGACAAACATATTATTTTTGTCTCCAAAAAGCAGACTGTTCTGCTTCATGTTTAGTGCTGCTCCAAAACATTCAGTTGTTTGCTGCCCTAGTTGCTGCGAGCTATTATTTTGTCCATACATCAGACCAAGATAGAAAAATATTATTTATCATTATCAAATATCAAATGTGTGCATATACTGGACAATACAAAAAATATTACATGATACAATTCGTCATGTTTTGATGGATGCTTCAGTTACAGTTGGTATGGCGTTCAACATCACTCAAAAATTGAGATGGTGAGGTGAGGCCAGCTAATTGATGATGTGCTCAATTTTACCAATATACTTACCAATATAGGGCTTCAATTTGGTGTAAATCATGCAATTGTTTGCTGCCGCAGTCACCCAAAGCTATTCTTATTTCCATATGTCAGTACCAAGATATAAACTAGGTGGCTTTAACTTCCTATTGTTCAGGTTTTTTCCCTGTTTGCACAAGTCACATCATCGTTAGTGTTGGCTGGCCTCCGACTAAACTGTTATGGAGCGGAACATAGAGACCTACCGCAGCCAAGAATTACCGAGCCAGAGGGCATACTCTTGTTCTCAAATCATGTAGAAACCTGCCACACACATTAGAATATAGAACAGCTGAACAGGTTATCGACAGTGTTAATCGTGCAGGGATAATATGGTTGCTACACTAGCTTAGGTGTTATGCTCTAATCCTGGTTAATATGGAAAATTTTACACCTACTTCTTTGAATTAGACATGGAAAATTTTACACCAATTTCATTAGATTAGACAGACATATTATTTTTTGGCTCCAAAAAGCAGCCTGGTCTGCTATTATTTTGTCCATGTGTCAAGACCAAGATGGAAATTAGTTGATTTAAACTGCCCTTTTGTATTTTTGATAATGGTTTCCTATTGATCTTTGCAAAAATCTGAAGTCACAGCATGGTTACTGTTGCCTGGCTGGTCTCAGGAAAAAACTGTTAGGAAGCAGAACGGAGAGGCCTGCCACGACTTACCGAGTCAGAAGGGTACTTACATTGTAGAAACGTGCCGCACACATTGAAACAACTGAATATTATCGATTAGAGGATTACATTTGCCAGATTTGTATTTTTGGTTGTCTAACCTGTTTCTCTTCCAGGTGTGCAAGTGGCCGATGCCCCGATAAAGATCAGTGGCGTTAACAAACGTGGTTGGAAGTACATCAAGGCATCGCAGAAGCCGGTGCTAGATACCCCCAAAGTAGAGACGCCAGCTGCTGCATAATTTGGTTACCGACTAGACATTTAGAAGGAAAGTGTCAACACCTTGTCTAGCCAGTCTGTAAGTGTTGAGACGATCGGTTGATTTGCCACTCTTTCATAGTTCTCCTGTCGTTTTCAAGGGGCTAAACAGACCTTCAGAAGGAGTGCTCTTCTTCTGCATGGAAGAGTCTCGCTTGAAAGGGTTTTGCTGTGACCGTGGATTGTCATGTCCTCCACGCTTCCGGGTGAAGCTAAAGATGATGTAGCATAAGAAATAATTGAAATGCATTTTTATTTTGCAGTGCTGCGTTCCCAGTATATCGTAAATGTTATATGTTTTGATGTTTTCTCTAGCAATCAGTGCTCTCATTATTAATGTGTTTGAGGAAGTTAGACAGAGAGCCACGTGTCTGAGAGAAGACGTCTTGTGCAGTGGAGAAAATGACCATTTTCTGATTATAACGGCGTGGCTTAAAAATGACCATGTATTCTGTAGCAACCATGAATGAACCTCTTGCTCCAACGCCTGGAACATGCTGGATATTGAACGGAAGCACATGATTTGTCCGTTTCCGCTCGCCCTAGCGGACACACCTCTCCATTCCTCCGATCCAGCAATCGATCTCAGTTCTCACCTGTCCCCGTTCTTCTGCATGTTAGTTGAAAGGGTTTCGATGTGACTCGATTGTCGTATCCTTTGAGCTTGGGGGTGGTAGCTCTTTATTTATAAACACCCAGAATTTATATTTTAAAGTTAAAAAAATTGAATCAAAATTCTGGAGATAGCCAATGATTTACACCACAATGGTGCAAAATCTCAATAGAAATTACTTCATATTTTAGGGTACACAAAAGTAAAAAATTCTGTCGAATTTTATAGTGAATATTGCATATTTCAAGACTATTAACTTCGTTAGATTTTATCAATTTCGTGTAGCCCAGAATACAAATCAGTTTGCATTGAGATTTTGCACCGTTATAGCATACTACCTCAAGGATTTTATTTTAGATTTTTTAAAACTTTAAAGTACGTATTTTGAGCCTTTGAAAATAAAGAGCTACATGTAGTTCGGCCTCCAAAACGCCACACTCGATTGTACTACTGATATTTTGATGGAGCGCCACATTTCTTATATATCACAAAATTTACAATATCTTATTTACCGCTATTCTAATTCTCTTTTCTCACCAGTCGCCTTACCGTGCTTTGAGCTCAAGCAAAAAAGATGGATAAATAATGTGGATTGGCAAAATTTATGATTTTCTCGCCTTTGAGCTTTGTTACATACGGACATATACCGATTTATTTATCTTTTGATGTTTTATGTAGCAAGTGCTCACATTATAATGTGTGATGTGTCAACTAAAATGAGATAGAAAACCACACATGGAAGAGAGGACGACTTGTTGTGCGATGGAGAAAGTGACCATTGTAAGTAAACCCTTACACTACTGGCTCAAAAGTTTTTGTAACGCATGGTTCAGAGAGAAGGACCTCTATTTTTTTTTTCAATAACCTATAGGATAATCTTCAAAGGGCCTCAATATTCTAACAGAGCGCTCTTCTTCTGCATGGAAGACAGGAAGAGCCTCAGTTCAAAGGCTTTTGATATGATGTGGCTCTGCCATGTCCTCCACACTTCTTGCTGAAACTAAAGATGACGCAGCATTAAAAAATGTGTAATAAATTTATTTTGCAAATTTGTTGCCCGGCTATAATATTCTCTTGTCACATTGTCCCACAATCCTCTTGTGAGCTCTTTTATGCCAACCGGCGAGGGTAAACAAATGGATGGAGCAACGGATCAAGGCGTGTGGACATAGTCGAAGTACAAGAGCAAAATGTGTTAGTTTTATTTTCTTTTTGAGCTTTGCTAACTTGTTATGCGACGACTATTATGTTTCCTCCATAAATTAGTGTGGCCTGGTTACTGTAGTTGGAGAGAAAAACACGCGACGAAGAAAAGATGTCTCGTGCAACCAGGAAAATTATCATTGTAGGTAAACCTTAAACCCCATAGGCCCTAGCTAAATCCTCTCATATTGCATAATCAAGAGATGGCACATCAGTGACAGGCAAGATCCTTTGATGACCGACTCCCTTGTGTTGTTCCTTGATGAACCTAAAAGGGTAGGCAACTCCTGCAATTTTATTAAGAAGAAGCCATTTGAAATAGCTCTATCTTGCTCCATCTTGCAGATTAACTGGTTGACACCACTCCCCTACTTGCATGGACAACCTAGCTTGATCGAAATGAGGCGACACAACGCAATTGAGTGGTCTAATGCTTCTTGTGTAGCTACCCGAAGAGTATGAAGGATGGTCATGTTACCCCCACATATTTGTTGTTGAAAGGCATGCAAGCTCTTGGCAGTCGATTGTGTCTTTCTCGCTTCTCGTGCAGAACGCATGAAAAGAATCACATCATAAACCCTAGAGTAAGCTTCCAATCCCCTCCCACCCACATGATAGGGTAAAATCCGGTGACTATCTATGAATGCGTGACCGTAAGTTGGTATTCTCCGAGTACAATGATCTAATCGAACCACCCGTCGACAAACACCCGCCATAAATTTTACTCCTTAAAAATCATGGTGAAAACCGCAGAAAATCCTTCCAATTGGTACACTAGACGAGGTGCAACAGGTAGAACCAATGAAAAAAATAGCGTCGGCCAAAAAATACGCTATTAGCGTGCTAATAGCGCGCTATAGCGCGAAAATAATGTAGCGTGGCATGTCAAAAAACGATATAGCGTGCTATCAACGTCGAAATAACGCGCTATTTTCTTTCCATGGATAGAACCGTAGAAACGTATAAGACCGTGTCTCCACGGGGCCAGAAGGGGGTGTCATCAGACCGACGAGCTACAACGGTGGCATTGAAGCGAGCCTGACGGCGTGCAAAGCCCCAGTTTTAACATTCAGACGGCGTGCCGTCACGTACTAGCAACAGGGCTACCGATAACGGTAACGGAAACGCAGCTACCGTCGCTGACTCGCGGCGCGGGGTCACGGCGACCGCGGTAGGCCCGGAGCCAGCTCACCTCACGTCAGATCGGCTCGCATCGGCTCGGCTCGCGCCAGCCAAAACCTCGTGGCTCGCCCCCCGCAGAGACCACCGATCCATTCCGTTTCCGCTCGCCTGCCTGCCTTGCCCCTCCTCTCGCCTCCGCCCGCGCCGCCGCCGCCGCCAGGGTTCCGGCCGCCGCCGCGGATCCGCTCCCCGCCACCAGCGGCGCCGCGCGCGACCTCGCTCCGGGATCTCCCGCCCCCCCGGCGCGCGCTCCCGATCCCGCGGGCCCGAAACCCTAGCGCTTCGCCGCGGCAGGTACGCTCGCGCGCGAGACCCGCCTCTCCCCCCTCCTCCTCAACGCTCTGCTACCATGGCTGGATCGGGACGGACTCGCGCTCGCCGCTTGCTCGCGCTCGCGCCTGCGCCTGCTCGCGCTTGCTGCAGCTCGTGGGCGCTGCGTAGGCTTAGATCTGCGGGATCGGGGAGCGATCCGCCGGGAGGGATCCCTGGGGAAGGCCCGTCGATCCGGCCGGATTCTCGCCTGCTTCCGGTCCCCGCTAGCAGCTTCTGCTGCGGGGATACTTTGGATTGTGATACCCATTCCCCGTGCATTGGTTTTGGCTGCCTGCGTGCGTGCGTGTAGTTCCCGCTCCCGCTCCAGCCGCTGCTGAAGTAGCGTGGCAGAGTAAGTTGCTGGAGACCATTGTGGCGCTGCTCATTGTGCTGTGTGCATGCACAGCACAGCCCAGCCCAGTGGGCGGTGCTCATCTGGTTTGGTTTTGTCCACAAGGGGTAGACATTGTTGCAAGGAACTGTATGCTTTAGGGTCATATGTAGAGAATGAATGGGTTTACTACTGATCTGCTGCTTCATTTTTCTCTTCTACGAATGTTCACCGTCGCAGCATAATTTTGGTACGATGCTTATGTAGCAGTAAAGCTGAGCTTGCAACGTCGTGCTGTATGCTGTACGGCGGGGGTGCTTTGGATTGTTATATTCATTCTCCGTGCATTGGTTTGGCCAACTGCCTGCGTGTAGTTCCCGCTCCCGCTCCAGCCACTGCTGAATTAGCGTGGTAGAGTAAGTTGCTGGAGAGGTCCGTGCCATTAAGGTGCTGCTCGACCATTGTGTTGTGTGCATGCACAGCGCAGCCCAGCCCAGCGGGTGATGCTCATCCGGTTTTGTCCGCAAGGAGCAGGCATTGTTACAAGGAACAGTCTCAGACTTCCTGTATGCTTTAGGGCTATATCATATATAGAGAGAACGAATGGCTTGCTACTGAACTGCTGGTTCATTTTTTCACTTCTCCGAATGTTCATCGTCTTATGTAGCAGCAAAGCTGAGCTAGTGACGTTGTGTGTGCAGGGACGATGAGTCGTCAGCAGCAGCACGCGCCTCTCAGGGCCTCCGCCAATGGAGCCCCGCACCGGAAGCTTGACAGCGGAAGGCAGGACAGTAAATCGCACCTGATGAGGTCTTCATCCGGTGGTTTTACCAGTGCAGGTGAGCATCTTAATCCCATTTCTATATGTTATATGCTGTTCGTGAGCTGCTGCTGATAACGTTCTGTTATGTGTTCAGAAAACGGAGGCAAACTAGGGCTTACGAGCCCTTCGCGGGATCGTCTGGTCTATGTTATGACGCAGTTCACTGGGCATCATGTGGATGTGCATGTCAAGAATGGGTCTGTCATCTCTGGAATCTTCCATGCCACAAACACTGATAAAGACTTTGGTACAGTTCTTTCTCCTTGTATTTCGATCTATCCTTGTGTGTTTTTTTCTTGAAAAAAACTCTTTAGCACCTTTTCACTTCTCCCTTGATGCGATTGCATTTTGTTCTTGCGTTCTGTAAATGTACTTAGAATCAAGCTCTTGTCGCAGGAATTGTGCTGAAAATGGCACAGCTGATAAAGGATACTTCTGTGGGAGGACAAAGTAATCCTGCTGATGTTTTGAGAAAGCCCGATACTATGATAATACCAGGGCGAGACCTTGTTCAAGTTTTTGCAAAGGTTTGTTCCCCTAACTAGCAAACAAAGATGCAAACAACTAATGAAGTCACTTGACTGGCTATAGTTCTTTGCTTGCTTCATTGTTGGTTTTTGTGGACACCATGGATGTGACTTTGGACTTAACATGCATGTTGCATGAACTATTGCTTTGTAATATTGCCTTCTTTGTGCTAGTAATGACTGTCTCTTGATAAATTACTAGGATGTAACACTTGGTGGTGATGAGCTGCCAAAAGGTCCTGTTCATGACAAAAGGAAAGACTTAATGATAGATTCTGCCATCTCTCGTTCTCACTTCCCTGAAGAGAGGGAGCTTGAACGCTGGGCACCAGATGAAGGAGATTCAGATTGCATCGAATTGGAAAAATTTGACAGAAAGGGGCATAGGTACTGAAAAACTAAGTGAGAGGCTTATCTTTACGTTTATTTGTAACATTCAATCTTCTCATTATGATGCAAATGGCCATGGAAGCAATAATCACGTTTACTTGACTGTCCTAGATTTGTTCCTCAATTAGTTGATAATAGTCATTACATGTAAACATGGTTTTTGAGTTGCTGTGTAGTTGCCGAGTTGTTTTCTCAAAATCACAGCGATTCGCAACTATACTGCGACTTTCGGCGACTATACACTGAGTCGCAGCGTTGGCCGCTCACTTTGAGTCACAAATGAAAAACCTTGCATGCAAATCTTCATTGTTACATACTTACATTCTGTTAATTATTTCATTTTGATGCGATGTATAATTGGTGTTATAAAAACAGAGACAAATATTCTTTCCTCATAGGAACTTAGCAAGTTATGAAAAAAAATTATGTGCTACGACAATATATTGCTTTGCCACTGAGTCGGCAAATTTTGTTTTGATCAATGTTGCAAAACTCGTGCATAAATTTACTGTTTTAGACGGAGATCTCGCTGTCATCTGTGCTCACATCACCAGTAACTTGTTAGATACGATGATTGCGTGCACGATTCTTGAACATCCCTTGATGGAAAGGGCATTTCTGTATTTATATCATGAAAATGCTGGTGTATTACATATTTTTCTTGTTCTTATATTGATCTTGTCATCATGATGATTAATAGTCAATATGTTGGTAGGAGCTGGGACCAGTTTGAAACAAATGCAGCTTTGTTTGGGGTAAAGAGTACTTTTAATGAAGACCTGTATACCACAAAACTTGAGCGAGGTCCTCATATGAGAGAGCTTGAAAAACATGCTTCAAGGATAGCCCGAGAAATAGAGGGTGAAGATACAGAGGATCTCCATCTTGCTGAGGTAGGTCTCTATGCGTCTCCTCCCGCCTCCCTTTTTACATACACAATCAAGTTATGGAATTACAAATGCTTACGATAAAGGTGTTTTTTAGTTTCACAATTTTTTTTGCTACACCCACTCTGCTTGTGCTATGCTTCATGGACATTAGATGAAGTGTTAGTAAACCGTGCAAAGATATACAATTCAAACACAGTAATATGGACGAAATGTTTGAAATGTTGAGGCTACTTACACAGGAAAGAGGTATATACGTGGATGAAGACTTGGAGCAGGATGAAGAGATAAAATATTCTGCAGTTCGCAGGGATACTGATACTTCCAAACTTAAATCCTTTATGAATGTCCCAAGCAGTGCACATCCTTTTGATCCGCTTACCAGACCAGGCAGCATTGATACCAAGGATTTGCAGGTATTTTCATCAACAATAGTATGGAAATAATTTAATGCATTAATCTATGCCCATATTATTTAAATTCCATCACCTGTTAAACGTTTCAGTTTGTATTTTTGACCTTCAGGACGAAGAATCATCTTCCCATATATTTGGTGGTACCCATTTGCCTGTCACTGCTGCAACTAGCGTGCTAGCGTCTGAATACCAATCAAACAAGCCTTTTCCTGCTGATGCCAACAGGTATAAACTTTTTTTCTGCATAGGTTGCAAGTTACCTCTGCGGTTTGCCAGCAGCTACCAGCATATCACCAATTTGTGAATCTGGAACTGTGGTGCTTATGGTCTGTTTTGCACTCAAGTCACTGGTTAAATACCCTTCTCCCAGTGAACTGCCGTATACCTGACATCCCTAGAAGAGACACTCTAGGATAGTGGACTTCTGTAAAACAATATTAATCTGTAGCATACCGATTGACACATTACTATGACCTTAGGTTGGATGACAAGCGAAGTAAAGATAGCAGCAGTGACAAAGACAACAGGAACTTGCGACCTGAGAATACTGTAAGCTTTCCTTTTTGATAATACAAGCACTGCTCGTGCCTGAATACAGACATTTTTTGTTAATATGTTTATGAAAACATGTTCTTTTCGTACCTGAATTTAGGTTTTCCTGTTTCCTTGTTCATTTTAACAGTTATCTGAAGGGGGTAGACCGCTGGTTTCTGAAGGTGAGCAGCAAATTTATGCCTCATTTGGAAGTTCCATAAATCCATTCCCTTGACCTGTTCAAAATGTATCATTGTCGCTAGGATTTCATGTGCTGTTAGCTCTATAATTAATGGTTATTCTCGACCCTGTGGGTTTTGTGTGGTACTTTGGGCCTTTGTATGAGATATAGTTGAATTAGACTATAAATATCACGGTGTATTGTTCTGTTACGTTGTATTGACCGGTGATAAATTGTACTCCCTCTGTCCCAAAATAGTCATTACTTGAATGTAAGTAACATTTCAATTGATGGATTCATTTCTTCACTATTCTGTGCCAAGTGGATTACAACATTTCAAGATTTAAGCTTATTAGATTGCGTGCACGCCTGGCCTATTTTAATGGAGGGGGTAGACTTAGATCCACTCTTTATTATTATTGTTAACAATGTCCCTTGGTTTCTTTCACCCATTAAATGATATAAGCTCGTCTTTCTGTTTGACCCATGTGCACGTAATGTGCTTCTTGAGGCTGTTTTGGATTGGCACGGTGTTTCCTCTATAAGCATCTTTATTCCAAATTCCATGAATTGTTTTCGGTAGCAAGCATATAATAATTTCGTAATCTTGTGACAGATCCGGAAGGGGCATCTTCAAGGTTGCGTGCATCTGAACCTTCATCTTCTGGCCAAGGAGACAAGTCACCAGATGGTTTGGCACCAGATTCTGCTGTACCCAGCAAACTTCATTCGGCGCCTGAATACGTTAATTCTTCTCAAATACCTGGTAGTTCTACATCATCAACATCCGAGCGTGTTGCTGCGAACTCAGCTGCGAGTGCTCCAGGCTTGTCACCAAGCTCTTCGATGGGATCTCTTAGCTCGGACAAATCAACTTTGAACCCAAATGCTAAGGTCAGGATGTGATGAAGATATGCGTATTATATCTGGCCATGTTTTTTTTGCCTTGGTATCTTATTGCTCACTTGTGTCAAGGGCACTGACAATTGGTATTTCTGGACCAGGAATTCAAGTTGAACCCAAATGCTAAGGCTTTCACTCCCTTGACTTCTCCTCTGAGGCCACCTAATCCTCCAGCGCCTGATTCAACATACTATTATCCTAATAGCATGCCAACTACTCCTGGACCTGGTTTACCAGTTGGCATGGGGGTGAGTTTCTACTATTTTTAACACACATTTTCTTAGCTACCTACCATTTTATATGAAATGGGTGGAAGATTTGAGTTCAAGTGTAGTTTGAATTATGGACCTATTTGTTGAGTTTTGTTTTAAAAGAAATGTGAAGAGTGGCAGTGTGCCAAGTAGTTGAGTTGGCACTGGAGTTTAGTTACCTACTAATCAAGCTGTTGGTGTTGTAATAATTCCTATTGAACAACTTTTCTTAATTGCTGCGGCCTTTCACTATTGCCGTGCTTTCCTAAGGTGCACATAGGTGGTGATGGGTCTGCTTAGTTACAGAAATTTCTGCAACCAAGAATGTTAGTTACAGGGAAAAATATCTGGTCATGCTTCCATGCGTGCTTTCAGTTCAACAAAGTTTCATAGTATATATCCTTAAATGATCCTAGCTACTCCCTCCGACCCATAATAACTGTCAGGGATTTAATACAAAGCTGTACTAACTTTTATACTAAATCCCCGACGCTTATTATGGACCGGAGGGAGTACATTTAGCTTGTTATGGGATGGTCCTTGAAAATTTTAAATACTCCCTCCGTCCCAAAATAACTTGCTCAAAATTTTCTAGATACGAGTGTATCTATAACTACAATGCGTCTATACTTACGTATCTAGACAAAGTTGAGCAAGTTATTTTGGGAATGGAGGGAGTACTATTTTGTATCTCCCTTGTAGAAAGGTTGTGCTAACTTCTAACCAATTGACAGTGATTTACAGAATTTTTTCGTGTGTTTTGCATATATATAATTTTCTATTGCCTTACCATGTAATGGTAATTATATTGCAGTTTCCGCAGGCGTATGGTGTCCAGCCTATGGTTTACAATGCTCAACCTGGACCTCCACCTCCTCCCCAGGGTTACATGCATCCTTCTGGGCAACAGGTGAGACAGCTTACTTGAAATGAAGTTCGCTATACAATATTACATGCTTTTGAGCTCCACGTATCATGTTTTGACTTATTATTTGATCCGCTATACATTCTTACTTGCATTTCACCTCCACATACCATGTTTTGACATATTGTTTGATGATCTGCTGCTATGCTTGGTTTTCCAATTCTGCAATTGGTTGTATCTAAGAATTACACAAGCAGAGCTGGGAGTCTGTTGGATCTGTACAGTTACTTGTCATGATGTTATACATTGGTATCCTTTTATTGCGTTACATTTTATTACTATTAGCTATTCCTCCTCCACCGAGTCAAGTTGCCTGGAGGCAGACAACCGAGATCACTAATGCTATTGCTACTATCCTGCTAGTTTCAGTGTTGAGGCTAACTAGCTTTGGTTCTTACCTGCAGTACGGGCAGCAGATGATGATGGGGCAGACTCGTCCTGTCTATTATTATGCACCTGTAAGTCTGACATACATGACTTCGTAGTGACTTGTACATTCGAGCGCCATTACGTTGGACTGCAGCAGTCATGCCTGAGTCAAATCCTGATCGTGTTTCAACATGCTTTGCAGGAGATGCAACAATACAGAGGAGGAAGAAACTACTAGGTAGATGATTCTTTGATGCTGCAACGTGGAACTCTGCAGTCAAATCCCCATCTGTTGGGACCCTAACCAGGGCCGATGCGCTGCTAAGACAGAGAAGAACTGGCGATGGCCTTTGACACAACCATGTGTGCGTGTGTGTTGCCAGGACGAAGACACCGTTGTTCCGCACTGGTCTTGGAGTCTGAAGCGGGTTAACTCGGATCTATTGTTGTTGTTTTTGTACCGTGGATGCGATGTTGTAAAGTAAAAATGCCAGGCCGCCATTTTATTTGTTTTGCCGCTGGGATGATATTTGCAATTGTGTGTGGGTGGGTCTGTTCCTTTTGTAATACTCTTGCTGTCAACTTCCTTCTGATTGAAGACGTGTTTGTGAGAGTCTGAGAACTGAAGAGTATGGTTCCTTTTGCAGGCTGTTGTTGCCGATTTGCCCAGTTTATGAAAACTTGGCCTCTTTGCCATGCTCATTTCCTCTGATATTTGTACTTTCTGGTGTTGCCTGCATACTTATAGAGTTATAGTTGCTGGGGCTTACGGCTTAGTTCTCGTTCATTTCCGAATTGCAGAGCTAGAGCTTGCAATATCTGTGCAAGTTGTTCATCTTTCAGGTGGCTTCTCCCATTTCACTTCTTTCATGCTTCACCAGACCCAGAGCAGGACCAGGAACTTGAGAAGCAGCTCATCGCCCAAGGCTTCGACTACCTCTTCAGCTAATCCCTTTCCTGGCCTGCACTTCAAAGTTGTAAAACGGCTATCTTCCAAGTTGCTGTAGCGGGACCATCTTACATCCATGGAAGATGTGGCAAGGAGCCGTCCTCGCCAAAGCAAAGCGCGAGCAAGCCGGGCTTCAGTAAGACTGCGCCACCTTGATTGGGACCTTCATCTGCCATATCTCGTGCCACCACAAACCATTGGTCTTGGCAAGCGAGGTAGAGGAGTCCACCAGTCCGGCGTTGACACGGCCTCTCATCTCGGTGCCCAGCATACAAGTAGACTTGGCAGAGCAAAACATTTCTCAGCTGTACAGGGTTGGTGTGCAGAGCTTTCCAAGATTTATCTCAATTCTCATACCATAAACGTGAGCCTGAACGGATACCGGGTATATACAGCAGTAAAACAAAAAATCACAATCAAACACATCTAGTTCCTACCAGAGAAATTTGGATGTTTACACAGACGAACATTGACAGATACCCACAAATGTGCATGCTCACCCATCGAGACAGGGAGATTATAATTGTGAAATGCAATCACCGAGACAGTTCAACTGTGAACAGGGCCAGAAATCCTGGACAGTGCAAATTTAGCAATGCAGGACTGTTGAAGCGCAGGCAGGTTTGCTCCTCGTGTATAACCTCGAGCCAAATCTATCTGCTCCAGTTGATTATTGCTACCATCCTACCCTGTGACTAGTGTTACGCAAATATACCCATCAATGAGCATTGCTGTAATATTTTATGTTGCTGACATTTGCAGTTCTTGTTTCTTTTTCGTTTTCTTATTGACTGAAATGTGAACCACAAATGTATTTCATGGATTTTAGCAAGGGAATATTCTGACTTGTCGATCTCAAGAGAAAGAACTTTACTAGTATTAAATTGAGAACAGCTGAGAGCTTTGGTGTCACAAACATGCCAAAAAAAATTCAACGAGCCAAAGAGTTCTTTTGAGTCCAATGTTCGGCGTGTGATTTCGTCCGCCGCTAATTTTCTTTGTTTCGTCCTAGCACACAATCGCGATCGCTCCCCCCAACTTGATATGAGCCATTCATTTTGAATGATCGAACGACTCCTAAGCACTCGAACTCCACAAGCAGCCCACGGAGTAGCAACTCAAAATCGCTGGAAAACTTATTAACCAAGCCATGGTTCTCTACTGAATGATTGCATTAACATTTCAGGATTCAGGAAGCAAATAATCAATTCCATCACAAGCGTTAGCAGCGGCCAAACCAGCGTTAGTAGAGGACACACAGTTACCAATCCTCATAGCCATCCTTGGTTCATGCAAATCTGAAATTAGTTGGCACTTCCCCTCTGTACGCGGCTGCATAGTCTTCAACAAGGTGCGGTGCAACTTCATTGTGAGGGCATATGTACTTCTCTACGAATACCTTCTCGGTCACTTGTAAACTCCCAAGTTTAAAAGTTCGGAAGATGCAACTTTGTTAAGTTGAGAAAATAGAAAACACCTGCACGGATATTCAATTTTAAACTTGGGATTATATGCTTCTGCTACCCGAGAAAAATATTTTAAAATGTTAAAAAATCTGAACAAAAAATTGACGCGTATATGTTGGCATTATATGTGCACGCCAAGTTTGGCGGAAATCTGAATATTTTGTGTGTTCTTTGTAAAAAAAATAAAAAAAAGTCTATCAAAAGTTTTTTTAAGCACCAGAATTTGTTTTTTTACACATGACATATAAAATATTAATTTTTCACGAAATGACTTTATGAGCGCATATGCCCCATTAGCATGCTCTGGGTGCCAAAGATGGAAAGGCCCTGTCCTTGCGAAAAGTCATTCGGACTCCGGAGCATTAGTGCTCTCTCTATATTATTGCCAGGAGCACCACAGCAGCAGCAGTAACACATATATGAGCATGAATATAGGAGCAGCAGTAGAACATCATGGCACAGAGAAGAGCACAGGTACAACAGTAGCGGCTAGAATAGCATAGTATGTAGGAGCATGGCAACACTGCAGCAGCAGCCATAACAAGAGCATAGATTAGCCATGAACTCAACACATAAGCGGAGGAGCAAGTGCTAGTGTACTGGCAAAGCCATTACACTAAAGGGACGGATGCCAAGGCATCCAGAGGAAGGAGAGGAGGAAGAACAGGTAAGAGAGAGACGGAGGAGAACACACCTGGGAGCAGGAGCCTGTTGACGTAGCCATGGCGGTCACGGCGACACAGACCAGGCCACGGCAGCGCCAAGCCGCGGCCAGGCCAGGCCACGTCGAGCGCCACCGCACCCAGTGCACCACTAGATGGCCGCCGGGTAGCCCCAGGGAGGCCTGGAGCGTCTTCCGACACGCATCGCCGGCGTAACCCTAGAAGCAGAGAGGGTCGAGGACGAGCGAACAGGGACGCAAGCGTCAGATCGACGCGGATAGATCGACGCACCGTCACGGGCCGCGTCGATTGCGCCCCATGGCAAGGACCAGCACCGCCGGAGTGAGTCAGAATCGGCCGGCGACGACGAGGGAGACGCGAGCGTCGCGGGAGCCAGTTAGGGTTAGGGTTTCAGTTCGTGCGAGAGAGGAGGAGAGAAGTGAGGCCGGTCGAGCCGGACCAGGTGGGTCGATTCGACCTAACCCATTGGGTTTCACCGACAGGTGGGCCCAAGGACAATAAGGTCTTTTCATAATTCTTTTAAAAACCAGAAACTTTGACATAATTTAATAAATCATATATAACTCTAAAAAATAGAATAAAATATGAAAACCACTTAAAATTTAATTCTCTATCATAATAAAATATGAAATGGAATTTTTGAGACAAATAAATTTGAGCCATAATTAAATACAAAGAATAAAGAATTAATAATAAACAATAAAAATAAACTCCATATTTTTAATGATAAAATAAGTCCATAAATTGTCTTGGACTTAAAAAAATCTTGGCAATAATCCAAGATAATATTTTCACTCTTATGGAGTAATCCTAAATTATTCTTATTCGACACCTCCGACATGAAATAACAAAGCACCGGGAAGGGGGGACCAAACCCTAAAAGCTGAAGCATGCATATTTGAATCTTTAACCATTGCCCTTATCGGAAAATTATGCTATCTTTCAGAAATAGAGGACCAGGGTCAGTCCAAAAAATCCAACTGCACTACATTGCAGTCGCCAGGCATGTTCATCGCTTGCTCATGTTACTTTGAGTATTTTTACCAAATTACTTGCAAAGTACTATACTTATCACTCTTGCATAAAAAGCAAAGATGCTAATTTCATAAATATGAATATGACTATGTGGTTGGCAATGGAACCATGGCATGAGTATGGTGGAGGTTCCATTGCAAGGGTTTATATCCATCTAGGGTTAAACAACAAATGTCCACCAGTGATTATTATGATGGGGTTCGTTGCATAGAAAACAAAAAATTTCCTACCGCAAGACGAATAAAACCAGCAGATCTAATCTATGGAACACCCAAGATCTAATTTACAAGATCGAAGCAACGATATGGAGATGAGACTAACCCTCGAAGATTCCAAAGCCTACGAGATTAATCTCGTTGTTGGTGTAGACGATCGTCCCGGTGCTGCAATCCGGCAACACTTCCGTACTCGGTCGCGCGTACGGTGTCGATGAAGCTCCTTCCTCTCCCGTTCTAGCGGGCAGCGGAGGTGTGGTAGATCTCCTCCAAGTTCCACCAGACGACGGCGTGGTGGTGGTAGTGAGGAAGAAAAGCAGGGCTTCGCCTAAGCCGGAGAGAGGAGGGAGAGGCGGCAGAGGAGGAGGCAATGATGGGGGGGTGGCCGCCACCCCTCCCCTTTATATAGGGGGCAGCCGGAGGGTGGCCCCCCTTCCCATCTAGGGTTAGGCGGGCCAAAGGGGGAGAGGGCTTTCCTCCCCAGTTGATCCCCGGAAACCCTAGGGGTTGGCCGGCCTGGGCCTTGGGGGCATGTGCCCCGGCCCATTAGGCCAGGGAGCATCCCCTCGGCCCATGCTAGGCCTCCTAGGTCGTGGGCCCCATGGTGGACCCCTCCGAACCTTCTAGAACCTTCCCAACCACCGAAATCAACATTTCCGAAACCCGAAATCAACTTCCTTATATGAATCTTATTCTCCGGACTATTCCGGACCTCCTCGTGACATCCTGGATCACATCCGAGACTCCAAACAAACTTCGTATCCATACCATATTCAAATCTACTTATGCGACATCGAACCT